>CM042139.1:78351345-78448845 GCA_023376005.1 Doryteuthis pealeii | reverse complement strand
CAGTGAAAAATGCTTTCCTTCCTCTCCTGCTATTGAATTGGTTGTTATATTGACCTTACTGTAACAACACAGGCACCACAGCTTCCATTGGTTTTCTCTCCACTGGCAAAGCTTTTAGTAGTTGCTGCTGTTGATGGTGATGCTGCTGCTGCTGCTTCTTCAGCATAGCAGCTATAAATACAGAGATAATGATTGGTAAATAGGGTGGGCAGCATGGTTATTTCCAAAAAGAATATTGCTGGATATAAAGTGGTTGCTTTTCTATCAAATTAAGGGATGGTTGGACAGCTTCAACAGGCCAATCTTAACATTGTCAATATCATGATGAACATGAATTGTAGAAATGTATGGTATGGAACCAAAAAGGCCCTGCTGCAGATCTGAAATTCTTACACCTAAAACAAGTTTCTCTTACCTCCTCATCTTGGCTGCCTGTGGTCAGAGGATTTATGAAAAACACAAAATATATCTATACAAATAAAATGCATGTATACTTATATAAATAAATTCCCATTGTGGTGTAATGTTAGTTTGGGTCACATCCTACCATGACATAAAGGTTGGGTAAATACCTACTTATACAAATAAAAGTTAGATATATCTATACAAATAAATGCCATGTGTATCTATATGAATAAAAGAGCATTCCATTGTGGTGTAATGTTTAGCAAGCTAGTATCATAGATCCATTACTACTAAATAGCAAGTTTGATCTTCGCTGGATACCCCATACTTGTGACCCTGTGTCATATCCTCCCCATGGCATATGGATGGGGTATATACCTATAAATATAAATAAAAGGTAAATATATTTATACAAATAAATGGCATGTGCATCTATATAAATAAAAGGCGTGTATAGTTATATAAATAAAAAGGTGTCCCATCATGGTGTAATAGTAAGCAACTAGTCTAACAGATCCATTACTACTGAACAGCGAGTTCAATCCTTACTGGATACTTGCAACCCTGTGTCACATCCTACCATGGCATAGAGGTTGGTAAATACCTACTTATACAAATAAAAAGTAAATATATCTATACAAATAAAAAGCATGTATGCCTAAATGAATAAAACAAATATCTATGATTCGTTTGATTTATTTGTTTAATGACATATCAACCTTCATGAGTTATTTAATGCCAAAGCCATCCTTGTAGAAGAACAGCAGTGGTAGAATTGAACTCTAGCTAGATGGATGAGGGGTTTATACCTTTCCTAAGGGTATTAGTCTAAAAGTAAACTTAATAACATGACTGGAAATCAAACTGGCTTACTACATTCTTGCAGTCCAGTATGTTAGATAGAAAGCAAGTCTAGTTATATAAATAAAAAGGCCATATGTTTATTTACTAAGCTTAGCCTAGATGTGACACAAGGTGAGAAGTATGGGGCACCCAGTGAGAATCGAAATGTCTACTAATGGTCTGCTAATCTTGCTTGTTAACTATAACATGATGTGAGGTACCCTAAAAAAACATATAATATTGTGTATGTGATAATTTTAAGAGGTAAGGAATGTTGATCTTTTAGTTACTTGTTTTTACCACAAGAATTTATATGAAAAGATTATAACTTATTCTAAGGGCTAGTGCAATGTAGAACATGGTGGCTATAAAATTTATCAGTGAAACCATATGATGATAGCAAGAACAACGATCAGTAAAACTGTTGGGCTCATCTAAAAATTACAGATGATATATGGTTTAATAATGTTTCTTAAGTTGTTTTATAGAATATCAACCCTTTTTGGGTCATCTAATGTCGAACCAAGTCATTTTGATAACCAAATGGTTGAAGTTGCTTACAGTATCTAGTGTTGCATAAGTGGTCAACAAATTAAGTATTGAACAGGCTCACCACTGCTTAACTTCGGTGATGATAAATAGTATGTCTTATAAATCAAAAGCATGTAACATAGACTACAAGAATTCAGTTATATATAGCTGCCTATATTGTAAAATATTACAAACCTATATATATATATATATATACATATACATATATTATACTAAAGCTGAGTGAATCAATGTTTGTCTCCTAAAGGTTTTTTTTTAATGTTTAGTTGACACAAGAAAGATGAGGCTTTCCTTCGAAAGAACACAGTGCCAAAATTAAAACATGGGGGTGGCTCGATGATGTTCTGGGATTGTTTTAGCTCAAGGTGGATTGGAAAATTAATTGTAATAAGAAGAATAATGAAATCTGAAGACTATATTGAAATTCTGTATGAGAATCTACAACTATCAGCCCAAAATCTTGACTAGGTTAGTGATTTACTTTCCAGCAAAACAATGATCCCAAACATACGTCTACATCAGTTACTGCATGGCTTAAGAAATAGAAGATTACGCTTTTGCAATGACCTTCAATGAGTCCTGACTTGAATCCTGTTGAATTTCTATGGCAAGAATTGAAAGTTTGAATAAATCATAGATTACCAAAAAACTTCAGGAATTAGAACAGTGTAACCATTGAAGGATGGAAGAAAATTCCATAAAAGACTTCTTTAAATCTCATCAAAACTTTAGGAAATGTTTGCAGCTAGTAATAAAGATGAAAGGCCATGCTATTGATTATTGATATTGTAAAAAAATGTTTAATTTTTTCAATTTTCATACTTTACAAATAATTTTGTCTTTTCCTATTTTGCATAATTTGCCTGTCAAATATTTTGTATAAATTTATTATATTATAATTTCTTAAGAAAGATAACTATTAAATGCTAAACAGATTACTTCCCTCAATGTAATCGCAGTTTATGGGACTCTACATCAGGTTTTCTGGCCAAAGGTAATTTTTAAAGCAAGGAATTATAAAACCAGAGATAATTCATTGTTCATTTAATTATCTGTATCATTTTCATGGATTTTTTAATCAGTTCATAATTGCACAGTTTAACAGTTGAGTTTCTTATATGTTCAATGTTTTTCGATGAAATGGTTTAAATATTTAGCATTTTAAGTTTTCCTACTATAATCAATAACATTTTTACTGATTTTTAGGAGGTACTCAGACATGTTACCTGATGTTAAATGGAAAAATGAGACTAAATTTAAAGATTTGAAAAAAACAAAACAAAATCCCAACAAACAAACAAACAAAAAAAAACAGAATAAAATGTATAAAATCTTTATGAAAATAAAATTAATTTCAAAATGTTTTTGATACATTTTCTTTTATAAACACAACACACTAAAATGCTTGGGGTATTTGAGAAGTTTGCTGTTCATATTTTGTCATAGAAAATATAAAATTATTAATGGTCACATTGGGAAAATATCCACCATTAAATGTTTGGCAGATTGCAATTCAAATATAATCATGGTTAGAAAATACTAAACCATAAATAATCACATTGAAGAAATATCTACAGTAAAAATTCTTAGATTGGAGAGATTACGGTTCAAATATAATCATAGTTAGAAAAAGGTGTTAATGTAAAAGTGTCAACATTTACTGGAAAAGATCTGATATAATATTTTGAAAGAAAAAATAATCATGCAGAAATTTACAAAAAAGAAAAGAAAATGAAAAATAATATAATTTTATGACTGCATGACTTATGAAGTGAATTAAGTCGAATGTTTTAAAAACAGGAAAGACATTATGCATGGTTTAGAGATTTCTACAGAGAGTTGATCAAAGATCTGATGTAATAAACTGATAGCATAAGAAGCATAAGTAATGATAAAGGCAAATAACATATGGTGGGAAATTAAGATTTACACACATGAACAGATATAAAACAGGCAACACTATTACGTTGAAAATTCTTTTCTTTTTTTTTTTTTACAGCGGGAATGATATTAGAAAATATTAGGTTAGATGGAAGGAAAGAGTTATGATAAAACAAAACCTAGAAAATGGATGTTTTTCTACTTTCCTTTGTGCTAGGGAAGAAGGAAAGAAAAAAATGAAGGGAAGTATGAAAGAAAAAATGAAGGGAGGAAGGAAAAAAAAAGGAAAGAAAAAATAAAAGGAAGTACGAAAGAAAAAATGAAGTAAGAAAGAAAAAATGAAGTAGGAAAGAAAAAATGAAGGGAAGAAGGAAATAAAAAAATGAAGGGATGTAGGAAAGAAAAAATAAAGGGAAGTACGAAGGAAAAAAATAAAGGGAAGTACGAAGGAAAAAAATAAAGGGAAGTACGAAGAAAAAAAATAAAGGGAAGTAGGAAAGAAAAAATGAAGGGAAGAAAAAATGAAGGGAAGAAAAAAGTAAGAGGGATAGAAAGTATAGAAGGGACAAAGAAAAATATAAGAAAAGAAAATAGAGAAAAAAACAAGAAAGAAAGAACAAAGAAAGCTGACTGCATCAGCAATAGGATAACTAATATAATGTTTGTTGTCTTGTTGACACATATAGGAGTCATTATTACGTATTCTAATTGATGAAAAGTTGTTTCATTAACATTAATATTCCATATGGTACATATCATTTTGAACAAATCCTAGCAGCATCATGCCACAAAGCAGCAGTTGTATGGCCACATACCTCCCATCACTCAAAATCTCCAGGTAAGATGACCAAGACATGCTGGGCACTGCTGTTCTGCCCTATGGACACACCAGTGTTGGCTGATCAGCAAAAACTTACATTGATCAGCTCTGTGCAGACACTGAATGCCATGCTGAGGGCTTACAAAGAGTGATAGAGACAGATGGCAAAAGAGGCACAGAGAGAGAGAAAAGGGAATCCATACTGTCAGCATGCCTTGATGATGATGATGGCAATTTTTTTCCTAATGCGGTCCAAATGACATTGAACAAGATTGCTGTGTAGAAGATTTTACATTATCCTATACATCTATTGCTTGAGGTTTTGAAAATGATATTTACAGGGCATCACACTTGTATTCTACCAGCATATCTCTGAAAAGAATTAAAATCAGAAAAGGGTGGGACTGAGTGATAATGGTAGAGCTTAATTCACCAAGAGGCATTGTAGGCCATTGACCTAGGGCCCACTGAAACTAATTTGACATTCAGTATGCCAGATTATAGACTTATTTTAATTGTACACTAGGTATTTTATTATATAATATATTCATTTACAATAAGTATAGGGCCCAGAGTTGGGTTTGATTTGGTTTGGTTTCTTTGTTTAATGGCACATCAACCTTCATGGGTTATTTAATGCCAAAGCCATTCATGTAGAAGAATGGTAGTACCATTTAACACATAATTGGGTGGGATGATGGGGTTTATACCTTTTCCAAGTGTATTAGTACAAACTTGAACATAATAGCATGACTGGAGTTCAAACTAGCTTACTGCAATGTCACAGTCCAGCATGTTAGCCACTAGACCACAGAGACTCCTACCCAGAGTATGGGGCCCTTGTACAATGGGTATAGGCCCACAATGGCCTTCAACTGATGGACTATAGGATCCACTGATGATTTTGCCTGATAGACCACAACTAGATAATTCCAAAGAAGAATTAATGATTACAAAGATAGAGATTATGGAGAATGATACTTAACCTCAAAGAAGATACAGTTACTTCCCTTTGCAGTTAAATATCTTTTGTGTAGATTAAAGAATAGAGTTTAATGTCAAAGAAGAATTAACAATTACAAAGATAGAGATTATAGAGATTGATACATAACCTCAACAGTTACTTCCCTTTGCAGTTAAATATCTTTTGTGTAGATTAAAGAAGTGACTAAGTGTGAAATCAGTTTAGATACATTTTGATGTTTTAATGGTGCGCTGACAAAGACTTATGTTTTCTTACATTCAATAAAGCTTCCTGAACAAGTTATTGCGTGTAGTGCTACAGCAACAACTAGCCTTCAAACGATTTAATCAGAGCCAGTTTACAACGTGTGCTTACTATAAAGTAACAAAGAAAGCACACAGAGGATTATTTCTCTGTCATACTGTCAATGCCAGTCTTTATGGAAGCTGACTTTGATTACTCAGAAAAAAAGGGAGAGACACTGTATTCCCTGATGTTTGCAGTTAACACTAGTTCTTTGGGAATTTCTGCAAAGTGACTACATCAAAAAGATTGAACTTTGATTTCTATAACATACAAGTGAATCAAAGCATATAAATAAAAAGAAATATTTTAAATAAAAATAGATCAACACAAGAGTTAAACAAAGAAAAGGAAATGCTGAATTGAAGAAGAAGAGAAAGGGAGTTGAAAGAAAGAAAGAAAGAATGAAAACAAAAAAATGAATTTGTTGGTAAACCTTGTTTGCTATCTCTCACACTATTTCTTAGAGAGTGAGAACACTGAAAAGAAAACAAAGAATAGAAAAAGATGAAAAAGACAAAGAAAGAAAGAGAGAAGACATTCACTGAATAATTGAAAATAGTGTTTGGTGAGAGAAGAGAATCAGTAGTAAGATTAGAGAGAGGGGAGAAAAGAAAAGAGATACAGTAGTGATAGAATGAAACAAAGAGAAATAAGAGGAAGACAGAATTGACTTTGTTCCTTCTGAGAGATCAATCCTGACCCTAAGTTCACTCATCTTTAGTGTCTTTCCCACAGTCTCAGCTTTCCTTTCATACGCATCCAGCTGTTCCTGAGGAAGAGAATGTCTTTAATATGGTCAGCAGATAACCTTTCTTCACATTTCCTGCCATTCTCACTTTATCGGATCGGTTGGCAGAGTCTTGGGGAACTAGCCAAGCCTAAACTTTGTATCAAAGCCTCTAATTCTTTTGTGGCTAAATCCATCAATTTCGTATTGCTTTCCCCAATCAGACGCATCCATCTTGTCTGGGAATCTAAGAAAGAATAGCATTGCACAACCAGGTGTTCTTATTGCTCCATTTTGTTAGTCTTTTAGTGACCCTGCCGCCATCTCCCTATTTCTAATTCTATAAGTGTCTTAAGAAATTTCTATCAATTTATTGCAAAATAAGATAGAGTAACAAATACAGACATTTTCTATCATCTTGAAATAAATAAAATGCAACATATATTCAATTGCTTGAAGTTTTTTTGGTTTTTTGGTGGGATTTCGAATATGCTGACTATATCCCTGTAAAGGGGTGTCCTGTGTATGAGAATAAACTGCATCTGATGAGGGTCCAGTTCTGGAGATATGGGGAGGGAATGTGAAATTACTCCCAGGTCTACTCTGCCCTGGAATGATAGTACCTCTTAGGGTCTCATCTATGGGTCAAATAGATCTGTTTAAAAATGCTTCATATTTGATAGAACTGTGTGCAAAAAAAAAACAAAAAAAACATTCAGGGATTAATATTAATTGCTTAAAACCATACAATTGTGTCCAAACAAATGCTTATTGTTAATTAGAAATGATTACTTGAAGACATAATTATTTGTATTGATAGGAATACTTGAAATCATACAAATTTGTGCAAATTATTTGTATTTGATAGGAATATTTGATATCATATGACAAAAAAAAACCTCTTAAGAAACAACTACAAAAAATATGTAAATGTAAATGTAAAAGGAAGATATTTCCTTAACCTGCAGGTATAAAATAACCCCAGATAGGTTGAAATGCTGTAAAGATCATATAAAAGTGTTTTAATGTGTGGTTGATATAATGGTAATTAGTATGAAAAATGGGATTGGCAAGTGGAGTTAGCATTCCCATCAAGGCTGTATGTATTCACTTTCTACTAATGCCCTTGGAAACATCATGAAACCAACTTTTCTCTTCACAGCTATGGAAATCATAGGGCAAACTAATTTCTTCACAGCTATGGATAAAATCATAGGGCAAACTAATTTCTCATGACTTGATAAAGGAACTTGTCAAAAAATGACTTTTACCTATATTACCAACAAAACCTGGTGAGGAGGAATACAAACTTCCCTTTCTATTCAGTAGCAGTACAGTAGTTGAAGAAGACAGATACTCTAAAGCTGAACTCATAATATCAGTCCCAAATTTTATCCTCAAAGGAATTCAAGACTGACATGCAAGTAAGTAATTAAAAAAAAGGAATACTAAAAACATTTACATGTATAAAAATTAATACTCCTACAAAAAAATACTGTCAAATATTGCTTATTTCCAAAATGATATACATTTAAGACAATGTTTGTTCAACTCAACCTCCTGTTATTTGTTTTGTTTGCTTGTTTTATTTTATAATTCACTTCAGCATTAACATTTTATCAATTACCTGGAAGACTTTGTGACAATATTAAGCTACATTTTGTTATGAATATGTTATGCATAATTTGCTAAATTCCTATGACTCTAGTAACAAAGGACGACTAAATTCAAACTCACTGGCAACAAATCATGGACCAACGTGGCAGTGTAAGGCTCATTACTCCCCACATTTCACAAGTCTTGTTGAAGGTAATGACAAAAAGCACTGGCAAACTACCCTAGTGTAAGTAAAGAAGGTAAAGTCGGCAGAGTGGCTTATTGTCAGTATCAGCCAGATAGTGAGGGAGTCTATCCCCTTTTCACTAGTGCTAGACCAAGGAGATTGTTTTTTTTAGTGTCTGAGTTGGAACGCCACACCTATCATCAGCTCCTCACTTTACAGCATAAAACCCTGTGCTACTCATACGTTGAGTTTGGTGAGGGCTGGTATCGAACCTGGAACTTGTGGTTCCCAGGCGGATGCTCTACTGACTGAGCTAATATTCCCCTAATCAATCATGAACAAGTTAAAAATGAAATTCACATGAATGAACATGTCTGTGAACAGACAATACAAAAGAAAAAGTAAAAAAAAAAAAAAAGAATGTAGAATGTATTGAAGAGTTGCAAGAAGAAGCAAGTTCTGTGATTTCATGGTAATCGATATGGGTCTACTATTTGATTCAAATAATCAACAGGAATGTGGAAAATCATTTGAAAACTTGTGATTTGATACTTGGAAAGCAAGTACCATTAAGAGCACTCTGAGAGAAATCTTCAAAAGTACAGCTGAATAAACAAGGTGTTCAAATTGTCATTTAGAGTAAAAAGATGGATGACTCTGTCACCTAACTTCCCATTCACAGACTTTTTCTTTTCTCATTGTTCTTCAGTTCTTCAATTGAAGCATAAAGCCATTCTGACTCAGCTGACCCGAGACAAGCTCTGAACATTCAACTAAACTTAGATATTGCCTTTTTCTATTGCACAGCCATGTAAGACATTTTATTTAGAAAGCCTAAAGAGTAGGGCGTTTTCATTCCTTTGGTATACATTCTAAATTTGCAGCCTTATCAATAAAAATACTACCATATAAATAGTCATTTTCTAAGCTTGCCTTTGTTTGTCACAAAGCTAGAAGTATGAGGCATCTACTTAAAATCAAAGTCGTTAACAATAGTTTGCTAGCCTTGTTCACTAATCATTACCCCATTATATCACATAAGTAGAATCTGACCTGATGTGATTTGGAAATATACAGTATATATATATATATATATTGGAGGCAATGCTCTCCTATAAAATGGATGGAGCACTCTGGCAGCCTTTATATACAGATGTGTGTATTAATCAGTTAAAATCCTCCTCACAATTTCTAGGTGACGATGGCCGAGTGGTTAAACTGATAGATGACGAATTGATTGGGTTTCTATTTGCAAATGTCTTGCCCCACTGAAGAGACGTGATACATTGAAACATGCTGTCTGTGGATGATTATATATATAAATATATACAAAATATTGAATTTGATATATTACACACTACAATATGTATACATACACACACATAATGTAAGCCTTATTTCATGTACACATTTGAAGACTATTTAAGACTCCACTATGTTATTTATATATATATATATATATATATATATATATATATATATATATAGATAGATAGATAGATAGATAGATATTTAAAAATTTGTTTTGGGATGAAACAAAGAAATTACAGTGCTCAACCACAAATTTGTAGGAGCTTTATTTATTTGTTGAATTTTTTAAATATAAAAGTTTTTCATAAGCAACTATCCAGGTTTCAGGTTATTACACCATAGTCAGGCTGCTAAATCTCCTGGTGTTTATTTGAAGACATTTTGTGCTGTTAACATAACAGCACAAAATGTCTTCAAATAAACACCAGGAGATTTAGCAGCCTGACGATGGTATATATATATATATATATTACTACCTAGGTATGTGAACTGGTATACTAATTTTAGAGGTTTGCCATCTAGTGTGGAGATGTCTTCAGGTATTTTGTTAAAGTCCAAGAGATGCAACCATACAATAGTACTGACATGGTTAAGGATTTGAAGAATTCCCGTTTTTATTTATCAGATAGATTAGATTCCAATTAGGTCGTTAACCTGTCAATTGCTATGCATATGTTGACATAGCTTTCAGTACTTTGTTAAAATTACCTCTTCTCATGGAACATATATACTAATAACTTTATTTTCTGTATTTATTGTATTTATAGTACTTTTGAGAATTGTCCAATTATTCAAAGGTATAATTACTCTATCCTAAAAAGACTATTAATCAAAGTTATGATTGGAACATTGACATTGCTTTGTTCACTAAACAAAGATAATTTTCATTGTGAGTTTTTTTGTTTTTTAAAAAATTTAATTACCAAACAAAGAATATGAATATACTTAATCTTTCATTTATTTATTGATCTCTAACAGACAGAATCTCTAGACAGACTCAGAAATGATCTCCTGAGTTCTATTTGAGAAACAATTCTCTGTCAGTGACACAAATGGTAAAATAAATATGAGTTTTTACGATACAAAGCTCCTAGTAAATACTTTCTTTTTCAGTATGTTATTCTTTGCTGTCTCTAAAGTTTGTTGCAATTTATACTTGGCAAATTATTTTTTTAATTTTTTTTTTTTTAGAAATGTAAAATGTCTCTGCAAATACCTCACATAATAAAACAAAACATTTTTTTTTTTTTTCATGAAAGCTAATTTCCTTATGGAATGGAGCTGCAAAGTGTGAGAATTGCCTATTTGTAATAATGTAGTGGTTATCAACAATAAAAACAGTTTTAATCTTTTTTATTAAGATGCAAAAAAGAAAAAAAAATGTAGTAGATAAAATAAGGGAAATTTTTCATCACATTTTAAAGTGACAAAAGAATGAAAGAAAATGAATATTTTTAAATGCTTTTGAAAAATATTTATTTCTAAAATAACAGGTAATTGTTAATTTTTCCAAGTTTAACAAAAAAAAAAATTGATAAACTAAAGTGTTTAAACTGCATTTCTAAAGCAAAATGTAACATTAAAAGATTGTTACATTCATGTATATACTTTTACCAGTCTCTACTCACAAGCAGGATGTGACATATGATCAATTTCTTAAGTGGAGTTTAACAGGTTTGAATTCAGAGTTTTCCTTCTCCTAGACTAATTGCCAAACCAAAGTTAAAGAGCCCAGTCTCTACTATTTACCCCTAGCTGGAGGAGGAATAGTTGGATTTGTATTTTCTTTCAAATGTATTAGTGCTATGTGAAATGTAAACAGATTTGTCCAGTATTTGAACTTGGGTCACTGAGTTCATTTCCTATGATGATAACCATTACACCACACACCTCCACAGTAAATTAGTAAATTCATATGTGACAAAGGTAGGTAGATAGGTAGGTTGGTTGGTTTGTTACAATGGTATTAATATATTAAATACTGTTTCTTTGAAAAATTTAGTGCACTGAGTTCACAAGGACCAGTATTGAACCAGGAACCTTGTGATTCCAGGAGGATGCTCTTACACTATTATCTGAAACAGAAGTTCCTGGGAGTGACACTTTGACCCTTGGCAGATTACTACACTCTGATTCTAAGCAGAAGTACTGTCAATAATGATGAGAATAAGAGTAATCTTTTACATGCGATCAATATTGACTAAAATAGGTGTCTCAATACTTATAATAAGTTGTTTTGTTTTATGATATATAAATTTTTTTTTTCAGGTCATTTAATGCTGAATCAAGTCATTTTGATAAACTGTACCTGCTGTTGCTTAAGTCATCACCCAATTAAGTATAAACAAGTGCATCACTGCATGACTGTTGGTGATCTAGCGGGAACCGGTTCTTTCAGACTTATGATAATATACTTACTTTAACTTCAAGAAGAGTAATTATCATTCCAAGAGTTTTTAGACTTCTGAACTCATTCTTTGTACATTTTTTTTTCTACCCAAATATTTCTGTCTGATCGATTTAACAGTCTTCCTCAGGTGGAAAATCGGTCAGGTAAAAGTCTCTTTCTTTCTGTTTTTTAAGCTAAATAAGAAGCAGACAAAAGAATGTAATGGTTGCTTATACATATTATACTTTAAAGAAAAAAATAGAAGATATATATAGTTGTAGAATTCATCAAAACACTGTAGTAACAATAAAAGCAACACAAAGAATGAGTTGAATAGTTTTGAACAACTCTTAGAAACTCTTACAAATTTATTTTTTGTATGCCTAAATTTCTGAGATGAAGAGTTATTATTCATATCATTTAAATGAATTGGACTATTGCCCTCATCTTTCTTGTTATATTCACAACAATTCATCCACTGTGCCCTCTGGCCTTTTTCAGGTGCCTTTTGTCATAGTCTACTCTCATAGATAAATAAAGAGTTTGATTCAAAATTCCCTGAAGGCTCTCAACAACAGAAAAGACACCTGAAGAATTCCTGAGGGCTCAAGTCACTGAATTGTAGTGAATATAATGACAAAGACAAGGACAATAGTAAGAATCATGTAAATAAACTTATCTTAGTATTTATTTATTTATTTATTTTTTTTTTCAGTCAAAAAAAATTACAGAGCTTGTAAAATTGGTCAGGAAAGGGAAGAATTTTTTTCTTCTTCTTTTGAAATAAATAAGTGGCAAGAAAGAAAGAAAAAAAATGCTTGTTTATTGATAATACTCAGTTGAAAAAGCTGTAAAATTGGCCAAAATATAATGGTAACAATAAAGACATCATATATACAAAAAGGAGACAAACTTTTGGAATGATATCTTAAAATCTTATTTTTTGCTCCATTTTTTCAGGATGAATTACATAATTTATATTAAAAATTTATCTTATTCATCTGGAATCAGGTTACATCTTGTGGAGGCACATGGCATAATGGTTACTCTTGTAGAAATGGGCATCACAAAACCAGTTCAATTCCTGAACGAGGCTGTTTGCATTTCCCACAGCACTAATACCCTTGGGAAAAGTATGAATCCATCTATGGGTAAATAGTAGGGCAGACTGGGCTCTTCAACCTTGTTTAGGCAACCAGTCTAGGAGAAGAAAAACTCTGAATTCAAACCTGTTAAACTTCACTTAAGAAATTGATGTTTTGTTGCATCCTGCTCATGTGGAGGGTTGGTAAATATATATATATATATATATATATATATATATATCAATAAATATGATGTCATGTCAACCCATCTGGGGTTATTTTATGCCTAGAGATTAGGGAATTGTGTACATTGTACATTTCAAATTTACATTTTTTCTGTAATTGTTTCCTCAGAATTTTCTTTGAACATGGTACTATTAAACAGGAATAATTATTAAAGAGATCTATTTGAACCATATATCATACTCTAACAAGAACTAATACTCCGGATCAGAGTGAACCTTTAATGGCAATAAAGAAGTACTCCACACTTTCCAGATCTCCAGAACTGGATCTTTACCATTAGATGTAGTTTAGGGTAATTCCCAGAATAAGTTTTTCCTTTTTTTAGGTGGGGTCTTACCCCTCACCAGGGGATAAAATCAGCATATTCTCAAATCTGCCAACAGGGTAAATATTAGAACTGGAAAAAAATCCCAGTTATTTATCAAATGTTTTTGTTTTATGTTTGGCTTTAAGTAATAAACTTTTGAATTTGATGTGAGAAATTTGAAAGAAAAAATATGGATCAAGTTCAAGATAAAAAAGAATTTACACATTTATAATGGCTGTAAAATCTGCATAGGTTGCAATAAGTAAACACAATTGTCACTGTTTAAGTATAAAGTCTACGTTATACACCAAAACATTCTTTACTTGATATATTGTTGAATATAAGATTAATGCATTTCTTTTATCAGACCCTAAAAATTGTGAACAATCAACCCTTTTTAAAGCTCTACGCAGAAACTAATTTGCTCCTCCCATATTGCTGCAAACAATACTGACTATTGATAGTATTTGTTTGTTTAGATACTTAATAGTATGAAATCTAAACTTTTACTGTATATGTATTTACCTAACCGATCCACACGAGCAGGATATGGCACAAGATCAATTCATAAGCAGAGTTTTTTTTTCTTAGACTAGTTGCCATACCAAGGTTAAAGAGCCAAGTATGTACTACTATGTACCCATAGCTGGAGAGAGAGTAATTAGATTCATACCTTTCCCAAGAGTATTAACGGTAAGTGAAATTGCAAAAAGACTCATCCAGGATCTGAACCCTCTTGACCATGTCCATTTCTTATGATGAGTCGTGCAGCCATACAGTAGCACTGACATGGCTACAGCTTGGAAGAGTTGATGTTCTATCTTATTAGAGAGATAAAGGAAACCAATACAGATATATTACAATGGTCTTCTAGCTTGATTGCAGTTTCAGTCATTACAGTCGACCTAAAAAATAAACACTTTATAAATTTTACTTAAATCCGAAATTCTAAGAATAGTGGTACTCGAAATTCAGATATTCTAAAAGGAAGCTGTAAAATGCTTCCTGTAAGTGAGAAGGTCAAACTTCATGATTTAATAAAGAAATAGATCAAAATAATAAGAATAACTCTTTTATCCAACATATAACTTTTATGAGTGTATTTTTTAATATTTGTATTTTATAATTACTTATTGCTAGGCACCTCACATAGAGTAATGGTTAGCAAGCTAGATTAACAGACCATTATTAGTGAGTTTGATTTTCACTGGGTGCCTCATACTTTAGGCCTTGTGCCTCAACTAAGCTAAGCTTAGTAAATAACTAATTACTTCTTGCTGTTAATCTCTTATAATTCCTAATGTATGAATCAAACTTTATCATAGGAATGTACTGGAACAAAAAAATAGTATACTGTATATACTAGAGTATCATCCGGTACTATTCAAACTATTAGTAAACTTTTGCAGTGGGAAATCAAAGTGGTGAAACTATACATTAGTCTTAACATGGCTACATGGGAGAAAATTGGTTACTACTTTTAAGTATTACATTTTGATGATTTTCTTTCTTTTAGGAATTAGTTTCATTTATTTGTTTGATGAAATATCACCCTTTAGGGTTATTTAATACCAAAGCCATCCTTGCAGAAGACCAGTAGTTGTACTATTTAACCTATAGATGAGGGTATGAGGGGCTTCATACCTTTCCCAAGGGCATTAATACCAAAGTGAATGTAACAGCGCAAAAGTTTGAACTCCTTGCTACAATGTCGCAAACCAGCTCATTAGCCACAATGCCACAGGAACTTCACCTTTCTTTTAGGAATTGTTTGCCATCTGTGTCTGAATAAAGAACATTTATACATCTATAAATGGCAGTTGGTGTGTATGTATGTCCAGATGAAACTATAAAAATAAAACAATTAATGACAAAGCCATCCTTGCAGAAGAACAGTAGTCGTACTATTTAACCTATAGATGAGGGTATGAGGGGCTTCATAGCCTTTCCCAAGGGCATTAATACCAAATATATGCACATTAAATATCACCAGTTCTTGCTTTTTGTACAAAAGTTATGAAGATTTGATTTATATTCAAAGATGTTGAAAAATTAAGATATACATAGTAATAGCATTGAAATTATACTTAAAAATGTCCAGCATTTGTAAATCACAAAAGTAAACAAATCAATACACCAGGTCCCCCCTCCCTCTACCCAGGTGATGCTGGGTAGTCACTTCTAGTTTTATCAAAATCAGTGGTTCTCAGCCTTTCTTTTTAAACTACGGACCCCTTTGATTCCTATTTTGCTCTGGGGACCCCCTTAGCCATTTGATATTTCAAAAATCCTATTGTATTTCTATAATTAAATATTATCAGGAATTATATCAAATGATTATTAAAACATTTTGTGTATTGTAGAAGTATAACTAATTTATTGCACATAAACTTTAACAGCTAAATTCTCTGAAAAATCAATAGTCACTAGTAAAATAAGTATATTCTGACCACTAAAATATGATTGTGGATCTCCAATTTACTATTTTGCTTAAGTGAACCACACAAAAATCTTATAAATATTTACTAAACCCTCCACATGATTAATTTCTTAAGTGGAGTTTAACAGGTTTGAATTCAGAGTTTTCTTTCTCCTAGACTGGTTACCTAACCAAGGTTAAAGAGACCAGACTGTCCTACTATGTATCCATAACTGGAGGGAAAATAATAGACCTTTCTAAAGGGTATTAGTGCTATGTGAAATGCAAACAGCTGTGTTCAGGATTTTAACTTGTGTCGCCGTATTTGTTTTTGTATGACAATAAGCATTATACCAAAAAATCTTATATGGACCCCAGGGACCCTATCAGAACCAATGATCGGGGTATTAGTGCCAAACAGCTTTGTTCAAGATTTGAACTTGTGTCATAATGACAATAACCATTATACCAAAAAATCTTATATGGACCCCCAGGGACCCTATGGACCCCCATGAGAACCAATGATCTAAATCAATAAAACTACAATTATCAAAGTAAGAAAGTGACAATCAAAATCTCTGAAATTGTTACATTTATAAAAGAGAATTATTGAAAAACATTTCACCTAATCATCTTTTTAGTTACTTTATAACAGTTCCATCTGAAAATAAATCTGAATGCAATCAGATTTCTCCTCTTTTTAATTTCTATATTTTGTATACAATTATCAACAAATTAAGAAATCCTATTTGTTCATTTTTAACTGTCGTGTCATGAAACATTGAATAAAACAAAATTAAAATAGCAGCTTTTACATCTTCATGAAAATCAAATTATATTTTATCTTATTTTGGGTTGACCAGATTTCAATTGATTCCGAGGTTAAACGATCAAGTTAGCTTTCTTCTTCTTGGCAAGGAATATCTTTAGAACAGAGAAATAATTGGGGAAAACTAATTCACTTACAACTGAATAACTAATCATCTTTTTTCAACAATAATCAGTTATAACTTTCTATCTCAAAAACATTTTTCATTTTGGATTTTACATTAAATATTAAGTTCATGTAAAAGTTATATTGCCCCTTTTACAGCAGTGTCTAACTTGTGTCTATTAATAAGTGTGTCAACAAAAAGGTTAGTAAGGAAGTCTGCATTGCAAGTTTAAAAATCCAAAGAGAAAGAATGAAGTAAAAAATCAAGAATCCTAAGTCCAATCTTAAAAGTCCAAGAGACAAAGACATACAAAAAAAGGGGGGTGGGGGGTAAAAAATCCAACTTTCTAATCCAAACAGAGCAACTTTACTCTGGCTAATAAACCAAAAATATACATTTGCCACTCATAAATGATTATCATCAACATCATCACATTATCATTATCATCATCATCATTATCATCAACATGATCACATTATCATTATCATCATCATCAATATGATTATCATTATCATCACCATCAACATCATTATCATTATCATCAACATGATCACAATATCATTATCATTATCATTATCATCATCAACATATGAAGACAAAATCTGTAATTGGTTGTGATATTTAGAGAATGAAAAAATGAACATATTTCATACTATACTTAAGGTGGTAAGTATCTAAGATCTATTTTTTCTGATGGCAGATCATGCACCTTTTATAGAGGTAGGTGATTTTCTCCTCATTCACCACATAACTATAGTTTAAATTTGGCATTGAAAGCATTGACTGAAATATTATGATTGAACCAACAAAAATTGCAGTCTAATTTTAACTTTTTAGACTTAAATGGGAAAGGTATGCATCCAACTCTTCTCCCTCAATTTATGAGTGAATAGTAGGATAGACTTGGCTCTTTAACCTTGGTTAGGCAACCAGTCTAAGAAAGAAAATTCTGAATTTAAACCTATTAAACTTCATTTAAAAACTGACCTTTTGTCAAATCCTACTCATACAGAGGGGTCGATAAATACATAAAGTTGGCAGAGTGGCCTATTGTTGTTATCAACTAGATAAAATCTCCTTTTCACTAACACTAGTTCAGGGAAATTGTTTTTGTATCTGAGGTGGAGTGCTGCACCTAACATCAGCTCCCCCCATTACTGCACAGATCCAAGCCATGCTACTCATGCACTGAGTTGGTAAGGGCTAGTATTGATCTCGGAACCTTGATAATATCTATTTTTTAGTTGACCTACATAAAAATCTCTAGAGTAAAAAATCTGTTTTAAAAAAGAAATCACCTGAATTAAACATTTTTTTAAAACAAATTGAAATGTTAATCAAATTTGAGTCCCAGTGTAAATATATGCAAGATTTGTGTTTTGATAAAGAATAAACAAAAAAAATAATGTAAAATTCATCTTTCATAATGTGTTACATTTTCAAAAAATATTCCTCATTATATTTTTGAAACTTTTTGTTCCCCGCTGGCTTCTAAATTTACATGGCTAAAACTAAAAGAATTTAATTTTCTCCTTCCAGACGATGCAGACAAACGTGAATATTTCCAAAGATTTCTTTTTTTTTTTTATAATTGTTCAGGTTCTACTATGAGCCATATTGAATTAATTTATGAAATAACTGATAAATAACTCAAGTTTTCTTTCTCTTTGAAAACTGGTGCCACATACCACTAAAAAAAAAAGCATACTGCATAAATTCATTTGGAAGTATGTGGTGTGATGGTTAGAGTCACAGGAAATGGACTTGTCGACCCATGTTAAAATCCTGGACAAGGCTGTTTGCATTTCACATAGCGCTAATACACTTGGGAAAGTAATAAATCCAACTACTCTCTCTCCAGCTATGGGTGAATAATAGGACAGACTGGGCTCTTTAACCTTGACTAGGTAACCAGTCTAGGAGAAGGAAAACTCTGAATTCAAACCTGTTAAACTCTGCTGAAGAAATTGACCTTGTGTCACATCTTGCTCATGCGGAGGAGTTGGTATATATATATATATATATATATATATATATATATATATATATAGCATATTTAATAAAAGGAGGTGGAATGGTCTATTGTCAGTATCAGCCAAATAGTGAGGGAGTCTATTGCCTTTTCACTAGTGCTATACCAGAGAGATTGTCGGTATCAAACAGTGAACCTTGTGGTTCTGTGGCGGATGCTCTATCAACTGAGCTTACTGACTTTGGATAGCTTATAAGCTCAATACTGAATCAAATAGGTTTCACACGAAAAAAAAAATTATGAAGTAGACAATATCCCACAGAAACTATTACAGATGCAGACTACACAGATGATCTAGTACTTCTCACAAGTATACCTGCACGAGTTAAAACACTGCTGCCTTGTGTAAAGGCAGCAGAAGCAAGAGGATTTGACCTATATATGAATTCAGATTATATATATATATATATATTTATATATATAGATTGAGAGTGAGAGAGAGTTTTTCTGAAGCCCGTTCTTGGTAAAACCTGGGTAGATAACTTCAGTTACTAATTCAGTCAAATTATTTTCATTCATATAGACATATAGGAAGATTCTTAAAAGTCCTCAGAAGAGCTCAAGGCATGACAACCTTAGAATTTCATACAGTGATATTTACAATTCAATATTAAGGAAAAACTCAGTGCATTTGGCTATATATATATATGTGTGTGTGTGTGTGTGTGTGTGTGTGTCATTAGGATCTTAATAGTACAGTAAATTATTTTCCCATAATAAAAAGGTATAGATATATTTTCCAGTATTTTTATTTATCTAATTTTACTTTTCAGATAAAGATCATTGATTCATAAAGATGATGACATGAATTTGTCACTTGCAGTTGTCACCTCTACTCCTCTTTTATGCAAATGTCTCACTGAATTGAGATTTTGTAATCTCATTCATTGACAGAATCAACAAGGGTTATGATAACTATTTTCCAGCAAAGGGTTTTTTTGCGGATTTTTTTGAAATTCATTAAGCAACTTGTTCATTAATATTTGACACATTAAAATCTGTAAGATATTTTAAGATTTGCAACAGGCTTGATGTTTTATGAATTTCTAATATCATAATCAGAAACAAAATAGAAAACATAAATTTATTGACAAGTTCATTATCATGCATCCTATGGCATGATTAAATTAACAACCTAAGAAATTGTACTAGTTAATATTCATAGGCAATGTAGGGTTGGTGATGAATGTTAAATATTTAGTCAGATAAAAAAGAAAAGATTTTTACATCAGATCAAAGTGCCCTTCTATTTGAAATGTAATTCAAAAGATCTGTTTTTACAAATCTTGAAAGGAATAAGTAAATGGTATGAGAATTGGATATGTGGATATAAGGTTCATGTGCCATCAAAAAATAGCAGTACATATGAATTGTGGAGGCAACATGCCTCCACAATTCATATGTACTGCTATTTTTATTATATAGAGGACCGATTTAATGACTGAAGTTCTACCCAGGTTTTACAAAGAAGGGTCTTCAGGAAAACTCTCTCTCTCAAAATTACACAATGCAGCAGTGTTTTAGAGTGTGTAGGTATACTTGTGAGAAGTACTAGATCATCTGTGTAGTCTGCATCTGTAATAATTTCTATGGGATATTGTCTACTTCACAATTTTTTTTCGTGTGAAATTTATAGTGCTAACACCCTTCGGAAAGGTATGGATCTAACTATTCTCCCTAATTCTAATTTGTTGATAATTGGAATCACAATTTTCCCAATGGTATTAGTGCTATGGGAAATGCAAAATATTATGCATTTATTATTATTATTATTTTATTTTTTAAATAAATATATGCTTGTAGTAAATATGTTATGCCTAGTATTTATAATTAAAAATTTTTAAAAAATTTCGGAGACTACACAAGTATAAAGTAAAGTAAGAGTAATGACATAACCAAACATTTTAAACAAATAAATGCACATTTTTAAAAGAATAATTTCAAACACAAATAATCTCACATAGTTTTTAACTAGAACACTACTAACAGCTATAGAATGCTAAGATTTATCTCATTTTCTTCTTTCCATATTTATATTGGATATTATTCAGAAGTTACAACATCACGTATAAATAATGCCGTCAGACACCTCCGTGATGTAATGGCTAGCAAGCTAGATTCACAGAGTGAGTTTGATTCTCATTGGGGGCACCATACCTCTGGCTTTGTGCCACATCTAAACTAAACTTAGTAAATAACTATCAATAATGTCCTGATGATGATTTAATATAAAAAAAACAAAATATTTAATGCTTCTAACGATAATAAAATCATCCTGAATACCTTGTTTTTTTCATTATATATATATATATATATATATATATATATATATATATATATATATATAGAGAGAGAGAGAGAGAGAGAGAGAGAGAGAGAGAGTAAGCCATGCAAGTATAAAAACAATTATAATAGTATACAAAAGGATGCTAGTAGTTACATACTTTCATATTTGTTGATAAATAGCCAACTATTTAATCAGTTGGTATAGAATATATATAAAGCATGTATATCTTAGGACACCTGAACTCAGATAACTTTTGCTGAGGAATGGGTTGCTAATCAAAGAAAAGAATTAATGTCTCATATCTAATTCAGAATAAAGACCTGTCTGCATGAATCCCTATTTTTAAAGAGGTACCCATTTAACTTCTAGACATTCCAAAATATGCTCTTTACTATCAATTCAGTATCAGGGCGTTTTCTTAAAAAAAAAAAAAAAAACCAAAAAAACCCCCAAAAAACCCAAAAACAAATAAATTTTCTTTCTATTATTCATCATTAAATATTTTTTTTACATCATCAAACACCTTTTCTTTGTACTTATTAACCTATTTAACAAAGATGCCAAAACAATATTGTGCCTCTTTAGTCTACATTAAATAGTGTCATGAAGTAGTGAACAGTTTGTTTTAAGATTGTACAGACACATACTGTCATATGTGAAAAGCCAAATGAGATAAAGAAAAGAAAATTACAGGGCAAATGTTGACAAATGAGTTAGTATTATTTACTTGCATGTGAACTGAAGCAAAAGAGAAACTTTCAGTCTAAAGGACAAACAAAGCTCAGATATAAAAGAAAGGACATGTGTGGTGTAATGTTTATCATAAGAAAATGATTTGTCAACCAGAGTTCAAATCCTGGATGAGGCTGTTTACATTTTACATGACACTAATATTCAACTATTCTCCCTCCAGCTATGGGTAACTAGTAGGGAGAACTGGGCTCTTTAACCTTGGGGAAGGAAAACTCTGAAGTCAAACCTGTTAAACTCTGCTTAAAGAATTGACTGTGTGTCTCATTCTAATTGTGTGGAGGAGTTAGTATATAAGAAAAATAAACTTATAAGCATTCATATATAAAATATAAAGAATGTTCAAGAAAAGAAACAAAAAAATCAATTAGGAAAAGAGAATTTACATGAGTATCAACATGCCTTTTGAAAAATAACATATCATTTTCTAGGGTGGGTCAAAAGTTTTGCAATATTCTAATATGTGCTAGTTTGCACCACATATATGACATGACTGAAAATCTTCAAGCTGTGGACGGTACCTGCTGTAGTTGGTAGTTCCATGGTAGTTGGTATGCTGCATTACTCCACTTCATAATTTGAAAGCAGCACAGATGAACATGCAACATGGTCTAAATTGGGAACTTATGTTTTATAAGTTTTAACACCGCAGAAGAAACCCCAAAAAATTATTGTGATCACAGTACAGTAACCAGACATTTCCAGAAATTTCACTTGAGTTACAAGAACCCCAACAATTAGGCAAGGTCAGTCATTCTATTACATTCACTTTCATACTAATACTATTGGGAAAGATAGGAATCCATTTATCCCTTACCTATAGTTTAAATAATACTACTACTGTTGTTCTACAATAATAGCTTTAGAATTGAATAATCTATGATAGTTGATATACCATTAAACAAAGAAAACAAAAACAAGCCAAATTATGCCTTCTCATACTAGAAAAAAACTTAATTGCATTCATATATAAAATTTAGGATTATTCAAGAAAGGATACAAAGGAAATATTTGGAAAGAAGACTTTAGACAAGTATCAACATGCGTTTTGATAAATAACTACTTATTTACTTTTGCAGTAATTAATACCACTTCACTTTTGGGTACAGGCAACACAGACTTTAGCCTATTTCCAAAAAAAGAAAACAATTAAAAAAAACACATTTTGTGAAGAGAAACCAATATCTAGGATAATAGCATTCCTTCCAGAATCTTAAAAAATAACTCTCAATGGTTGTAGCTTTCCCCTCAACAGATTTTAGGTTCAAGATTACAGGCTATTGGATATTCTACTAAAGCACTTGAACAAAATATGCAACTAACATGATCAACATTGGTGTATCTGCACTCTTGGCAAACTTGATTTGACTAACTTACTTGAGATCTAGGCTAACCTACAAACTACAGCATCGTTGAAGTAATACAGGTGTTTACATCTGTCATAAATCTTATAATATGAATAAGGATAACAGTATACTTGAATTACCTAGTGTTTTGTTTTTTGAGGGGTAGGGGGGTTGTCCTGATGTGGTGTAACAGTTAGCAACTATTCTTGCAGATCCATTACTACCAAAAAGTGAGTTCAATCCTCACTGGATGCCATATACTTGTGACCTTGTGTAAAATCCTGTGTTGAACGGGTTGGGGAAATCATTTTTTTAAAATGCCCTATGACTTAAATGTTTAAAAGATAGTAGTGCAGCAATGTAGTTATTTGTTCTGTAAAATTCTACTCTGACAGAACGAAGTAATGAAACTGTATGATTGTTGAATCTACAGAGGCTAACAGGAGTTACAGTTTGCTCTGAGAGATTAGAATGATTTTATTTATGGTGTTAAAAACCTTTGTTAACATTTCTTAAGAAATAAAACCAAAACATAAAATTAGGACAAAAGATTAATCTTAAAAAAATAATATTATCAGTTACTGTGGAGAGTATGACAGGCATGTTAGCAGAATTTCAAAAGTGTTATTAACACTTCTGATGTGACAGGTAACAAAATTAATTCATCACACTTAAAAAAAGAATATAGTTGTCTTAATCTCTTCTCTTTTTTGTTCTTTTGTTTTCACTAAGTGCATCACTTTCCAACCCTTGCTAATACTTTTATAACACTCAAGTATTTATTTTTGTTTAAATGATTCATGAAGAAAAATGAAAAACAGAGAAAGTAGTAAAAAAGAATTGTTAGAAAAAGGGAGAAGAAAAATAGAGAGCAAAAGAAAGAGAGGTGGAGGAGAAAAAAACAAAAACAAAAAACAGGCTTAAAGTGATAAATTTTTTTTGTGTCTATATCAGTTTCAATTAATTTTCCATGTTTTATTTGAGAAATGAACTCACTGTATTGTTGATATTATTTGCACAATGTTTCAGCTGATATATTTTACGGTCTTCTTGGGGTGTGTTATTCATTAAATAAAATACTTTTTTCAGGTGTCTAATTCTTAAGTAAAACAGAAATAAATAATTTTTTTCAGGTTTGTAAAAAAAATTTTCTCAGGGGTATATTTCATTAAAAAAAAAAACATTTTTTAATCATACTAGAAAAAATATGCATCCTTCAGGTGCAAGTAGTTAAGCTTTAATGTATAAAATATTATATTAAATTAGAAAGACAAAACTAGAAAAATATTTCTCTGAATTTTTTTTAGATGAGGCTTGATAATTTGTATTATTTGGATTATTCACACTATTGTCCTCATCTTCATTGTTATATACACAATGTTTTGGCTGATGTGCCCTCTGGCCTTCTTCAGATTCCCAAAATCTGACAAGAAACACCTAATGAAGGCCAGAGGGCACATCAGCCAAAATATTGTGTATATAACAATGAAGATGAGGGCAATAATCTGAATAATCCAAATAATATAAATAAGAATGTATATAAAAATATTACTCCTATTTTGATTTTATTTTATTGATTTCTATATAAAATATTACTCCATGAATGAGTAAATATTAAAAAAATGATAATAAAAAATAAAGAAAAAGTAGCATTCAATATTATCTAAAATTGAATTATTACCTTAAACTTATTTGAAACAGAGTGGGTATAATTGAAGAATAAACCAGCTTGGATGCTAGCTATTCCCATCGCTCCCACCTCTAATTTGACTAGTTAACTAAATTCTTCAGTAAGGAATATACTTACATTTATTTCATTTTGTTAATTGATTTCTTTTAAAATTTATTGATGGAATTTTTGCTTATCTTTATTAGAATAAAACCAAATAATTAGAAATCAATAATACCAAGTAAATATTTATTAAGATAATTTTTTTAATGATCAATATGCAAATTAGGCTTCCTGTTCACATTGTAAGCCACTATTTGGTTGCATATATGAATACAACTGCATCTTATTAGTATGTAGATAAGGTTGACAGTATTAATAATTGAAAACACTTTTTTAAATAATTGAGATTTAAATAAAATCATAGAAAATATGATGTAAATAGCTAAGGGAATTGTGACGTCAGTGGTGATTAAATTTTGATCATAGAATCATATATACACTATCTCCATTATAATAGGATGTTGAACAAAAAAATGGTAGCTAAATACCAATTAGCTCAGTCCAATCCCAGCAATGTGAGCCACAGAGATGATATCATTTACAACCATCCATGAAACAAATTTATTTCAAGATGTACAATCCAATTCCATCCTTGTAAATGATATCATGAATGGATCATGCTACCATTTTCTGTTTGCTGTTGAAAATGATATCTTCACAATTTACTTATTTGTTAAGATCCTGACCCCCGCCTCCCAAGAGGTGTACAAGCACTTGGGGGGTCAGAATCTTCTGTATCCAAAATTATTAACTGGGAAAGGAGTTCATGACAGGTGAAAGATAAAAAATGAATTAATCAAAAATACAGAAGATCATTAGCTGTAATCCATTTTTTTTAGAGAAGCCCTTCCCCATGCCCATTGCTGATATCTTCCTCTTTTCACATCTGTTTTATAGTGACCTTAAATATGTCAGCTATCAGAATATGTAAATTACAATTTGCCTGATGATTTTGATGCCACTTGAAACAGGTTTTCTTGTTAAAATTTTAGGTTTTTAAACATGCTCTACTCATCAAGTACTTTTAAAGCTTGCTTTTATATGAATTTATTATTATCATGATTTTGATGAATTTTATTATCATGATTTTGATGCCACTTGAAACAGGTTTTCTTGTTAAAATTTTAGGTTTTTAAACATGCTCTACTCATCAAGTACTTTTAAAGCTTGCTTTTATATGAATTTTTGATGAATTTATTATTATCATGATTTTGATGCCACTTGAAACAGGTTTTCTTGTTAAAATTTTAGGTTTTTAAACATGCTCTACTCATCAAGTACTTTTAATTTTTTGTTAAAATTTTAGGTTTTTAAACATGCTCTACTCATCAAGTACTTTTAAAGCTTGCTTTTATATGAATTTATTGGTATTTGCAGCTGGTAGAGTATCCATCTGCCTAGGAATCACAAGTTCTGGGTTCAATACCAGCCCTTGCTAACTCAGTCTATAAGTAGCACTACTTTTATCTGTGCATTAAAGTGGGGAGCTGATGGCAGGTATACTGCTCCACCATATGCAAAAATAATCTCCCTGGTCTAGCACTAGTGAAAAAAGGATAGACTCCCTTGCTGTCTGGCTGATACCGGCAACAGGCCACTCAACCAAATTTACTTACTAAAATGTGTTCAATATCATTGATAGAACATGTATATGTAACTTAGGGTAGTGAAGATATGAAGTCAACAGCGCTTGGTAGCTGATAGTTTCTTGCCCATGAGATTTTTAAACTGTCAGTTACCAAGTGTCATTGACTTCATGTCTTCGTCACCCTAACTTATATATATATATATATATCTGTTGATTTTCACTAGCCTTATGCTGAAGCTAAGTTTAATAATTAAAAGATACATATATCGGTATTCCTATTTAACAAGTTTGAGTTTAGAATTTTCCTTCTCCTAGACAAGCTGCCATACCAAGGTTAAAGAGCCCAGTATGTCCTACTATTTAACCATAGCTGGAGGAAGAATAGTGAGGTGCATACCTTTCCCAAGGGTATTAGCCTATGTCAAATGCAAACAGCCTTTACCAGGATTTGAACAGTGCCATTGATGATAACCATTACATAACCAGCACCTCTTTGCAGCTGGATGCATACATACTAAGAAACACAGTAGATGAATACTCAAACTGCTCTATGTTTGTTATGAAACATATGCAGCTATTTTTCTCATTTAGAAGAAGTAATAAATAGAAATATTTCATGAGAATCCCTTCGATAAGCAGAATAAATTTTCTGTTATCTGATATTTAAAAAATTATTTTTAACTTAGATCTAAATGCTCTATCCACAATATTGAGCACTAATTACTTATAAATATAGCACCCATATTATCAATATAAATTATTATATATATATATATATATATATATATATATATATATGTGTGTGTGTGTGTGTGTGTGTGTGTGTGTGTGAGAGAGAGAGAGAGAGAGAGAGAGTATGTAATAGATCTTTGAATGTATGCTCCTCAAATATGTATAGCTCTTGTTTTTTGTTGTTTTTTAGTTTGTGAAGTCAAACTGAATAATTGATAGTCTTTGTATCGTTTAGTATGGGTGTAACTGCTGGTGTGTTGACATACATATCTGTTATAATTTTTTAACTTTTCTAATCCAAAGTAACTAGTTTGGGATTTTAGACCAAAAAGACTTATCTGCACACAAAGCAGATAGGAAACCAAACCTAGAAAAAAATGTGCCTCACTGGTATGTTGCACTGCAGATCTTAAGTCTATAATCACATAAATGCTGACAGATTTAGATACAGCATAAAAATGGGATGAAAAAAAGATTAATGTTCTTATCTTAATCCCTCTGCTGATTTAATCAACTCAATAACACTGATAAATCCACTTGTTAAAAACCATAAAATAAATCCATGTTAAGTGCTCATAAAATTTTTAATTTATATTTCTGTTTAAAGACTAATGTGAGCACAGCTGAAAAAAAAAAAAAAACACCAAAAAACTCTGACAAGACACATCTGCTCTCAAATGGTATAAAGATTATATAACCATTGCATCTGCCTATGTTTTTATCTAATTTAGATAAGTTGTACGCAGTCATATGGTTTTAAATGTTCCCATCTAATACTATGGTTTCGAGTAACTATTTCTATTTAATAATAATCATTTGTTTTCATACTGTTATATGGTTTGAAGTATTACTATTTAATAAAAGTCGTTGGGGTGGGCGAAAGTCGGTGTCAACCAGACAGTGCGGGAGTTTATCCCCTTTTCACTAGCACTAGACCAAAGAGATTGCTTTTTGGTGTCTGAGGTGGAGTGCCACACCTACCATCAGCTCCTCACTTTACTGCACAGATACCTGTGCTACTAATATGTTGAGTTGGTTCCTAGTCATACACTCTACCGACTGAGCTAAACAAATCCTGACGTTAGTGGGGGGGGGGCAATTCAATACTAATAATTTTTAAAATAGATCTATCTGACCTATAGACAGAACTCTGCTCCCACCCCAGATCAAAGTTTACTTTGTTACTGACAGTTTCTTGCTATGTATTTTTCAAACCAAAGCACTTGGTTTGAAAATCACATAGGCAATAAACTGTCAGTAACCAAGTATTGTTGACTTCATGTCCATGCTACCCTAATTCTATATATATATATATATAAATATATATGGTGTGATGATTACATAAGCAAAAAACTGCTGACAACTACTACAATTTACTGCTTATGGAAAATACAAACAAACTAAACTCTATTCTCTAAGTTATAACTCTTACACAACTCTTGTTTTGCAAACCAAACATTGTGACTAATTCCTTTGCATATTGGTCCCAAGTGGAACCAAAAGCTTTTCTATTTTACTAATAAAAGATTTATATGTTTATATCTCACCAGCATCCTTGTTTTCATAGTTATAATAACTACAAAATCTATATACAGTATATCATATCATATATATATATATTATATATATATATATATCTTTCCTTTCACCTCACATCTTATCACTCAGAACGCACCCCCACCCAAAAATTACCTTTTCACCATAAAAGCAGACTGTAGAGCCCATTTTTTCTTCAGAATAAATTTGACAAAGCTTTGTAAAATACTGATGCGTAATATTATTTGAATTTAGTTGTTGTGTTGTTCTATCCACATTTTGTCGAATTTACTGAATTCTTTACTCCTTATATATATATATATATATATATATATATATATATCATGCGACTATCTGAGACCTAAATTTGAACATAATATAAGAAGGTAAAACCATACATGAGATATAATCTAGGTCTAGCTTTGGTCAACAGTATACACACATAAAGTTTGTAATATTAGCCAAATATTAGGCTAAAATTTACTTCCCAGAAAGTTGCATGATATATCAGTATATACAGAAAATACTTTGTCTTTTCAATTTCTCATTGATAGAAAACTCTGTCATTTTCAGTGTCTCACCTTAAAATATATCACCCTATCTTCATGGTTATTGGCAAATATTATGGACTCAATAAGCAAAGTTTGAATCCTTGACTAGGCTGTGTTTTACTTTATGCTAGTGCCCTTGGGAATGGCATGTATCAATCTCTTCTCCTCATATCATAGCTATGGATAAAATAGTAAGGGAGACAAGGTTCTCATCTGTTCTGTTTCTGTTTCATGAGTCAGTTGAGCAGGCTCCATCCAACGAATTCACTTGTGGCGAAGGAGTAACAAGTGATTAGGAAAATCACAAGCTATCCCCAAAACCCACATGCATATCTCGGTCAGGGGAAGGAGATGCCCTTGTTTGCGGCAGACTTTACATAGACACAGTGACTTGTATGCCAAAAGCCATTGATTCCTGATAATGAAGACTCTGTTTGGATTTTCACCAGAAACCCTTTGGCTGAGTAGTGGCCCTAATACTATTGAGTGCCAGACCTGTCTACCTTGGGTGGCTCTGACACTAACGAGTTACACAACCATGTTGCTATTATGAGGAGAGATTGAATTTTAGAAATAATGTGCTAGATGGCTGTTGAGCAAAGAGCTTCCTCTGCTCTTTTACAGGTCTTGTTTTTCATCCTGCAGGGTGTCTAGCCACCCTCCTCACCAGACAAAACTGTGGGGTTATCAGTTTAGTAGCCGATGATCCAACTATGAAACAGGTAGTACTGGGTCACATCGTACCAGTAGCACATTGAGTGATCTGACACATAGGTTCTCTAGCTTTGGTAAAGAAATCTATCAAAAATTTAATAGTAAGTTTTATCTTATCCTCCAGAGGAGAATAAGTAAGATAAGAAATGAATAAAGACCCAAAGTATGGTAATTATTTTTTTTTAATTATCAATCCTTCCAATTTGGTAATATTATTTCCTGATTATTATCGTTTAGCCAAATCATTTCCTCTATGTTCATTATAATTTTACTCCAATGTATGATAATTGCTAATGATGATAATTATGTTGTTATTATTATTGTCATTACTTTTATATTATAATTTTAACAGGTGTTGTTATTCTGATTTTAATATTCTATGATTTTTCTTGCCATTCAGATTATGTCCTTTTAATTTTCTTTATATTGGATGCTATCATTTTTTTTCACATACTGTTATTTTCTTTTATGATTTATTCAAAGCAATAAATATTATTGTTACAATTGCTCTTCTCAGATTATTGTTATTTTTATCATTTTTCCTGATTATTCACAAATGAATAATAAATAAGAGTATAAAGCTTTGTTATTTTTAGGCAAGTCATATTAGTTTCAGAGTCTGTGCATTAAAGTCTGTGTTGTGTCATCTACAACTAAAACCTTGAGATAGGATAAGAGAGTTTTTGGGATTTTGCCAACAGATTGAAGGATAAGCATTTATGTAAACTGATAGAAATCCAATTGTTCATTTAAAATACTTTTAGCATGGCCAATCAGTGATTACATTCAAGTGAAAATATTGTTTACTCTAGTGGAATAACTAATACTGAGTTTAGCGATTTGGAATACACAACGCTGTGGTCAAAAGAAGGAAAGATAGTTTTGATCCAGAAGTCTAAAAGGTGGTTTTAAGTGTTGTGTCTACTTATATGCCAAATTAGAATGTCTATGTATGGGTATTGATACACACAAATCAGTTTAATATTTCATTAATTTTTTTATTTCTTTGGTTTTTTTAAATTTTTTTTTTTGTTTTTTTTTACAAATGTTTCTCTTTGTTGATTTTTTTGTTGTTGTTGACTTTCTTAAATTTAAATTGCTGAACAAAAATGTCAACAGCTGGAGGGAGAATACATGGATTCATTCATACCTTTCCCAAGGGTATTAGCACTCAATGTAACAATCACATCCAGGTCGACATGTCCATTTCATTTATTTATTCATATAAGATCAGGTAAATATCTTTTGACTGATATTTTTTTTAAGTAATAGTTTTAAATACCATTGACTGTGTAGGTTTATATAATTTATCTTTTCTCATGAAATATTGGAAAAAGTTTTTTTAGGGGTTAAAGTGAATATACTTCTTTGTATGTATTTACCCAACTCCTCTAGCATGGACAGGATGTGACACAAAGTAATTTTCCCTTTCAAGTGGAGTAAAGAAGGTTTTAATTCACAAGTTATTTTCTCCTGTGGACTACCAAGCATGGACAAACCAGTGTTGGCAGACCAGCAAAAACTTACATTCATTAGATTCTGTGCAGACACTGAATACAGTCTAGAGTTAAGGGAATCTATGCTATCAGCACAATTTGATGATAATGGAATATATATATATATATATATTTGGAGGATATGTGGTTAATTGAAGTCATACCTGATTTTGAAAATTAATTAGTTAATAATTAATGAATTTAGGTGGGCATATTTTTTCAAATGTAAGGGGTTGACATTTTCTCGATTTGTTTAGCCTTACATTTGAACATATATGCCTGCCTAAATTCATTAATTATTAACTAATTAATTTTCAAAATCATGTATGACTTCAATTAAGCACATATCCTCCAAAAATTGTCGGCTTACAGCCATATAAAAATAAACACATTTGTTTGTTTACTTAACCTCATATATATATATATATACAGTGATGCTGATAGCTTTTTTAGTGTGTCGTGGGATGGATGGATTTGATCTGAATGAGTCCCCATGAAATTTGATGGGTCCCAACTACAGTTTGTTAATAAATTGTAGAGTTTTTATCTATGAACAACTAAAGCTATCTAACCCCTACCTTATTCCCCATACAGTGTTATTCGTTTCCAAGAAAATATTGAAATGTATTTACAGCTAGCTGGAAATGATGGAGGAAGAAAGAAAACTCTGCGATGTATGGATAAGATTTTTCTGCGTAATTTTAGATTTTTCTGTGGCAGTGATGCTGGACATGTACCTATCAGCATCTGTGTGTGTATATATATATATATATATATATATATATATTGAATGACGGTGGGGTATCAGAGTTTGATCACCTCTGATAGGGTCAGCATAGTGAGGGAAGTCTGATGTTGGAAGACCCGAAACTTCCCAATGAACCATGCAGATAACATCACTGACGACATCCACCAGCACCCCAAATGTAGGAGCATATATTTAAAGTATATGTATATATATATATATATATATATAATATATATATATATACATACACACATACACAATTATGCTTAGAATTTAAAACTAAAAGCATTTTCAATGTGTAAAATCTTTACAGTGCTCAATGCGCAAAAAATGCAGAATAATATCACCATTTCAAATAACCTCTCTTTTCCCAGGTATTACTGAGTAGTTATGAATATAGCAAAACTAGCAATGTTCCGAGAATTTCTTGAATACTGGTTCTCATATTTCATACTAGGAACTGTAGCTAGGCATTGTTATAAAGATGCTTGTAAAATACAGAAGACAGAGCTAATATAACAAATTTACCACAAAGATATCTCCAACAAATGTAAACCCTTATAGCTCAGATAAAACTCCACTGTATCCTGTTGCCTCAAATCTTCAGTTACATATCTCAAAGGCAATCCATTGAATAAAAGTAGAATTCCTTGCTTAGCTTTTGGCAACTGTATATAACCCATTTTGTGAACACTGGTACTATGTCTATCTGATCAATGGTTTATAATGGAATGCTACAATATAAATCTCCAACACATGATAAGTCTGGTTATATTCCTTCTTTCCTACAGACCATCATGTGATGAAGAATAACTCAAAGCTGAAGTCTCAAAAGGTTAAAAGGCAGCTGAAAGCTGAAAGCAGAAAGCAACAACAGAATTTATAGGAGTAAATATTTGATAAATGTAGGATCATTGAATTGTATCAATTTATGCAAAAATCAAGTGTGTCATGGGAAGAGGATGTCACAGAGAGATCTTTGATTGAATTATTACAGTATCACACATTTGTGATTGCAGTCCTTCAAGAGAATCCTCTTTAGAGCATTTTAGAGTGTTAAGGTTAGCACAGATATTGAGTGTGAAGAAAATACAGATTTGATAAAAGATATTTTTTGTTAAATATAAACAAAAGTTGGAGGAGCCAATCATTGGGAAAAAAAAGAAGAATAGTTCATTTTCTCTGTTCTGTTTATAAGAGAAATGATCTAATTAGCTTCTTTTTATCTGTGGCCATCTCATTTTAGAATTTTACTTTGATTTTTCTTCTGTTCAATCATTAGTGACAAAAACAGTCTCTGTATATATGTGGAGGTGATTATTTTACTATATATATATATATATATATATATATATATATATATATATATATATATATATGAAGGTGTGGAGTGTAAGGAGTAGGAAATGGACTTGGCAATCTGATTTCAAATCCTGGATGATGCTGTATGCATTTCCCATAGCATTAATACCCTTGGGAAAGGTATGCAAGCCAACTCCTCTCCCTCCAGCTATGGATAAATAGTAGGTTAGACTGGACACTATAAACTTGGCTAGGTAACCAGTCGAGGAGAAGGAAAACTCTGAATTCAAATTTGCTTAAGAAATTGACCTTGTGTCACATCCCACTCGTGCTGAGGGGTTGGTCAATGAATATATATGTGTGTGTGAACATATGTGAAGCTTTTACTTTCTCTCTCTGTCTCTGTTATATATATGCATGTGTGTATGTGTGTGGTGATGTTTATATATATTTTTATGCACACACATATATAGATAGATAGATAAATAGGAGGCTTTTATCCTCTTTATCTTTAGTGTCATAACTAGAAGAACCTTTTTTTTTTTTTTTTGCGGGAGGCAGGGATTCTTACCTCTTTTCATGGGCTGTTAAAAAAAGGTAGGACACAAATATAGTTCTTTAATTACCAATCATTTTCTGATAAGAAATAATGTGCAAAGAACTAGGGATGACTGAAAATGTTAGGGGTGAAAATAACGAGAGATAGAGAGAGAGAGAGAATAAATCAATGAATTAATGATAAAGGCTAATCTCAAAGATACCATATTTTAAACAAAATCTATGCTGTGAAGGGCACAGGCCACAGATTTACCAGTGCAGATGTTAGAGAAGATTGATTATTCAACTGTTAGATCTGAATAAGTAGATAATTGTATAAGAGATAATTTTATATAAATAGATCAACATCCAAAGATAATTGTGTGCAGACTTCCTTAAGCCATGTAGCTTTACAAGAACAGAAGTGTGTCTTCTGTCTGTTGGTCTGAAAGACAACATAGAAGCAGAATGAAGAGAAGGGAGGAGAAATTAGAGTCATGGATGTAAAGAGTAAACATTATTACTTGGCATACTAGCATTTAAGTCAGTTGCAAGAACCAGGTTTCAGAGTTGCTTACATTCTGAGATAATCTTTGATTTGTAGTGTGAGAGAGAGAGAGAGAGAGAGAGAGAGAGAGAGAGAGAAGAAAGTGTAATTTTCAAAGTTAACTGACTTTGGTCTGAATTCTGATGTCAGTGACATTCATATCAGTTTCTGCTGTAAGACAGTTTCTAAGATTGAGTGACAACCTATCAATCATTCAGTTGTTATTGAATATGCAAGAAAAATATCATTTTTGTATCCAACTGCCTGTCAGCTACATGCTCCCAGTCCTTCTATGTTCCTGATTTTCCTACATGCCCCTGATCCTCCTGTGTGTTCCTGATCTTCCTACAGGATCCTGAATCAGGACTCAAGGAATCGAATCACCTAAATACATGAATGGAGTATTCCTGAGTTCCATAAGTACCAGCTACTTTTGGGCACCAGTTCAGTTGTGCTTAGCTAGTTGCTGTTGTTCAAACCAACATTATACTAACTCACTTCAACATAGGTTAGATTTGAAACAAGGCTAAATATATGAGTATTTGGACACACAGATCAGTACTCAACTGCATCACAAGTTGAGTGTGTTCTGAGAATAACAGAGTAAGTTAGTGGGTACTTTATGTAGGAGGCTGAGATATTCCATTATACTCCGTGGGCAAGCTTATTCTCTGAGTTTTGATTGGCTGCTGGTTTTTGTGTGGATACTCTGATCAATATATACCCAACATGACTGTTATAGGAGTGAGTACATAGTCTGTATTTGGTTACAGCCTGTCAGCCTCTGTCTGAACTGGATGCTAGTTGTAACCTTTTTGTGAAGGTGAGTATTATATGTTGATTCTACAGTAACTAATAAGAATGGAACTCACTATTTAGTTGTAATCAAGCTGAGACTAGTTTGCTAACATTACATCATATGTGTGCATGTATGGAAACGTCTTGTATCCTATCCCCAATAAAAGTATTTCTTTCTTCTTGTGAGCTGGTAAGCTGGAATGGAATTTAGTGAAAGAAGCAAAGGAACAGAGACAGGGATGAATTTAGAGTAAGACCTTTATTATCGGATTCACACTATTTCATTGAGGGGAAATATTTCCCGAGCAAGTCTATAGGTGTTACCTCTCCAAAGTCTCAGAGTCAAAGAGGCTTAGAGACTATTTGGCACCAAGAATTTTTTTGGTGGGGGAGGGGGGTTGCACATGCTCAGAGGGATCTTCTGGTCCAAAGCCCTCTGCAAGATTGTTATTTTTGTGTCTTTTATTTATTTATTTATTTAATTTTATCTAATTTTGTTTTACTTTTGTTTTATTTATTTTTACTTTTATTAATCCCCACACATGCACTCAGACAGCCAGCTTTATATATAGAGATGAATAGATATGATTATTCATCAACAGACTATCAGGTACATGCAAGCTAATATAGATGTTCAAAAAGAAGAGAAAAAGCAAAGAATTGACTTCATACCAATAATAGTTACTATTATCTAACCACTAAACTTAGTAAATATCAGAAAGTATGGATGTGCTTTCTGAATGTCAGAGGTACTCTAAACGAGATAATTATTTATTGTCTCCCAACAGCAGCACACAATCTGTTTTTCCACAGTTAACAAACCGTATTGCTCTTTCTCTCTGCATAACTTTATTTGAGAATATAAGACATTCCAAAAGAACTTGGTTACAAAACATTCAAACAAATGTTATATTGCACTCTGTTACATCAATATAAAGGACTATCAACACTGTTGTGCCAAACTATAGTTATTTCATATATAAAAAAAAATCTGGATTCAACCAATTTGTTTTTGTTTTAATCAGCCCTTCCATTTCAGGGAGATTATTAATAAATAATATATATTTATAATCTATACATATATAAAGGGCAGTTTGTGTGTATGTATGTCTTGAGGAAACTATGAAAATAAAACAATTAACAACAAAGTAAATATATATAAACATTCACTATCACCAGATCTTGCTGTTCGAGCAAAAATAATGAAGGTTTGATTTATGTTAGTGAAGATAATTAAAAAATAAAATTTAAATAATAACAGCCAAGAATTTTCTTTGCATTTAATATTTTAGATAGTAGATATTAATTTTGTTCTTTTCAGAGTGGCTGGATAAACACAAGGATTTAAATGGGGCATAGTACGACGATCCAACTCGCAATTCAATTATAGTCGATCTGTGAGACTAACTTTTTAACTTCCCTCACTACCCAGGCAACGCCAAGTAGTAGCTTCTAGTAATTAATAAAGAAAAGAGAGGCTGAACTTTTCACATACATAAAATGACAATGTCTATTTTAAAATTTGTAGTGAAGTTAGTAACACAAAGCCTATTCTGACAAGTAATCATTCATAGTTACCTACTATTTGGTTGGAAATATCTAATATTAAGTTAATGTTAAATACCTTTATATAATTTATCAATTTAAGAACTTTAAGTTTGGATTTGTCAAAGAAGAAAGAAAAAAATGTAGTCCAGCTACTGAGAGTGAAAAGTTATTTGATCATGACCAGTTTTCAGTTTTCTTATGACATCTATTAATAATGGAGATTCGCTTCCGGTTTTTGTCTGTAACAAAAAACTATGTCACTGCTTACGTCACATTACCCAAAATCATCATAACATGGAATAAATACACTCAAAATTTGAACATGCAACATTAGACAGTCATTGTTTTTTAAAATAAGTTTTAATAAATACATGACTGGTATTATATATCTATATATAGTTTGTTTTATTTTAATACATATTTAAAGTTTACATTTCAAATTGTTTTATTTTTTAATCCTTTAATGAATTTGATGATTTTACTTACTTAGGGTACAAACTCGCTGACATTGAATTTTTTTACTCCCACCCCTCAGGCAATATGTTTCAAAAATCTATTTTTACATCGCCTAGAGGGTGTTTTTTATTTTGTACTAGTGTCTGTAATGTTGAATATTTTTTCAAAGGTTTTTACCTCTTTAGCTTTTACAAGATCTTAAAGCATTCTTAAAATGAGTTTTGAATTTTGTGATTTCATTTAAAAAAATAATGTTTAACATGGCAAAGTTTAAACTAGAATCCCTAATGGGTGATGTTTGAGTAATAGATTGAAATTGACATATTATTTTCACTGCATGGAAACAGATTTGGATAGTTTCTTCCTTTTTAAAAGGACACTGTTCTCCATGCCTCCTAGTGTGAAAAATAGTTCTGAAGGGTAGATAATTGACAATTCTGGATGTATTGGTACACAATAGTTGTGGATGCACTTAGTGTAATGATTATTGTCATAGGAAATCGACATTGCAAAATGAGTTCAAATCCTGGACAAGGCTGTGTGCATTCCACACAGCAATAATATGCTTGAGAAAGATATGAATCCAACTAATCTCCATCCAACTATGGGTAAATAGTAGGACAGACTGGGCTATTTAACCTTGGTTAGACCAGCAGTTTAGGAGAAAGAAAACTCTGAATTCAAACCCGTTAAACTCTGCTTAAAAAATCGACTTTGTGTCACATCCTACTTGTGTGGAGGGGTTGGTGAATATGTATTGGTACACAACAGCATGCACCCAGTTGTTTGATAATTCAAAGAGTTTTGATCCAGGAATTACCAGAATACTATATGTAATTTTGAAGAACTGGCTTGATTACAAAAATAGAAAACAATATTTGCTTCTATATAATTGCTGGGTATATATTATGAGTATCAAATTACCTTCATTATATGGTTCATTAATTCCTCTAATAATTGCATATAATGTGTTCTTGTGACGTACAACAGAGAACTTACTTCAATAATCACTGCATTAATAACCATGATCAGGTGCCAAAAGAACTTATATATGACCTTTCTAAAAAAAGAATCAACATGAATAGCACTTTTCTCAAATTTCTCCATAATAGAAAAGCTCTACTACAAGACAGATGACCCTACTTCAAAGCGGTCAGTCTGTCATATTGATTATGATGTGTACTCAGAGTCTCTGCTCTAGTCTCACATGCAAGATGGAAATTACAGAAATAAAAGTAAGCTCTATGTTGAGTCATTATATTTACTGAATTCATATCAATATTACTTAAATAAGAGGTAGCATATTGTAATTAGCATTTAACAGTTATTTCCTCTGAGAAATTATAATGATTAGGGTGAGTAAGAAAGCAGACCTTTAAGGCTAGTTATAAATAAAACTGAACTTTCTTTAATAGAAGAATTAGAGAAACTTGAGAAAACTGTGATGAATATTTGGAAATAGAATGTATATTTCATGGTCCTAGGTCATTTTTGTTGGATGGAGAACTTTACCATATTCTCTCATATATATATATGTATGTATGTATGTATATTTTCTTTTACCAACCCCTCCGCACAAGGTAAATTTTTAAAGTAGAGTTTAACCGGTTTAAATTCAGAATTTTATTTCTCCTAGACTGGTAGCCAAACCAAGGTTAAAGAGCCCAGTCTGACCTACTATTTACCCATAGTTAGAGGGAGAATAATTGGATCATATTTTTCCCAAGGATATTAGTTCTAACAGTGCAAACAGTCTCGTATAGGATTTGAACTCATCTCGTCATGTGCATTTCCTACGACAGTAACCATTATACAATGCACTTCTATTTGAGCAGTGAAGACATGAAGTCAACCAGGCTTAGTAACTGACAGTTTCTTGCCTATGTGATTTTCAAGCCAAACTGTCAGTTACCAAGTGCTGTTGATTTCATTTCTTCACTACCCTAACTTAAATATACACACTCTATCAATGATATTGAGTACTCCTTACACACACACACACACACACACACACACACACACATATATATATATATATATATATACAGTGATGCTGATAGCTTTTTAATTTAGAGCATCCTAGGACACAAGTATTTGATTTGAATGAGTCCCCAGGAAATTTGATGGGTCCCAAATAAAGTTTCTTAATAAATTGTAGAGTTTTTATCTATGAACAACTAAAGCCATCTAACCCCTACCTTGTACCCCATAGCATGTCATTCATTTCCAAGAAACTATTGAAATCTATTTACAATTAGCTGGAAATGGTGGGGGAAGAAAAAAAACCCACTGGGATGCATGTATACAATTTTTCTGCGTCCCTTCTAGATCTTTATGTGTCAGTGATGCAGGATGCGTACCTATCAGCATCTCTATAAATATATATATTCTCTGTGTGTGTGTGTGTGTGCATAGATAGGAACAGACTTAGATAAAAAGATATATATTATGCATGAAAATTGGTGCTACACTCTGATGTACAACAGAGAATTTACTTCAATAATTACTGCATAAATAACCATAATCAGGTGCCAAAAGAACTAATATGACATTTCTAGTACTTTTCTTAAATCTCTCTGTAATAGAAAAGCTCTACTTCAATACAGGTGACCCTACTCCAAAGCAGTCAGTCTGTCATCTTGATTATGATGTGTACTCAAAGTCTCCACTCAAGTCATACATGCCAGTTGAAAATTGCCAAAGTAACTTTCCAACTAGATAGTATTTTTACTGTATTGGAAATATTTTAGGAATTGGTTTTTCTTTTGATTTCCTTTAAAGTAGAAAATGTAAGTTCAGCTATTTTTGGTTTATGGAGAAAATTGTGAACTACGAAAATGGTTCAAATGGCAGCATTAATGATGTTCATAAATATATCTTTAATGAAGTAAATCTTTTTATAAAGCAATTTCTTAAAGACCAGCTCTTTAAGTAAATATGACTCGCTGATGTTGAGGTATATTGTATTTATAGAATTTATATTTTAACTAGTTTTAGTCATGATGTCAAATAATAACAGCAATATTCATGTAATTTTGTCAATTACAGTGTAATTTTAAAACATCATAAAAAAAGTTATTCATCATTTTCTTATTTATGTAAAAATACTTTCTGAATATTAGATTAAAGTTAAAATAAAATAAAAACAAAAATTAACCCTATGTCTTTATCCCCTTTTCTATAAATGAAAACAATTATTAAAGTTTATCCATTTACAGAATCAATGGCAATTTAAGATTTTTCTCGGTCATTCTTGTTGAGTGGAGAACTTTTCAATATATATGCATATATATATATGTCAGTGAAGTGGTCTATTGTTGATATCAGCTGGACAGTGAGGGAGATTCTTTTGCTGATGTAGAGCGTCCAACTACTGTCAGCTCCCCAATTTACAGCACAGATCAAGCTGTGCTATTTATGCGCAAAGTTGGCAAACCTAGAACCTTGTGGCTACTAAGCAGATGCTTTACCAACCAAACTGAACTATATATATATATATATATATATAGCTTAGTTTAGCTCAGTCGGTATTTATATATATCATAATCATCAAGTTGCGATGATAGCACATATTTCCCTCTGTCCACCAATCCCTATTGGCCATCACTACTGGCAAAACCTTCAGCATGGCATCCAGTATCTACACTGAACAGACACTGGTGTGTTCATGTGTAGGTGTCTAAAGGAGAATGTCACTTATGAGTTTTGCCCTACTTCTTCAGCAGTGACCAGCATGTCTTGTTTGTCTTACATTTATCTATAGGAGACAAGTAGCTGTAAAGCTGCCTTTTTTGTGGGATGCTGCTCCAGGACTTTTTCAAGACAGCATGCAGCACCAATTCAGCTTTTTCTCCAAGTTTTTTCATTAGAGTCCAAAATAAATATAAATTGCATTTGAACCACTTATAGAATACCCCAGTCTGATACTCCTTACCACTTAGCTATCATATAAATGTCATAAAAGCAAAGCAAATGGGAAAATTAATATATTTTGTAGGCTGTAATTTCTATTGCGAAGACTAAATTAGTTTTATGCAAATGAATTTGAAGCCAAGATGTTATCTGCTAGTTTAATCAAAACCTATTTTGTACACTGGAATTTTTTTTTTCTAAGAGTTTACATACAAGTAGAATTTTAGGATACTAAAGTATAATTCCTTGAGCTGATTCAGTAGAAATAAACAGTGGAGGTACTAAATTAAAATCCAATGCCAGTCCAATATGCAAGTAGCATATGCAGTCACCTATGGTGCTAAATGATCAGGGACAGCAGCTGTCATATGCTTCAGGTCATATGACTTGATGAATATGAATGGAAAAACGAATTAAGAGAATAAAAACCATCAAAATGAGAAAATTCCCTGATGTGAAATCAGAGTGCTCACATTAGTTGATGCCTTGGAAATAAGGCAAGTGGAATAGAGTGATGTGAAGTTGCATGGAAATTTCTGGGTCACATTTACCTTCACTTTAGCTATCCTGCATCTCTTTCCCATAAACCCATTATCTCAGCAGTTTTGGGCTTGTAATTCAGAATCTCTCCCTTATTGGATGTCTATTCCTATGTATTTATCTTTTTTCTCTAAATCCCAAGTCAATAAATTATACACTATTCAGTTTAGCTCAGTCGGTAGAGTATCCGGATGGAAACCTCAAGGTTCCTGGTTTGATACCGGCCCTCAGCAACTCAGTGTATAAGTAGCACAGGGATCTGCGTGGTAAAGTTAGGAGCTGATGGCTTAGATGCTAAAAAACAATATCCTTGGTCTAGCACTAGTAAAAAGGTGATAGACTCCCTCACTAGCTAGCTGCTACCGACTTTACTTTTTTTTATATTAAATTATACTTTATTTAAAGGACAAAGGCCCTTTACAAAAAATAACCCTTTTTAGAGAAATGCTAACTTTTAGATCCAAAATCAGTTTATTACTAGCATAAAAGCCAACTTATCAAGCAGCATTTAAGCTAGCTACTGTGGAGGACTCTTGATTGGGCCCTTCAGCCAAACAATAACACTTCATTCATTGACTACAAATTCAATATTAATTTAAGCTAGACTTTTTAAAGTTCAATGATAATTCTTCTGCTGCCACTTAATTTAAAGACAATTTGATTTACGTAGGTCCTTACTCTCCTTACAAACAATTATTTGTTTCATGGGGGACATTCGCTGAATTTCACAATTAATTTTGGCTATTTCCAAATTTATTTCCAAGTTATAAAAGTTAATATCGTGAAAAAATATGGCACACTGATTTTTGCATTTGTTATTAGAGATGCAATTATATCACAGCACAATTAACACCTTTTAGCAGGGTAAAATAATTAACAACAGTTAATGAACATACAATCTACAGTGGTGTAATCGTTAGCATTAATCTATTAATACTGAATAGTGAATTCAATCCTTGCTGGATGCCCTATATTTGCAATCTTGTGTCACATTCTATCTGTGGTGAACAGGTAGGCTAAACACCTGCATTCTATAAATTTGTGAAGAGGCATTATCATTGAAAAACTCATTCAATATTATTGAATTCATTCTTTTTTGTTGTTGCTTTTGTTATTACTAAGTGTCTTGGATATGGCTGTATGAATTTCACTTTTAGCCTAATGCCTTTGAAAAAGGCATTAATCAATCTTTTCTTCTCCCATCTATTGGTAAATAGTAGGTCAGACTGGGTTGACACTTACCTAGCCATTGTTAGGTAACCAGTCTAGGAGAAGGTAAACTCTGGATTCAAACCTGCTTTACTCCAATTTAAAAAATTGACCTTGTGTCATATCCAGCTGTCGGTGGAGGCGTTGGGTAGATATCTATTATGTATTTACTGATTCAGTTTGCAGCCGTCTTTAGCTGTACAAACCACAAGGAAACAAAAAATGTTCACAAACATGAGAAAATTATCTTTAGTCATTCCAATTCACACTAAATTACCTCCCCTTCTAAAAGAAACATGGCCCTCCCCTCAAATGAGGGCAATAATTGGCAGATGCCGTCACATCTTGTTACTGATTGTGACAATTGGAATTCAGGTATATGCACTGAATGACTTAAAAGGCCACACACAGTGTATACATTATCAAGAGAATAATATTCTAACCTGGCATGTTAGTTTATCTAAAAGATACTTTCTAACATTGCTATCTCATTCTTCATCAGCAAATGCCTTGATTTGTGCCGTGAAATTTAATATAAGATTTATATTCTGATAAATCTAATGTATTTCTGTACAATTCCCTTCTGTTCATATTCTCATTTTTGTAACACCCAACCCAAATAAACTAGAGGAGAGGGAGAAGGATGCTGAAATACAAAAAAGAAAAAAAAATCTCTCAGCTCGAAGGAAATTTTCTTCCTTGCCATAAATAGCTGTAGTATTAGGGAAATAATTGCCTGGGACATTTCCTTCATCTCTCAAAAGTCCTTTCTAGGCTGTTGGTCAATCTCAGGGAAATTTGCATGATCCAAGAGACCATTTCTAAAATGCATTCAGAACACTCAATAGCTGAGCAAGCATCACATGGAAGATTGCACTGATCCAACCAATAAAGGGGACACTCAAAAAGGGCAAAAGACATTTGTTTGCTGTTTTGTGAATGTAAATATGATTATATGTATATATACATATACATATATATATATATATATATATGTATATATATATGGAGGCGCGTGGGCTAGCGGTTAGAATCGTGGAAAATGGACTCGTCGATTTGAGTTCAATTCCTAGATGAAGCTGTTGGCATTTCATATAGTGCTAATACCCTTGGGAAAGGTATGAATCCATATATTCTCCCTCCAGCTATGGGTTAAATAGTAGGGCAGACTGGGCTCTTCAGCCTTGGGTAGGTAACCAGTCTAGGAGAGGGATAACTCTGAATTCAAAATTCCTGAGGTCGGTCGTTGATTAGGTTTGTAGCAACCCTTGATGCACCAATTCTTTCCTATCGACTGTGCCAAAAAGTGTGGATGGTTCAACACAAGCCTTCACCACTATAAACAAATCACTGTGTGGGAGTTCATTGTGTGTATGAACCCTCATACGTTGAAATCGACGTGAGAGTCCATTTAAAAATTTTTTTTATATATATACAATATATATATATATATACACAAACATGTGTCTGTGTGAGTGCATACATGCATATATATTTACAAGGTGCATTTAGTATAATGGTCGTTGTTGTAGAAAATGGAATGGGCAACCTGAGTTCAAATCCTGGACGAAGCTGTTGGCATTTCATTTCATGCTAATGCCTTTGGAAAAGGCATGAATCCATCTGTTATTACTGTATGAGTAAATAGTAGGGCAGATTGGGTTCTTAGGCCTTGGTTAAGCAACCAGTTTAGGAGAAGAAAATTTCTGAATTCAAACCAGCTTTATTCTGCTTAAAAATTGATCTTTGGCTTAGGGGTTGGGGAAATATATACATATGTATATTTCTCTGACATATATTTAAGCAATGTTCCATGTGTGCCTTTACATACACTTAGGCAGGAAGAGAAATTTAAAAAATGTTGAAGTATTTCCAATCTCTCCATTAAATTCTATCCCTCTCAACATACCTCTTAAATCTATCATGGATATACCATTTGGTTAGCCACCTTTTAGTAAAATTTTTAAGGTTAATCCTCAAAAGTAAAAGGGAAATATTTTCAATTCATTGTAGATTGGTAATTTTATTAACTGAAATTTAATGCAAATATGTTTGATCTGAAATTTATAAATGAACAAATGGATATCTTAGTTCAGATATAAATTTATTTCTGCATTTTTTTCCTCTTTCTTTTAAATAATAGCAACAAGACTGGATATGAAATCTTCAAATTAGTAAGGGGCAAAAAAGATGCCAAAATAAATTAATGTCTGAACTAAGGTATTCATTTATTTATAATACTCTGTATATGAAAAATATAAACGTAAATCTTTATATGTATGTTTGAGTTCTTAATTTTCATTGAATTCTATAAAGGAAACTCTATAAGAAAATTCTATAAATGCCATGTATATATATAAGTATTAAAAAAATGGAGAAACAAATATACAAAGGATATATATATATATATATATATATATATATATGTGTGTGTGTGTGTGTGTGTGTGTGTGTATGTGTCTGTGTGTATGATAATGTTTAATCCATGTGCCATGGATGCAGGTCCAAACCACAATGGATATGGGTCTATAAGAATAGCAGCATTTTTATGTTTCACGTTTCATGTTGCATGTATCAATTTTTAAAGCTAATTCAATTTTATCTTTTTACTAATAACATTTTAGAGAATTTTTTTCTTACCTATTACCAGAGTAATACCTAAATTTATTCTAAAAACATTTTGTTAATAATTACACTGGAGAAGTTGATAATGTGCCATATATACAGGGTGTTCAGGAGAAATTTGACATATCTATATTTGGTTATTTTTCTCCTTAGGCTGGAGGTATTGACACAATATGTATCATTTAAAAGCTTCGACTCTTCTTCATTCATATATGTGATGACAGATAGAATAGATGACTGGAACCCACATGAATCATGAAAGAGAATAACTTGTATCATGAGGATCTGTGCCGGCCATCAAAATAAGGAGATTATGGTTACTGCCCATTTACTAAACACTGTAAAAACAATCAGGCATGAACTGGAGAACTGCAATGGAGACTACGAGGCCGTGGCTAGAAGAAAGCAACATAACAGATGATCTGATTGTGTTCATACAGTAGAATTCCTCGAAAATCTGCAGATAGGGTATCAGGTTGAATTCAGATGCCTACGTGGAGTTGTTAAACACTGTAGATACTGGATAAAAAGGGTAGCCAATGGTAGGCCATACGTATGGCAGCAGGATTCGGCCCCCTGCCACACTTCTGGTAAAAGTAAAAAATAGTTGTTGGCAAATTTTTACGACTACACCAGTCCCAATGTTTGGCCTCTGAACTCTCCAGATCTTAATCCCATGGATTATCATATATGTGGCGCTGTTGAGAAAGACACCAATCACCATGCCAGTACTACAAAAGCCCAGTTACTCAATAGAATTAAGGTAGTTTTTAAGACCCTTCCCAGGGAAACTGTAACATCAGTTTGCTCCAGGTTCCGGAGCAGGATTGAGGCTGTGATTGACGCTAATGACGGTTATTTTGAGTGAAACTTGTTGACAGTAGTGTAATTTCCATGCCTGTTGAATTTCTTTACAATCCATAAAATTTTGTAGTTCTCAAGCAATTTTTCTTTTTCCTTATGAAACTGTCAAATTTCTCCCGAACACCCTGTATATATATATATATATATATATATATATATATATATGTATATATATATGTATATATATATATATATATATATATATATATATATAGTTTGCAATATTCATAAGTAAAGAGGACTCAATATAATTGACAGAACCTGTATATATCTAAGTTAATGTAGCAAAGATATAAAGTTAATGGTGCTTGCTGTCAGTCTCTTGCCTTTGTGATTTTCAAACCAACAGTTATCAAACACTGTTGAGTTTATGCCTTCATTAACTTAGATATATATCATTATGTCATTATCAACTGTAGCTCCAACCAAGTAATATACATACATATATATATATATATATATATATATATATATATATATATCACTATTGCTTTCTCAACTATAGCTCCAACCAAGAAATATATCTTTATATGTCCCTTTTATATATTCCTTATGAATAGATTATTTTTTTTAAATCATGTTTTTATATTTATTTGTAGGCCACAATCACTTAATTACATAAAGAGGAGTCGGAGGTGCAAAAATAGTGGGGTCAAAGGTTTTGTGTTCCAACTTCACAGCCCTATATATATATATAAACAAATCTCATACTTTAAAATGTACATCAGCCAGTATATAGTAATTGTACTTTGAAAATAGATATGCATGCTTAAATGAATGAAAGAAAATATGGAAATAGTAAATGAAAGTATTCAGTTATCAAGAACTCTTATCAAGGAATGGATATATGTTCTTGCTTGGGGGTTGTTTCTCATCATTCCCTGGGTAGAGGATAATATCAGTTAGATTTTATGGCTTCTCATGATTTCATTTTATCCAACCATTATTTGCTGAGGTCTGCCACTTTGAAAAGATTATCCAATGCTATTTTCTGGTATTCTTCTCTTGGCCATCAGTCTGAGGTCAAAACAAAACTTGGCATATTGCCCTGCTGACCTGACACTCGCTGCAAAACTCTTTTGGGGATATGCTTTGCAGAGATTTATAACACTAAAACCAGAGCTTCTATCAACACAAATAAAATGGATCCTTTCACAGTCAGACAGCAGGGAATTATACTTTATTAGAGATAGTTTCTCTGTTTCCTTCTCGCTGTGTTTGCAGCTGAAGGCTAGCAGAGTGGAAGTCAACCTGGGTTATTTCCATGGAGGAAAACTACAGCTCCAACCAAATAATAGAATTTTCAGTTGGAAAAGTAAAGTGTCAACATGGACATTAGAATTGTATAAATGTATGAATTGTGTATTTCTGTATGTTTGTCTTTTTTTTTGTATTTATGTAGATACTTTTCTGTTAGTCCATCTATAAGAATATAAAATAAATCATTTTGAGATGCAGAAGAATTATTATTATGATTATTATTTTTATTATTATTATTATTATTATTATTATACACTGACATATTCAGATTAGTATCCTCCTCTTGATTTTTTACTATACTCTCTATCTTTTGTTTATTATTGGTTGGCAGGTTTTATGTTAACCCTTAGATTATTTAATGCCATAGACAGTCTTTTTATTTTCAAGTAATTATATAGTTCCACTTAACTAATAATATTCATTTGCAAACAAAGCTTCAAATCCCTAATATTAATAATTCATGAACAATTATATATTTTCAAGTAATCAATTCTATTTAATAATAATAATAATAACAACAACAGTAATCAATTCTATTTAATAATAACAACAACAACAATCAATTCTATTTAATAATAACAACAACAATAATCAATTCTATTTAATAATAACAACAACAATCAATTCTATTTGACAACAACAACAACAACAACAACTTGTTTTCACAGTTATATGGTTTTGGTTATTCCTATCTAATACTAATAATCATTAATATACATTAATATATTCAGACAAGTGTTCTTGTCTTGATTGTTACTGAAGTCTTAATCTTTTATGACATGTCAACCTTTGATGGGTTATTTAATACCAAAGTCAGTCTTTCTTTTCAAGCAATTATAGGGTTTCAAGTAACTAATCATTTGCAAACAACTATTGATTCAAGTAACTATTCTTAATACAAATAATTTATACACAATTATATGTTTTCAAGTAATGGTTCCCATAGGACTGGAGGAACTGGAGATTAGAGGAAGAATCAAGACCATCCAGACCCAAGCACTGTTGAAATCAGCTAGAATACTTAGAAGTGTCCTGGAGACTCCAGTGAAAAATCTTGACATTGTTGATTGAGTGTGATCCTGACAAACTTATTTACCTTTATTAGAAAAGCTATATTCACTATCACATTTTCATTTAAAAACAAAATGAATTGGATTCACAAAGAAAGTAATGAAAATGACAAAAAAGATTGTAATTGATTAAAAATCTTTTTAAGGATAAAAAAAGGTTAACCTCCCTATCAGCCTTATGTATTCCCTGCAGATGGGTAGGTATTTATCCAACTCATTCACTATGGGTAGTATGTAATAAAGCCACAAGTATGGAGCATCAAACTCACTATTCAGTACTAATAGATCTGCAAGACTAGCTTGCTTACCATTACACTATGATGAGATGCCCTTCCCTGCAGAGGGGTATGACCCCCTTCCCTTCCAAAAAAAACATACCCTGAGTATAATGCTAAACTGCATATGATGTTCAGGTTCCAGTTCTGAAGATCTGAGAAATGTAGAATACCTTTCCATTACAATTACTTCCAGTTCCACTCTGACCCAGAAAGGTAGTACCTGTTAGACTTCTATCTATGAGTCAAATAGATCTGCTTAAAGATTTTTGTATTCAATGTGTACAAAAAAACCCCTTTAGAAACAATTACACTAAAAATGTAAATATGAATGTACAATGAATGTTGGCATGAATTAACCCTAGACAATTTGACATACCATAAAAAATGTTAAAAGATAAAGAATGAGGGGAAATTAGAATTAAAGACTGATTCTAATAATTCAGAGTTGAATAAAACTAAAACCTAAAATAAGATTTGAGAAAATTTCATAAACTTTAGTTTGACAATTTTATTAAATCACCTTTTGCAACAGATTTCTTTTTTTTTAGTGAGTAAAGAAAATCTGTTTTATTGTTGAGAGAAGTAATGACAACAATCAAGAAGTAAATCTTTGAATTTCAAATCATCTTGAAAAACTCTCAAGACATCAAAAAAAAGGAATCCCTGCAAACTGAATACTTTTGAATTTTTTAGGGAAGGTGAATCTCATCCAGTATTGTTCCTGTTGAAACAAATTCTTTTTATAAGGACACAACCTATCTGACAAGCCTAAAATAATAGTTCTGAGGTTAGTCTATACCAATTTCCTTGTCTTTGTTGTTTTATTTATAGTGTCTATTGTGTTTTGGAATATTTTAGAACACAATAAGGAAGTATCTAGGATATGTGGCAAAATGTCATAAAACAAAGATAAGGAAATTATTCTGAATTAACCTATATACAGTGATTAAAAATTCTCTTAAAAAACTTTTTAAGAAAATCAGACGAGTCTAAAAAACATTTTGGATTTCTTTTTTTAGAATTTCTTTGTTATTAACTCTGGTTTAAAATAAGTAGAGAATTATATTGTCTAAGCTTATATAAATGTAAACTTAGCAATTGTGGTCTAATCTCAGATTTGTCAAATGACAGTTAAAAAACAATATTTATCACAGATGAATAACTAGTTAGTTTTTTTTCTCATAATTAATAGGTTTGTGCCAAATGTAAGATCCACTTCTGCAAATTAGTTTTGGAGGATTAGAAAGTGGCCATTCATAAAGACTTTGTCTTCATGAATAATACTTGATAGAAATGACACAATTATATAATACTAGATCAGTGGTTCTCAACCATGGGCCATATGCCCCTGACCCAAGAGAGACCAATAAAAATTTGTGATGATGGCAGCATTTACTAAGGAGATGGTCGGAAAGGCTTGCGGGAGATTTCAAAGTTTTCTGGAGGCTGTGGTTGAAGCCAATTGGAATTCTTTTTAATAAATTTAATCTATAGTATTCCATGATTATTTCATGTAAATTTGGTAAATATATCTGAAAAGTGTGATGGAACAATTATTTTCATTTTTTTTGCATCATCTAGTTGACAATTTACCCATCACATCTTATATATACATAAACATATATATAGGTACATATATGTATGTGTGTCTTGTGAAATATCTATCACAGGAAGAAGACTTGGTGAATCAAATTAATGTTCTGAATGAGTCTATTGCATTTCACTCCTTGCTAATGCCTCCAAGAAAGGCATGAATCTTTTCACCCCCCCCCCCTTCAACCATAGGTAAATAGTAGGACTGACCTTGCTCTTTAGCCTTGGTGAGCAGCTAAAAAGCTTAGAAGAAAATCTCTGAAGTCAAACCAGCTGTATTCCACTAACAAATTGACCTTGTTTTGTATCCTTGTGAAGGGGTTGGGTAAATACAAATACATATGTACACATACATTGTGTATATATATATATATATATATATATATATATATAGTAACATGCAAGTCAAAATTCAATAAACAACTTAAGCATATTTGATTGCTGCTTAGAATAAAATAATTAAGCTTGTAAAAATTAATGCACTTCTAATCTTCCATACAATTATAAATGAACCATGCAGATAACATCACTGACAACATCCACCAGCACCCCAAATGTAGGAGTGTATATTTAAAGTAACCCTTATTGTTGGCCATATTTCAGCTAGAATTAAAATTATCAATTTCCTTGGGCAAAAATACTTCTTTAAGCTCAAAGGAAATTTGTTTTGTTTTTTAAAATCTTAGATTTTGTTTTTTGGTGATGAAGGGGATACGTTTAATGCTGTACTCAAAATAGTTTTTTTTCTTTTGCTCATGAAACTGAGCTACATCATCATTGTCCAATGAGATTTTACTGGGTCTTTATGTAAATTTATCAAATACATTGTCAGTAGGTAGGTAGGTAACAACAACAATAGCAGCAAATGATTTAAATGTGATTTTAAAGGAAGCCAAGATAAATGATCTGATAGTTGTTTCCAAGTTCTGATAAGGGAAATTTAGGCTTTGCTTGATGGAAATCAAGGATTGTAAATGGAAATTAATTGAGAAGGAAAGGGAAATGGAATCGCAAAGGATATATAATTGGTTTGCAAATTAAATGGATTGATAAAAGAAACACAGAGTGGATAACAAAGCAGGATAGTAATAGTGCTTTCTTCCAACTCAGTGGTAAGAATAGAGACCATTGATATTTATATTTTAAAACAAAATGGGAGATTATATTTTCTCACAGACATTATCCATTGATGTAGTTGGATTAGTGTCTTCATCTTGGTTGTTATCATAGTAACATTTTTTGTCATTCTATCCTCCAGACATAATTAGAGGATTATCTTGTATCAATTAATTCTTCCTTGTAAATCTATCCTCAAGATCTTGTTCCTTCTATTGAACCATAGTAGGAAATTATATCTGTTACAAAGATCATTTTAATACAGAGATTATAAAAAGATTTAAACCCAATATTCATTATCTATCTTATAACAATACTAAAAGAAAAATGAAATAATAGTAACATAGGTATGGCCAAAATTGTAGGTCAATGATGCCCTTTCCTATGATGATAACTGTTGTGCTGAATGCACCTCTGTGCAATCTTAAGCCTTGGTCAGCAGCCAAGAAGCTTTGGTCTGAAAATCGCTTAGGTGAGAAACTGTCAGTAACCAGATGCTCACTATGTCCACGCTACCTTAACTCAAATATAAACACTTGATCAATGATACTGAGCACTGTCTGCTTAGAAATATAGCACCCATTGATATATATATATATATGTTGTTGATCACAACGTCTTGTCAGACGAATGCCACTCCTTCATTCATTGTCTGTTTGCGAGCTCGTTGATGACTTTTCAGCCCTGCCAGTGACATGCACATCTTAGAACAAATTTTGCACTCATGATGATCAGTGTTGACTGTATACATGTCACTGTGGAGTCTGATGTAATGCCTGAGACCACCAGCTGTTCAGCACGCTTTAGTGTAGCAGGAGCATGAAATGTTTTCATGTTGAGAATAATAATGTGGCATGGGAGAGATAACAGTTACACTCAGATTGTTCTCATGTGATTAACCAGGCCTGCCTTTGACAACAGGGCCCGTGTACATATATACACACACACATATTATGGAATTTTGAAACGTTCTTTGCCAACTCAGAATAGAATGACCTGAAGCCATATAATATGCATGTTACTCCATATATTCATGCATAAGTTCAACATATTTGGAACTCAGTTTTTCAAGTTTCTCTAGCAATGCTAAAAGCATTTTTAATCTGTAAAATCTTTACAGTGCTCTATGTACAAAATAATTCAAAGTGTATATTTCAAGTATAAAATAGGAGAATGTTGTCATACATCAAGTGAACTAATAATCTATATTTAAACATGATGAATACTAGCTCAATTGAATATCAACAATGTTAACCTATGTGTAGTGAGATTCTGATCCTGTTTTAATGTAAGTGTATGTATGTGTATATATATATATATATATATATATATATATATTGATAGATACACATTGTGTTGTGGATTGTTTAATAACCTTTTCAGTACTAATCAACTGTGACATTATTTTAAAAAAGTACAAAGAAAGTTAAGCCTAAATGAATCAAAGAATTAAGAATTTTATGGCAATAAAATATAAATTTACTTTCAATTTTTGTCCAAAGTAAAAGGGAGGACAAATAAAAAAAAAAAAAAAAAAAGCAAAGATAACAAGAAAATGTGAATTTGAACCTGCTTAAGAGCCTCTATATGTACTTAGTTCAACTCTGCCTTCCAGTGGCTAAGTAAAAAAATAAAAAAATTAAATAAAGCTTGCAAAAAAATCAGGCAAACTTTATAGGTAAGTGCATACTTCTCAAAAAGTGGGTTGCTAGTAGGGGTGGGGATTTGGGTTGGTGTTGTAATGCAGGCAAAGAGGAAATGGAATAATAAAAAAAATAAAAATGAAAAAAAAAAGATGAGGGAAATGGAATAAAAGAAAAATGTAAATATATTAGCAAAGAACAAAATTAATTTCATTGTCATCAGTAATAAAAGGTATAGATGTGCCAGTAGCAGCACAGAGAGAAAATGTAAATGTAGGGAAATGAAAAAAAATAAGAAAAAAAATGAAGCTGCACATAAAATTGTTAAAAGACAAACTAAAGGATCAAACAGGTAAAAAAAACAAAAGAAAAAGAAAGATAAATAAAATGTATATTAATTTTTTTTTATACAGTCCTTTTTAGTTTATTTCATATACACATCAAAAGAAATGTCGCTACTATATTATTATATACAGAATTGTCCATAAATAAGTACACCTCTTATAATTAAAAAAAAAATGTTAACTTTTTCTAAAACAAATATACAAAGATTTTATTATTTCTAGAAAGACATTATATAACACAGATATGATTAGGCATTATTTATTACCAAACTCTACAACATTGGAATTCTGTATCCAAAAACATATGAAGCAGTAAAGAAATAAGTACATTCCATATATATATATATATATATATATATATATATATATATATATGCAATTTTATTTTTGATTACAAAATTTAAATGCTGTAGAGTTTGGTAATAAATAATCTGACTGATGACAATTCGGTCAGGTTTTGAACCTCGCCTGAAGCAGCCTGCATTGTCTAGTCACACTGATGAGCTGTGAAATGCAGAAACAGGTCTGTATGTGAATGACATATATATTTCAGATGACTAGCGATCATCTAAGATATCATATATCCAGCATTACATAATCTTCAAACAATAATGAAAACAGTTTTGATACACCCTAATATTATCATCGGTAACTAAAGTGATACAAAGCTGTAATGGCATCATGTTGAAGATGAAAGAAGGAATTAATTGATAATTATGATGATGTAAAATTTAAGGAAGAAGAGAAATCAACCTGAGTACTTAAAATCTTTAGAGAAGAGATCATCAAATAAAGCATATATCAAGCATTACATTATCTCTAAACAATAACAAAATAATCTTCATAAACCTTAATTTTCTGGTACAGTCCGTTGGTAAATTACTTTAGTTTAGACAAAAGAAAAGAAAAATCAAAGCTGTATGTATTTACCAACCACTCTACATGAACAGAATGGGACACAAGGTTGATTTTTAAGTTGAGATTAACAGGTTTGAATTAAGTCTTCCTTCTCTTGCCATACCCAATCTGCCCTACTATTTACCCCTAGCTGGAGAAAGAATAGTTGGATGCATACTTTTTCCAAGGGTATTAGTGAAATATGAAACACAACCAGCCTTATCCAGGATTTGAACTCATGTTGTCGATTTCCTAGAACCATAAACATTTCAACATGGCTTCCTCTTTGAAGCTGTATTAGGAAAATAATCTTTTTTTAAATTTATTTTCCATAGATTTTTTTCTGACAGAGCATTGCATGAAAACTATGAGAACAAAGGATATATGTTTTACTTCAATGGTGCCAGGGATCAAGAGATCACCTCAACATTACTTAATGTGTCAAATGTGTATATCATGGCATACAATCCTTTTTGACCATTTACTTCAAATTTGGATGCCAGTAACTCCGCTTCACCAGTGTTCAATGTGAGGCAGATCCCAGGTTTAGTGTTGCAGATGCCACTCATCCAAGTTTGGCACCACTCTCAGTGCACACATTATATAATGATTTTATCATTGGTAACAAAATCCATAATGGTATCATGTTGAAGATGAAAGACGAAATAATGATCATTTAAGGAAAATATATAAGTTGGGAATAAAACTAAGAGAGGGATTATTTAAAGTCAAATGAATAATATCATCAGCCATAAAAGAAGAAAAACCAAAGAGAAGATGAAATTTAAAACAAACAAAACAGAAAAATGATATTGATATAATAGTTGTAGTAAAAAAAAAAAGCAAATGAATAAACCCAATTGTGAAAATATTTTTAACTTTTTTTCTTTTCTTTTTCTTTTTTGTTGTTGATGAATATCATCATCTCCAACAATAGCAGCAGTCAAGCAGAGCATAAAAAGAAGCAATGCAGAAAATGTAAAAGAACAATAAACAAATAAATAAAAATAGTAGAAAAAAAAAAAGATTTTAAAAAATCAAATGACCAACTCAAACAATCTCAAGCATCAACAATGACAAAGATGCAAAAGTAGCATGATAAATAAAAATACAGAGAATAAAGAAAAGATGCTTTGAAGAGTAAAAAAATAAAAAAAAATCCAAAAAATAATAAAAAATATCATCATCATCATGATCATCACCAATATTAAAAACAAAAATATCGAATTTAGCTTCCGCAAGGACACATGAGGTCAGAAGAAGGGATATTTCTGAACACAATCAATCAAAGAAGAAAAAAGAAAAAGAAAAGAAAAGACTTGGTTAAGGTCAAGTAACAAGAGTATGGATTACATCCATTTCTAATTTCTAAATTGGTTCCTCAAACTATGTTCAATGAATCCGATGCGAAAGATAAACAGAAGCAAAGAACAGTGTGAACAAAATGCTAAAACACGTTTCAACAAAACATTAAACAATAATAAAAAAAAGATAACAACAAATGAATCTTTGTTTTTTAGTTCTATGATTTTATACTCATGTTTTCTTTGTTGGAAGCACTTGAAGTGTAACAGTTATCATCGTAGGCGGTGGACTCATTAACCAGAGTTAAAATTCTGAACAAGGCTGCTTGTATTTCACATCTCTTATTATAATGTAGATTTGGTGTCTCTCTGTCTGTAACCGAAACTATATCACTGCTAATGTCACAGTATTCTCAGAAATTGTGTAAGTTTAATGATAAGTATTTAATTTAATTTAAATCAAAATCATTAATACATAGAATATAATACATTTTATTTATTAATGATGTCTATGAAAATCTGAGTTAGATTTGCCTCAAAACAGCCCATGTTATTTGTGTGTTTAAAATCCTGCAATGTGTCTTATATATCACTAAGAAATAAAGGTTTACATAATGGGTTTAATTAATTAATTATTTGGTGCTATTGATCTCTAATATCATTGTTTTATTCTCCAACATATTAAAATCAATCCTATGAATGATTTTATATAGGAACCAATTGGAATATAATTAAAATAAGTAATCTTATTATATGCATTCTTTTTTAATTTTGTTAGTCTTTCTAATTTAATATATTTCATTACATTAAAACTTAAATACTTTAAGAGGGTGCATATTCTTTCTAAAGCACTAATACACTTTGGAAAGCTTAGCTTAGTTGTGGCACAAGGCTGCAAATATGGAGCACCCAATAAAAATCGAACTCACTAACAATGGTTTGCTAATCAAGTTTGCTAACCATTAAACCAAGTATACACATGGGAAAGGAATGAATCCAACTATTCTTCCTCTAGCTATGGGTAAATAGTAGAGCAAACTGGGATCTTTAACCTTGGTATAACAACCGGTCTAGAGAAAGCAAAACTGAATGTAAACCAATTGTAGACCCGGAGAGGGATTGGTTCCATCAAGCTATTTTCACCAAAAATACTCTATATGAGTAGCAAATCCATGACCAAAAGCAGGTTATGAAATAAGTCTTTTGTTTTGTTATCTGTTTCATTAATTAAATCTTATTGAAAATTTGGGTTATCTGCCCCTTAATCAGTTCCTGGGAGTCCAGACGATAGGGGGTAGAGATAGCCCTAAATCGGCAGAACAGTTTTAGCAGCGGACGAATTAAGGTCAGCTTTAGCACCAGTCTAGGCACCCACAGGGATAAGACCAGACCAATTCTACAGACAAGGCAGCAGTCTGAAACAAACAGGCAACTACCTGTGAGAGTCATCACGGGAACTCAACAGGCAGAGAACACATTAGCAGCAGCCAAAATAAGGTCAGCTTTTAGTCTAGGCTCCAACAGGAATAAGACCTGACAAACTCAACAGACTACTGCAACAACAAGAAACAATTACAGAAACATTGCTTCTAAAGCTAAGTAACATTGTCTCTTACATCTATAATATTTCCCGCCGAGCAAATGGTTTGGCAATTTTCTATGAACTTTTATGAACTCTTTCGCACACAACTCTGAACATACACTTTGTGAACACTTCTTATATTGCACCAATAAATTGTTAACCCAATTATATATATTATAATTGCTTTGTCTCCTTTCCTTTACGACAGAACTATTATTTCTCCCCAATATTTCTGTTAATCTTTATTGTTGCTTATATGCTTATAACATAAAAAATGTTTGTGTCATCATTTTTTCTTTTCTTTGCATACATATAAAAACATAGATTGCTCATTTCCTTTTTATTAAAGGATTTAAAAAAAAATTATATCTTATTTTATTCATTCATGGACATTTCAGCCCCTGGAGGTGTAAAGTGTAAAATTATTTCCATAAAACTTACATATAGAAACAGAGATTGCTCATTACAATTCTATTAAAGTATTTTTTTAAATTTTTATTTTATTTTATTCATTTGTGAACAGGTCAACCTCTGGGGGTGTAAAGTGTAAAATTCTTTCCATAAAACTTACGTTTTTCTAATAATTTTGAAAATGCTTAAAAAATTTTCTTGCAGTTATATATTAACAGGAAAAAATGAAAAAAAAAATGATAATTTTCCTTTTTCCTTCATGAGAGATAAATGATAAAGATATGTCACGAATTTCCATATTGTACAGAAAAAGTTAAAAAAACAAAAGCCAAATGAACAACCACAGCTCTTCAGACCTTTTTTTTTTATTCTTTTACTATTCAGATCTTTGGATGACAATAGTTTACTTTGATTGGAAACAGCAACAAATTCTCTTTATTTATAATATTGAAATATTTTTCTCCTTTAGTCCATATTTAGAAAAAATCATCTGATGTTAAGCATAAAGGTCTGGGTGAAATGTTGTAGAGGTCCTTCTAGCAGTAGAAAGTGAAATGTTTTAAAGAAATTTCAGCAAGATTAAATAATACTTAATGGTTAAATCAATCTTTGCAAGAGGGGAGACAATCCACTTCAAAATTCCATTTTTCTACAATACACACTTGATAAATCTTTCTGTATTAACCTATGAGAAAAGACACTAAAAATAAAGGAACTGATAAAACCTATGCTTTTACTAACTATATTTACAATCACCCTTCTGTTGTCCAACCATTCTATTGTATTTCTTTTATTGTTATTGATTTTGCTATTACATGCTAAAACATACAATTTAGCATGATTTTATGTGTTTTATATATTATAGATTCATCACTCTTAAATAACATTTCAACAGCAGATGCACTGTGTGCACTAGTCCAACTGATTATATCTGAAAATGGTAAGAAATTACCTAAATGAAGCTACCATTACCACTTGCCTTAGTTCCCTTGCATCGCATAAGTGACACAAATGTGGGAGGTTTATCTGCCATACCCTGTATAATGTTCCATTAAACAAAACAAAAAATTCAATAATCAGATGTAAATGAAATTGTTCACTTAAAATCCCTAGTTTTACAATTTTTAGCTTTCAGTCATATTAGTTTTAACTTGATTTTTATTGAGATCACATTAGTTTTTAATGCATTATCTAGGCAACAAGCAATTGACGTAATCTAAGGCTAGAATTTATTAAACAATTACCACAACTGTGGGTTATTTCTGTGTAACTGCAATGCATCAAAATTCATACACATCAAAACCACACTATACAAGGTATTTCTGTACAATAAACCAGAATCTGTTCTTGAGAATGAAACACATAAAATTCTCTGGGACTTTAAGATAAAGTCAGATCATCATATCCCAGCGAGAGAACCAGACCTAGTTTTCTTGATTAACAAGAAAAAGAGAACTTGTCACAACTGGTAGATTTTGCAGTTCAAGCAGATTACAGGGTGAAGATGAAAGAAAACAAAAATATAGATTGTGGAGACTTGTTGTCACTCAGACTCCAGTGAAAGACCATCAGCATATGCTAGTGTGAAAAATTCACAAGGAATAAAAGAAAAATAATAATAATAGTACAAGAGCAATCTCAATTGCGTGGGTAAAGTGATCAACTGGTAACTCTGCAAATGACTGAGTTTTGAACATAAAGGCAATTTGTTTGTTTGTTTTGTTTTATGGCATGTCAACCTCAGTTGGTTATTTAATGCCAGAAAAGTTTTGAAAGATTCATAGCTATAGTTTGGTGTAAAATTATTTAAAATTTTAATTTTTTTTGTAAACAAATTTTCTATTTAACCCATAGATGGGACCCTAACAGGTACTACCACTCTGTGTCAGAGTGAACCTGGGAGCAATGGTGATAAAGGGGTGCTCCACATTCCCCAGACTTCCAGAAAGGGAACCTCACCATCACATAGAGTTTAACATCATTCCCAGGACATGAAGACCCTCAGCCACTGCCTTCTAGCACATATGATAATAAGGGTTGGAGGTTGCCATAAGGGCAATAGGGTTGGGACAATCATATAGATGCTAGGGCTTGACATACCCAGCCAATTGATCGGAGTGGGCCTCTCCAACCGCCCGTGTAGCCTAAGTAAGGAAGGCAATTAGTACATGCAGATATTAACATATCCGGAAAATAAAACCAAAATATTTTTGTTATTTAAAAAAAACAACAGATCATCGAGTCTGGACCAAAAGACCAGACATTGTTATTGTCAACAAAAAGATAAGATTTGTCAATATATAATATATATATATATATATATATATATATTCTAACATAGATTGAATAAAATGATCAAAAGTCTTAGAAAAGTACTGACTACAACAGATGCCCAAATAAGGCTAAAGAGTACAAGAACCAAAATGATGTGACTATGATAACAATTGAGATGAGGACACTAATCTTAGTATGAGTGTCATTCAATAATTAAGACAAATTTTACCAAAGGTGTTGGCAGTAGGAAGCACTGTTTACAGTTGCACCTTTTTCAAGGTTATCAATAGTGATGGCTCCTTTCATGTCTCAGAAGATTGTCGGCATGAACTTGTTTACTGACAGGAACTTTTTCTTTAATAGTGTCAGTGTGTTTTCACTCCATAGACTGTCTTTTCAACTCATCTTTGTAGTAGAAAACCCATGTTTAGTATGTTTGTAAACATTTTTTGACTAAAACATGCTTCTCTATACACATAACACATTTTTTTGTAAATTTCACATGGTTTACACTTTTCAGCCACCAAGAAATTGATGAAAGGCTTCTGTTCAAGCCTGGAACTCTTTAATTTGCTGCCATTTAAATAGTCTCAAAACAACTATTTTTGAAAAGATTTTTGCAATAAATTAATTCCAAGCAATGTACAGTTAACATTTATGGAAAAAATTTTTCAAAAACATTCCCCTTATTTATTGAATGACACTCGTACATCAGTGTCTAATAATGATAATTCCTCTATTCAGAAATTGATGCAAAAAGGACTAAGTGGTCCATAATAATGTGCACCTGAGTCAATATCAGTTCTTTTAATAAACACAATTTTTCCTAGGCTTTGATCTCTAAAGATAGGTTTTTTTCCACAATACTTATCACAACATATTTATTACTGAAAGGAAGCAGGTGTTTTAGTTTCTATCATTATAGTCATATTAAATCTTTGTTAGTTTTATGTCCAAATCTCTCTCTCTCTCTCTCTCTCTCTCTCTCTCTCTCTCTCTCTCTCTCTCTCTCTCTCAAGATTTGTTTTCAGTAAAGTATTGTTTGTTTAAAAAATGTGTTTACTTTTAATGATTTTAAATGAAGGGAAATTTTTTTTTTTTGGGGGGGGGGTAGAACATTAACACATATCTGTCAAAGACAGGAGGTCTGTGAAGTTTCATGGAATTGTCTGTCATGTCAGATTTCATCAATAAAGAAAAAAATATCTGAAAGTATAGAAAGGTTGGGTTTGAAGATGCTCATTTTTTATCTTTTTTATTTTTTTTTATAGTTGTTTTAGACAGCCACTTTCCACACCTCATGAAATTTGTCTGCATCTAAATCTGATTTTGGCCCACCCATGGGCCCACCCCAAAATGAATATTCTGGGTTATGCCATCTTATATTCAGGCTTTCAAAAGCAGTGAAGCCTAAAAAAGATTGTCAGGAGATCTAACTTTTATAATGCAAGCAATTTTTTTTTCTTGAATGTCACGTGAAAACAGTAAAGTGTTGCCTGACTAGATGCTGAGATAAAATAATTGTGGATGTTACAATTTAGTTGCATAAGTTTTATAGTATTTACAAAATGAATTTCTTCACCTTATCTTTAGGTTGGGCACAAATTCAGAGGAAATAATTTGGAAATAGGGAGAAAAAAAAAGAAAGAAAAAAAAAAAGGCCTGCAAAAATCAGTTTAAGACAAAAATTGAATCCTTCCTATTTTTTTTTTTTTACCATCATAAACGTTCAATCAAGTTCTATTTCAAGACTTGAAAATGAAATTTTTTTTTTGGTAAGCAAAAAAAAAAAAAAAAAAAAGACATGAAAATAATCAATAATAAATATGTACAACCTTAACGTAGAAAACAGCATTTCTGCATTTATTGACCCAACCCCTCTGCCACAAGAACAATCTAAGTAGAATACAGCTTGTTTTCCTTCTAGATTAGTAGTCATATCAATGTTAAAGAGCCCAGTCTCCAGCAAAGACATACATAGACCAACTCTGTGCACATACTGGATGCTGCGCAGAGGACCTCCCAGGGGCAATGAGTGATAGGGATGGTTGGTGAGAGATTATCATGGATATCCAGGCTACTAGCGCGACATGATGATTTACCAAGAAGTATGGGACACAAGGTCAATTTTTAAGCAGAGTTTAACAGGTTTGAAATCAGAGTTTTCCTTCTCCTAGACTGGTTGCCATACCAAGTTTAAAGAGCCCAGTCTGCCCTACTATTGACCCATAGTCGAAGGGGGAATATTTGGATGCATACATTTGCCTAGGGCATTAGTGCTATGTGAAATAGTAGGAGTCTCATCCAGGATTTGAACTTGGGTCAACGAGTACATTTCCTACAACAGTAACTATTACACCATAGGTGCCTGCACTAGAAACACTATCCTGGTAGAAAAGTAGTGTTACTATTTAACCCATAGCGTTGTTGAATAGTTGTGGTAAAAATCAACATTAATTAAAATAAAAAAATATAAGTCTAAAATTAATAATAGATTACACTGCCTCATCAAATAAGAAATTGTTACAAAATTTTAGGAAAACACTGTGTATATTTTTGTACTTGTCATTAGTCTAAATAATATTCAAGTCATATAAATTTATTTTCTAATTCTCTTGAGGAGAAAGACGTTTTTGAAAAGCAAAATATTTAGTTAAAATAACATCTAATCTAGTATAATTGAAGGAAATCTTTTCCCTTTATTGAATTAAACAACTTAAAAGTCTTCATAACCTAAAGCAGTATAACACTGTGTTAACAATTGTTTTGGCTTTTATATTCTAAATGCTAAAACAGAGAAAGAGAGACTATTTTCTAACTTTGTCTGATTTTATTCCTTTTATTTCATTTACACATAAACCAATAACCTGTGCTTCAAAACTAGTTCAGGAGAAAAGATCTAATATTTTTCTTGCAAATAAAAAGATACTAAAGAAAAAAACAAACAAAACCAAATAAAAATGAAAGATAAACCTTTTGCTTATCTCTTCTCTTTTGCCGGTTCATCTCTATTTTGTATTGTCAACAAAAAAGGAACATGTTTTTTTTAAATTATTTTTTTCATTAATTCCTGACTCCTTAAAGATAAAATATCTTACCTAGAAGAAAAAGTTTGTTTATTTAAGCCATATATAGATAGAAAACAAACATTTATTCAGTATCCCGATTTATTCAATCATTAACATAGTTCCAGCAAATATATGGTGGTATTATTTATACTGCTGCTGTCTAGGGTCAGGGTATAGTATCCATACCCATGGAAATAGAGTTACTTTCAAAAACTGTAAGATATAAAATATGCAGATGAAAACAGTTATTAATTTGAAGAGTATATATTTATTTATATATTAATAAAATGCTTATTATGCATGTTGCGGTAACTTGAGTATGAGAGTTAACAGAAAAATAAGAGGAAGAAACACAACTAGTATGAAGGTTAGGGGAAAATGTTTACTAAGCAAAGATACAAGGTTGATTGAACAAGTCAAATGAGATCTTCTGAGTTTTCATCAGACATTATTTATAGAAAAAAAACAGACGATTCCATTCTCATTATTTAGGTAGTATATGACATATGTATATATGTAACATGATATCACAACAAGTATTAAAGATAGGGGAAAATGTTTACTAAGTAAAGATACAAGGTGAACAGAGTAATTAGCAATTGCTAAGTTGAATGAACAAATCACATGAGATCTTGTTTCTCTCTTCTGAGTTTTCATCAGACATTATTTATAGGAAAAACAGACAATTCCATTCTCATTATTTAGGTACTATATGACATGTATATAGGTAACATGATATATTTTGTAGACCAGTTCCCATACCTAGGTAGTAATATCTCATCTACAGAAAGCAATGTTAATATACACATAGGAAAGGCATGAACTTCTACTATAGATAGATTATTGATCATATGGAAATTTGATCTCTCTGATAAGATAAAGCAAAAATTCTTCCCATAACTGTGTCAGTGTTACTGTTTGGCTGCACCATTTGGACTTTAATGAAATGCTAAGAGAAAAATCTAGATGAAAACTACACAAGGATGCTGCATGCTGTTTCAAACAAATCCCAGAAGCAGCACCCCACAAAAAAGATGTTATACAACCACTTACCTCCTATCACACAAATCATCCAAGTAAGACAAACAAGATATGTTGGACACTGCTAGAGAAGCAAGGACATTCTCCTGTGAACACCTATACATGGAAACCAGATGCCATGTACAATACCTACCATGGGCAATGACTGAGGGATAGATGGCAAGTGAGTCATGGGAATCCGTGTTGTCAGCATGAGACCTGATGATTATGATATATGTAACCATAACCTGGCAAAAATGGCACAATATTTTTATGAGAGCAATACACTTAAGATGCTTGGAGAGAATAAAACAATTTCCACTTCAATTTGGGGTCTTAATGTATATACTTACCAACCCCATCCACACAACCAGGATCTGATATCAGTTTAATATTTTTATTTTTTTTATTTCTTTGGTTTTTTTTTTTTTGGTTTTTTAACAAATGTTTCTCTTTGCTGATTTTGTTTTTTTTGTTGACTTTCTTAAATTGCTGAACAAAAATGTCAAGACAGATAACTATTTAAAAATGTGTGTCAAAAAAAAGAAGAAAAACAGAAAGATCAATATCTCTTTATTCATTCATATATATATTTACCAACACCTCTGCACAAGCAGGATGCAACACAAGGTCAATTTCTTAAGCAGAGTTTAACAGGTTTGAATCCAGAGTTTTCCTCCTCCTAGACTGGTTACCTAGCCACGGTTAAAGAGCAATGTCTACCCTACTATTTACCCTTAGCTGGAGGAAGATTAGTTGGATGCATACCTTTCCCAAGAGTATTAGCGCTATGAGAAATGCAAATAGCCTTGTCCAGGATTTGAACTCAGGTTGATGAGTCCATTTCCTACGACTCTAACGATTACACCTCACACCTCTATTAAATTCTTAATGTAATGGAGATAACCATGTACTACAACACCTGACTATTTAGTGTTGAGCAACATTTCTGAGATATGACTGTATTTTTTGTATACATTATAATCCCAAACAACTGATAACAAAATCCCAAGTCATATACACATGTCATGTTGGTTATTATATAGGTGTTTATGCATATTTTGAGATTAAAAATCTATTCCATAAATTTTCCTCTATCAGAGAGTTCCATCTGACATGAATGATAAAGCTCCGACCTAATCCTCTCGTGGGTCACATTACATTCCCAATGTAAACTAAATGCTTTTTTCTGTTTAAAAGAAAATAATTAATAAAGAACATGAGAAATGATGAGTTTAGAATCAGTAAATTATATCAAGTTAAATGTTTAAACCAAATGAAAACAATTTGTCATGTGCTTATTCACAAATCTCACTAGCTTTACAAATCTAATATGAGAAATAACATTAGTAATCTTTTGATTCTGTTCCAAGTGTTTGATTGCAACTAGTTATCAGCACATTATAAGCAATCTGTATCACTTCCTAATTAAGTAATTGAAATCTTATTGACTGTAGAACATAGCAAAAGGCCTCAACAGAAAAAAACAAAAAAGGATGTCTTAGGTTCCAGACCTAATGAAATCTAGAGTTACTCCACTTGATCAATAGCAGACTGATGGGAATCCAGAAGTGGGATTTCTGCCATGACACTTTTGGATTGGCATTCCTGTTGGATGGACACATTCAAAACATATTTTATGTATTTTATTTGTATGTATATATTAACCAACCCCTCCACACGAGCAGGGAGCGACACATGGACAATTTCTTAAGTGGAGTTTAACAGGTTTGAATTCAGAGTTTTTCCTTCTCCTAAACTGGTTAACCTGCCATGGTTATAGAGCCCAGTCTGCCCTGCTATTTGCCTATAATTGAAGGGAGAATTGAATTCATACCTTCCCCAAGGGTATTAGCGCCATGTGAATAACAAACAGCTTCATCCAGGAATTGAACTCGGGTCGACAAATCCATTTCCTACGACTCTAACCATTAGACCACATGCCTCCATAATTTTATTTATATGTAAAAACCTAAAAACCTAAACCAGGATGCCCATCTTTTACAGAACTCTTCTAAAAGGAAAAAAGGGGAGGTGGGAGGAAATCATCCTACTCCTCCTCCTTTGGGATTACACAGCTGTTTCCTCTCAACTGAGTACCTCAGAAAATTGTTATTTAGTATAGGTGACAGATGTATACTAAATGACCATTTGTTTTCACCATTTCCTCTGACTATTGCAATTAGTCAAACAAAAACACTGACTCAAAAATAGGTGTGAAATGCCAATATTTCACAGCTCGGCAGAACTATGAATCAGTAGATTTTATGAACTATGTGTGCTATAACAATTTTGTGCACTATGTGCACTGCTAAAATCAGACTTCGGGCTAAATAAGGAAAAAGAATGCAAGAAACCTTTCATTATTCGTCTGCCCTTGGCTTGGTTGCTTGCATGGAATGAGTCAGAAAGTAGGGAGAGAATTTAAAAAATGAGCACACTTGATTGAACAAGATTTTTTTTGTTTGTTTGTTTTGTTTTATGGCATATCAACCACGGTGGGTCATTTAATGTCGGCAAAGTTTTGAAAGATTTGTAGTGATAGTTTGGAAGAAAATTTTTTAAACTCAGTTTTTTTTTATAAACAAATTTTCTATTTAACCCATAGATGGGACCCTAACAGATACTACCACTCTGTGTCAGAGTGAACCTGGGAGCAATGGTGATGAAGGGGTGCTCCATATTCCCCAGACCTCCAGAACTGGAACTTCACCATCAGTTAGAGTTTAACGTCATACCTAGGACATGAAGACCCTCAGCCACCTCCTTCTAGCACCCATATGATAACAAGGGTTGGGGGCTTGCCCTAAGGGCAACAGGGTCAGGACAATCATATAGGTGCTAGGGCTTGATGTGACCAGCCAATTGGTCAGAGGGGCCTCCCTGACCACCTATTTAGCCTAAGTAAGGGCTAAAGTGTGTTGTTGTATGTCATGGACTTCTCATCCACCAGGATTCCATCCTTAAGCACCAGGGGTCACCCCCCCCCCCACGGCCAACTGCTGGCCCTATTTGGGCGTGGGGGTCTTATCCCTCTGCAGAGGTGCAGTTGGTGCATTCTAAAGCCCCACCGACGGGGCTGATTGAAGAAGAAAAGAAATTGAAGATGCCACAATTATAATACACTAACAACTACCCTAGTTCAAAATAATTGCAATGGCATGTCAGAAATCATTGGTGTTATATTCATGTATGTTAATGCAGGGGAAAGAGTGAAAGTGAAAAAGGGGGTGATTTGCTGACCAGAATATGTTGCCTGCTTAAAAAAAAAAAAAAAAAAAAATGTTTCTTAACCTCCCACCAGGCTGGAATAACATAAAGCCTTTTTTATGCATGGATTTTAAAAAAACAGAAGATTTTATGGAGCATCCAGCGAGGATTGAACTCACTTATTCAGTAGTGTTGGGTTCACTTCCCTTATATTAGTTCAAAGGGCTTGCAAATAATCTAAGTCTGTTCTGTTGTTTTGAGTTATCGGTAGGTTCATGGATGATTTGTTAAAGTATCCTTTGGTGTTTACGTGAGGTAAAGCAACTCGGTCCCAAAAGTTAATGCTCTGGGTGTTATCTGTGGCTGGTGGTTAAGGCATGTCAAAGTAGCATTGGAGCTGATATAAAAGAGAACTGTCCCTTTGTGGAATGTGTTGTGTTATCTATATGATTTTGAAGGCATCCAAGGGTATTTTTCTGAAAGGGAAAATAAAAGTGAGTTTGAACTTGCTTACTACAATGTTGCAGTCCAGCATGTTAGCTACTATACCAAAGGGACTTCTCACTCCCCAGGCCATTTTTGAGAGGAACAATATGAGTTATTATTAACTATTAATAGACCTTTGTTCACTCAATATTCATACATATAACTGAATGGCAACTATCATTTTCCATAATTTCAAATTAATTAATTTCAATTAACTGCCAAACCATCAATGCTGTTCTTCCCGTCAATTCAGGTGACACCATCAGTTCTAATTAAGAAAACAACCCCCAACCCCCAAAATCATCCTTCTAATCACCTTGCTAATGACTCTCAGCAAGCCTGTCAGTGTCTACATTATTGTATAACAATTATCCTACATCTGATTAGTTTCATTTCAAAATGCATTTATGCTATTATAATAGAGAGAGAGAGAGAGAGAGAGAGAGCAAGTCTTCATTATTTATGTCTCAATTCACTTAATGTTTATGCTTTTCATATTCTTGTTTGGCTACAAGTTCTAAGTAATACTGTCTATATACTAGAGTGCATCAATATGTCTACATTTAGTTATTGACTGAATATCAGTTTGAATATTTTTTTTACTGTATAATGCTTTATCTACAGGAGTAATATTCACTACTGATTAATTGGCTGATTGGTGTTTAATATGATATCATGGTGGGTTATTCAATGCCAAATCTCTCTCTCTCTCTCTCTCTCTCTCTCTCTCTCTCTCTCTCTCTCTCTCTGTCTCTCATATATTTTTATATATATATATATATATATATATATTATATATATATATATAAAAGTTACCTAATCTACAAATTCAAATCCAAATGCGATGTTTGCTACATTGGGCATACTACCCAAAGATTGGAGGTCAGAATAAACCAACACATTCCATCTTATATCCGTAACAATATATATATATATGTATATATATATATATGATTTGTAAGTGAATAGTTTGTAGGTAAATATTGTTGGTTGGTTATTTTGTTTAATGGCATATAAAACCTTGAGGGTTAATTAAGGCCAAATCTTGTTTTTTTTGTATGATTTCATATGTATTAATAAAATAGTAGAATATTCACCCATCTAACTTTTTCTACATTTTCATTAAAGTCCAAGTGGTGTGATTATATAATAGTACTGACACGACTCCAGCTTGAAAGAATTCCCGTTTTATTTTAGAGATCAGATTTTCACATGATCATTAGACTTCTCTTATTTCATTTCAAAAATCTAAAAAACTCTTTGGCTTAGGTGGATGGAAACAAACTAGAAAAGATAAAAACATTATCACATGTTCATATCTGTGCTCATTAAGCCCCCTGTTGGCATATTTTCTAAGAAGTATTGCTATATCCTTTCAATTGTTTTTATTTGTTGAGTAAATGTGATACTATTTAATTATCAATATTCACTTCATGGTTTATTTAGTAGTGCTCATAAAAAATAGTTGCTTAAAGGACACATTTAGCAGTCATTAAGTTTCATGCCTTGTCACATACAATTTCTATAATTTATTTTATAATTAATTGCAAATGAATAATTTGCTTTTAATATCTATTTCCGAGAAAAAATCATGATTGCCACCTGGGTATTACTTTATTCACCATGTAGAGCAATTCTGATGATTTTATATTGGAAAAAAAACTTATGATGTGCCATAGCAATATGCATACAAAGATTGGTTCATTATAATATATAAGTATCATCAAATATATAGTATAATTTTGTTCTAGCAGCAGACTTGACTCTTTAACCTTAGTATGGCAACCAGTTTAGAAGAAGGAAAACTCTGAATTCAAACCTGTTAAATTTGGCTTTAAAAAAAACTGACATTGTGTTGCATCCTGCTTGTGTGAAGGGGTTGGGTAAATTTATGTATGACATCTGTTTTCAGAATTGTTATTGTCATTACTATAGAAGGTTGCAAAAAGTAAGCTTTGAAGATCCTTAACTTCATTTTAGTAATATATAGATCATTTAGGTAAAAGGTTATTTCAGAGATGTCATTTACAGGAATCAGATAAAATGTTATTCACTGGAAATTTACTTCAATAAAATATCATTCACTGAAAAATTATTTGATAAAATATCATTCTCTGAAAAATTATTTGATAAAATATCATTCACTGAAAAGTTATTTGATAAAATATCATTCACTGAAAAGTTATTTCAATAAAATATCATTCACTGAAAAGTTATTTAAATAAAATATCATTCACTGAAAAGTTATTTCAATAAAATATCATTCAATGAAAAATTATTAGAATAAAATATCATCCACTTATTTTGACAAAATCTCAATCATTGAAAAGTAATTAGGTCTTGCTGTGGTCTTTAAAAACATCCCTTGAAGGACAAGAGTAAGTACTATATGCTATTATCTAGCATTTTGAACTTTTGAGATAATCTGGGTTTTTTTTTTAAATTAAAAAGACAAAACAAAACAGAACATTTAAATTAAAAATGTCCAGTAAGTCTTAAGATTTCTAGCAGACAAGGTATCTGGCTTCAAGGAACAAGTGGATCCAAAATGTCTCCAGCAGAATGAAAGAGGCCAAGATTATTAGAAGTTCAAAGAAGTAAAGAGGTTCATAAACACAAGTAATGATGGGTATAGATGAAGGTAGGACAAAATTAGCCTGCTTCATTCATCTACCCTCTTTCCCTTCTCTCGTCTAAACAAGAGATTTTCTTCTTTTAGGATAGTTTGTTAATTAGACAGCAGGCATTGTTCAAGAAATATTCTAAGACCATGGAGATTAGAGGAAATGCTTCATTTATGTGAACGTGAAACTAGGACTTCCATCACTGATCTCTGGCCTTGGGTCAGTATTAATCAACAGTTGCATTCCACCAACACTCTCTAAAGAAAGAATACATGAAAGTAGAAAGGCATTGAATAGAATTATTTGCCTTTATTCTGATTGGCTCATTATTTTCAAACCAAGCAGCAACAGTTTTAACTGCTTAGAATCATTTGTTTTGTTTCTTTTTTTTCTTATAAGATTTTGAAATCATTTACTAAGGTTAGCTTAGTTTAGCACAAGGTCAATATTATGTGGAACCCCCTGAGAATTCAAAAACTAAGTATAGCTTAGACCTGGAAAAAAGCCACAAGTATGTATTTACTCAAACCATCCCCTATGAGCAAGATGCAAGAAAAGGTCAATTATTTTTTAAGCAAAGGACAACTGGTTTGAATACAGAATTTCCCTTCTAAACTAATTACCTAATCAAGGCAAAAAAACTTCACTTTTTTCCTACTATTCACCCATGCAATGCAATGAATAAAAAATATGATAGAAAAATAAACAAAAGGCTGCATCCTCCCATACCCGCAAAAAGGTGACCCTGGAATCGCTAAGAACTACAAAAGCATAACTCTTACTGCTATATCTTCTAAGACATATAATGCCCTTCTTTTTAATCACATCTGACCTAAAATAGTCCTGAGTAAAAATCAAAATGGATTCTGCAGAAATTGATTCACATCTTCTCAGATCCTGACTATTCGGCAAATCGTAGAAGTGGTTTGAGGAAAGAATCTTGAGGCAATTTTGCTATTAGTAGATTTCTCCAAGGCATTTGATTCCATACACAAAGGTAAAAGGGAGCAAATACTACAAACAGTTACCACTATAATGATGCTCTACAATGACACTAAAGCAATGGTATGCTCGCCTGATGGTGACACAGATTTCTTTGACATTGTCGCAAGAGTCTTGAAAGGAGATATGTTAGCACTGTATATATTCATAATATGCTTAGACTACATACTCTGAATGTCATTAGATCCCATAAAAGAAAAATGCTTCACCCTAAAAAATACAGGAAGCAGGCAATATACCTCAGAGACTTTTATACATGTGGACTACACAGATGATCAGGTGCTTCTTGCAAATACACCTGCACAAGCTAAATCACTGCTACATAGCCTGGAGAAGGCAGCAATGAACATTGGCCTCTATGTGAACTCTAATAAAACTGAGTTCATGTGTTTTAAAAGGGAAGGAAGCACCTTCACACTTAATGGTAAGCCTTTAAAATTGGTGGACGAGTTCACATACCAAGGTAGTAATATCTCATCCACAGAAAGTGATGCTAATGCACACAAAAAGAAGGCATGGTCTGCAGTAGACAGATTATCTATTATATGGAACTCTGATCTCACTGATAAGTTAAAGCAACAATTCTTCCAAGCCGTAATTGTATCAGTGCTACTGTACAGCTGCACTACTTGGACCCTAACAAAGTGCCTAGAGAATAAGCTAGATGGGAGTTGCACAAGAATGCTGCGTGTGGTCTTAAACAAATAATGGAAACAACACCTTACAAGATAGCAACTGTACAGACACTTGCCTCCTATCACACAAACCATCTGAGTAAGATGAACAAGACATGCTGGATACTGCAAGGACGAACTCATAAGTGACATTCTCCTGGGGAAACATGCATATGGGTACGCCAGTGTGGGCTGTCCAGCAAAACCTACATTGATCGGCTCTAGATCCAGCACAGAGGACCTCCTGAGGTTGACAAGAGATTGTCATCAATATCCATGCTGCAGGCGTAACCTGATGAAGATGATGAATGATTCACCCCTAGCTTGGAGAAGAGAAAAACTCATGCCTTTCTCAAGGCCATGGTCATAGGAGATAGAGTGAGGATTTAACTCATTACTCAGTATTAACTGATATGTGAAACTAGTTTACTAATAATTGCACAATGCCAACATAGCCTTTTAAGACGCTAAAGATGATCTTGTAGCAAACGGATATCTATAGGAGTCATGTATTCAAAAAGGTATTTTTTCCCCATCTGCATTAGGAAAATTATATATATATATATATATATATATATATATATACCAAACCATCCATATATAATATATATATATATATATATATACCAAACCATCCTCATGAACAGGATGTGACACAAAGTCAATTTCTTAAGCGGAGTTTAACAGTTTTGAATTTAGAGTTTTCCTTCTCCTAGACTGGTTACCTTGCCAAAGTTAAAGAGTCCAGTCTACCTTACCATTTACCCATAGCTGGAGGGAGAGCAGTTGGATAAGTACCTTTCTCAGGGGTATTAGTCGACAATCCATTTCCTCTAACTCTAATCATTACACCACTAACCTCCAACATATATTGAATAAATATAGCAGTGTTGTTTATAGGAAAAAATACAAAAATAACTATTTTTTTCATTTTCTGGCAAGGTTATATTACATAGTTTGTTTTTTAGTGCTTCTAAAAAAGTATGCAGGTGAAAATGAAATGAATATAAAATAAATTTTTGTCTTTTGATTTTTTCACCATTTATTTTTTAAAATTTACTATTCCATGAAACAATGAAACTCAAAGTAAGTAAAAAGTAACGTTGGCAGAGTGGCCTGTTGTCAATATCAGCTGGACATCAAGGGAGTCTATCTCCTTTTTATTAGTGCAAGAGCAGGGAGATTGTTTTTGCATCTGAGGTAGAGCACCATACCTACCATCAGCTCCCCACTTTACTGCATACATTCAAGCTGTGCTACTCATGTACTGAGTTGGTGAGGGCCAGTATTGAACCCAGAATCTTGTGGTTCCTAGATGGATGTTGTACCGATGGAGCTAAACCAGCCTCATATTTTGATATGTGTTAATTTGCAGTGTGTATAGCCCATGAACTGAACAGTCTAAAACATGGAAGGTATTTACTTCAGTTGGTAGTATCATGGTAGCGGGTTAGCTGACACATTCTGCATTGCTTCACTCTGTGAGTGATTTGAAAGGCCCACAGATGAATGTGCTGAAGAATAATTAAAGTTCCAATTACCGTCGAACTGGGAAGATAAGGCAACAAACGGTTGTAACTGAAATACAAACCCAAATGTCACAAAGTCTACTGCAGAATGACAGGATATATATAAGACTCCACAATGTCATTCAAATCAAGCAGTCAAGCAGCCAATCAGAAATCAAGGAATGGAATGACCCAAATCACCCAAATTCATGAATGGGTCATTCTTGATTTCTATATATACCAACTGTCTTGGACACTGCTTAAGTTGTACTTAGTTAGCTACTGTTATTCAAACCAACAGTAGACTTACTGACTTCAATATGTGCTTTGTAAGTAAACTTTGTAAAATAATTCAATGATTTATTTTTTATAATAACATACAGACCCAAGGCATAAGTTCTGTTGTTTGGGTGGCAGAGGTTTTTTTTTTTTTTAGATCAAACTTTAGATAAATAATGCTTACACAAAGTTTGCTTTCATTACTTAAGGGCTTCAGATAAAACATTCATTTTTTAGTTTCACCTTGCAAGAAAATACTTTTTTGTTCTTTTTTAAATTACATTTCTGCTTCTTTCTGAAAAGAAAAACTTTCTGGAGTTGACAAAATTCTTTTAAATTAGGTTTTAATAGGAAAGAAATTCTGTTTCATAAAAAATAACTTCACACTAAATTATACCAAAAGTGGATTTAGAAAGTAGGTGTTGAGATTATCTTTAAAAAAGAAAAAAGATAACTTTTATTTCACTAATCTTGTTTTCTTTGTATTGAATCAAAGTTCCGCCCTAGAAAAACTTCTAATCAGTAAATCCTAAAAGCCTGGCTTTTGATAGTGATAAAAAAATCATTATTGGAATAGAAACAATTGATTTTTGGCAACCATCCTCGTTTGCATTTTTCATGGTTGATTCCCTGTTCATGAATAATCTTATAAAACATTCCTTTTCAATTGGAATTGAGTTTAGTTAATTTCATTAAGCTCTTAAGCAGCAAGAACAAATGAAAAAAGTTTACGTAATCATAAAATGAGAAACCACAACAAAATGGAATTTTTTTTCACATCAATCTTTATCTCTTTTGAAGAAAGATTTTTTTTTTTCCCTTTTGAAAATTTGGTCATCTGATCTTATGAATTATAATCAAATATCTATGGTCATCTGATCCTATGAATCATAATCAAATATCTATGGGATAAACAAAATAAACATATTTTACTTTAATGATGAAATGGAGTCTAATCCTTGAAAAATACATAATGCATTTTTTTATACAAAATTAAAACATTTTAGTTTGCTAAAAGATATCATCACCATCATCATCAAGTTGTGGCTACAGCACGGATCTCATCCTTGCCACCCATCTCTATTGGCCATTGCTCCTGCAAGGTCCTCTGCACAGCATCCAGTATCCGTGCAAAATGGATCAATGCAGTTTCTTGCAGGCTGACCCAAATTGGTATGTCCATGTGTAAGTGTCCATAGAAGAACATCACTTATGAGCTCATTCTTGCTTGTCCAGCAGTGTCTAGCCAATGAGACTAACTTTTAAAAAAACTCTATTAACATGCCAAGGTGTCAATATGAGTTGCAGTAATTAATGGAGGTCTGAAAATACTCTTGAAAAACCAATATTCTATAGCAAGGAAATACAAGGAAGTAGAAATAACATGTGATGGATTCATGCCTATTGCAAGAGCATTCCTGTGAAGTGAAACACAAATAGCCTCATTCAGGATTTTAACTCAATTCACCATGTCCATTTCCTATGGCAATAACAGTTACACCACGTGCTCACTGTAAAATGTGTTACACAAACACACACACACACATTATTTTTGCATACACATCGCATTTTATATATACGGATAACTTTATTATCCATGTGTACATAATTCCTTCATTAAGCTCAATTCACCTAGTCCATTTCCCATGGTAATAAATGTTATACAAACACACACACATATATATATATATATATATAGTGGTACCTTGACTTACGAGTTTAATTCATTCCACTTCTAACTCAATTTCCTCATATTTCAAATCAATTTTCCCTATTGAAATAAACTGAAATGATATCAATCCATGTCAGCCCCTCCCAACACCCTAATTATCTTTTTTTTTAATAAGAAAAATAACACTATATTGTATGAAAACATAATAAAATAGAATGTAATGAATTATGTGTTGTAATTTGTTTCAATGTTTATTTTTTTTATAAATTTTTTTTTTCTTCGTAATAACGTAATAAATTTGGAAACTTAAATATTTTAGTGAACTTATTTTATTAACATAAGCATAACTGAAGCTCACTCATACTTCAAATTTTAGCTCATAACACAAAGCAAAAAATTGATCAATCAACAGATTGTAAGTTGGGGGTTGTTTATATATATATATATATATATATATATATATTTCTGTATATATATTGCCTTTTATATATATATATATATGGATAAATTTATTATCATCCATGTGTATATAATTCCTAAATCAAAATTTGAAAACGGATAATCACAAGTAAGAAGTTTTGAGAAAATAGCCTTTTGGAAGAAAAAATAATTATATAATACCCCAAGTTAGAAATTAAAAAAAATATATCAAAGCAAAAAATAAAGATAAAATTGTTTTAGAATAGCTATTCAATTGTGAAAGACCATCAATTAAGAAAAACAAAAATCAAAAAAGTTAAAAGATTAAAAAATGATTAATTTTTATGTGAGATGAACGACCAATCACCTCACAAAACATTCCAAGAAAATGGTCAACTCAACTGAAGACTTCCAAGAACTGTTTATAATTAATCAACCAGGAAATAATGCTGTGATCTTTGAACAATCAATCTTAAATTTAACCTTGAGGCTGTTAACTAAAGCATTTTATTGGCTCTGCTTTGACAAATGAGCCAATCAACATGGAGGCTATCAAAGTGCATGCTGGGATTGAATGTAATGATTAAAAAAGGTGCATGGTGTGCTATTGTAATTTGTATGCAGTTATTCATAAGGTTTTTCAAAATTTCCATTTTAAAAGAAAAAGGGAGAAATTGATTTAATTTATGCCCAAAAGCAGTCATAATTAACAGGGAATTTGAATTTTTTTTTTTTTGATTCAGGAAAAAAACAACTTTAAAAATTTTTTTTATTTGCGTTCACAAAGCCTAAATTCAATTTTGAGGTTATGCCACTTTATCTAAAAATGTATTTTCAGAAACCAAACTTTGTATCAACTTTTTTTTAACCTAAGTTCCTTACCAACATTATTTGTCAAACTGTCCTTTGGCTATTTTTCTTCAGTGTCTTCTTTCTTAAATTTTCTGTCTGTCATTTGTGGCAAAAGAAATTTTGAATAAAAATATTTCCATTCTTAAACAAAGTTCTGTATAATCATTCCTACTTACTTCATGTAATAAGAATTTAGTAATGTTTGTTTTCTTATTGATTAGATATACTATGTATACTTCATAAAATCTATGATAAAATGTTTATATTAGTCTCATAATTGTCAGTAAATTTAAACACTGCTTAAGAAATTGACCTTGTGTTACATCCTACTCATGTGAAGGGGTTGGTGTGTGTGTGTGTGTGTGTATATATATATATATATATAAATAAAAAAGTCATCGTCGGGGCAGGCTAATGTCGGTATCAGCCAGATAGCGAGGGAGTTTATCCCCTTTTCACTAGCACTAGACAAAGGAGATTATTTTAGCATCTGAGGTGAGCGCCACACATACTATCAGCCCTAGTCTTTACCGCACAGATCCCTGTGCTACTCATACAGAGCTGGCGAGGGCTTGTATCGAACCAGGAACCTTGTGGTTCCTAGCCTGATGCTCTACCGACTGAGCTAAACAGAGTTTTACAATTATTCACAAAATGTATTTTTACATACACTTACCTGAAAGTAGCCGTACTGCTCTAACGACTGAGCTGAACCGGCCCCTATATATATATATATATATATATATATACTTTGGTGCAGTACCAAGTTTCTTGGTACAAGGTGATTCTAGGTGGGTCCTAATTCTCTACCAGTAGTTTGTTGTAGAGTTCAGGTTCCGTATGAGAGCTCAATGTTTAATTATTGTAAACAGAGCAAAGTTATTTGGGAATAAAAAGGCCTTAAATACCATGGGTATTGTGGTTATGGACCATTTCCACTCGCGAGTATGCTCACAAGCTTCTTCAGACCACTGATATATTTTATTTAGATAGAATGGTCCATAACCACGATACCCATGGTATTTAAGGCCTTTTTATTCCCAAATATATATTATATATATATATATATATATATATATATATAGAGAGAGAGAGAGAGAGAGAGAGAGAGACAGAGATTCTTACTTTTGGAGCACTATATATTCACATTTCTTGCTACAGATTTTCAGCGCTGTACAGGCTGTAAATAAATAATACCTAATCATATTCATTTTGGTTGCATAATGTTCCACAACATTTTTTTTTAAAAAATGCAGATGTTTTTGGTTTAGAAGAATATTAACCTTCTATAAAAAACATATCTAGATGTATACTTATTTATGAGCAATATTGCATATATACTTGGATACAGCCATTATACAAACATTCTTTACAAAATTCTATACCTAGATTAAAAATAACATTTCCTTTTAAGAAATCTTCTTTTGTTACTGTTGTTGCTGTGTATTTATTTTAATATTTTGAATCATGACTAAAGGAATTGGAAATACTGAAATCCATATAAATATGCTTCAATAGAATAGTTATACAATACTAGAATTAAGAGAAAGTAGATGTTACAATGCAGTATAAAATCTTAATGAAATTGTTTTTTCTACTGTTTTCTTATTCTTTATTGTTCAGTTACCTGTTCTGCTAAATGGGAATCAAAGAAAATCTTGACAATAAAAGTTAATGATGGTCTCAGAATATATCTGAACTCTGTAATAATATATATATATATATATATATATATATATATATGTGTGTGTGTGTGGAGAAAGGTAGACAAACATGGGATGTTATAGAAAATGGATGTTTATTGTAGGTAGTAGTGTCTACTACCTACAATAAACATCCATTTTCTATAACATCCAGTGTTTGTCTACCTTTCTCCACATACTGTCGGAATAGCGTCCTCACATTTCTCCCATATATATATATATATATGTTATTATAATAGAGATGATGTGTCTGTCTGTAAACGAAACTACATCACCACCAATGTCACAATTCCCTAAGTTATTTACATAAGTTATTGAATAATCATTATTTAACCTTCATTAGCATATTATTCATTAACAATGTCTCTATAAAGGTCTAGCTGAGATAGAGTTGCCTCAAAACAGCCCATATTATTAATGTGTTTAATATCCTGCAATGCATGTTATATATCATTCAGAAATTAATGTTCACATATATGGTGTGAATTATTTACCTACCGGTTTTAACAAAATGTATGAAGAAAATGGTATTATTGATTTCAAATATTATTGTTTTATTCTCAAACATATTAGATAGTATTATTGATTTCAAATATTATTGTTTTATTCTCAAACATATTAAAAGATATTCTATGTATAATTTTATATTGAAATCAATTAGAATAAAATAAGAATAAGGGTAATATTTTTTGTGTTCTTTGTTAATTTCATTAGTCTTTCTAATTCAATATGATATCTAATTATATTTATACTTAAATACATGTGCCCAAAGACCACATATTTTGCTAGTATATATAAGTTAGGGTAGTGTGGACTTGGAGTCAACAGTGCTAGGTTACTGACAGTTTCTTACCTATGCGATTATTTAAAGCAAGTGCTCCATAAGTAAATTCTGAATTTAGAGTATTAAAAACATGTGTTTTACTATGATTTATGTATTAATATAATGTCCATCCTTACCAGTAGCTTTCTTCATACAATTCATCAGCTTTATGATAATTCTTTTGAAAATACTTTATGATAATATTGCTTTTGTAAAAGTCTTTTGGTTTGAAAAAAAAAAAGAATATATAGACAGTAGTTACTACCTTTTTATATTCTAAGAATGAGTCTATTCAGTCAATTTTGTTGACTCTAAAATAGTTGATAATCAAATGGAGCAAGATCTGGAAAAATGAGGAGGGTGTGGAATTAATTCCCAGTTGAGGTCTTTAATCTTTTCAGATGTGATCTTTGCTATATAGGGTCAATGAATTATCAGGATGGAACAACACACCTTTCTTATTGATCAAACTGGGCCTCTTTTTTTTCCTTTAAAGCATTGTTTACACATTATAACTGCTGACAATAGATATCTTCTGTAATCGCAACATTGACTGATAGCAAATCAAAATGAACCACACCAATGCAAAACTTACCAAAACTTTTTTTTAGATGAAGGTCAATTTAAAGTCTGTTCTTTAGCCTAATCATTTCAATAAGCCAATGTCTGTTGCTTTATATTCTTGTAAAATATCCATTTTTCAGTATCATCAACTGTCCAAAAATGATGTACAGAAAAATATCTGCTTTCACATTGTCCTTGGGAAATGCATGAATCTATCTCTTATATTGGTAAATAGCTGGGTACACATGGTTCTTTAACCTTGGTTAGGCAACCAGTCAAGGAGAAGGAAAACTCTTAATTCAAATCAATTGTACTGTTTGAAAAAAATGACCTTGTGTCACATTCTACCCATGGTGAAGGGATTGGGTATGTGTATATGTGTGTGTATATACATATATATATATATTACCTGAAATTTTTATATAATAGGCAGTAACCCTGAGTGTAAGCACAATGAATGCACAATGACCTGTACATGACCTTCATTGGTTATCTATTGTTTGATTATTATGACAAAGACTGATTTTTAGATGCAGTGTCACATAACAGGAAAAAGGTACTGATGATTGAGAGAAAGGTGGGCACATCATTTCTTCCAGTTTAGCCTTGACAGCCATATTAGGGATGCATCTTTGGGCAATTTCAAAAAAGGAAATAATTTCTGGTCAGTAGAACTTTTTCCTCCAGTCAAAATGATGGTCTTAAGCCTCAAAAACTGTAATTGAACTGCCCCACCCACACACACAGCCTCAGAACTGGTCAGAAATCATGAATAAATTTGGATTATAGTCATTAACAAGGTGCTTTTCAACTTTTTCCCCATAAAGGATTTACAGCTTTCTTCTTCTGGTGTTATGATTATCATCATAGAAAATGGACATGGCGAGATGAGTTCAAATCCTAGACAAGGCTGTTTGCATTTCACACAGAACTAATTCCCTTGGTAAAGCTATGCATCCAACTATTCACTCTCCAGCTATGAGTAAATACTTGGGCAGATGCGGCTTTTTAACAATGGTATGTCAATCAGTAGGAGAATGGAAAATTCTGAATTCAAACCTGTTAAACTCTGCTTAAAAATTGGATGCTAGTGGTAATACCCTTGGAAAGGTATGAATCCAACTATTCTTCTTCCAGCTATGGGTAGATTCTAGGGCAGACTGGGTTCTTTAATCTTGGTTAGGCAATTAGTCAAGAAGGAAAAGCTCTGAATTCAAACCTGTTAAACTCTGCTTAGAAATTGGATGCTAAAGGGGCAATAGATATATCAACTATCATGGATCATTTAATGCCAATGTTATACTTGTAGAAGAACAGTAGTGGTAGTATTTCACCTAGAGATGGAGAGTTCATAACTTTCCTAAGGATATTAATCTGAAAGTGAATGCAATAGCATGACAAGGTTGAACTGACTATGATGTTGCAGTCCAGCACATAGCCACTCCCTTGACCTATTGAATAGTTCTATTACTTTTTTATGTTAAACATTTTAAGCTATTAAATTTAGGATTGGTTTAACAGATTTTATTTGATATTTTAACCTTTTAAAAGAAGGCTTGACATTTACTCCACAAATTTCTTTTGGGTAAGGAAAACATTTTTTTAGTAAAAAAAATTCACTGTTTGAACTGTTCAAATTTCTGTAAACTAGACATTTAACAGTTTTCAATAAGGATTAAAACATTGTAGAATAATTCAATGATTTAATATCAACAGGAAAATGATCAACTAAGTAATATGTAATTTTGATTTTTTTTACTCCCAGAACTTTTAAATAGTTATCTGTATGGACATTTCTGTTCAACAATTTTTCTAGTTAAAGAAATAAACTATAACAAAATTGGTGAAGAAAAAACATTTGTCACAAAAAGAAATTAAAGAAATCGATAAAATATTATTTTCAGCAGCTGCATCAGAAAATATTTGTTTATTTTTATTCTTTTTAATTGATGGTCATTTCAAAACTCTGAAAACTGGATGTTTTAAGAAAACTTTAACAGGTGTTTTTAGATACAGATTAGATCAAAATTGGACACATCATTGCTGCATTTTATTTTTATTTACATTTCTATATACTGTCAGATTTATTTCCATGATGTGACTAACAGGTACTACCACTCCTGGTCAGAGTAGACCTTGGAGTAATGAAGAGGGTACCCTACACTCCTCAGAGCTCCAGAACTGGAAATACAGTTTAGTGTGATATCAAGAACACTGCTTTTTTTTTTTAATGAAAATCCTTTCTACCAATTTAGTAATACACATGAAGTTAATGAAAATCATTTCTACCAATTTAGTAATACACATGAAGTTAATGAAATCATTTCTACCAATTTAGTAATACACATGAAGTTAATGAAAATCATTTCTACCAATTTAGTAATACACATGAAGTTAATGAAAATCATTTCTACCAATTTAGTAATACACATGAAGAATGAAAATCATTTCTACCAATTTAGTAAAACACATGAATTAATGAAAATCATTTCTACCAATTTAGTAATACACATGAAGTTAATGAAAATCATTTCTACCAATTTAGTAATACACATGAAGTTAATGAAAATCATTTCTACCAATTTAGTAATACACATGAAGTTAATGAAAATCCTTTCTACCAATTTAGTAATACACATGAAGTTAATGAAAATCATTTCTGCCAATTTATTAACACACATGAAGGTAATGAAAGATCTAACATAAAAAATAATATCTACCAATTTATTAATACAACTGAAGTTAAACAAATCTAAAATACAAAAGCAACACAAATCTATGCATTAAATAATCCACAAGGGTTGATATGCCATTAAACATCAACGAACCAACATTGTAAAAGGTTTTCCATCTCACAGCGCTAATTGACAGTGGATGTTAATATTTTCCTTTGAGCTGATTCCCTGGGAAAGATATAACTCCATTTGTTCTCCCTCCCTCAGCTATGGGTAAATAGTAGGACAGACTGGGTTCTTTAACAGTCAATGTATTTGTAGCCCTGACAAGAGGGCAACATTAATGTGGGAAAAAATAAGTATTTCATCCCCTGCTCATTTTCTGAGTTTGCCACCTTACAAAAATAGGAATGGTCTATAATTTTCAGAGAGAGAGAGAGAGAGAGAGAGAGAGAGAGAGAGAGAGAGAGAGAGAGAGAGAGAATATAAAAAAAATTCTAGAAAATCAAATATTATTTATTTTTGAACATTTTTTTATTGAAACTGAGAAAATCAGTAGGGAATGAAATAATTATTTTTCCCACTGTATTTCTTAGTTCATTTTCTGGAATGTACTTTTAAGACAGGCAGTAATTGATTTAATATGCTTCATTGTTTTACTGATTTTAATCTTGTTTGTATAGTTGGATTATTGCAGTACTATTATCATATATATTCTCTGTAACTTTTAGATAATTTCATTAATACGCTCATCTCACATACAATTGAATACTGCCTTTCCAAAATTAACAAAAGTTAAGCAAAGTGGCTTTTGCTTTTTGCGTTTTTTTTTTTTTTTTTTGTCAGTTGATTTATTGTTTGTGGGTTGGCCATTGTTGAATAACCTCTTCTAAAACCCAGCTCATTGTTATCTGGGGCGTTTGCTATTCAATGCATTGATACCTTTGAGTATAGGTTTGCAAGTGTTAGATAGAAGTGTAATACGATGGTGATTCTCAAGGGCTTTATTGTATCCTTCCTTGTACAATAGAATTACTATTTCTAGAATGGAAAATTTGAAGCACCTTTCTTTTTTGTATACAGTAGGTAAATAACTGAATTCATTTATTGTGTGTAAGTTTTCTACTGCATGTTTTAAAATGGCCATTGCCATGCTTGTCCTGTACTTTTCTGTTTCAAATTCTTGCAAGTGCAAATACTATTTATTCTATTGTTATATCTGGAACATGACAAATGTCTACAAGAATTATTTGGTTTAATGGCATATCAACATTCATGGGTTATTTAATGCCACCAAAGCCATCCTTGTTGAAGAACGGTAAGTAAAGTAAAGTAGTCGGGGTGGCCTAATGTCGGTATCAGCCAGACAGCAATGGAGTCTATCCCCTTTTCACTAGTGATAGACCAAGGAGATTGTTTTTGCATCTGATGTGGAGCGCCACACCTAACATTAGCTCCTCACTTTACCGCACAGATCCCTGTGCTACTCATACACTTGGCGTATTGAATCAGGAACCTTACGATTTCTTTAACCCATAGCTGAGGAGGATGAAGGAATTCATACATTTGCAAGGATATTAGTTTGAAAGGGAACATAAAAGCATGGCTAGAGTTTGAACTTGCTTACTATGATGTTACAATCCAGCACATTGACCACTTCACCACAGGGACTACTCTTTTCTATGAGAATATTAGTGATATATATATATATATATATATATATATATATATATATATATATATATATATATTAAAGCATACAGGTTTGCAGAATATTCTTCATTTATCCTTATTGTCTCTATATTTGGGGACTTTCATCATTTTTGCTTTTTAATGCAATTATATGTCTGTTGTTTACTTATGTCAGGTGCAGATCAAGCTTGTTTTAAGCTCTTACCATTCCTGATAGATTCTTTCTACCTTTTCCACAGTTTTCTTCCTTTTTTTGGATCAGCTGTCAGTTTTGTCTCTTTTAGATTATGTTTCTACGTTTTTTTCCATCAATTTTTATGTAGACTTTAAGTATTTCTATTTGTTTTTATTTTCACTTGTTTTACTCACTTTTTTTTCCAAAGCTTACTTAATTACACTTGTCAAATTTATACTCATACCTTGCGAGCAATATTTTTTTTAAAGCATTTGTTTATTTTTTACTCTCTCTAAAATTTAGTGAGGTTTTCTCGGAACTTATTAGAACTTCTTGAGAATTTTTGTTTCTACAATATATATATATATATATATATATATATATATATATATATATAAATCTATATTCTAAACAAGGTATATATCCATATATATATATATATCTATTAATAATGGATATTCGCTTCTGGTTTTTGTCTGTAACAAAAATGTCACTGCTTACGTCACATTACCCAAAATCGTCATAACATAGAATAAATACACTCAAAATTTGAACATGCAACATTAGACAGTCCTCATTGTTTTTTAAAACAAGTTTTAATAAATTCATGACTGGTATTATATATCTATATATAGTTTGTTTTATTTTAATACATATTTAAAGTTTACATTTCAAATTGTTTTATTTTTTAATCCTTTAATTAATTTGATGATTTTACTTACTTAGGGTACAAACTCGCTGACATTGAATTTTTTACTCCCACCCCTCAGGCAATATGTTTCAAAAATCTATTTTTACATCGCCCAGAGGGTGTTTTTTATTTTGCTAGTATATATAATATATATTAATAAATGGATATATATTGTTTAGAATATAAATTTATTTAGACATATTGTTTCTTCAGTTCTATTTTTGTTATTTTTGTTTTTAATACTTCAAACTCAGTCTTACTGGTGTGATTTTCCTGTTTCCTTGAAGAGACAATATGACAAAATAAATTTATATTCTAAACAAGGTGTGTATCCATTTATTTATTTATTTATAATACTCTATATATATAAAAATATATACACAAATCTTTATATGTACATTAGAGTTCTCAATTTTGGTTGAATCCTATCAAAGTGACACTTGATATCATCCACTGAAAGCAGATAAATTGTGATAGAAGGAAAAAAACTTAATAGTGTTTGATGGTTTTGTTTGGTTTCTTAGTTGAATGACATATCAACATTCCTGTGTTATTTAATGCCAAAACCATCCTTGTAAAAGAACAGTAGTGGTACTATTTAACCCATAGCTGGGGTTATGAGGAGGTTCATACCTTTCCCAGAATATTAGTCTGAAAGGGAATAGAATGGCATAACTGGAGGTCAAACTTGTTTACTACAATGTTACAGTCAAGTATGTTACCCATTGCACCGTGGGGACTCCCTTTCACTTTCTTTATTAACTGTGTTAATGACAATTACATCTTGAACATTATTAGCTATTATGAAGTCAATATCATTTTTCTTTTCTTCATTTGAGGTTTTCAATGTTCAATTTCAGCCTTTTCTCTTTTGGGAAAACCTGTTTATTATTTACATTTCAATTTTGCAGTGAGGTTTACAAATATTTTTCACTTTTATTTCTCTTTCCTAGATGAAATTATTCACACACTAGATGTTCCATCTTTTAATTTACCTAGTTTTGAATTCAAGTGTCTCATCAATATTTTCTTTTTATTCATAACCTTAGAAAACTGTCTCTCTCTCTCACAGACACACACACACACACACATATATATATATATATATATATAAATATATATATATATGATTCCATTCATTAAGACTGAGATAGATACACTCAAATATAGATATTAAATGTAAATCATATACACAGATTTATGTATATATTTCCATTGTATTTCCAAGACTGAGATAGATATACTCATACACAGGTATTAAATATATATCTAATACACAGACACACACATATAACCATTCATTAAGACTGTGAATAGATACATTCATATATAGATATCAAAAATATATCTTATACAAACAGATATTATATATATATATATATATATATATATATATATGTGAAGATGGAGATAATTCTTAATGATATGCTTGCAGATAATCAATATTTGATTATCAGACAATACTGATGGACAGTTTAGTTAATATTTGGATAGTTAATCAAATCACCGTCATAAAATGACTTTCTCTATCACAAATTGGAAAATGAATCTGTTAATCAAATATTGATTACCTTTAATCATGTGATTTAAAATTCATTTTTTATTTATTATAATTGTCTGATAGGTGAGGTTTATATATGATTGTCTGATAGATGAGGTTTATATATGATTGTCTGATAGGTGAGGTTTATATATGATTGTCTGATAGGTGAGGTTTATATGATTGTCTGATAGGTGAGGTTTATATATGATTGTCTGATAGGTGATTTATATATGATTGTCTGATAGGTGAGGTTTATACATGATTGTCTGATAGGTGTTTATACATGATTGTCTGATAGGTGAGGTTTATATGATTGTCTGATAGGTGAAGTTTATATATGATTGTCTGATAGGTGATGTTTATATATGATTGTCTGATAGGTGAGGTTTATATATGATTGATAGGTGAAGTTTATATATGATTGATAGGTGAAGTTTATATATGATTGTCTGATAGGTGAAGTTTATATATGATTGTCTGATAGGTGATGTTTTATATATGATTGTCTTATAGGTGAAGTTTATTTATGATTGTCTGATAGGTGGGGTTTTTACCTGATTGTCTGATTGGTGAGATTTATATATGATTGTCTGATAGGTGAGGTTTATATATGCTGTGTTTTACTAAAGACTTTTATTAAAAAATTATGAAAAATAAGATGATGACTGGTATATGTTGGATTGTTAACTGACTATAAGCCGTAAACAACTTCCTGTCTGAAATGAATAGCCCTTCTAGAAAATAATGAACATTCTAATTACAATAAAAAAAACATAACTCATATGTGCATTTACCAATCCTTTGACATGAGAAGAATGTTACTCAAGGACAATTTTTCTTAACAGGTTTGAATTCAGAGTTTCCTTCTCCCAGACCGGTTGGCATACTGTTATATACCCTACTTAAGAACATTAATGGGTATGTCTCAATGCTCATAAATACGGTGTATTATGCTGACTGAGTTGTCTTATACCACTTGCAGTGGTTTACCTTCTCTATGCTGCTCGCGAGTATTGTATTTTATTAATGTTATAAAGATTCTATTTCATTTCCAAACTCCATTTGGTTATTTTTAATTTAGTAACCATTGTTCTGTTATAACACATACCAAGGTTAAAAAGCACAGTCTTCTCTGTTATTTACTCATAGCTGGAAGGAGAATAGTTGGATAAATACCTTTCCCAAGTGTATTAGCGCTATGTGAAATGCAACTAGCCCTGTTCAGTATTTGAACTTATGTTGCCATGTCCATTTCTTACGATAATAACCATTACACAATGAGCACCTTCTAAGTCATGTTAGCCATTTAATGCAATGTTTCCAGAAAGGAAAAGTCATCCTGCTGATGTTGGATTTACTATTTCAATTTACCAATTTGGAAGTTCACCATTTCTGGATTTAATACTAAACTGGATTATATAATCTTTATTGACTCGGTAGATGATACCAATCATTTTTGAGTTAACTGGAACTAAATCCTTTTCACAAGTTTATTCTCTGTATTACCATTTAATATGTCACTTTTTCCAACAGTATACATAGTTACACTAACATGTATATCATAACTTGACAAATTACATGAAGATTTTACATGAGGGTTTTCTATTTTCCTTGGCACTTCAGTGGCCAGTAAGGCCCATATGAGAGAGACTGGTATCAGCTCTAGGAGAGGGGCTGGTTGTAGGCAGAACCTCTTTATTTTGTCTCTTTTTTCTTCTTTTCCAAGGAATGTTGCCTGTTAGACCTAACGTCTCCTTATCAACAACTTCTATTGTCCACGGATGGCAGTTGATTACATATGCACTGTATCACTAGATATGATATATTCATGTATATTTTTAATCTAAAATTTATGTCAGAGAGAGAGAGGGGGGGAGAAAGAGAGGGAGAGAGAGGGGAGAGAGAGAGAGAGGAGGGAGAGAGGGAGAGAGAGAGGAGGGAGAGGGAGAGAGAGAGGGAGGGGAGAGAGAGAGGGGAGGGAGAGAGAGAGAGAGAGAGAGAGAAGGAAAGAAAAATATCTATACCACGTTTCTTTGTATAAAACCTGGTACATTTTCTTCTATTTTGTTCTTTTTTGTTGTAAAAGGCAGAAAAATTCATAACAAACATTGAAAGAGATTTGAGATGAACGAGCAACTCTATCTGAGGCAATATTTCTTTGTCTAACATTTCAGATTATGCCTTTATGGTGAAAAGGCGAGGGGGGAGGACTGCTCCGTCTTGAGCATCATATTACCCTGCTTAAATTTATTTTCCACCCAGAGAGTTTGGTCTGACAGATATGAACGAGCTGACCTCACTAAGTTTCACTGACTATAAATGTATCTACATATATAAATTTCTATATCTGTATGAATGTAAATACACACAATAATATGCATCCAAAATATACAAAAAAAGTTCTAAGACTCACCCAGAAGGAAGAGCCACTTCTTATAAAACAAGAAAAACTAATTCAAATTTCTGTGCAGGTGAGGACCATACAAAGGTGTGTGACACAAATCTAAAAACAGACAAAAGAGAGGCCCAAACAGTCAAAATGTATCTAGGTGATGCTTAGAACTTTTTGAATGACACTCATATATATATATATATATATATATATATATATATATACATGAGTGTCATTCAACAAGTATATGTGTATATATACACAGACACACCACACTTCATCTCACAATTACATGGAAGCCCACAAGAAGAGGTGAGATAACTATATACATATATATATACACCTATACACACATGTGTGTGTGTGTGCGTGTGTGCATGCATGGGCATGTGCATCACATCAAGTATACTGATCTCACTCAATTTTACTGATTACAAATCTATTCGAATATATACATCTCTATAATTATACACATCTCTGCCTCTCTCTTGCTGCATATATATATATATATATATATATATATATATATATATATGGGTACTAAATAGTTGCCCAACTGCTCAGTTGACTTCTGATATATATATATATATATATATATATATATATATATATATATATATATATATCAGAGGTTGACTGAGCAGTTGGGCAACTATTTAGTGCCCATGGGGGCCAAAGTAGCAAGTGTCTAACCTTTGAAGAGACCTCTGTGTGTTACAGCTAATTTGTTTTAATCAGTAAGGAGTGAATTCGCTCTGCTTATACCTATACATTTTTACTTATAACTGAAATATACAGAATTCATGTATACAGGTTTTTATTTTATAATAATCATTTGTTCTCAAAGTTATATTGTTTCAAATATTCCTATCTAATATTGATAGTTTGCACATAGCTATGTGGTTTCAAGTATTCCTATATAAGACTAATAATGTTTAAATCTATTTAACCCATAAATAGAACCCACCATGCTGCATAAAAGTGGACTTGGGAGTAATGTCAATAAAAGAGTGTTTCCACAGTTCCTATAACTTCAGCCTCACCACTGAATGCAGTTTAGTGACATACCCATGATCACATCTCTACTAAATACTTTTATATCTACTGACCCAAGTCCTCCCCCACAGGCAGGATGTGACACAAGGTCAATTTATTTTTAAAAGCAGAATTACTCCAAATACATTTATATGTATACAATACCTACACATCTATAAATGCAAAATTTAGGATCTTAACTATGAAGAAAGGCAATTTACAAGGAAAAAAATTCATGGATATATATATATATATATATATGTGTATATATGTGGATCTTAACTATCAAGAAAGGCAATATACAAGGAAAAAAATTCATGGATATAGATATGTGTGTATACATGTGGATCTTAACTATCAAGAAAGGCGATATACAAGGAAAAAATTCTTGGATATAGATATGTGTGTATACATGAGGATCTTAACTATCAAGAGAGGCAATATACAAGGAAAAAAATTCTTGGATATAGATATGTGTGTATACATGAGGATCTTAACTATCAAGAGAGGCAATATACAAGGAAAAAATTCTTGGATATAGATATGTGTGTATACATGAGGATCTTAACTATCAAGAGATATACAAGGAAAAAAATTCTTGGATATAGATATGTGTGTATACATGAGGATCTTAACTATCAAGAGAGGCAATATACAAGGAAAAAAATTCTTGGATATAGATATGTGTGTATACATGAGGATCTTAACTATCAAGAAAGGCAATATACAAGGAAAAAATTCTTGGATATAGATATGTGTGTATACATGAGGATCTTAACTATCAAGAAAGGCAATATACAAGGAAAAAATTCTTGGATATAGATATGTGTGTATACATGAGGATCTTAACTATCAAGAAAGGCAATATACAAGGAAAAAAATTCTTGGATATAGATATGTGTGTATACATGTGGATCTTAACTATCAAGAAAGGCAATATACAAGGAAAAAATTCTTGGATATAGATATGTGTGTATACATGTAACTATCAAGAAGGCAATATACAAGGAAAAAAAATTCTTGGATATAGATATGTGTGTATACACGTGGATAAAGTTTATGAAAGCTGTAAAGTAAAAGTAAGTAAAGTCGTTGGGGTAGCCAGACTGCAAGTGAGTCTATCCCCTTTTCACTAGCACTAGACAAAGGAGATTGTTTTGGCATCTGAGGTGGAGCGCCACACCACCATCAGCTCCCGACTTTACTGCACAGATCCCTGTGCTACCCATACGCTGAGTTGGCGAGGGCTGGTATCGAACCAGAAACCTTGTGGTTCCTAGTCTCATGCTCTACTAACCGAGCTAAATAGATATTTACAATTATTCACAAAATGTATTTTTATATACACTTACCTGAAAGTAGGTGTGTATGGGTAAGTGGAATATGTATTAAGACATACACAAGGAGGACATGTTGAATAATTTTAGTAAGATGTCTAACGTTTTTTTAGATTAATTATTATCTTGTCAAAATGAGTTCCTATTTCAATATTAACACAATCAGTGTTTGTTTTAGTTTTATGTAATTATTTAGATAAATTAGTGTTTTTCAGTAAGATATATTTTTTGTACATTGCCTGAAAGTTTACTACCTTCTATAAAAAAAATGAAATAACAACATTGAGCCATGTTTACTCAGTAGCAGCTTAAGATTTATGATCATAGTCACTTGGGATACACTTCTGAATTTTTTGTGTTTTTTTAATCTTTTAAAACTATTTTGTATTGTAGATTGACTAAGAAAAAAGTAAATGTGCCCGTTTTCCCCGGTGGACTTCTAGTCATTTTTTTATTTTCATTTTCTTACTTTTGGTTTTCTTGTTTTAATGTTCCCAGGTCTTTAGACAACCCAAATAACCAACAGAACAGTAGCAAACATTTTATGTCAATGTTAGGATAAAAAAAGAAAGAAATAAACAAAAATAAGAATAAAAACAGAGACATTTATTGTAATGGGAAAACATGGGAATTTTAATGGAAGAAAAAGATAGATTGTTAGAAAGTTTGATTAGTTAAATGTCCAAACCAAATTCATTAGCTTTAATGACCCTGTGTTGATCTTTCTTCAAATCCAGAGTTAAGAAATTTTTTTTATTTGTTCAGACCAAAAATAACAAAAGGGCTTAAAGCCACTTGACATAAAACTATGATATATGAAGTAAAGTGCATTAATTTAAAGCCCTTTTTATATTCCTTATTAGTGTTGATTTTATCACATCAAGTCCAGTCAAAGGTCTTGGAAAATGTAAAATACATTAAGGGTTCTTTTTGCTGAAAATGTCCCAATTCATTATTTGCTAAAAAAAAATATAAATTACATTGTGAGTTTGAAAATAGTGAACATAAAATAAATCCATCTATATTATTAATTGGAAAGAGTTTATCTGTCTGTTCTTTATACAAATTGCTATCCTCAAGAGGAGTCTCTCACAATAAACAATAACCAGCAGAATTTGAAAAAGTTATTGGTGTTGGTATTTGTGCATATGATAGTACATATTTACCAACCACTCCAGACGAGCAGGATGTGACTCAAGGTCATTTTTTTAGGCGGAGTTTAACAGGTTTGAATTCAGAGTTTTTCCTTCTAGACTGGTTGCCAAATCAAGGTTAAAGAGCCCAGTCTGTCCTGCTATTTACCTATAGCTGAAGGAGAGCAGGTGGATTCATACCTTTCCAAAGGGTATTAGCTCTATGTGAAATGTAGACAGCCTTGCCTAGGATTTGAACTCAGATCGATGAGTCCATTTTCTATGACTCTAGCCATTACACCATGCACCTCCATGCTAGTATGATAGTAACTACATGTATACATGTTTTTTTTTTAAATTGTGATAGAAATTAAAGAAAAAAAAAGCTTAGTGTGTTTGATGATTTGGTTTCTTTGTTTAATGGCATATCAATATTCATGGATTATTTAATGCCAAGACCATCCTTGTAGAAGAACAATGGTGGTACTATTTAACTCATAGGTGGAGGAATGAGGAGTTTCATAACTTTATTAAGGGTATTAGTCTGAAATTTAATGCAATAGTGCAACTTGAGTTTGAACTCATTTACTATGATGCCACAGTTCAATACATTAGCCACTACACTAACGGGACTGCCACTCTATTCTATAGTTGAAATGTTATACACAATCATACATACATACATACATACATACATATATATATATATATATATGATTTTACATGAAAAAGGTGACTTACCGGTGAAATTGGGCACAATGGTTAGTTGATGCAATTTTCACAATTGATAAGACAGCGATATAACAAATATAAAATGCTCAATATGTGAGTAGAGCAAATCTATTATAATGGTATACACAGGAATAACCTACCCGAGTTTCACCATAGGGATCTTCAGGGTTAAATCCACCGAATTAATCAAGATATTGATATTATCAATATCTTGATTAATTCGGTGGATTTAACCCTGAAGATCCCTATGATGAAACTCGAGTAGGTTATTCCTGTGTATACCATCAATATATATATATATATATATATATATATTCGTAAGACATGTGTTATTGAATACCACGGAGTATTCTTTTTTCATTTTTTGTATGGATATTTTTTCCAGTCTTCTGGCTATCCTTTTTGAATCTGGATCGAGTTGATTCATGATATTTTTTTTCATACTTATTTCCCGAGCGCTTTCGACTGTTGCTCCAGGGGATATATATATATATGCATGTGTGTGTATCTGTATTGTGTGTCTATGAATACATGTTCCTATCATCATCAGAAGCAAGTATTTTGAGTCTGCAAAAAACATTCATAATTCATAATAGCATGAATGGAGTTTAAACTCATGCAGTCCAGCCTGTTAGCCATTACGCCATGGAGTCTTGCAATTTTTTTTTTTTAACTAAAACAAGGATTCTTTTAAGTAAAATAATTATTTGAATGTAATTAAACATTAATTAGGTTTTTTGGTACTTCTTTAAGCTGTGGATGTAAAATAATTACATTGAATTATTTCCTAGCGAAACTTTCAGAGGAAAACCAAGAATTTATAAATTGATGAATCTCTTTAGTGTCACTCACTTGAATTAAATAATATTCCTCTACAAAACAGTGAAATTTTCCCAAAGAAAAATTCACAGGATGACATAAATATCACAATTTGTAAATCTCTTTTCTGTAATGTGGACATGTGTAAAAAACAACTCAAAATTATGTTTAATGTTTAAATGCCATTTCTTTTCCAGTGAATAGCATTTCTATACTTAAAAAGAAGAAAAAAATACAGATTTTCTGCACATACTGTTAAAACTTGAAATCATTTAAATGATAATACTTGAATACTAGTGTATTTCTATACATTTACTTATAAAGACTAAATACAATTTAAAATCATTCAAGTTCAGGAAAACATTCTTACTTAAACAATAGATAAGCTCAAAAAATCAGATATTTTCTCTGACTATACACTGAAACAAAATAAACAAGATATTAATTTATTGAAGTGTAAGCATTTACTCATTCTACCATTGAGTGAATAAAAATTCTGAATTAAATAGCCATAACATTTCTGAATGGTATGATATAAATATTTGCAATCATACTTAGCTACATGGTTAGAACACTAAACTGATAACCTTGAGATCTATATCTAATTCAGATTCAGTTGTGGGTAGCATACTGTTAAAACTTATTTTAAAACATGGTTATGTTTTTCAGTTATATGTATTTGTTTTTTGTTTATGTATATAGATTTGTATGAAAAATATAAATGGAAAAGTAGATAAACTGACACAAATTGACGATTCCATTTATATTTCCATTTATATTCTTCACATTTTGTCGGATTTTTCCAATCTATTATGTGTGTATATATATAATATATATATATATATATATATATATATATATATATATATGTGTATGTATGTATGTATGTATATATATATAAATAAACTTAAAATAATCATAATTCACTCATCCATTTTTGGTGGTGCCATGACTGTCAGTTTCATGCATTCTTTTGGAGGAATAAGGAAAGATTGCGTTGACAATCATGAGGCTACTAAGGAGGAGAGAGGGAACTATGATTTATTTTAGTTTTTATCCTGTCTGCTGGCAAGTATTGAGCACTTTAAATTTTTTAAAAATAAGGTTTTAAAAATAATTTCTTCTTCATTATGATTATATATATATATATATATATATATATATATATATATATATATACACTAGCTAAAGTACCTGGTCCATGACCAGATTAACAAAAAATAGGAACACCAAAGAGTGAATGCGGAGAAAATAAGAAAATTTTGGTTCATTTTTTTAAATATCTCATAAAATAAAATAGGAGATGGGGGATAGATCTCATAAAAAATATTTCCCCTAATATATTTTTGTGAAAATCGGAGCATTAATTGATTTTTCATAGTATATTTTATAAATCCTCTTGTCGTGAGTTCTTTTTGGCTACGTTAAATCTCCTTTAATTAAATGTGCAAAAATGAAAACATTGTTTTTCCAATCATAATTTTCCTTATTTCCATAAGCTGAAAATTAAAAAAGAAAATCATCAGGAGTTTGTTTAATGTTTCTTCTTTTGAATGGAAAATTTTTTTTTCAAGATAATATTAATTTTTATGCAAGTATCATTGTGTTAAATATAGGGGGAGGGGTAAATTTCACAGGGAAAAGGAAAATTGGTGGTAAATAATAAGAGATAATTATTTATCAAATTTTTTTAAAAATCACCGAGAATTGTCTAATGAATAAACGGTCGAAATAAATGTTATATTCGAGACGACACTAATATGAATGAATTAAGGTAACTTCCAAAGTTTTAAAAAAATGTTAATAAATGATTAAAAGAAATCTCAAGATAAGGGCGGAACTTGAAAAATGGTCGGAAAATTAGGGTGACCCAGAAAAAACAGAACCCACATTATTTATTTATTTTCCCATTAAACTAACCCTAAACCCCAACCCTAATCCTAACCCTCCCTTGTTAAAATCAATAGTTTTACTACAAAATTTGTGGGTTCTGTTTTTTCTGGGTGACCCTAATTTTCCGACCGTTTTTCAAGTTCAGCCATTTACGAAATAAGTAGTTATACAATTTAATTACCTATTTTTGTAAAAGGCTTCTTTTTTTTCTAAAACTCTTTTGTATATATGAAAAAATTAAATACTGATTCAAAACAAAATTGAGTTAACTAAATCGTATTTTTATTTAAAAAATTTGTTATTGTTATTATGTACTTATTTACAAAATAAGTAGTTATATAATTTAACTACCTATTTTTGTAAAAGGCTTTTTTTTTCTAAAACTCTTTAAATTAAATACTGATTAAAAACAAAGTAATAATAAATATTTATAAGATAGATTATTTCATTTCATTTCTAACTAAATTAATATTTAAAAAACAGCAATAAAAAGATTGCGATATGAATAAGATTTGATTTTTCGTTAAAACATACTTTTGCTGCCCGACGCAAAATAATTTTTTCTAACTTGCTATAAAAAATAATTCAATGGATAAAGACTCATACAAATTATATATTGAGAAAGATTATTTTCTCTTCTTTCCAACAATATGGATTTTTTTAAGATTGGCCTATAATTAGGCGATAAATTCCGAGCTGAACGGCTTAAGACTGCAAAATTTATTCACTAAAATTGAATTTTTATTGCTGGTAGTCGCTGTAACAAAAAGGCAGGCAGCGGACAATATTTTATCCTCAGCAGGAGTTGGCATACGGACAGTTTCGCAAATTGGGGGATTTTGGCTAAATTAATTAATTATATCCCTTAATCAGTAAAAATCAA
>CM042139.1:78293845-78346345 GCA_023376005.1 Doryteuthis pealeii | reverse complement strand
TCATAGAACTTGAGAATTACTGCTGACATCATCTCCTGCAATATAATTTATTCAGGTGGTTGCAAGAATTAGAACCCATTGGCAATTTCCCTCTCTGTCAAAAAAAAAAAAAAATGCAAAAGCATCAGTTGTCTATTAGTTTTATGCTAGATGCAGGTCTTCACAAACTAATCACTTTATCAGTAAGTATTTTGTGCTTCAGGGTTTATTCCTCTTCCTTAAGAGTTTCTTGAAGAAACATGAAATATATAAAAATTATTTTATTTTTTTCTAAATCTCTTTGCCAGCATACTTTAATTAGTTTTATCCTTAGCCCTTTGGTCCTAAAGATAACCTGAATCTGAAAAAAAAATCACATACAGACACATACAAAAAAGAAGAACTTAAAATACATTCAAACTTTGCCCCAGTGAATAGGATGATAATTATACTACAGATAAATCACATGCTCTTTAAAAAAACAAATAAACAGTTCATTATTTATACCCTTTATATGTGTCAGACTATTATCCTCATCTTTGGTATTATATTGACAATGTTTCAGCTACTGTACTTTCTGACTTTCTTCAGATATGTTTTGTCATCGTCAGTAATCTTCAGGGAATATTTGAACTAAAACATTTATTCAATCCACAGGAGTAGACTGTTTCTCACTGCCTTGGGATATTTTGTTTCAGTTAATTTGTCTTCTTACTTATTTTACGCTTGTATGTTGCTTTTCTTTCCATTGAAACTGGCCTGGGGGTATAACCAGTGGCGCATTATGACTCTGGGTGTGTTTGGCTGATTTTTTTTCCCAAGTATTATTTCTGATGATTGTGGAATCCACAAAGATAAGTCAACATGAGCAAAGAATATAAAAAACTGTTCAACATTTATCATAGATATTGAAGTCAGTCAGTCAGTCAATCAGTCAGTCTACTGTTGGTTTGAACAATGTAACTGGCCAAGCACAACTAAACCAGTGCCAAGACAACTGGTGCTTATGGGAATTCAGAATATTCCATTCCCTGAGTCCTGATTGGCTGCTTGGTTTGTATGATCCTCTGAGGCTTCATTAATATGCCATTTTGCAGTAGTCTTTGCAGCAAACCAGAATCGTATTGAGTTACGACTGCTTGCTGTCTTGTCTTGCCAATTCGACGGTAATTGGAATTAGTATGATTATTCTACATCTCCCCTTCCTCCCCCCTCTCTCATTGCACGAGCATATTGGCCTTTGAGGAGAAATTAGTTCCTTTCAGCCAGGCTGATTACAGGGGAGCAATCTTGACAATGCCCGGGGTATTTTCGTTGGCTTTGGTTTAGATAGTGAAAGGTATGATATACTGTTTAGTGAGGAGAATACAAGAAACTCTCTCCCTCTCTTTTGATTAATTGTTATTGGTGTCTCATCCTATCTAGCAGTTCTCTGCCTGGTTCAGTTCTCAACATCTTTTTTAAGGAGGAAAAGCCAAATATGTATGTATCCAAACTCCTCAGCAAACAACCCTATAGAACAGCATTTCTCAACCTTTTTACCCTTGCGTAACCCTTAAAATAAATACATCTCAAGGAACCCCTAAGCAAAAACAAAATTATATACCATATCTTTCTCATTTTATTTCCATCGTAGTTCACGTGGTAAATATCATAGTACATATTTTTGAATAAATAGTTTAAGAAAAAATTAATACTTGTCAAATTTTATGGTAATGCTAAATAAAATTCATACTGTTCATTTATAATACTTCACTAGGGAGTTTTCATTCACACAAAAAAGAATTGTATATGTAATTAAATAATGAAATATGTATGAATACTGGCCCTCACCAATTCAGCGTATGAGTACCACAGGGATCTGTGCGGTAAAGTAAGGAGCTGATAGTAAGTGTGGTGCTCAGATGCAAAAACAATATCCTTGGTCTAGCGCTAGTGAAAAGGGGATAGACACCCTCACTGATTGGCTGATACGGAGTTTAGGCCACCCTGACAACTTTACTTTTTTTACTTTATATGAAATTAAATAAAATATCAAATGTGCATTAGCTTATCTCACTTGTTCTCATGGAACTCCGGTTGAGAAATTCTGCTATAGATCATAAGAATACTGACTCAGAATAACTGAGTGAAACTGAATACATAGAAAGGTATTCATGTGTGTGGGTGAGAGAGTGCTATCTCTGACCCTACCTGATTAGCTACTCAATTTAATCTTCAGACAATGAACACTGAAGACACCAACAGTGCAGAACTTGTTACTTTTTTTTTTTATTTGAGGCCACCTGCACTAGTAAACATCAAACGTTTGTCATGCAATTGTCCATCTGAGAACTCCAGTACTACCATATATCAAAGAAAATGGAATGGGTGTAAAAATTTATTTTAACTTATTAATCATGGTGAAAGAGAGAGAAAGAAAAGAAGAGATATACGTAGGGTGATAGATGAATATGTAAATTGATTTTCATTTTACTTGCATTCATGGATATCTTTTATTTTACTTACTTTTATGTATGTGTGTGTGTGTGTGTATATATATATATATATATACTGGGTGTTCAGGATAAATTTGACATACTTATTGGTTATTTTTCTGCATAGGCTGGAGGTATTGATGCACACTATGCATCATTTAAAAGCATGGACATTTCTTCATCTGACAAAGGTGAAAAAACTTCTGAGCATAGTGAAACATCCTGCTGAACCACGAACAATCTGGTTCTTTTCCGATGAGAAAAACTTTTGCCAAGATTAAAAGCTCAATACGCAGAATAACAGATGGCTTGTATACAGTCCAAAGCATACTCCTCGTGTCATGCAGACTAAATTTTCCCAAACTGTGATGGTTTTCGGATGTGTGTCCTCTGAGGGTGATCTGATGTCTCCGCATTTTTTCAGAAGGTATAGATTGAATAAAGGATTTTGGTTTGAAATTCACTGACGGTTAGTGAATACAACAAAATATTTCTGAAGAAGGCCAGAAGGCACAGTAACTGAAACATTATTAATATAACAACCAAGGTAAGAAATGTAAGTAGTATTAATAACAAGTCCTCATCTGTGAGATGTAGATAGATAAAATTTTTATGTCTGGGCAAATTATATATGAGGGTAATCCCAAAGGTAAGTTCTCCAAAATATTTAGAAATCACAGAAACGTTTATTGCTTATTGTCAATAATGTTTACATCATTTTAAAGTTTCAATATGTATCTATTTTTCTACATAATCACCATTTTGCTTGATGCATTTTTGTGGCAGTTTTCCTATGTCATATCATTTGTGCGCTGTCATTGAGGAATCATTGGACTTTGTCATTATTGTAAACTCCCTACACCACATATGGACGTTTTTATATCCATGCATGAATCATCATACACTTCCATTAATTGGTGATGAATTTCAATCGGTTTAATGCTTTTTGTATTCGAAAACTGAATAACTTTGTGAATTTCACTCTTAGTAGTTGCGTAAATCAAGAGCTCCATTAGAAATGACTTCCAAGCCAAGACTAAGCATGGGAGCAAGGCATGTGCAGGGGCAAGCACATGCACAATAAGCACAACAGTGTTGTCAAGAGCCATATGAACAGTTTTGCTATGTCCCCAGTGCTTTGGAGAGTTAATTTTGGGGATTACCTTGTATATTCATTATTTTCTAATTTGAATTGTATAAGTCATAATGATGTATGATTTATTTTAGAATATCTTTAAGTGTTGAAATTTTAAAATCTTATGAAATAAATTTAACTTACCTTCTTGTTGATTTATTATTAATGACATCCACACACAAATGTTTAAGAGAACTATGAAGAGAATATGCAAGATTGCTTACCTGAAATAGAAAACAGAAGACAATGAAATCAAAATAGGCTTCCATTAATGAAAAAACAAAAAACAAGGTACAAAGACAAGAAACCTAAGAAATAACGTACAAAGAAAAAACAGATAAAAGAGAGTATGACGATAATCCTAGTAGGGTGTGGGGGTGGAAGAAAATTGGTTTTAACTTTAGATCATTGTGGCAAAGCTCAACTAGAAATGAAAAAATGTTCATAGAATAACTCAAGTTATTAAATCTATTGTCATGAAATAATAATACAGTTTAAATAAAAATTGTAGAAGCAATGGTCTTTGATCATTTCATTTTGTGATTTCATTAACATTGATTCTCCATTAAAAGCAGTTTGGAAAATAAGAAAGCAAAAGTGCGAAATGATTGGACAATCAGGAAAATAAAATTCAAATAGAAAACAATTGTGTTCATTATTTAACATGAACACAATATTATTGCAATCATTATGGAGCTTGCCATAATGGCAATAGGGTTGGGGCAATCATATAGGTGCTAAGGCTTAACATGACCAGCTGATTGATCGGAGGGGGCCTCTCCAATCACCCGCTTAACCTAAGTACAGGTCTAAGTAGAGTGTTGCATGTCATAGACTGCTCATCCACCAGGATTCCATTCTTAAGCATCACAGGTCACCACCCATGGCCAACAGCTGGCCCCATGGGGGGGGATCTTACCCCTATGCAGAGGTGCAGCCATTGTATTCTAAAGCCCCAACCGACAGGGCTATTATTGCAATCAGTCAGTAGAGCATCCGCCTTATGACCACAAGGTTCCAGGTTTGATACTGGACCTTACCAACTCATCGGATGAATAGCACAGCTTTGATCTATGCAGTAAAGAGGAGAGCTGATGGTAAGTGTGGCGCCTTACCTCAGATGCAACAAAAACAAGACAAAAATAATCTCCCTGGTCTAGTTCTAGAGTAAAGGGGATAGACTCCCTTGCTGTCCAGCTGATACTAATAATAGGCCACTCTGCTTACTTTTATTATGGGAAAAATCGCTGCATGAGTAGCACAGCTTTGATCTATGCAATAAAGTGAAGAGCTGATGGTAAGTGTGGTGCCTCACCTCAGATGCAAAAAAAAACAATCTCCCTAGTCTAGTTCTAGTGAAAAGGGATAGACTCCCTTGCTGTCCAGCTAATACTGAGAATAGGCCACTCTGCTTACTTTTCTCATGGGAAATTACATTTTAAAAATTAAATTTCCTACATCTAATAAAAAAAAATAGGAGTATGTATTTACACAAACTGGTCAGTTGCCCCTCTTCCATTCTCTCACCTTCTCTACAGTTAAGCAATAATGAGCTTGTTTAATACTTAATTGGGTGATCACTTGTCATATAGTACCTAAATAATGAGAATGGATTCATCTGTTTTTCCTATAAATAATGTCTGACGAAACATCAGGAGAGAGCAACAATGAGGTCTCATGGGATTTGTTAAGTCAACCTAGAAATTGTTAATTACTCTGTTTACCTTTTATCATTGCTTAGCAAACCTTTTCCCCTATCCTTAATACTTATTGTTTTTCTTCCTATTATTTCTGTTAACTCTAATACTTAAGCAACAGCAGGTACTTTGTTTATCAAAAATGACTTGATTCGGCATTAAATGACCTGAAAAGGGTTGATATGCTGTAAAACATAACAACATCCTTCTCTACATTAGCATACACGAATATCCCACACATTGAGATGTTTATACCAAGGTCAACATCCAGCAAGAATTGATTTGTAACAAGTGAGACTAAACACAGCCACTCCCTGACTGCTAAAGAAATCTCTTTTCAATCTGGAATACAGAAAAAGAGAATTGCACACGTTCTGCAAATGATCCACCAAAACTGTAATTCCGCAAAATCTTAACAGATCTTTTGGGACTAATCAGATGTCTAGCTGAACATCACCAAAAGCATTTTTTGTTGAGTTTGTTTTTTTTTTGTCTAAAAGTCAGACAGCCAATTGCTGCTGTTCCCTCCAGGGGACATGCTGTCACTTACTGCGGTGTCTGCTTAGTTTCTACGTAAATCCTAGTCACTCAGGGCATATTGCTGCCTAAAACCAAATTGTGCCTCTTCAATAATGCCAGCACATCATTTTGCTATTCACACTCACTTCATTTCAACTGTACAACAGAAAATTCAGTATTTTAATAAAGATAGATAAATCTATTCACCTTTCAAAACATTGCTACATTACTTTATTTATCTAAGACTTTATTGCTTCAATGCTAAAATTTTTTTCTGAAACTCACATTCAACTTACTAAACTGCAATCTAAAATTACACCTCATTCCTAAAAACATGATTAACCCAGTGATACTGATAGCTTTTTAATTTAGTGCATCCTGTGATGCACATATTTGCTTTGAATGAGTCCCCAGGAAAATTTATGGGTCCCAACTAAAGTTTCTTAATAGATTGTAGGGTTCTTATTCATAATATGGGGAAACAACTAAAGAGATCTAACTCCTACCTTGTAACCCATCCTGTGTAATTCGTTTCTAAGAAACTATTGAAATCTATTTACAGTTAGCTTGAAATTGTGAGGAAAGAAAAAAAACACTGGGACGTGCTGATACAATTTTACTGTGTCCTTTTAGATTTTTGTGCATCAGGGACGCAGAACACGTACCTATCAGCATCTGTGTTAACCTATTACCTACCAATCTAAAAAATACTCACTTTCACATATTAGGGAAATATCTGTAGCTAAAATTTTAGCTGTACATGTATTTATTGAAAAAATGCAAAATTTGTTTTATCTGCTAAAAAAAAAAAAATGATATTTAATAATTTTCCTTGTGTAAAATTTTCCAACGGCAAAGAAGCCATTGTATTTAACCGTGCTAAATCCTAACATAAATTTCAGAAAGGAGAAAATTAATTCTATTACAAAACCAAGACAGGATTAAAGATGAGGAGATCAGCTTTTTTAGCAGACAACACAAAAAATTAGTTTAAGGAGAGAGGGATTTTTAAATTTTGCATTCTATTTGCAGGTTGTATTTGTCCAGAATGATGGATGGATTTGTGCTTCACCTGCTAAGATGCTCTCCCACAAGGCTCTCAAGCAAATATCTATTAAAAAAAGAAGAAAAAAAGAAAGAAGGGTGGCAACAAATTAGTCTGTCTTTCTCTCTTTGGTTCTGGAAACAATGTTGGTTAAGGATGTTATTCCAATGAATCCATTTCAACTGATTTAATTTCTGTTGACGAATAAACGTTTAAACAAGAATGATGGAAAGAAAAATTATTATGCCACTCTTTTTATTTGGGTTTCTTTCATTTCTTTGTCTTTTATCAAAAACCTTAACACTTTGACCCAAACATATTGACCAAGCTCAAATAACTAAATAATTCATAATAAACAAATAAATAAAGGTTCCTTGACATTTTCAAGTGGGAGGAAATTGGCAAAAAATTGAAAACGACAGTCAATTTGGAAAAATAAACAATTATTTATTGTTTTCTTTCTTCTGTTGGACGGAAGGAAAGTAAGTGCTCTGAGAGAGAGAGAGAGAGAGAGAGAGAGAGAGAGAGAGGAAAATAAAAACAAGATGAGAAAAATGTTTTCATTTAATTTTTTTTTTTACAATTCTTAACCAAATAAAAATTTGAATTGAATAAAAATACAAAAGAAAATAATCATTTCTTTCAACCAATTTGTGTACTATACAAAGAGTTTAAAATTTAAACAATGAATTTTCAATCCATCATTTTCTGTACAGTCATTTCCAGAGTGGGTGGTTCTACTCCCTGAGTTCAGAGAAAAAGATCGAAGAGGCTAGTTAGTAGGCAGGATGGAATTACAACCAAGGAAACATGTTTTTTTTTTACAAAAATAACAAAATGTATACTACAACCACTTAAGTCATGTAAACTTGACAAAAAATGAAATTAACATAGAATTATGTTTCAAAGTTTTGTATTATTTTATGGTTCAAAATCAGAGTTAAAAGTCCAAATGTTTGTTTCAATGTAATGTGGTTTAGGGAGGATCAGAGAGCAGATCCTGTGGGGACTGGTGATCATTACAGGGATAAAGTCAGTATATTCTAAACCCTACTGACAGTGTTGTGTCTCAAACACAGGACACAAAAACAAGTATGGATTTTTGTTTTCATTCTTTGTGAGTCAATACACAAACTACAGACAAAGGGTGTTATACACCAGCTTCACTAAGAGTAGATGCAAAAGTCTGTATTACATTTAGTTTGTATGTGCCATTCAATTTTCCCAAATTTGTAGTCACATTACATATTCTTAAAGTAAAATAATTTAGATTTTAGGTTGATTGCATTATAAATAGTAAAGTATAGTTGTCAGAGTGGCCTATTGCTGGTATCACCCAGACAGCAAGGGAGTCTATCTCTCTTCTCACTAGCGCTAGACCAGGGAGATTGTTTTTGTGTCCGAGGTAGTGCACTGCACCAACCATCAGCTCTCCACTTTACTGCACATATTCAAGCTGTGATACCTATGTGCTGAGTTGGTGAGGGCCAGTAACGAACAGGAAAACTTGTGGTTCATGGGTGGATGCTTTACCCATTGAGCTAAACATATATATATATATATATATATATATATATATATATATAGCATTTATTATAAGATTACTTATGTGATATAATTTTTCTTTTAGTCTAATTTGACAACAGAAAAATGCCATAAGGTAGGTATTTACACAAGGTTCTAAGTATGGGGCATTTAGCATGGATTGAACTTGCTAGTAATTGATTTGTGAGGCTAACTTGCTAATCATTATCCCACAATGGGACAACCAAAAATATGCTACAAGGTATATGATCGCCCACTATAGGACAATGACACAGAAAAAAAAAGTAGAGAGTAGAAATAGATTTGAAGGCAAGAAAGCAGCAGCAGCAGCAATGATTTTTGTCTATGAAGGTACTTGAATAGCAGAAGTGAGCTTAAAATAGAGAAAACACACCTAAAAGACGTTTAGTTTAAAGATATACATATGGGTGTGTGAATACAAAAACGGGTGAAATAGCAAAATCAGTTGTACTAAGAGTTGCTAGTGTTTGGTTATTTTAAAACTAGCTCAAGTACTGTCTATTCTGCTCATGGTCAAGCCAAGCCTTTATGTGAACATCCCACCCCACCTGAGTTATTTGACTTTGATTTTCCCACATCAGTGCAAATGATTTTAAATTTTGTCAATGCTTGAACTGTGAAAAAAACATCTAAATTTTTAATTTATATACCCACATTTTTACAGTTTGAATATCAACTGACCTAACAGATAAAAAAACCCAAAAAACAACAAATTCTTGTGGGTTTTGTTTACAAAAGAATTGACCAGGAAATATGTGAACACTATGGTGGCCAACAAATTTAAAAAAAAAACAGGGAATTATCTGATTTAATAAAATTTTCATCGTTGACTTATTAGTCAATGAATTCTTTCTTTTAAATTTCTGAATCGTTTCAATTGGTCTTTTGTCTTTTTATTTATTCTGTAATTAGTTTCAATTATATATAACCCCAACAATATTTTTGCACCTCAAAAATAAGGGGGTGGGGTTCAATGTTGAGTGACTTAAAAAAGTTTTAAAATAAAATAACTAATGCATTATAAAATTCCTTCATTGATAAATCAACACTGAGAATTTAATTAAAATTGGATAATTCCCTGATTTTTGGTAATTTTTTTGTAAAATATGCCTATGACGTCATAATTGTTGGTATCTAAAAAAGGATCATTTCTTTTTGGTTTAAACACAGGTGTAGCCTTTTTTTTTTTTTACAGTTTTAATTTTTTGATTATTGTTTTACACCTCCCCAGACCTTCAGAAAAAACTTACGGGTAATGTATTTTAATTCTATTATTAAAAAATTTCAGAATCAGAAGAAAAAACATTTATTTTGTTGCAATATGAACTTGTTTGAAGGACTCATAAATTAAATTGGTTCATCCAGTCAGTCCCAAACAAATTAATGCATTTTCTTCATTACAAATATTTTTGTTTTTATGGTTTTACCAGATAATTCTGAAACACAATTAAATTCTCCTTTCAATCTCAATATTTTTCCAGTGATTCAACAAGTAATCATTTCTGAAAACATTAATCTTGGTTTACCCAATCTGTTCCATGTGCATTTCCTTTAATATTATTAAATCTGACCCTTTATCGAGTTGAAACCTTACAGGTTTTCCATTAATTTTAGTATTAACATATTTTCTTTTATGTTCATCATTAGTCAAACTTAAGTTGAAGCCATATTCACTGTATTTCTAAATTTCCTTTTTCTTCAGTTTCATTTGCAGTTTGATTGTTTATGTCCTCATTTACCTCACTTAAACAATGTTTGTTGTCATATGGACAGTTTTTAAAAAAAAGTAATTATCCACAGCCACAACAAAGGTTTGGTTTAACAAATATTTTGTTATTTGATCTTGCACAAGACGGTTTAGATTTGTAAAAATTCTTCTCTTTCATATTTATTTCCTGGTGTACTGCATGCATTTGAAAATTTTCTCTATCTTCAATCTTTTGAGTATGGTGCCAGAGATTTTCTATTCTGTTATATTCCTCTGCTGCTTTCTGTAGGGTTAAATTAGAGTCTTGCTCAAGTCTTTTAAGAATTCAAGCCTGAATTTCAGAATTTCTATTCACCGTAAGACCCTGGACAAAAATTAAGCATTTAAACATGTCAATGCTTAATTCACTGGGTTTGAATGTATCACATTGTCAATTAACCACCGTAGCATATGTTAAATAGTCTTCATACTCCTTTTTTCTAAATTCAAATAATTCTAACGGGTGTTGAAAAATGAGTTTTTATCACAAAATATTTTTTCTAATAACAGAATTGTTTCTTCAACTGTGATATGTGCAGGTTTTTTTTTTAGGAAGTATGTAATTTACATACTTCTAATGTTCAAAAGGATCTAATTTTTATAACCACCACCAAATTTTTATTTCGTCGGTCTATCCCAGACTATCTCATCGAAATACGTTCTCATAGCACCTGTAATATGAGGAAAAAAACATTTCTTTGTCAGGATTATAGTTGAATTCTCAAATAGAATTTGCAACAGAATCTTGAGTAATTGGGGTTCCTTCAGTATTTGACTTAAAAAAAAAAAAAAATTCTAAGATTTCTTTATGTTCTTGGCTCTGGTATTTCTGCATTTGTTGTTGTTTTTAAACACATTTCCTGCATTTGTTTCCTACTTTGTTACTGCTGCTATAATAGTTCCATCATAACTGTTTTTAACTCCTCCATACTGACAGAAATATTTTAAAGTCAAACAGAAAAAAATCTACTGAACCTTTATTCCAGTGTGCTTATGAATCTTTTCTTTGTTAACTTGTTTTTAATCCTTATTTCAAGGTCTCAAATCCTTATGTCACCAAAATGATGTGACTGGGTTTATCAACAAACTACATTGAATCCAGAAAAAGGTTAACAAAATAGGTCTATCACCTTATAGTACAAGTGAATACAAATAAAATAGAATCAAATGCATAGTTCTTCAAATAAGCAGTAATGGCTTCTCTGTTAGCAAGACTAGCTACTCAACGAATACTCTTGTGTAGTCCATATCTTATATATCTTTTGTTGGATGAGTTCAACTTTCTTGTAGGGGAAATATCCTCCCTTACAAAACACATCTATCTTCTTTTTAAAAACAATCTCAAATTATATTCCCAACATCTAGTTGTATGTGCAGCAGTGGATACTGAACACAAAGTTCTTCATTCCAATGTGTATAAATTCTCATATCAAGAGTAACACAATATAAGCGAATAAGAAATCTCTTTAAAATAATATCCAGTTTTTCTCTGTATGAGGAAAGTCACACAATTTTTTCTTGGAAACCAGATATTTTGTTTTTTCACTAGTTATTTGTAAAGCATAAATACCAGCATTTCTGATATCAAGTTGTAAAAATATAAGTATCTATGAACATAAATATTTTATATGTAAATCCATACACACAAATCTGTAAAGGCTCACATTTGTATGTATAAATACATTAATTTATGTACATAGATACAGCTATTTACACAAAGATATACACATATCTATAAAAATGTATGAGAGATATCCAAAAAGTAACGTACAAAAAAACTCTCTAATCCAATACATTTGTCATTCCTAGAAGTAATGTACACACATTTTCTAATCCACTATGTATTTTATTGTATAAGAAAAGAACATGGTGCATGTGTTACCAGCACTACTATGCTAAATTTCCAAATAGTCCCAAATGAGGTTGACGAACTAATCATCCTCTTTGAAGAATGAAGCATCAATTGTTTTGAAACTAATAAGATGGTATATTCTTGTGGACACTCCCCAGAGCTCCAGAATTGGAACCTCACCACAAGTTAAACGTCATACCCAGGACACTAAGATCCTTAGCCACTGCCTTCTAGCATATATATGATAAAAGGCATTAGGGGGGTTGCCGGATGAGCAATATGGTTAGGACAATCATATAGGTACTAGGGCTTGATGTTACCAGCCGATTTTAAAAAAAATAATTATTTGATCTGTATCACCTAAAAGTAAGAATTTATATAGTTTTTATGTTTCAAAAAATTTACACGGCATTAGGGCAAAGGCAAGAACAGATTCACACAAAAATGTAACAAAATTTGTATGAAACAAATTATAAACAAACATGCATTCCAGTGGCTATTTTGATCTTTTAATATAATTGCCTTACTTGTCAATATATTTTATATAGTTGGAAATATTGATCATATAGATTGAACAATATATAGAGAAAATTTCAGATAAAAAATTAAGTATTACGTATATCAGATTATGGATTTGTTTTTATCAAACCATATATATATATATATATATATATATATATATATATATATGTACATACACACATACAAATATGTATATATACACATACAAATATATACTCTTATGAAATGTGTATGCATCTATACACACATGCACAAAAATATGTACTTATACACACACACATATATATATATATAGAGAGAGAGAGAGACGGAGAGTAAGTCAGAGATAAGAATTTACTAAAATCTGAACATGAATGTATGTTGACATGGTGCATATGTTTAAAATTATATATATATATATATATATATATATATATATATATAAACATACTTGTATACAAAAGTAATACTAAAATAATATCAAAACTATGTATAAACACACACACATGTATGCATGAATGTATGTAGGTGCTCATAAGGGTGGGTGATCGAATAAACTGTCAAATGATAGACATGTAAAGCACTTGCACAGTGTTGTCAATAGCCTCCACTAATGAGGGCAAATTAGGGGGGGCCTAGGTCTCAGGCAACATTCTTATGTCAACACGATTTGATTTACTCAATACAAATTCCAAGAAAAGTTCTACAAGCTGGAAGGCAGCAGTGAATGCTTGCCAAAAGAGGGAAATGGCAATAGTGTTTGAGGGGAAGAATGGGGGTCAGTATGAGTGTGTGTGTGTGGTGAGTGGGGGGAGCGGAACACTAGTGCAGAAGAGAAGAAGAAGCTGGAATGCATCAAGTTGTCAAGGTTTTGCAAGTGTGATGCTCCATCTTGCTATTCCTAGCCACATTTGGACAATGGATCACTAAGTGAATTATATTCTCAGTCAGAAGGAGTGATAATGAATGATTTTCTCTTTTGAGATTCTCCTTCCAAAACTCTCCCTTTGCATTACAACCAACTTTTTGGAACGAAACTCATGTCTCTTAGTTGCCAAACATTGACAACTCTCAACATTAAATACTTAATAGAAGATGCAGTTTTTACCTGGAAAACTTCTTTATCATTGTTTATCTTTTATGTACTTTTTTGCTGAAGAGCTGGGCTGTGAAATCAGAACACAAAATCTCCAACTCTGACTTCTCTATTTATGGCACTTTTTACTTTGACTCTTTCTTATGTAATTAAGTGATTACAATTCATAATAGATATAAAACCATTATTTTTTATAATCTACTTATAAGGAGTGTGCACTGTATAACTTTATAGACTAAATTAGGGCCATATAAAGTGTAAATTCAACTGGAGTTGGAGTCATTATAGTTTTACCAACTCCAGTGACTCCTTAATTGCTTCCGCCTCTGACTTCACAGACTCCAACTCTGCAGCCATGCTGAAGAGTATATATAAAAGTTTTTTTTTAAAAATAAACAATAAAACATCGAAATGCAGCCAAATATTATGGATTATCCTAACTCATTTTCTTGTATTCTTCATTTAGTTGCTATGAACTTGTCTACTTGACTGAAGAGCATTTTACAGTCAAAAACAAACAAAAAAATCATCAGCATTAGGATTCACAAATCTCTTTTGATACATATAATCATTCTCTATAAACTTTATATATTTTTTTGTATCTGAATGGCATTTTTACCTTTCTTAAAATAAAAAGCTTAATATGTCAAAAATGTATCTTATTTTCTTTCTTTAATGTAAGAAACAATAAACAAAAATACAATAATTTTTATTATTTAAAAAAAGAAAAGTGCTATGATATAAAAACTTGTCATATTATTATCAAAAACAATTCTTTGATATTTCAACCCTAGAGATTAGGAAATCACATTCATTCAGCATTCATATTCACATTTTTTGTGTAGATGTTTCTTAAGTTGGTTTCTTTGTTTAAGGGCATATCAACATTTATGGGTTATTTAATCTCAAAGCCATTCTTGTAGAACAGCAATGATACTATTTAACCCATAGCTGGGAGGGATGATGAGGTTAATGTGCTATAAAATATGAATAATATTTAAACAGATCCAATTTACTTATAGATGGGAATTTAACAAGTACTATCATTCCTGGTCAGAGTGGATCTGGTAGTAATGGAAATCTTAGTAACCAGATGGTTCAATAAGTTTTGCTAGATGATCAGTTAGGCCTGAACTGAGGCTGTACTACATAGAAACAAATCCATTAAGTAGCACTCAGAGAGTATCAGGTGAGCTCAGCATCTCACAGTCCAGTATGGTTAGTCATCTTCACAACCTCGGCAAAAGCATCCAAAGCTGCCTAATTGTGCCTCACATTACCAAAATATTGTAAAACGTTTTGACTTACTCATGTATTATACTTTTGTCAGGGGGCACATATTTAAAATTGAAGTGTGGGAGCACAGTTGGACCTAACACTGTCACTAATATATATATATATATATATATATATATATATATATATATATATAGAGAGAGAGAGAGAGAGAGAGCAATATAGGTATAATCAAAAATAGATTTTATAAATTAATTATACAAAATAATAGATTTTGAAAAATAAAGTACTTAAAGCACTATTTCTAGAATGAATAAAATTTGTTTTGAAATTTAATAATATTTCAAAGGAAATTAATCATGTTTTGTGAAAATACTCAAAAGCAAAATATAAATTCAAAAAGAATGAAAATTCTTTTTAGTAAATGAAGATGTCATGAATTTCCTCAGAGAATTCAACGAAAATGATTTATCACTGTTCAAGTTTATATCCTTTATTTTCAAACTTGTTAAATTTAAATTTGTTCAGTGAAACAGTGTCTCATTTCAAATAGAGGTTCATTTTGGGAGTAATGATTTGTTTTGTTTTTTTTAAATAACCAATCCTTTGTTGATACCATACTGCAGATAAACCTAAATAAAAATAGCAAGAAGTGATTAATAAAAACAAGAAATAGAAAGATGGATTTTTTTTAAAAATCCGAGTAAAAACTCAGAATATTTGACAATATATGACTTGTGCATATCAGGATACTTCTATTTTAAAAATTTGACATTAGTGATAGGTATATTTTTTAGGTTTGGGAAATACAAGATAGCTTAGAATTATGATGCAATGTAAAAAAGGCTGTCTAAAAAGTGAAGAGATTGATATATTTTAGTTTTTTTGAATTGGCAACCCTGATTAAAAATCAGCTAAATAATGTTGACCTCCAAGACATATGAACACATTCAGTTCATATTTGCCCCACAGATTCATATTCCGCTAAATAGTCTTGGATTATCAAAAATGTATTTTGTCAAGTATGTCATGAAAATAAAACACAACAAACTCTCTTTGAACATATCTCCTCCCCATCATTTATCTCCCTGATCTTAGCACTTGTAACTACTATTTCCTATTCCCCAAAACCAAAACCCAAATCCTTGAATGCCATACAGGGACCATTAAGAGGAGCAGTAGTGCAGGAGGAGCTCTCAAAGTAGTTTGATTAATGAGAAGAGAGTCCCTTTGGTTTAAATTGAGAGTTTTCCTTCTCCTAGACTGGTTGCCATATCAAGAGCCCAGTCTGCTCTACTATCTACCTGTTGGATGGAGGGAATGATATGAATCGCAATTGCAGTTTCCAAGAAATATTCATCTGGTTAAAAAAATTTGTGCTATTCTGTTTTAAATAATGGTGTTTTATAGAAAAAATAATTAATCTCCCACCAAACTTTTTTTTAAATCAAAGATAAAAACAGACTCAGTAATTCCAGTATACAATGTTTAGTTCATACTCCCAAAAATCAAACCAAAATTGGTTCCTGTTAGTGCATGCAAAACTGTCTCCAAATCATTAAATGAGAAAGTGACTAATTGTTGGGATTTTTTTAAAATGTATCTATTTATTTAACACATCTGCATGAATAAGATATAACACAAGGTCAATTTTTAAATTCAGAGTTTTCCTCTCTTGAACCCATCACCATAGCAAGGTTAAAGTGCCCAGTATGCCCTACTATTTACCCATAGCTGGAGAGAGAATAGTTGGATTAATACCTTCCCTAATGGTATTAACGCTATGTGAAATGCAAACAGCCTCATCCTAGATTTGAACTTGGGTGACTATGTCCATTTCCTATGTTGGTGATGTTAAAATTGTAGAAAGAAAATAAATATAGTACACACAAATGGATATTTTACAAACTAATTTTTAGCTTATAATATAAAAAAATCTTTTAGAATGTCAATTAGCTTGGTTTGTACTATAAACATTATAGAAATTTTTTTAGAATAAATTGTCTCTATGAAAACAAGAAATAAAAGAAAATTAGGGATGATTCTTTGGGTTATAGCAAACTACAACTGTAATTTTTTTTATTCTCGAAAGAGATTTAAATTTTAAAATAAAATATATGAAAATTCTAGACAGATTAAGCATTTTTTCTTTTCTGAATAGAACATGCAGAAAATCATAATACAATCTTGGATTCCTCATTTGGAATAACATATCTTCCATTTTAAGCTTTTAACTTAATTGCCTCTCCAGTGTAGAAAGAAACACATACACAAAAAATCAATACATATTCCTCACAAGATGCTGACAAAAATATTTAGTATTTACTTTATATAATACTAGAAGTGGCTACCGGTGTTGCCTGGGTAGAGGGGGGATTTTTAAAAGTTAGTCTCGCAGATCCATTATTACTTATCGCGAGTGAGATCCACATTGATTGCCCCATAAAAATCCCCATGGAAATATAGTCAGAAATTTCCATTCAATGATTTACAATTTAAAAAAAAAGAGTAAGGTATAAATGATGCAATTAATTCAATCAATCAATATTATATTTCAAAGCGAAACAAAAAAAAAGATAAAAAGATAAACAAAATAACATGCAAATGACTTTCCCTTCTGTTACTTTTCAAATTTGAATTTTTAAATATCTTCCTAAATATAAATCAAATCTTGATTATTTTTGCTCAAAAACCAAACCCTGGTTATATTTAATGTGTATATATATTTACTTTGTCATTAATTGTTTTATTTTCGTAGTTACACATACACACAACTGCCCTTTATATATGTATAAATTACAAAGGGACATTTTAAAAACTTTTGATATCAATTGATATACTTTTAGAATTTGCACAAATATTAGAAATACCTGAATATATGATATTATAAGAAAATAATTAACCTTGAAATTATTTTAAAAAAATCAGTTTACTGCAAAATTTATTCTCTGCTTACCTAATACTTACCTAACAGGTATGAAAAGTGGTATATTAAAAAAACTAATTTCTCAGAATCTTAAATAAAGCCAGGGCTATGGAGTTGGAGTCAGAGTCATGGAATTGGAATCAAAAGTAATTAATGGGTAACTGGAGTCTGAGTTGGTAAAACTATACCAACTCAGACCCCAGTTGAATTTATACTTTATATGGCACTAGTTTTGTCTGTAAAGTTATACAGTGCACACTTCTTATAAATAGATTATTGAAAACATCATGGTTTTATATCTATTTGTAGGCCATAAATACTTAATTACATAAAGAGGAGTTGGAGTCAAAGGTTTTGTTCCAACTTGACAGTCATGGATAATGCTCAAGAATAATAATTGGCTTCTGTTTTGTTTTTTGATTTTGATTTTTTTAAAATTTCATTATAAGCAGCAGCAAATATTTTAACCTGTAATCTTCTAAATATGTCATGTGACGTGTTATTTCTAAGTTGTATTAGGCCATAAATGTGTGTCATAATTAACCAGCATTCAAATTATTTCAATGTATTTGATGGTGAAAATATCTTTCATCAAAGCTAAGCTGCTTCTTATTTTGGTGTAAGTCTCTTTGGGATTTTTTTTGTTGCTTTTTTATTTTATTTAATATAATTTCTCCTTTTTGATCTTTTAACTTTACATAATTTTCTTTAACTTTTTAATTTAAATTTCAGATTATAATTATTTTTTAGAAGTATTATAGATTCTTTTTTCTGAAACTCATTGTCTCCCTAAAAGATTCTGACAACCTGTTTATTCCTTTTTCTTTGCCTCAAATTGTATTGTTTTATTTTTAAAATTTTCTTTGTTCCATCCCCGCCCCCCGCTTTTGAACATCATCTTCATTATCTACTGTTTGAAACATTTTCTTTTCTTTCTCTTAATCTTTTTCTTCTTTTTTTTTTTTTTCCATTCCTCCAATCTTTTTCTTTTCTTTCCTTTCTCCTAATTCTTTTTTCTCTTTCCTCCAATCTTTTTATTCTTTTTTTCCCTTTCCTCTAATCTTTTTTTTTCTTTTTTCCTCCAACCTTTTTTTTTCTTTTTTTCCCTTTTCTCCAATCTTTTTTTTCCCCAATCTTTTTATTCTTTTTTCCCTTTCCTCCAATCTTTTTTCTTTTTTTCCCTTTCCTCTAATCTTTTTTATTCTTTTTTCCCTTTCCTCTAATCTTTTTTATTCTTTTTTTCTCCTTTTTTTCCCTTTCCTCCAATCTTTTTATTCTTTTTTCCCTTTCCTCTAATCTTTTTTATTCTTTTTTTCCTCTTTTTTTTCTTTTTTCCCTTTTCTCCAATTTTTTTTTTCCTTTCCTCCAATCTTTTTTATTCTTTTTTTCCCTTTCCTCCAATCTTTTTTATTCTTTTTTCCCTTTCCTCCAATCTTTTTTATTCTTTTTTTCCCTTCCTCTAATCTTTTTATTCTTTTTTCCCTTTCCTCTAATCTTTTTTTATTCTTTTTTCCCTTTCCTCCAATCTTTTTTTTCCCTTTCTCCAATCTTTTTTTTTCTTTTTTCCCTTTCCTCCTTTTTTATTCTTTTTTCCCTTTCCTCCAATCTTTTTTTATTCTTTTTCCCTTTCCTCCATCTTTTTTATTCTTTTTTCCCTTTCCTCTAATCTTTTTTATTCTTTTTCCCTTTCCTCCAATCTTTTTTATTCTTTTTTCCCTTTCTCCTTTCTTTTCCCTTTCCTCTATCTTTTTTATTCTTTTTTCCTTTCCTCCAATCTTTTTTATTCTTTTTTTCCCTTCCTCTTTTTTATTCTTTTTTCCCTAATCTTTTTTATTCTTTTTTCCCTTTCCTCTAATCTTTTTTATTCTTTTTTCCCTTTCCTCTAATCTTTTTTATTCTTTTTTCCCTTTCCTCTAATATTTTTTATTCTTTTTTCACCTTTCCCCCAATCTTATTCTTTGTTTTTTTTTATAAATGTTTTTTTTTCTTTGCCTTAATTTCTATGCTTTTTATCTTTCATTTTCCTTTTTTTGTGAAAATCCTCTTTATTATCTACTGACATTCTTTTTTTTTTCCTTTCCCACTTTCTCTCCTTTCTTACAATCCTTTTTTCATTGGTGCTTCTACTTCTTATTGCCCTGAATTTTTTGAAAAGTTTCTTTTACTCTATTTTGTATTTACTGCTCTGAGATCTTTAAAAATTAAAGTCTCACACCTTTTACCATTTAACATTTTGCTTTTGAATCTCCACACCTTCTTTTCTATCAATCCATCTCAATTTTAATGCATTAGTTTAACTTTTACATCAGCAACAATTTCTTCTGTATTTTTACATATCTGTAGATACACAGCTTTTTATATACTCATATACTTATATTCTTATATACCCATTACCTTTTATGTTCATTTCTGAAGTAATGATGGCTGTTAAAAGCAAATTTTTCTCATCAGCTTTTAGTGAAACTTGATTACACTTTTAAATTTACCTTGTTCAAATGTGTCTTGAGGCATGACACAGTCTTTAAATGGATTAATTTCTCAAACAAATGAAAAGGAAAAAGTTCATCAACAAATAAAGAGTATTTTCATTCTTTCCCGATTCATTCAGTCTATTATTATCTTTTTTAAAATTCTGTTTATCACTGTATTTTCTGGCCTCTTGTTACAGTTGGCTATCTTTTCATTGATTGATTGATTGAAACGGCATGTCAAAAAATCTGGGGTTATTTCATGCCTACTGATTAGGAAATCACGTACATTGTGCATTTCAGGAGGCACTCATGATTTCCTTTTAAACAGAATTTTGGAGTCAGAAGCAATTAAGGGGTCAATAGAGTCAGAGTTGGAAAAATTATACCAACTCCAGTTGAATTTACACTTTATATGGCCCTAGTTTAGTTTGTAAAATTATACAGTGCACATTCCTTACTAACAGATTATAAAAAGTCATTGTTTAATATTTGTTGGCCATAATCACTTAATTAGATAAAGAAGAGTCAGAGGTTTTGTGTTCCAATTCCACAGCCCTGATTCAAAAATATGTTTTTTTTTAATACTATAAGCTAAAAATTAGTTTGCAAAATATCCATTTGTATGTACTATATTTATTTTATTTCTACAATTTAAAAATCACCAAAATTGGAAATGGACATGGTCACCCGAGTTCAAATCTTGGACAAGCCTGTTTGCATTTCACATAATCCTGTCAGAATTCTCTGGGGTTATTTTCTAATAATTACTTTGTATGGTATTGATCATGTTTACATTTATTATTTTCATTACTGAATTCCTGAACATCTAATGATTTTATGATATATCTTGAATTATTTTGACTACAGTAGAGTTTTGATTTCTACTATTTAGTCACTTATTACTTTTCTTCATGATTATTTTATAATGAAAATTCAAATGAAAACAAATCACACTAAAATTTTAAAAACCTTGTATTTTTCAAGATTTTAGAAAGATATTGCCAGAATTATTCTAGAAGGTGCTATCCAAGAGTATTGACAAATTATTAAAATGCAACGCCTGGCTTTTGCCAGTCATAAGATCAATAGTGGTCACTGTAGGGTTAATCGATAAATCCGAGTCAATTCAGTATGAAACCTCATCTCTGCAATCAACAAAGTTCCCTGTTTGGAAGAATCACATGCAAAATCCCAGGAACAATTGCACAATTTCTAATATACATTTCAGATTGAAATACAATGGTGTACAAACAATATTTGTCTTCATTGGAATAAAATTTCTAATCATCCTGTTATATACCCATTCATCTCGGGTATATAATTGGTGAGAGAGAGACAGGATGAGGGGGATGATGATGGGTTCTTACGTTTCTGTTTCTTACTTGTTTGGTGGTCATTTTCCTTTGTTGGACTGATTTCTTCCTTCTGAGCTGGGCAGTCTGTGCATTTCTAGTTGATTAATTAAGCAAGTAAGACTTTGTTGTTGTTTTTTTGTCTTTATTACAAAACCCCAGCCCAAAAGGGTAATTACGCAGATGAGAGTCGGCATGTTAGAGCGAGGGACCTCTGTGTCATCTCCTGCTGACTGTTGGCCTGCAACTGCTAAATAAACCTAGATAAACACTAGTTACATAATTCATAGGCTACCTATGAATTATGTAACAATCCATCATTCTATTTGCCCTTGATATAATAGATAAAGTATGATTGTCAGTTTTAACTAACATCAAACCCAATTCCTGGATCGCATTCCTCATTTACTTTTTTGATTTTCCAGTTGCTTAATTTATATTCAACTTTTTGGGATTCAATATGTAATATACATGTTACTATGTCAAATTTGAATTTCCAAATATCTTTGCAATATGACGATCTATTTAGATTCATTTGTGTTATTTCTTTTGATAATATTCAAACAATCAGTTTGACATCATCAGCAAATAGTTTTATTTCTGATTTGATATTATATTATTATTATTGGCATTTCAGTCTCGGAAAACTATAATATAGTTTTTGTGCCCCTGAAGTTACAGTGCCTCCTGTGACTGTGAAGTCCAGTGTTTGAAAAACATTCTCAACCACAGATGTCGCATTTGAAGGCTGTCCCTGAAGATGTTCATGTGCTAGTGCTTTGTTGCCGCTGCTTTCTTCTGCACCTCTTGGCTTCATGGTGTTGTGTCAGGGTGACTTCAGACATGAACAGTCCTCTACGGAGAGCCTGCTGCCACCGAGGGCGGTCCTGAGACAAATTTTCCCAGCTGTTAAGGGCAATGCCAAAGCACCTGAGATCATTCTTGCAGGCATCTTTGAAACGCAGCTGGGGGCGACCAATCTGTCTCTTACCAGATGAAAGCTCTGCATAGAGGATGTCTTTCGGTATTCTTCTGTCATCCATCTGACGGACATGACCCAGTCATCGGAGACGATGTCTCAGTAGAGAACACAGGCTGGGGAGTTGATCTCTCTCTAGAACTGCTGTGTTAGTGATCCTGTCCCTCCAGGTGATGTGTTGTGACAATAGAAACCGATTTTAGGAAACTAGACCAAATAGTTTAATGTAAAATAATCCTGTAATTTTGTTTGATTTTCAAATTTACTTATTGGTATTTCAAACCATATTTTAAAACAAAATCTAATCATCATTAAAATCATTAATTATTTGTATTCATGCAAGCCCTCTGTCCTGGAGAGCAAATAACACAAGGTCAATTTTTAAGCAGAGTAAAGCTGGTTTAAATAAAGTTTTCCTTCTCTTAAATTGGTTATCTAACCAAGGCTAAAGAACCCTTCTATTTACCTGTAGATGGGGAGAGCAGAACAAATTGATTCATACCTTTCCACAGAGAATTAGCTTGAGGTGAAATGCAAATAGCATCATCCAGGATTTGAACTTTGATTGCCAATTTCATTTCCAATGACAATATCTGTTATACTCCTTAAAAATTATTAATTCTAAGAGTTCACTTTTTAATGTTTTAATTTCTTTGATGGCATATCAACCTTCATGGGTTATTTAATGCCAAAATCTATCCTTGTAGAAGAACAGTAGTGGTACTGTTTAACCCATAGCTGGAGGGATTAGGGGGATTCATACTTTTCTCAAGGGTATTAGTCCAAAAGTGAACGTAATAGCGCAACTGGTGTTTGAACTCGTTTACTATGATTTTGCAGTACAGCACATTAGCTACTACAGCTAAAGTAAAGTAGGTAGATTGACCTATTGTAGGTATCACCCAGACAGTGAGGTAGTCTATTCATTTTTAATTATCACTAAATCAGGGAGATTGTTTTTGTGTCTGAGGTGGATTGCTACACCTACCATTAGCTCTGCACTTTATTGCACAGATCTAAGATATGCTACTCGTACACTGAGTTGGCGAGGGCCGGTATTGGAGACGAAACCTTGTGGTTCCTAGGCAGATGTTCCACCAACTGAGAGCACACTTCTTTTATGATGTATCAAATTCTCTTTATGTTACTAAGTAAAACTATACAAAAATCATAGAGGACAATCAGTTTTGATAAAAATCATAGAATTTAAAATTCTAATAATAATGTTTAGCTTATTCCATTGTCTAACAAATAGATCAACTAAGGTCATTTTGTGTTCAGCTTTGAACTTGTCTCGAAACAATCAATCAATTACTTTCACATTTTGTGAAGAAAATAAGAATTAAACATGTAAGAAAATTTAATTGCTTTTTTTTATGTGTAGTAAGACCAAAGTTTAGGGTTTTTTTTGAAAAAGAAGAATTTTTCAATGTGGGTGGTATCATTTATTAAAGGGTAGGAGGAAGTAGGCAATGGAAGAGTGCATAATGAAAGTATTGCATTAAGCCTGTTTGAAGATTTCTTTATGTTTTATCAATTTTTGTATTGTAGTTTGGGATAACGTTACTCATTCATAAAATTTAATTTAGAATCATCTGACAATCAGGTTGGAAAAGTAATTTGATTCATTTTAAACAAATAATAAGGGAAAAAAAACAATTAAAAAAATAACCTTCTTTATTCCATACATTTTTTAAAAATCCTCTGAAATCATTCTTTGTACTTTGTTTTTGTTGTCACCAAAATGTTTTGGTTGATCCAACCTTCATCATCTATTTGAAGTGAAGAAAGGGATCTTTTTCTTTTTTTTTTACTCAAGAGTTTAAACTAGAAAATGGTTCGGCTGTTTTGTTTTATGATTTAGCTCAGTCGGTAGAGCCCTTAGAGCCTAGGAATCACAAGGTTCCTGGTTTGATACCAGCCCTTGCCAACTCGGTGTATGAATAGCACAGGGATCTGTGTGGTAAAGTGAGGAGCTGATGGTAGGTGTGGTGCTACGTCTCAGATGCAAAAACAATCTCCTTGGTCTAGTGCTAGTGAAAAGAGGATAGACTCCCTCACAGCCTGGCTGATACCCACATTAGGCCACCCTGTTGACTTTAATTTTTACTTAATACCAAAGCAAATAATTTTGATATTCAGTTTCTTACAGTACCTGCAAAATGTTCACCCATCTAAGTATTCAACTGGCTCATTGCTGCTTAACTTCGATGATCTGGTGGGAAGTGATGCTATCAATGTAATTTTACCCTAAGCCCAGAAAATGGTAGCAAATAGAATAAGTTCAAATCTCAAAACAGTATTCAGAATAATAATAACTCAAAATTGCAAAATAATTCTTGTTTATTTACAGGAAAGCATTCCTCATTAGAAATATTTTATATTCTAGATTGCACCAGATCTTTGTAGCTTCAGTAATACTTCCTCGCTCTCCCCAGAAAAGAGAAAGAGAGTATATATTAAATGAAAGGGACATAGTTGAAATTCATCTCAAACAAACTTTATAAAATAGCTGATTGAGAGAAGAAAGAATTGTTCTGTAATGATATCATCATTTGTATTCTGCATCAAAATATTTATACATATTAGATTTTAGCAAAATAACTATAGGTGCAGCAATATATCTATAGTTAATAATTTTATATTGGGCTATGTAATTACTGATTCATCCTCATATATATAATATATAAACATAAAATAAACCTACTTTAAATAAGATTAATTTTGAATATAGCTGCTATATTCTCAAATGTATGTAACTCATTTCCAGCCAATTATTTTCCTCCCAATCCTCACACCTCTGTACACAATTTTTATGAGTCCCCCCTCCTACTTACTCCCACTTCTACTTGTTCCTTAACCAACATTTGTTCATTTAATAGAACACTGTACAAAATGCGCATTTACATCGAACTTCCAGATGATGGCACTTTGTAGTGCTGAAAGTACTTTGAAAAATGACAGTGTATTCGCTAAAAAAATTGACTTCAAATTTAAAAGATTGCCTAGCAACTTGACACAAATGTGTCAAAAAGAAACTAGTCAGTTACATGTCCGTCCTACTTAATAATGTCTGCATGAAAGAAAAAAAAATGCTTCACATAAATATTATATATATATATATATATATATATATATATATATATATATATATACATACATACATACATACATACATGCTTTTTTTAATATCACATCTGTAATATGGTGTTGAAGAAGCAAAGACAACCTAATAAGTGACATTCTCCTGTGGACACCTACACATGGACACACCAGTGAAGGCTAACTAGCAAAATATAAGTTAAGGTAGTTTGGACAGGAAGTCAACGGTGCATGGTTACTGACACTTTTTTGCCTATGTGATATTCAACCAAGCACTGTTGACTTCATGGCCACATTACCCTAACTTAGATATTCATGCTCTATCACAATATTGTACACAATTTATTTATAAATATACCACACCATACTATCAATATTAGATTACTATATATATATATATATATATATATATATATATATAAAAGTCGGCAGGGTGGCCTAATGTTAGTATCAGCCATACAGCGAGGGAGTCTATCCCCCCTTCTTTAGCACTAAACCATGGAGATTATTTTAGCATCTGAGTTATTTTATTTAAAAACTTTAAAAAGTTTTTAGATAAAATAACTGGTGCAATATATCTTTTATTCATTAGTATATCAACACTGAAAATTTCATTAAATTCGGTTAATTCCCTCATTTTTGGTATTTTTTTTCTTTTGGCGGGGTGACATATGATAGTGGAATTTAGGTCCATTAAGTTCGATTTAACCACTTTAGGTTTACCAGCAGAGTTTGTAAGAAAGCTTTGTATCTCTAAACACCATTCATTAGTTGTGTATATTCACCTCCCACTTCATACCCATTATGAGAACTCTGCAAGATGAAACATATTTTAGACAGGTTATTTAACTTTTCATACAGTCTTTTAATTACACAGTTTGTGCTTTTATGTTAATTGCCTTCTGTTTTTCTCACCCTTAAGTGGCAAACACCCAAAACTGGTGAAAGAGTCTAATTTTGTTTGCAAATTGAAATCAAGCAAAACAAAAAATATCTACACATCATAAGCTCTTGAGGTCAGAAGATAATTGAAGGTTAAATATAAAATTCCACCTCTGGAAAGCTTTCTAAAATAAGATTCAATTACAGCATACTTAAATGATAAATGCTGCAAGATTTCATACTTGAGCAGTGAACTGAGAATGATTTAACAGCAGGAAAAGGAAAAGAAAAAGAAAATGGCTACACCAAATTATTATATTCGGAGACATAATAAATGATATCTTCAGCTAGATGACAGCAAAATTTGACTTTTTCTACAAGTATATCTAATACCACATCATTATCCCCAAGAATTTAAAACTTTCTAGATTGAATGGCTTTTCAAGCCAATATTAGTTTGTTTCTCGGTGGGTGCTTTCATTAATAAGACCATCTGCCAAAACTGATACTTACTTTAGCTAATAAGTAACAAACAAAATAAGAATAAAAAAAATTAAAAAAACATTGTGTCTCTCCCATCTTTTTGAAAGGCTCCGAGATCATAGAAACATTTAGACAAGTACTTTACCACACACTTAAAGAGATGCACTATTTGTTTTTCTGTATAATGCATTCAGTGAGCATTAGTAATCAGGAGAAAAAAAAGAAAAAGAAACTAAATCAAAGACCAATGCAATAATGTTTGTTCAACTCATAAATATAGTTTGATATCTAATAAGATGCAAAAGGCTGCTAAATGAGTTATCTGTAAGTGATTTTTTTTCTTCCTGCCTATAAATGTATACAATTTACTCAAAGATGCCTGGCTACACACACACACACACAATTCTGCTCACTCATTCACATACATATATACATAACTCCACTCACTAGTTTACACACACAACTCCGCTCACTTGTTCACATACACACAATTCTGTTCACTCATTCACACACACACACACACACACACACACACACAATTCTGTTCACTCATTCACACACACATAACTCCACTCACTTATTCACATACACACACAATTTTGCTCACTCATTCACACATACACAACCCTGTTTACTCATTCACATACATACATACATAACTCAACTCGCTCATTTACACACAAACACACAACTCCACTGACACACACACACACACATAAAATCTTTACACACATAAAATTCTGCTTACTCATTCACACACAGAAACACACACAATTCTGTTCACTGATTCACACATGCACCTCTCCATTCACTCATTTACATACATACATTCATAACTCCACTCACTCCTTTACACACACACAACTCTACTCACTCATTCACACACACATACATGACTCCATTCACTTGTTTACACATGCACACACACACACACACAACTCCGTTCACTCATTTATATACACACACAACTCCACTAACTCAAATATGCATAACTTCCCATGCTCACACACACAACTTCATAGTTTTACATTACTACACAGCTTTTGCTCCCATTGATTTCCTACAATTCAAGAATAAAAGCACCTAATGTATCGACAACACAACAAATTATTAAAGAAAAAAAAAGCATTCAGTAACTTTAGTGAACACTTTCATGCCTAATTTTTCTTTCAATATTAGAGAAGGGATTTGAAAGCAATCAAAAATGTCTCCAGGAATACAGAAGAGAGAAACAGACACAACTGTTCCAGAAAATAATATTTTTGGCAGATTAGTCAGTGGTTGACAAAAGACTTAGCTTTGGCAGAAAAATCAAACAATTTCAGTGAACACAAAGTGAATAAGTTTTTCTTCAATTCTCTAAGAAAAAAGAATAGAATAGAAAAGAAAAAAAAACTTTGAATTGATATATTTTGTAAGAGGATCATTTGTTTTAATGTAACCAGTCAATATGTTCTGATGTTTGGGATGGTATTTATATCCTGTAGATGTATCTTCAATTCATACTTTTACAATGATTCCATCTGGAAGATAGAAAAATTCTTATAGTTTTTGTCTGATGATAAGACATAAGAAAGTTAAAATAAAAAAATGAATAAAGAAAAGATATCAATAAAATATCAATAGTTCATAAAATATCATTATCAGCTTCAGTTCAGAATACATTTCAACCTATTGACATTTTTCAAGCCAATATCTATATTGTTTGATTTCTATGTTTTCATTTTATTTAAGCTGAATTGGCTAATTTTTGTCTAACATGGCTATGTATTATTATCATCATTATGATGATGATGATGATTGGAGGAAGGGAAAAAAACAATACTTCTACTACTACTAATAATAATACTAATACTACTACTGCTAATAATAATTGCTGCAATCAGCTAGAATACCCGGAAGAGTCCTGGAGACCTGAGGAGACTTGTTTTCATTCAAACTCCAATGAAATACCATCAGCTAAGGCTGGTGTGAAAAGCTCACAAAGAGTGAAATAATAATAATAATAATGTTTTGTTGTTTTGTTTTATGGCATATCAACCCTTTTTTGGGCCATTTAATGCCAAATCAAGTCATTTTGATATCTGATTTCTTACAGTACCTACTGTTGCGTAATGGTCATCCATCTAAGTATTGAACAATAACTTTGATGATCTAGCAGGAACCAATGTTTTCAGCATGACATGACCATAAGGCTAGTACTAATACTAAATAATAATAAATGATTCTGGAGATTCTACTACTAATTATAAACGCAAGACTAAACATGGCAATAAAAATGGAGAGAGGATACAATTATTCTTGAATAATAAACTTTGTTGCAGATGTTAGTAATGCAATTAATAATAACATTGATGAGGAAGAAGAAAAAATTAATATGCATGACCCTAATATATTAATTTTATTAACTCTAATAACATTAAAGCAATTTAGAGAAAAACTAAAACAGATATTCAGGTGCATCAAATGTATTTTTCCTTTTGTAAATAACTGAGAATAATACAGTAATAATAAAAACTAACTACTGCACTAAATAATATGAGACAAATGATTGATAGATTCATGTTAACATTACTAGCAAAAAAAAACCCACAAAAAACCCACAAAAAAACACTGCCCTCTGGGTGCATGATGTTTCATAAAAAAAAATAAAAAGATCTTTGAAATCTTATATTTTTAAAAAATTACAGACATAAAAATAGTTTTTCTGTCAAAATTCAAATAAATGTATTTTCTTTCTAATAAAACCAAGTTTCTAATAGTTAAATTCAAATTAATTCAAATATTTAAAGTTTTTCTTTTTGGGGGGCGTCAAATGAAAGAAAAAAGTTTGTTTTGTTTTACAACAGACAATAATCAAAGCAGAACGTTTTTTTCCACTGTATAATAAAATATTAATTAATATTAATAAGATTATATTATAATCTTATTAATATGAATCAATAATTTTATTGCAAAATATTGGATTTAACTACAGAATACCTTTTTATTTTTTTAAAACACTGTGTCATTGAATCTAAAAAAAAGGAAACAGATGGGGCAAGGATGATTGATCAAACCTTTCTTGATTATTTCCTGCCAAAACCATCAATGTAAAAGAACAGTAGTAGTACTATTTAACCTAGCCAGGAGGGATGAGATAGTACACACCTTTCACAAGAGTATTGTCTGAAAGTGAATGTAATACTGCAACTGTAGTTCAAACTCACTTATGACAATGTCACAGTTCAGTATGTTAGCCACTACACCATAGGGACTCTTTCAGACCGAGACAAATTCAGCCAATATCGTTATTGTGTTAATAAGCAGGAGTAATTATATTTTTGAATAAAAGGTCTTAAAGCAATGTCCAACACTGAACAAAATTTCAAAATATCAACCTCTTAATATCAACGTTGATTCATGTTATTTAATGGAAGGAAGTTATAGTAGATTTATTTTTAAATGTTGGATCTAGATGCAAGTTTTTAAAAACATTAACAACAACAACAAAACCAAAAAACGAAAAAAGAAACAGTTGAACTGTCCTTAATCAACTACTGGTATATTATTAAGTTGTCTCATTCCCATTTCGTTGCTTTTAGATTATTGTATTAAAAGGAATTTAAAATGGCTAGTTATGTAGGAGAATTATTTTAAACCGACCATTCAAAATGTCACTGAACATTGACCAAGTTAAAAACTTAAAGAATAGAAGCAAAAAGATTGATTACTGAGTTTGAATGCCAAGACAGGGAAAAGCTGAAAGATGAGATTTTGTAGTGTTAGAATAGCAAGTATGTTGTTTTGATCTTCCATTTCATGTTTGTCTCTCACCATAACTTGAATGCAAATTATTACCTGACATGAAACAGTGAACTTTATCCTTACATGTTGTATTTTAAATTGTACACAAGATTATCAGGTAACTCGTAAGGAGGAGGAGGTCAAATAAAAAAAGCAAAATGTGTTTGATCATTAAATTCTGTTGATATAAAGAATTTTATAGAAAAAGAAATGGCAGATAGAATGCAGGTTTTTTAGATGAAAACCTAAAAGCAGACATTTTAACTTCAATTCTAATTGTGATGTAAAGTGATATATGTGAGAGATAAGACAATCAGTTCTGTCTGAATAGGTCAAAGGTGAATCAAATTTATTGTCAAATTACCAGAAAACAAACATAGCAGTCATCAATCAAATTTTCTTTTAATTTTTTTGGTATTAGACTCCCACCTCACTAAATATCAAGCTAAAAAAAAGGGAAAGAATTAAAGATATCAACAACTTATTTATTCAATATTTTTCTTTATATATATTTTTTTCTGTGACACTTGGTTGGGAAAAAGGACATGAAGATATTTCTGTTTTTTTCCTTTATACATTTCCTCTTGTCTATTGTTGAGTGCACTATGATTCATTTGAGAATTTCAGAAACAGAGAAAATAATATATTTGCAGCTTCTTGACAAAGGTATTGTTCCAATTCTGTTCTAAAAGGTAAAAAAACAGAAAACAAGAGGAAGTCAAGTTTCATTCAACATCGTAAATTCTTCTGCATTAATCATGAACTGAGGAAACTAAATATTGTGAGGAAAAATCTAAAAAGAATTGTATTATTAGAATAAATTTAAGGATGATAAAAAAAACTATTTAAAAAATATGGGAGCAAATAATCAGAAAAGGAAAAAAAAAACAATGAGTTTACTAAAAGCTTAAAAAAACATCCTGTCTGGTATGATGGTCAATAGAGAATATATATATATATATATATATATCAAAAGTATGTTTTTTAAAATTACAAGATAACTATAAAATATCTAAAATAAGAACTTTTTTAAAAAGTAAAAATGGTTGTAGCAGAAAAAAAAAATCATATATTAGGAAAATAAAAATAAGTTATAGATATTCTTTTACTTACAAAATAATCATAGACTTTATTTTTTAAATTGATATTTAATTCTCTATGAAAAGAAAATAATAGTTCTGATCAAATAAGACTTTTTTTTAAAAGTCTAACTACAACAGTTTGGATGAAATCTTTTTCTGTTAAAATTCAACTCCTTTTCACAATATTCAAGTCTTGGACTTAGAATATAATGAAGCCCTTAATACATTTCAACTTCTTAATGATTTATAAATATTTAAAAAATTCATAGTCAAGGTTAAAGGTGTGCTAAGGGTTACCCAAAGCTGACCCTATTCTTCCGATGCAGGTATCATTGAGGTTGGCCCATTTACCAAACTTTTTCTTGTTCCCCAATTAATACCTGCATCTGAAAAATAAGATCAGCTTCAGGTAAACCGTATTGTAGTTTAAAGCTGGACTATTAGAGCTTGGTTTGTTTTGGATTGGTTTATTTAATGGCATATCAACCCCTTATGTGTTATTTAATGTCAAAATTTGATCCATTTGTAAATGTTTAATCATAATCGTATCTATTTATATTTTGAATGTTTCATTGCAATCTTTTTTAGTTTGCACCTTTTTTCTATAATAATAATAATTTGTTTGCACACAGTTGTATGGTATCAAGTATTCTCATCTAATCCTAAGGATTTGCACACAATCATACATCTTCAAGAAACTATTCCCATTCAATGACAACAATAATTTCTTTGCACGCAGTTATAGAATTTCACATATTCATATCCTATACTAATAATTTTCAAACAGATTTAATTGACCTATTGATGGGACCATAACAGGTACTATCACTCCAGGTTAGAGTGAACATGGGAGTAATTACAATGAAGGAATGACTCCACATTCCCCAAAGCTTCAGAACTGGAGCCTCATCATCAGATACAATTTTGTGCCAGATTCAAGGCAGGGGTGGGGGTCTTAGCCCTCTGGAAAGGATTCAGTTCTTATAATAATATTGTGTGCTCTTCTGCATTTGTACCAAAATTTTCTGTACTTCTTGGAAGTAATACAGTAATCTTTTAAAATTATAGAGAACTGTCAGTGTTACAAATGAAATAAATTTTCATCTTTCTTTTTAATGTCTAAAAACCTTGTAAAAATTTTTTTTTTGGGGAAGGGCAGTCTCCCTATGACTCTATCTTTGTCATATCAATTATTACTTCTTACTACTACTTCTAGCATATCGTAAGTGTAACAATGAATAATATTGAATGACAGGGCAATGTTTAAAAGATAAAAAGTGATCTTTTTTATGGGTTCAAATGTAGAAAAAACAACAGAACAGTTAATAAGTTTCCTTTATTTTCTTGTAGCAATTTACTTTAATTTGAATGGTCACAAAACCAAATATTTCTTCATGAACACCAATCAAAATCTTTTTTCTGTTAGTTGATGTATACATGTGTGCTCTCTGGGTATATGCTTAACAAATGAAATACCATGTGACAGACAATGTATCTTGTTCCTCCATCAAGATTGACTGATTTTGAGTTATTCTACCTTAACATTTTTATATCAATTTCCATTTAACTAATACATTCTGTCATATATGTAAATTACTTCTATGGTGACTAGCACCATATTGTCAATATTGTATGTTAGTGTATGCTGCTAAATAAACAGCATATATTATTGGAACTATTCCACTGCCATCCTGTCATATTCAACAGTTTCAAATTTTGACATAAGGCATTATTATCATTAAATGATTTTTGTAGACTTGTAATGCAATCCTGGTTGTTATCACAAGATTTCATCTGGTTGATTTCCAGCCTTCTTGAGGTGATGATATCATATCTGATAAATATTATTTTTATGCTAATATCTAAGATTATTCACCAGATGCTGCATTTATTGAACAAAAATGTAGGAAAGATGACCAACCCAAATATTTAGATAAAAGCTGTAAAAAAGAAAAAAAAATATACTTAGGATTGAACTTGATATGAAGTAGTAATGGATCTGTAAGACTAGCTTGCTAATGATTACGCCATAATGGGACACCAGGTATTTATCCAACCTGTTCACCACAGTTAGGTTGTGACACAAGGTTGCAATTATGAGGTATCCAGCAAGGATCTAAATTGCTATTCAGTAGTAAGGGATCTGCGATTCTAACTTGTTAATGATTATGTTGCATAATTCATAAGCAGCTTATGATTTATGTACGTACCTGTAGTTAAAATATTTGAATAAAGTTCGTTAGAGGAACGGGATTTCAGTGGAAAGTTACCATGGCTGATGAGTAACAATGGTGACATTTCACCTGACCTTCCGGTAGAGCACGCCATTACAGATGCATGAGAATTAGTTAGTGAGATGCGGCAGAGATTACAGAGTGAGGGGCCTCGAAAGTCACTGGCTCTGATGTAATTTCTCTTCTGCGGTGGATGAAGATGGGCTGGGTTGTTGTAATAAAGCTTTAAAAGAAAACAACAAGTCTTGTTTGTTGAGTTAATATTAAACAAGAAATGACCAGCCGAAGAAATAAAGAAGAACCAACCCTTAACAGAAAGCCCTGAAGAGAACATGGCGGCCGGCCGAGTTAGAAGCAGTAAGCAGAGGGTAAATAAGTAAGAGCCATCATCTGATTCCCCCATCTCAACAACTCTATCTGTCTGTCTCTCTATCTCTCTCTCAAAGATTATATACACCTGAATAAAAGAGTATATAACAATTACACCATGATGGGAACCCATGATTATTATGCAGTTTGTAGAAAAAAGAATGTTGTGAATGAAGCAAACAATATCTGAATATTTGGGGGGAAAAATGAAATCAATTAATAAGGCCTTAACCAAACACAGTTCTAAGCCAGAAAATGCTTTTTACTCTTCTCAAAGAAATTCAAAATTGACCTAAAAAAATATTCAAATTGACACCACCCCTTGCAACCACCCCATGTTAGAAATCACTGCAAGAGATTAAATGCATGTTTTGATATCTAATTTCATTGTGTTCAAAATAAATAAAACTTTTTCTTTGAATTTTTGAGATGAGGCTTGATAATTAGAATTGTTTGGATTACTCGGACTATTTTAATCATCTTTATTGTTATCTGTACAACATTTCATCCAATGTGCCCTCCGGCCTTCTTCAGGTATTTCTTGTCAGACTCAGGGGCCTTTTTGAACTCAGGAACCTTCTTGTCGTAATCGGGAGCTTTCACGGAACTTTGAACAAAACCCTTTTATTCAGTCCACAGGGGTATCCTGTTATCATTCAGCTAACTATAGCCCCCGTGGATTGAATAACAATAAAGTTGAGGACAATAATCCAAATAATACTAAATAAAACTTGTATTTTTTCTTAAGTGTAAAAAATGAAACTTTCACAGTTTGTGGATCTAATACAGAGCTATCTTCTCACCAAATCTCAATTTGAAAGGATTCTTAAAAAGGATCTTCTGGGCATGAAACTAAATTTCATCTGGTGGTAAGGCTCCAGTTCTGGAGCCCTGGGGACTGTGAAGTACTCATTTGTTGCTATTACTCCCAGGTTCACTCTGACCTAAAGTGGTCGCACCGGTTCCCACTAGATCAGTGAAGTTAAGCAGCAATGAGCTTGTTCAATACTTAAGTGTGTGACCATTTGAGAAACAGCAGGAACTGGAATCAATCCAAGTCCTTTGTTTATCAAAATGATTTGATTCAGCATTAAATGACCTGAAAAATTTGATAAGCTATGAAACAAAAACAAATCTAAAGTGGTAGTATCTGTTAGAGTCTAATCTATGGGTCAAACAGATATTTTCAGTAATCATTTGTATTAGATAGGAATGTGTGCAAACAAATAATTATTGACAAAATAAAATGCAATTTAAAAAAAAATCTGCAATGAACTTTGAAAATATAACATTATGATTACAATAAAACATTAACAAAATAATCAAATTCTAACATTAAATAACTAAAAAACCAAACCATCAGTTCAGAGAGAACATTTTTTTAACTACTTTATTCATTGAAATTTATCATTTATTATTAGTTCTTTAAAAATAATTTTGTTAGTTTTGTTTTTGTTTTTGTTTTTTGATTTTTACTTTTTATTGCAATGCTCCATTATTTTTTTTCAAAATAAATACAAATAAAACAAAATTAACTTTTAATGTAGTTATCATATTTCTCTGATAAAAATTGACAACACTCTGGATTAATTAATTGATATCTTACTGATCATATCTTATTATAATAGAGATTCGGTGTCTGGCTGTAACTGAAACTATGTCACTGCTTACATCACTAAACCCTCAGGAATTACGTAAGTTTATCAAAGAGTATTCAATTTATAGTCAAAATTATTAATATATAGAATAAATCTTATTCAATAATGAGATCTGAGTTAGATTAGCCTTAAAACAGCCCATGTTATTAGTGCATTTAAAATCCTGCAATATATCATTCATCAGTGGGCCTTTCAAATCACAAAGCATGAAGCAATGCAGAATGTGTCAGCAAATCAACTACTGTGATACAACCAACCGAAGCAAGTAGCTTCCATCTCTTAGACTGCTTATTTCATGGGATATATAGATCGCAAACTAACACATATCAAATTATGGGGCTGGTTTAGCTTCATCGATACAACATCCACCTAGGAACCACAAGATTCTGGGTTCAATACATTTACCAACTCTGTGCATGAGTAGCACAGCTTGGATCTGTGTGATAAAGTAGAGAGCTGATGGTAGGTGTGGCATCCACCTCTGACACAAAAACAATCTCTCTGGTCTAGTGCTAGTGAAAAGAGGATAGACTCCCTTGCTTCTGAGCTGATATCAATAATACACCACTCTGCTGATTTTACATTATTTTTTTATTATTTTCCAATTGACAATTACAAACAACTATTCATATTTATAGTTATATTCATTAAAAATATTATTAGTTTTTGATTTATCATTTTCATAACTCTACCAAAATGGGATAGACTCCCTCACCATCTGACCGATACTGACAATAGGCCACTCTACCAACTTTACTACTTTACTAATATTTGATGATGATTTTTGATTTTCAGAAGCCAAATAAAAGGTCGGGTCAGGTTTAACTTAAAGTTTATGTTAGTTTGGTAAGAAAATCTAACCGGGTCAAAAAAAAAACTTTAATGAAAAAAATCATTTTAACTAGATACACTTTATTTGCATTTTTACCTTGCCAATAAATACATAATGAACCACATACATAGCTGCTTTCTGTTACACATTCACTCGTACATTTGCAAAGAAAGATAAGCTAAAAGCTACTAACAATTACAGCCACATTTGTTCGATATCGATCACAGGCCCATCAAAGTTTATCTTTGGAGGAGGAGACACCCTTTCACCAGTGGTCAAGATATCATACCAATTACTTGGGGAGAAGTCAATGGTAATTTACTGGTAGAGAGTGTTCTGAAATGGCTAATGACCAGGAAAAAAGTTGGTAATCTGCCAATACGAAGAGAGTGTAACCAGTACTTAGGAGTTACTAATGAATCTCTGACAACACTGCTACACCTATGCAAGGATCAAGATCTGACTGGATGTCATGCACAATGTAACACTATCAACTATCTACTCTCTTAGTTGATCAGTTGGTAGTTACTATAATGAGATTTAAAAAAAAGGCTTTACAGAAAAAGTTGAACAAATATATACAAGTCAAATTAAAAGCAAAGAAGTGTTTTATTAAATTATGCTAGTTTCACTGGAAAAAACATTCCTAATTTTAAAATTTAAAGCTTCAGCCTTCATTCTTTTTTTATCCCACATCATAGTTGTTACATTTGCATACACTAAAGGATATATACAGATATCTTAACATGCCATATATATATATATGTATGTATATATAAGTCATCCACAGATACCGTGTTTTGACGTTTTACGTCTCATCAGTGTGGCTAGACACAACAACTAACTCCAACCAGAAGCAAACCCAACTGATTTTACACCTGCCCAATCCGTTAACCTCTGGACCATTGACAGCCGCCATTTAAGGAGTGGTGTTTTAACTGTTTTAAATACATACATCTGTGTATAGACTTTACGATCACCAGAGAGATAAAATCTGTAAACAGATGATCATTGTGTTACGCTGGCGGTGAAAGTTTATTAAAGTTGCTCCTAAAGAGCTCTACCAGGTTATGGGAGCATATAATAAGTCATGATATATACTAGATAGATGCCATATATATATATATACTGTTGGATCTATATACTAATAACATGCAAGTATATTTATATATTCAACAAAATAGCGGTTTACAGTGTGAACGAGAAGGCTAACTTGCATATTGATATCAAGAATTTGATTGTAATAAATATATGTTTAGTATTATTGATTTCTAATTGTTTGGTTTTCTCTTAACGAATCTGAGCAAAAATCTCGGGGATAAATCTTAAAAGAAATCCATAAACAAGATGAAAGAACTGTAATTTTATTAAATACTTCATAATCTAACTAAATAAATAAATTAGGAAAAATGAAAGACGGGAGTGATGGAAAATGATGGAAGAGTTAGATTTAAAGCTGTTCTATTTTTCGATTATACCCCCTCAGTTTATCATTTTCTAAATAGTTTCTAATTTGATATGATATTTTATTACATCAAAACCTAAATACTTGCACCCAAAGGGTGCATATATTTGCTAGTATATATAATACACAGAAAGTTATGCTTAACACAACTGATAATACTAGGAAGAGAGTCAAAAGTTTAGCAATATTTAGGTAACATATGGTACAATTTGGCAGCACCGACTGTGAGATGCTGAGCTTGCCTGTTACTCTTTGAGTGCTACTCACTGGATTTGCCCCTATGGCATGAAGCATGGCCTCGGAATTATCTTTTTAAGCATATCAGACCATCACTTTTTGCACAACAAATGTTTTTGGTTGCTTACATGGTGTTATAGCCCAGTTTGAACTCATAAGCATAAGTTCCCAAATTAAAGTAGATTGCACATTTATCTGTGGGTCTTTCACACCACACACAGAGTGAAGCAATGCAGAATGTGTCAGCTAACCAACTAGTATAATACTACCAACCACAGCGGGTACCTTCCATGTCTTAGACTGCTTAGTTCATATGATATATACACTGCAAACTTGCATATATCAAAATATGGGGCTGGTTTTGTTCAACCCCAAAATACAACTCAGGTTAAATTTTTCTGCATTAATGTCCGTTTTTAATTATATTTACTGAGAAGAAATATAACAATTCCTCACACAAAAAAAGATATGAGACACACATGTCTTGAGGCATGTTATGTGTTGCTCTGGTATATATTCACTATATTTTTATTTTAGGTGTTTTTTAAACTTTCATTTTATAGTTATTTACAATGTCTAGCTTCAGTTACAGCACAAGGCCATAAGTATAGGACACCGAGGGAGAATTAAACTTATTAGTAATAGTTGTCTAGTTTAGGAACAAGAACTGGTGTGTTCAGCATGCTTTGACTATAAGCCTTCTAGTCTAGGTCAATAAATCATGTAGTACCCCCCAAAAAAAATCAACAGAGTATTGTCACAAGACTACAAGTAAGGGGCACTTAATGACAATTGAACTGACTACCAAGCTCTAACACAACTCTATTTTTGGGCCTTTGACTCCAACTCCTCTTATTGTAATTAAATGATTATGGCATGCAAATAATATAAAATAATGATTTTTAATCATCTATTAATAACTTAACAGACTATACTGGGGCCATATAAAGTGTAAATTCAACGAGTCGGTAAAACTATGCTGACTCCCACTCCATTGGCCCCTTAATTTCTTCCAATTCAGACTCCACAGTCCTGCTCACTACTTAATCATTATTGGTTTTCAAGACAGACTATTACATCATGAAGAGTTACCTTAAAAATACTCAGCTTAACTTAGTTTTGGCATAAGTATGGTACTCCCAATGAATTGCCCTTGATTTGTAGAGCTGTGTTTCTTTTTTTCCTTTTCTAAAACAGATATGATTCTGTAATATACAAATTCAGAAAGTAAGGTAGTTTTTAAGTTACCAGACTGTTTATACTTAAGCTTAAAATTTGGATATAAAAATAAGATTATGTGATTTAATTCTATCACCTCATCTTTTCTAAGCTTATTTATTGTATAAAAAACATTTTATACTAAGAGATTTAAATCTTGTCTGCATATACCATCCAAAAAATGAATACAGTATTTTGTGATATAATTGATACAGCTATATATCGCAAGAACAATAAACTACAATCACTATTTATATAAAATAACAGGTAAAAATATATATCTGAAAAAAGTATTATAAATAAAAGATTGGTTAGGTTTCTTTGTTTAATGGTATATCAACCTTCATAGGTTATTCAATGCCAACGCCATCCTTGTAGAAGAACAGTTGTTGGTACTATTTAACCCATAGCTGATAGAGATGAGGGTGTTCATACTTTTCCAAAGGGTATTAGTCTGAAAGTGAACAGTATAGTGCAACTAGAGTTTGAACTTGCTTACTACTATGTTGCAGTCCAGCATGTTATCACTATGCCATGGGGGCTACTCCATAAATTAAAGAAAAACAATAATAATTAACTCTTTTCTGTTAAAAAATGTGTAATATGCCATCACAGAAATATGGAATATATTGGTTCATTGTTCTCTGGAGAGGTTATTAAGTTGGTGCTCTGTAAAGTGATTCTTTGGGAGGTGCACATTTTTTTAAAAAGTAAGTTTTAAAGGAGTGACTGGTGAAGGAAGTATGATCTCTAAAGTGGTGCAGTGGAATTGCAGTTGCAATTTTGTATTTTATTCTAAGTTGCACCTGATGGTAGGTTGAAAGATTATTTGTTAACATATGGTTTTTGGTTGTATTGTTAGCATTAGGTAAATGTTAGTGAAAAAATAGCGTTGGATACATTGCAATATATAAGTATACAGTAATATGAGGTCTGCTGTGGTATCAATTGCTGATGGTGAAGTAGGCATATGCTTTCAGTGTAGTACTGGTAATATACCTGATGCATGGATTGAGGTACACAAGTGGAAAAAACGACAAAGCAGTGAAAAATCTTAACCATTTTTTATTATAGTAGTAAAATCCAAGGATGTGTTGCTTCTTTTATTTAACAATCATTATTATTTTTTTTTATATATGTGACCACACATATGCACCTTCACTGAGTGGGTGGTGCTAACTTGACACACCCAAAATATACACCCCTGGTATATAATTCAGAGAAACAGTGAAGTTGTAAACTGAGGGAAAGCTTGTATGAACACCAAAGCTGGCCAAGATATGTGAGCTAGAGATGCTATTCAAAATTGATGCAGATTCAGTATATTATATTGTAATTAGCAATAAGAATATATCCATTCAGATGAAAAGAGTGTCAATTATATGAGCATCAAATATGTAATCCAAATGTAAGATTTATAGGTCTTTATGTTTAGGCTAATAGCATGTTCTCATGATTAGTATTTGATTACTTTATTAAACAATATATACCGCAGCATATCAATATTTCTTATAGACTGTAATTGAATTTTTTTATTAATTCTTTTCAATGGGATAAGTTAATTCTTACATGTTACTCGAATATGCAGACACACACACACACAAAAAATTGAATGAAGCAGTAGCAAGGTTTTCTCCCTTAGAGAACTAAAACACGAGTTAGGAACATCATATACAAAGGTCAATCTTGGGACATTAACCACATGGTTTAAGATATAGAGACACATACCACCAAATTTAAACTCTCTTTCTGGTGCTTGTTAAGGTAGGATATATTTAATTACCCTTTAAATCAAAGATACTAGGATTTAAAAAAATTCTTAGTGGGACAATCAAAATGGATATTATTAGGTATAATTTATTACCAAACTCTACAGCTTTTAAATTCAGTAACCAGAATTAAAATTGCATGAATATATATATATAAACGTTGTTATTATTTTTAGACAGCTACATATGAATGTGTGTGTGTGTATAAGTTATTTGACATGTATTCACATAAGTTATTAGAGTGGTGTAATGGTTACCATCATAGGAAATAGAAATGGCAAAATAAGAAAAAGTCCTGGACATGGCTGTTAGCATTTCACATAGTGCTAATGTAATACCCTTGGGAAAGGTATGAATACAACTATTCTTCTTCCAACTATGTGTAAATAGTATGGCAGACTGGGCTCTTTAACCTTAGTATGGCAACAGGTCTAGGAGATGGAAAACTAAATTCAAACCTCTCTTCTTGTTAGTCAAAACTACTTTAAGAGCTCCTACTTCCCCTCTTCCTCCTCTTCTTTCCACACAAGTATAAACTTTACAAGACTTGTATTTTCTTACATTCATGATTTTTGTTTTTAGTATTTTAAATTGTTATTCTTCATTACATTTGAATGATTTTAAATCTTCTTCCCAGTTGAAATTTCTGTTTATTCATGGTGTCATTTATTTGAGTTGTTAGAGAAAGCAACATCTCCAACCTGCCCCTATCCTTTAGCTTACAGTAATTGTCATTGTGGTATTAAGTATCACCAAGTAGAGAAAATGGAGTGGGAATGGGTCATGTCTACTACTTAATAAGATTTTAGTTTTCTCTTTGAAGTTCTGGGCACCTTGAGGTTGCTTGGAAATTTATTGAACCACTTCTGCTGTCATCCCTGTCTTTCTCTTTTACTTACATGCCGAGTAATAAATGTATGTAAAAATATCTTTGTCTCAGCTTTGTTTACTGGTGACAACTAAAGTGAATCGGCTACAAATGAGTGAATTTAGAGGTATCAAACAAAGCAAATACCGAATAGTGTTTACTTAAAGTTATCGTATCTTTGTGGTAACTTTCATAGACAAGTAACTGAAACTGTAGAAGAGGAAGTGTTAAACCTTGTTGTTGTTGCTAACTTCCTACACCACTTGCAGACATTTTTGACGTCTATAGATAACTTAATTGGCAATGAATTCCAATTGAATAATTATGATATTTCAGACTGATGTCTTCATCTTTATTGTGTATAAACACAATGTTCATGCCACTGTAAATTCAGGCTCTGTTTTAGGTGTTTTTTTAAATTTATTATTTTAATTACCTTAAAATGGGTAATCGTCTGAAGACAATTACCCATGAATTCTAACAGAGCTTTGGAGCTTAATCATTACTGCTCAATCTAGGGTGCTCCGAGCAGCATAAATGCCACCAGACTTATAACATAATTATGATTAGATATAGAAAAATTAAATGGAAGAAGGTACTTATTCTAAAAACTGAAAAAAAAAAAAACACCTAAAACAAAGACTGAATGTTGTTTTTATGCACAATAAAGATGAGTCCAACAGTCCAAAATATTATAATTATTCATATTAACCTTCATAATACACATCAGAATTCCATTTGTTTTAATGCCTTTTGCATTTAAAAAAAGAATAACTGCACAAACTTCACACTTGGTTGTAGTGGCAATCTGGAGTTCCATAAGTAATAACTGCCAAGTCATGAATGAGTGTGGCAACGGGGCAGGTGCAGGTACAAGAAACAGGAAAGTGCTGCTAAGGACTGCATGAAAAGTTTTCCTGCATCTCCAGCACTTTGGAGATCTTACTTTTGGGATTATGCTTGTATCGAAAGGATACAAGAAACAATTCTTGTGGTGTTATTTTGATATTAGTTAGCTTGGTGACTAAAAGACTTTGGCTAAATCTTCAGTAATTGGAAATGTTCATAACATTCATATAACTGAAAAATTATGGGACCTGTACACTATCCCGTATAAAATAACTTCCAAAATTTGAGAAAAGTTAAGCAAGGAACAGTGTATCAAGAAAGTGAAATATTGGAGGAAATAAGTCTCATTTAATTGTAGGTAAATCAATGAGTTGTTGGTTTTGTTTTACAGCATATCAATCCTTTTCAGGTCATTTAATGCTGAATCAAGTAACTTGGATTTCAGGTTGCTTTCTGTAGCTGTTGTTGCTTAAATGGTCACCCATCTAAGTATTTAACAAGCTCACCGATGCTTAACTTCAGTGATCTAGTGGGAACCGTTAAATCAATGAATTTGTTTTTGAAAAAAAAAAAAGAAGTCTTTTTCTTAGACACACCTTGTATATTAAAAATTTACTCTATATATTGAGTGTGTATTGGATATAAATAGTCACCCGTGTCTTTTACAAGTCATCTGACTTTTTTTATGGGTTGGTCTAATTATAATCAAAGCTAAAACAAGACAAAGCAAAAGAAAAAAATCTTTGAAGTTACCAAGTGACAGACAAAATACACGACTACAAATTTCATCCTTACATGTCAATAACAAATTATTCAGACACACCCAGCGAAAATTTTGTACAAGATGTTTTTTCCATTTCAAATTTTAGAAATACTTTTGAAAATAAACAAAAGTTTATTCTTCTTTAAGTTTTGATATATGTATTTACCAACCTGTTCACATGAGTAGGATGTGACACAAAGTCAAATTCTTAAGCAGAATTTAGCAGGTTTGAATTCACAGTTTTCCTTCTCCTATATCGGTTGCCTAACCAAGGTTAAAGAGTCCTGTCTACTCTACTATTTACCCATAGCTGGAGGGAGAATAGTTGGGATCATCCCATTTCCAAGAGTATTAGCATTATGTGAAATGCAAACAGCCTTGTCCAGGATTTGAACTCAGGTTGACGATTTCATTTCCTACGATAATGGTCATCATGCTGTGGGCACCACATTTAATTTTTTATATGTAGTGTTTTTGTTCAAAGGGTTATTGCATCTAAGTAAGTTTTGTTTGGGCTTTGTAGCTGATATTTGAACACTTGGCCCAGAGCTCCTACCTCAACATAATGTACCTCTTGTTGACATTTGAAGGGTGATGCTATGCGATCCTGGCCATTCAGCTATAAGGCACCCCCTACCAGCATCAGGTGAAGCATGCTGTTGATCCACTTTTAGATTTAACTACCTTCACATCCACCATGCTGTAGCACATGGCTTCCAATGCTACAAATTTAACTTATTACATATGTACATGACATTCTCCTTTAAACACCTACACATGGACACACCAGAGTGGGCCAATCAGGAAAGACTTACATTGATCAGCTAAGTGCAGATACTGGATTTCATGAGGATGACTTACCATGACCGATGACTGATAGGGACTGGTGGCGAGAGAGAGTCATGGAAATCCATGTCATGATAATGATCTTTGGTTAAGAAGAATTTTTTTTCTTAACAACTAGTAGAAGTATACTTATTTATGGTGATACTGGATATACTATTATTTTTATAGAATATTTAAAGTTCTTTAAAACATTGAACAAAAATATTTTACTTTTTGTTGACCAAAATTTAATATTCTCCTCAACAACCTCCAAGGAATCACAAAAACTGACAGATTAAGATTATTATATCTGTCTTAGAAATGTCTTCTCTCAAACCAAGCATTATTCTGAGAGAGAGAGGGAGGGAAGGAAAAATATGGTCATAATGGAAGTTGTCAACAATTTTATCTCTCTTCACATATTCATCTTAAATAATTTTAGTTTTTTTCTAATCCTGTTCTTTACTTTGAGTCTGGAATTATATTTAAGCTAAGCCCCTTTTCATATTAAGTACAATGTAGAGGGCACTTGAATGCACCTTTTTCTTCTCTTAGTCTATTTTCCTAACTGTGCTTATCATAACTATCACTTCAGGATAACTGTTGACCAAACAATCCTATATCATCCTTCAGGTCAGCACTGACCTCAATATCCATGTCCATAAGAGAAAAAGAAACACTTTGCCTTCAATCATCATCATTTCTATTTTTCCCACTGTCCCCAATGCCAGAAAAATCTATCACTGCTTTCATTACTATATGTTATCTCCCCTTGGCAAAAAGAATGCAATTTTCATCTAATCTGGTAACATAGTAAACTATTCCATAATGAAAAATGTATAGACATTGTTGTATGTATCAGTATGAAGATATACAAAGCCTATACTTTATCTCACCAACAGACTAAATGACTTGTACAGAAATAGCTTTGATTATGATGTATTTAGTTCTTGCTGATAAATGTTTGGCAAAGCTGCTGAATACAATTGGAGGTATTTTTAACATATAGGTATTATATAATTTACAAGGTCTGTGGTCACTGAGGAAAGTGTTAATCTTAAAATATGTCATGATTTTTCTCGGAGCAAGTAAATGGGCATTATTAATTAAAAACTACATTATGTAAGAGTAATTATCATAGTACAGTAGTAAAGAAACTATTTTTGAAAGGCATTGCTTGCTGGAGACTCTATATCAGTGTTTCCCAACTGGGTTCCATATAAGATTTCTTTTGTCCATGCAAGCAAAATAGTAAGTTGTGGGTCCACAATCGTATTTTAGTGGTCAATATATCTAGGACTAATTCTACTAGAGAATATTCATTTTCCATAGAATTTAGTTGTTAGAGTTCATGTGCAATAAATTAGTCATAATTCTACAACACATGAAATATTTTATCAACCTTTTCATACAATTCCTGATAATCTATATACTAATTTGCTAGTACCTACATACATGTGTCACACTTTATCATCCAACCATGAACTGGAGAAGCTGAAGGTTGAGGAGTTGGTAGGTGGAGGGGTTTTGGGGTATCAAAGTGTGCCACAGAGGTACAAGAGATGGAACTAGGGCATGAGGTGAGTGGAAGTGATAACATTAATCTGTTTCAATGGAAAGATGGATAAAACTAAGGAGAGAGTGTTAAATCAAAATTATCATACTTTTTGCATATAGAACTATTTTTGCAATAGCTTTTAAAGTATACATATCAAATGTTGTAATAGATAAAATATCATACAGTGGTATATCCACAGGTCCTGCTAGTATTTAATTATAAAAATACAATAGGATTTGTTAAATATCAAATGGCATTGGAGTCCACCAGAGTAAAATAAATTGCATCTAATGGTGAAATTTAAATTCTGTAGCTATGGGAGATGTGGAGTAGCCCTTCATTGCAATTACTCTCAGGTCCACTCTGACAAACCAACCAAATAGAGTAAAATAGGAATCAAAAGGGGCCATAAGTTGAAAGGCTGAGAACTAATGCTCTATATTGTGACTTTTGATTAAGTGAAGAAAATATCTAATCCTTTTTTTTCATTAACTTCTTACCTAAAAATCTTCATTATATCCACTTTCATGCATTGGGGTAAAATTCCCTGGTGAAAGAGGTCTATTGTACTTGTCTTCAATGGAAATACCATTGTATTATTCATAATTTAAAATATCATGTTTCTAATGTTCAGGCATCCAAAAAAGGAATAGGATGGTTTTCAGCTGGTCAAGGCCAAAGCCATATTTGACACCTGCACACTCAGTAGGTAAGAGGTTGAACAATGAAAACAGAGTAAAAATAATGGAGTTTAAATTATTAATTTTAAACAGAACAATTACTTTAGATGTATTATGGGATTAGTTTCTTTGAAAAAGTCTTTTCTTTAAAATTATATGGTAAAATACTGAGAGAATTAACTCTCAGTGTTTAAATGTTGGATAAAATGAAATACTATTTCTCCGATTGCTGGAGGGCATATCGACCGAAACATACTAGATAACAATAAAGATGAGGACAATAGTCTGAATAATCTAAATAATACAAATGTGAAATAGTTTAAAACAAAAGAGATGAGGACAACAGTCTGAAAAAATCTAAATAATACAAATTATCAAGCTTCATCTCAAAAATTCCGACAAATAATAGAGATGCTTATTTTCTATTCAGTCCTTGTTAACTATTATATTAATTCTGTCTTACCATATATATGCTAGGCATAATGTTATAAAACTTAAAATATGTAAATAAATGAAGATACATTTAATTTAAGATTGTTTACTTTGGGCTTTGTATTTGCAAGGTTAACCAAGTTTTTTTTAGTTTGATTACTTGAAGTTGTGAAAATACTTGTACAGTAGAATTACCAAGTCATTTTAACAGGAATTAAGCAATAAATTTTGTTTACTTCAGTCAGACAATTTATCTCAAGAACAAATACAAATAAAAATTTGAAAAAATATGGGCTAAAAGTAATATACACACCTGCTAAAAAATAAATAAGTCTTACTTTTTCCAGACATTTTTGATTGGAATCATGTTTTAAACATTCTTATATATTCAGTAATCTTTTTTATTTTATACTCCAGGCGAGATAGGAAGAGGAATAAAATATATTTAGAAAGAAACAAGATAGATAATATAATCATGGCAGCTGAACAGAACTGCAGCCATTTTGAAATAAACAAGAATGAATCAATATGTTGTCTTGGAGATTTTTGTTGATGCTCTGTAATAATTTGATTGGAGAGAGAGAAAGAGAGAGAGGAGAGAGAGAGAGAGAGAGAGAGAGAGAGAAAGAGAGAGAGGGAGAGAGAGAGAGAGAGAGAAATAAGGTACAAAATCAATATGTTAATATTTTCTATCAATAATTGAAATGAAAAGATCCAATCATAATCATCAATATCCTCTTGATCACCACTGAATAAAAAGCAATCACTTTCTCAGTACAATGTTTCCTCTGTCTGGACAGTGCAGTGATGTAAATCTCTCTCTCTCTCTCTCTCTCTCTCTCTCTCTCTCTCTCTTGTTCTACCCACTTCACACGACTAAGGCACATTGAAGGAACCATTTATAGAACATTAAATTGAATGATGATTAGATATTATTTTGTTACAATGTATAGATTTGATTGAAATATTTTTGTCAAGTCTGCTTTTCTTTCTTTTCTTTTAAATTTCTTTCTTTTATGATAAAGTTTATTTTCATCCGAAATCCCCACAAGAGACTGTCTCAGTTGAAAAAATATATATCCTTAAATCTATAGAAAATGAATTCCGGATATATATTCTTACTTTGCCTCTAAGATTACCTGTGGTTATAGACATTTAAAACTGATATTCAGATCTTTAATTTTGTTCTTCAATAGTTCAATTAATTTTTAAGAATTATGTAAAGATCTGACAAGGACTTCAGAAAGAAGAAAAAAATGAAGAAATGATTTTTATGGAATAGAGAAATTATTCATTGTTTTAAAATCAATGTTGTAAAGTTAATTTAAAGAGATGCCATTCTAAAATAGATACTACTAATATTAATAATAATACTTAAACTACTATTACTAATAATGATAATACTAATGATGAGAAGAATAAGACCAGATATAGTGTTAAGAAAAAAAAGAAAAGAAAAAAAATAACTTGTCATCTAGTAGATCAAAAAATTAAAATAAAAAAAGGAAAAGATAGAAAATACTTAAATCTTGGTATAGAGCTGAAGAACATACAGATAACTGTGACATTAATTATAATTGGTGCCCTTGAAATGGTCCCCACGGGTTAGAAAAAGATATTGGAGGAATTGGAGATCAGAAGTAGAATCAAGACCATCAAAACCACAGTACTCTTAAGATCAGCTAGTATACAAGTCTTTCTGAGGAGGTTTATTGTCACTCAGGCTTCAGTTAAAAACTGGTATGAAAAACTTGCAAGGAAAATAATAATCAAGAAGAAGAAAGCTTGTCATCTTGTGGATTTTGCTGTCCTGACAGATCACCGAGAGAAGATGAAGGAAAATGAAATGATAAACAAATACTTGGCCCGGTGTTAGATAAGAATACTTAAAACTATATAATAATTATTAAATAACAATAGTCACTTGAAGCCATATAAATGTGTATAAATTATTAGTATTAGACAGGAATACTGGATATCACATAACTGTGTGTCAACAAATGATTATAGACAGATGAAAATAAAATGCAATGGAACATTGAAAATATAGTTATGATTCCAATCAAACATTTACAAATAAGATTTCAGCATTAAATGACCCATAGGGAGTTGATATGTCATTAAATAAACTGAACCACACCAACAGCGTTGTTGTAGTTTCAGTTGAAATGAATTGGAGGTATTATTTTTGGAGCATGCTAACTCTGTATGATACTTGTCACACTTGTAATCTCTGCTCCCCCTTACATCTCGCATAACTATCAAAAATTAAAAAAATGCAATTATCAATTTGGCTCAGGATCACCCTCGGTGACAGCAGGCTCTCTGTAGTGGACTGTTCAAGTATGAAGTCACCCTGGTGCAACACCATGAAGCCAAGAGGTCCAGAAGAAAGTGGCAGCAACAAAGCACCAGCACATCAACATCTTCAGGGACAGCCTTCACATGCAACATCTTCGGTCAAGAATGTTTTTCAAACATTGGACTTCACTGTCACAGGAGGTGCTGTAACTTCAGGGGCACAAGAACTATATAGTCTTCCAAGACTGCAATGCTGATGATGGTTATTTTTTGAGCATGCTAACCCGTATGATACTTGTCACATTTGTAATCTCCAACCACCAACCCCTTACATCTGGCATAACTATCAAAAATTCAAAAACTGCATTAATATTTTTCCTAACTTTCTAAATGAATTAATGCATAGCATAATCTGTTGAATTCAATTAAGAATTTAATCAATAGATATTTGAAAGTAACACTTTTTTTCATAGGATGCGAATTGGCTAAGTAAAATAACTATAATGACAATAAATGATAAATTGTATTGATTTGTTTTGCTTTATGTAAGCGTACAGTCTCAAGTCATTGAATAGACAGGAAACTTCATATTACAAACTAGAAACGGCTACCCGGCATTGCCTAGGTAGAGGGGGAAATAATAAAAAGTTAGTCTCACAGATCAATTGATTGTTTTGGTCTTACATATGTTATGTAGTGGTACATGGTCACGGTACCAAAATAATATATGTAACATAGTGATATATGGTCACAGTACCGAAAGCGATATATGTAACGTGGCGGTATATCGATATATGTTGTATAGTGCCCCAGTCAAAATCACGAAAATGGTTTTGTGCTCATCACTATTTTTTAAAAACTTTTACTATCTCTTATTTCTTCTTCCTCTCTTTTCTAATATAGTAGTTCTCGCTCAGGATAATCCCCATCTTGCTACACATAGTTAATTTTTAATAACGAACACCACCAATGACTTTCCCTTCTCTTACTATTCAAATCCTAATTTTTAAATGTCTTCCCAGATATAAATAATATCTTCATTATTCTTGCACAAAAGCAAGCTCTGGTGATAGTGAATGCGTATATATATTTACTTTGTCATTAAGTGTTTTATTATCGTAGTTTTCTTCGGACATACATATATACATACACACAACTGCCCTTTGTATATATATAGATAGAAAGATGGATACCAGCATCATTAGATATTAATTATTCAATTATTCAAACTGGTAGCCTTGTCGTGGTTATGAAAGTTACAAGGTTTTAGTTATGCTACCCTTTGGCTGTCTTCTGGCATCAGTTGTGTTGGATAATCTTCTGGGAATTCTCTATGACACCCTTTATTTAAACTGGATTCATACACTGTTCTCATTTTACTAATCACACTAGGGAATATCTTGTATCAAGTAATTCTTTGGAGTTAATTCCTCCATATACTGTTGCTTTTGTTTCCTCTACAAAGCCAGCTCAGTGTATGAGTAGCACAGGGATCTGTGTGGTAAAGTAAGGAGCTGATGGTAGGTGTGCACTTCACCTCAGATGCCAAAACAATCTCCTTAGTCTAGCGTAGTAGTAAAAGGAATGAACTCCCTCACTGTCTGACTGATACTGACTTTAAGCCACACGACGACTTTACTTTTTTTTTTTTACAAAGCCAGAGTATAAGACTTTTACTGCCTGTTCCAGGGATTGAATTTGATATACTTAACCAGCACTTATATTGTGAACACATAATCAGTTTTATAAATGCAGCTGTGTGAAGAAAGTTAATACATATTATTAGTCAACTTTTAAAATCGATTCTGTGAGTGTCTGCTATTAAGAAATAGTTAATACTAGACCCAGTCGTCATTGGTAATAATGTGCTCTTCATTAGATACTCTGTATTTGTCAGCTCTTAGTAAATGAGAATAACCTTAAAAATGACTTTCTTTGACAATTTAGCTGCCTGCTTTAAGAAAAGGGTTTTAAGATCTAGTCTGAAAGACTGTGGAAAGTCCCTGTGGTGAAGTGGATAATATGTAGAACTGCGACATCATAGTAAGCAAGTTTGAACTCCAGTTGAAACCAAACCCAGATTGTAGACTCCTCATAAAGTACAGGTCTGCAGCCATGCCTTACAAGTGATGGTACTGTGGTTTACATAGTGAGTAGGTTTGTATGTGCAGCATTGCTAGTTCTCCACCTTCTGTTTTGAATTCAGTTTTACTTTCCTACACCAGTCTGCTTACCAGAAAGCCACATCTACCCTTACAACTTCCCCATAGTAGGGGGAGACAAGATGGATTCATATCTTGTACAAGGATATTAGTAGAAAGTAAAATGCAGCATCATACAGGAGTTAAACTGAATTCATCAATTCCATTTTTACATATTAATTAAATGATTGAATCAGTTTTATTCAAATATCATTTGCAATCAAACAAAGTAAGATTCAGAAAAAAATAGATTGAAATACGATAATTCAAAAGAAACAAAATCTTGTGTAGGTGATTGGCCTGCAGTGTTAGAAGAAATCTCTGAATC
>CM042139.1:78257521-78293835 GCA_023376005.1 Doryteuthis pealeii | reverse complement strand
TTTAAACTTAATATTCATTTTTTCCTCAGAAATGTAATGTGATGTTCATGAGAGATGACACATACTACCTCCCAGCCACCCAACTCAAGAGGGCCTATGAGCCCCTTGCACTGGCCCTGTATTCATCTCTATGCTATCATAATATGTGGCGATTCTTTTAATCATCTTATTTTCCAATGTAATCAACCATCTACTAGCAGAGCTACCCAGCATTGCCCGGAATTTAAAAGTTAGAATTAAATCTCTTATCTATATTTATGTAGATTATATAATTTAATAAAAATTCTTTTAGTATATATTTGTCCTATTATCTTTTATTCTATATATATATCTTTGTTTTTAATCTGTTTATTTTTTAATATTATTCTGTTATTATTTTTTCTTTTATTTGTTTTTTATTCTTTAATCCTTTTTTAAATTAATTTTTAATATATAATTGATTTATACCCTTGTTACATTTTCAGTTAGCTTTCTTATGTAAAATGAGGGTAACAATTTTTAACCACCTCTCAGACAAAAATAAAGAGTGTGAATTTTATTGAACGTTGGTCTTTGCTGTCTCTACCAATGTTCCCTTATAAAAGGACATGTGCTCAGCCATTGTACAGACAAAACATCCATTTTGTACAACATCCCGTGTTTGTCTACCTTTCTCCACATATTGTCGGATTAATTTCCTCTTATTTCTCCCATACAGATTTTTAGTAAATAATTAGGAAAAAAAGGTCCAATATAACTAATGTTAGAAGTTGAGCATTCCTTAAAGAATTAATAGATAAGATATAATCATCTGCTGATTAAACGGAATAAGACTTTCAGAAAAGAATGTTGAAATATATCTAGATGAAAATAGTTTAACATTTCGCACTCAGAAATAAGAATCCTTACAAAGTAGAAAGCAAGAGCTTTTCAGTTAATCAAGATCTAAGCAGATGTTATTCATTAAAACTTTTCCTCACTGTATCAGAGTTCTATAGTCAAATACAAAAGTCCTAAATTGTATCTGATTAGAGTGGCTCATAGAATCAAAAGAATCAAAGATGGAATCCAATGAGCTGCAAGACTTATTTGTGAGAACTCAAACCAGTGTCAAATGGATCAAAAGATTGACACAAAAGTAAATGCCTGGATTACTTCCCCTTTTTTTTTTTTATTCACCACTTCTTTTATGTAATCCTTATCAATGCTTGATGAATGTGGAAATTACTTTCTGGTTATGTCCAACTTAGTGATCATCCTCCACACATTCTACAACAACACCAACATTAATGCTACAAAACCTGCTCTCAAGCCAACAAAGATCTGATGGCTTAACCAATATATTATTATTATTTGGATTATCGGACTATGTCCTCATCTTTATGTTATCTGTACAAAAGTTTCGGCGATGTGCCTCTGCCTTCTTCAGGTATTTCTTGTTGAACACGGGAGCCTTCTACAACTCTGGAACATATCTCTCTCTTAAGAGAAGGTCAGGACTTTCTGATAGATTCGTGAGTAAACTAAAAACACCTAGAGGAGTTCTGCATCACACAGAAGAAATGCAGTGTTTGTCTTGATTTTTAAACTGTTGCATGAAATATTTGGTTTTTAAATACTGAGATGCTGATTTACATTTGTGTTGACATCTGTTCAAGATTTTCTGAATCTTTGGTTAAATAGTTTCTTGGAATTAGTATAGCTTGCAATAGGCCAATTTTTCTCCTCTGAAACATAAGAAAACAGAATTCATACCTGTTTTTATAAATTGTGAGATCTTTTTTAATAATTTCCCACTTTATAATAGAATCTAATGGCGATATTATTTTTAAATGTCCAGGTTATATTTTACCATCTCTGTTAAAGTCAATTTCCCGCTCTTCAAAAAATATAGAGAAGAAAAGAAGTACCAATTCCGAAAAATTTTTACTAGTTACTTCTTATGATGTTTCCAAAGTTAAAATAATGTTAATCTTGAGATCTTCCCAAGTGTCTTCTATTACTAATCATCGACTTCCTTCCAAAAACTTACAATGCTCACACACAATTAGCAGCGAAAATTAATATTATATATAACGTTATTTAATTATTAGAAACAAGTTTGGTTGAAAGTTACCATGGAATATTTTTTCTTGATGCTTACATTGCAATTTTTTTTTCTAAATAGAGAGAAACAAACAACAACTACAAACAAATAAATCTAAACAAAAAAGAATACATAACAAAAAGGATAATATATAAGAAAGAACAAGACAGGACGAAGAACGAAAAGTAAAAGACAGAAAAAAAATAAAAAGAACACAAACAAAAAAAAAGAAATGCCCTGAATGGATTATGGGTTGAAGCACACATTGAAATAAAATATGGGACACCTCTCTCTACCATTAGACCCTGATATAAAGAAAATACATGATAGTTTGAACATAAGCAATTGAAGAACATTGAGAAGAATATTCTGTGGTATTTAACCCAAAAACTTTTTAAATAATATATATATATTATATATATATATTAATATCTATATATATATATATATATATATATATATATATTTAAAACAAGTTTTGTAAATACCACAGAAAATATTTCTCTCCAATGTTCTTCAATTGCTTATGTTGTTCAAACTATCATGTATTTCTTTATATCAGGGTTAAATGGTAGAAGAAGGTGTCCATATTTTATTTTCCAAGTGCTTTTCAACCATCCAAATCAGGGGATTATTTGTTGTAGTTGTTTTGTTTTGTTTCTCTCTCATTTAAGAAAAAAATTGAAATGTAAGCATCAAGAAAAATATGTCCATGGTATTCAACCAAACTTGTTTTGTTAGATCATGGCAAAGTATAATATATATAATTATATATATATATATATATATAGTGAGTGTGTGGTGCTATATTTGTTCCTCTGTAATAAGAGATTGGACAGCAATAACTATAATTAAGATATAACATTGTACTTGAATGAAAAGTGAAGTGTCCAAAAAATCTTTTGTATTGGAGCTTCCAGCATGAATTCCAAGCAGTAACAGAATGTAAATTTCAAAATTCCTGAGGGAGTGAATTGCATGAATAGTGCTGCTTTCCTCACAGACAGTGCCTAACTGACTCAGTTTGATGCACACAGTAGACAAACCTGAAACAAATACAGGGCATGTGGCAAAATTATAACAATTAAATATAAATAATCTGTAGAACAATTTAAGATACTTAGGCAGTAAACATCTCCTCCACAGAAATGACGTTAATGCACACATAGGAAAGGCATGGCCGCTAATAAAATAGATTACTCTATCATATGGAGGTCCAAATCTCACAGACAAGCTAGAGACAGTTTCTTCCAGGCGTTGTCGTGTCAAGTACTGCTGTATGGCTGCCACCACCGGACCTAACTAACGACCCTAGAGAATAAACTGAGATAGGATAGCTGCACAAAGAAAGCTGCGGTGATCATGAACAAGAATGGAAACAGCACCCTACGAGAAAACAGCTGTAGGCGGCAACCTACCACATATCACCCAAACCATCGCGGAGTAAGACGGACAAGACATGCGGGGACAGCTGCTGGAGAAGCAAGGACAAAACTCATAAGCGATGTCCTCCTGTGGAAGCCCAGCACATGGACAAGCCAGTGTTGGGACTGACCAGCAAAAACGTAGTGTTGATCAGCTCTGTTGCGGATGAGGGATGCTGCATAGAGGACCTCCCGAGAATGAATAAGCGATAGGGACGGATGAGGAGAGATTGTCATGGATATTCCGCGCTGAAAGCAACGACATGAGATGATGGATATATAATATAATATGATATATATAGTATATATATAGTGTTGTGGTGTTGCATGGAAGTAATTCTGGTGAACCCTGGGTTTGCATACCTTTTGGATATTCATGGTTTCCAAAAACCCAGGTTACACACAATTACTTCTCATGCAATTATATATATATATATATATTCTTTAAAAAATATACAAATAGCTCTACTATAACTGATAATTGAGCAATCCACTGATTAATACAGCAAAAACTTTGTCTACCATAAATTCACTAAGTGAGCTTGTGATTAAAATAGCTATTGCTAATATATATTTATTTATTTTTATATATATATATATATATATATATATAGTATATATATAAGACCACAACACAGTGGTCCCGTTATTTCTGTGTTTTTCTTTTTTCTTTGTGTGTTTACTTAACTCACACACGCATCTGTGTAGGGCAGCATTTTTTTTTTCTTATGTGGGTATTGTGATAAAGCTAAGCAAGCTTTAGTCTTATGAACTATTCCCCTAGGGTATATAGATCAGAACCCTAATTAGGTACTAAGGGTTAATGCTAAAGAGATGATAAATCATATTTAGCTGGTAAAGAAAAATATGTCTGGAATAAACCCAAAATGCCTGCAAAAGAAAAATCAATAGGATCTCTTAAAATAGCACCTTCTGATCTTCTCTCCTTTCAAATCTTTCATGTGTACATTCATTTTGACTTGTTGGTTGAGTCTCTATGAAGACTGGGTCTATTGTGTGCATAGAAAGTTATATAAAAATATATCTTGTATAGATTTTACATTTTTCATTGTTTCATGGGAACTCTTCTTTCAAATTTACACTAAAGTCATTACAAACACACAGCACATATATATATATATTATATATATATATATAAATGCCACAATTGCAAGAAACCCTCGCAGCTATTTTGAAATGTAAAATATTGGTATGTTTAAAATATTTAATATCATTTGAAAAATTTTACAATTTTAACATTTTTCTATATAAATATATACATATACATATATATTATATATAGAATATAGATATATCCACAGACACCATGTTTTCGACATTCACCTCTCTTCCAGTATGGCTAGATACTTAGCAACTACTTTTAACCCAGAAGCCAAACCTGATTGTCTTTTTCATCAGTACAATTCATCATCCAGCTGCGCAGTAAGAAGCAGAGTTTTAACTGTAAATATATACATCGGTATAATATATTTACGATCACTAGAAAGCTCTAATCCATAAACCAAGAGAGCTTGTTTATGCAAACAGGGAAACAAGTTAATGTCCTTTCCGAGAGCTCTACTTTGTTTGGGAGCATATAATAGTCCTCCACAGACACCATAATGAAATAAATGAAAGAAGATTTATGTTTCCACACTCATGCTAACATCAAAAAACAGTCTGCATCATATGAAATCATTTAAAAATGCATGATCAATGTTTCAGTTATTGTTTATATGTACTAACAAATGGTATTTATCCCAGTCATGTGATAATAAATTGCATAACGATTTTAAAAAAGCAAGTTTAAATAGATAAATGTCGCATTTTATTCCTTTTGTTTTTATAATTTTTTTTATTTTCCTATGTATTATAAGCAATATTCTTTGTGAATAAATTTTATAAGAAAGACAAAAGGTTATTTTTCATTAAGCTTGAATAAAGGGCTGCAATTTGAAATGTTCATGAAATGTTCAGGCTTTTTAATTGATATAAAAATACTAGCAAATATATGCACCCTCCGGGTGCAAGTATTTAAGTTTTAATATAATAAAATCATATTAAATTAGAAAGCCAATGAAACTGAATAAAAATGCAGATAACATGAATTTGGAAACAGAGGGGTATGATTGAAAATAGAACAACTTTGAAACTAACTCTTATCCATCATTTTCAAATTACTCCTATTCCTAATTTAACTATTTAGTTAAAATAGGAAGTAAAGAATAATATTACAGTTTATTTCTTTTTGTTAAGGGATTTTCTTTTAAGATTTATTGAAGAGTTTTTTTGCTCCATATTCAATAAAGATAAAATTAAACAATTAGAAAATCAATAATATTAAGCACATATTTATTAAAATCAATTTTTTAAAGATCAATATGCAAATTAGCCTTCCATTCACACTGTAAACCGCTGTTTGTTGTATATATTAATACAACTGCATGTCATTTTGTATGTAGATATGGTCAACAGTCTTAAATGATGTAAAACAATTTTATTAATAATTGGAGGTTTAGATAAAATATAAAATCATGGAGAATGGGATGCACATATCAAAGGGAATTGTGGTTTGGTATAGTCAATATAGTTTCGGTTACAGACGAGAAAAACTCACAATCTCCATTATAATAAGATATGCTGCCTACACAGATATGTGTGTGAATAAAACAGGACATGAAATGAGGAATTAAGAACAAATTGTTTTTTATGACTATATAAAAAACAAAAATATTGACACCCACACAATTTTTATATAGTATCATGTAGGTTTCTATTATAGTAGGGTATTTGTATAGAAAAGCTTGAACCCAAAATCAATTAGGATTTTTTAGTCTTTGTTATTTTGTTTTATCTTTTTTTTTTTTTGCATGGTTGCAAAATTGAAACACTATCTTTGTAAAACAAAGCATAGGTACCACATGTATATATATATAGAGAGTTTCATAATTTGCTTGAAGCATTGTGTATGTATTGGTAGGAGGTTTGATTTAGAAAGGCTATCACAATGCAGTTTGGAATAAATAAAAAATAATAATACGGTAACAATGGTGTTTGTGTGTGAACCTGTATTTTTATTATTTTCTTATATATATATATTATATATATATATAATATATTTTATTATTTCTTAATATATATATATATATACATACATATTTACATATATATGTATATTTTTATTATTTCGTATATACATACATATTTATATAATATAATACATATATTTCTTATATATATAATACATACATATATATGATATATATATATATATATTGGTATAACACTGTTTTTTGTGTGTATATTATATTTATAAATATTTAGTACTGAATAATATAGTATGTTAAATTCATAAGTAAATATAGTGCTCAATATCATTTAATCGAGCATGTATATTCCTAAGTTTAGGGTATAAAAGACATTAAGCACAACATTTCTTTGTAACTGGACAGTTCTTACCCTAGGATGTTCAAGACCAAGTTACTGGTTTGAAAATCACCCATAGGCAAGAAACTGTCAGTTACAGCCACCCATCATCTCCATGTATTTGTACACTAGCTTTTTATATATATATATATATATATATATAATATATATATATATATAAAGTCATCCACAAGACACCGATGTTTTCGGCATAATCATGCTCTTCAGTGTGGCTAGAGACAAACTCTCTTGGGTAGGGTCAACTCAGACGTGACCGGGCATGGTAGTCAATATTTATCCCTCGCCCACTGTCACGATCGCGGGGACTGTTTTTAAACTATTAATATAACATAGGAAAATGTATTTTTTCGTCACTGAGAGATCAAATTTCCGGGAAAAAATGATCATTGCTTATTTGGGCTTAGCAGTGAGAGTTATTTAAATTACAAATTGAGAGCTCATGGTGTGTGTGGTGGTGTGTGTGTGTGTGTGTGTGTGTGTGTGTGTTGTGTACAGATATATAAAATGCACTAACCAATGCCACAATTTTTAAAAAAAATAAAATGCTAGTATAATGTTTTTTGCTCTAAAACTTTTTTTTGACAATTCCAAATTAATTATACAGCAAATGTAGTGGTTACAGATAAAAAATCTAAACCTCTAAACTAATTGGATTAGCATCATTGCTTGCTTTTCCCTTACAAATGTTTAAGGTGTAAGATCTGTACATTTTAAACTGAATGGGGAAAAAAAAAGAATAAAAAAAAAAAAAGAAACCAATGCTTTTTCAATTATCTTAATTATCTGACCAAAATTATCTTTCTTCTTTTCATTTCCGCTTTCTTTGATCTAAAAACTTTAAATTTCAAAATAAAAGAAAAAAAAAATCACCCTTCCTAAGAAAGAAGCTGTATCAAGACACAATGGAAAGTTCTTGAAAACAACATGTTAAAGAAAAAATATGAAGATTCACAATGAAAAAAAAAAGGAGAAAAAAATTCTTTTTTTTTAATAAATTCCAACAGGCACAAACAGTGCCTTGAGTCTGTGGGGAGGAAAAAAAACTTTTAATAAGGTAATTCATGATTGAGACTCGATAAAGGTCTGCACCTGAAAATGGGTGGAAAAAAGATCTTGCATGACATGAACTGAGTTTCTGTAAATTAGATTTCACAGTTTTTTTAACTTCAGGCATATAGCAGGGCTTTGAAGGCTAACTGACTTACTAGATTCCGTCATTATAAACATTTTTTTTCTTTATTTGCATTTCACCGCTTTCTCCCACATCGATAGAAAACATCACTTGAATGAGTTAAATCATTGACTAGTTGGACTTAAAGGAGAGAGAGAAAAAATCAAATTTCTTAGGAAGATCAATGGAGCTTGGTAATTTTGTAAGAGTGATGATGAAAACATGATATAGATATAATTTACTGAGTTAACTGTTCTTTATTGATAGCTTCTTTAATTTTTATGGATTTTCTTATATCTACTGGATTTGTTAGAAAATGAAGAATTCCTGTCCTCAAAGACTTCTATTCTCTGAGCTTTGCTTAGTCGTTAATGAGCATGGAAAAGTCTTTGATGATAAAATTTACCCTTTGATCTGCAGCATTCTAATAAAGATCAACTCAGTATCTGCTTTATTCTGAAAACATATAAAATGTTGCTAAACCCTTGGCTCTTAAATACTCAGATACTTTGGGCTCACAAACTTTTACAGCACAACACACATTGAAACTTTATTCTAATGTGCAATCTTTGTTTTAAGCTGTCTCATCATTCAATTAAAAGAAAAGTCTGATATGGCCGCAGTATTAAACCTTTATTTTTAGTAGAATTCTATTGATTTTTCTCAGCCAAATATGGGCTTATTGTCATATTGTAGAATAGTGGTAAACCCAAAAATATCAGACCTGACTGTTCATAATAAATAGTGTCAGCCCTGAAAATTGGGTGTCTAGGTTCAAAAGAGTTTAATATTGATTAGAGATGGAATTTCAGAAATATTGTTTCTAATGTTGATTTCTTATATTCTTACATTTAACAAACTCTGATTATTTTAAAAAATAGTATTAAAACTTTTTCTTTTTAAATAAAATCTATTATAAAACATGATAATTCTCTCAGTACAGATTGGTTTTCTCAGTATTTTATGTTGACTGATTTTAAATGGCCATATCAACCATCAGGGTTTTTTTGTTCGTTTTGTTTTGTTTTTTTTTTTTTGTGTTTTTGCCCTTGATATAATATCAGTAATGCCTATCTAATACAATAATATTACAAACACATCTATTCTAGCATATATAGTCCATAACAGAGTACTAACCACCAAATGACATTAAATGGCAGCTGAAGAGGTACTCACATCCCCACAAACTAAAGACTGGAGCCACACCACCCGGAATTCATAAAACCAGCAGGATATCTCTGTTTTTGGAGAAAGGGGTTTTATTTGTTTCAGGGGAGATACAGCCTATCTACCCCTGATGGACCCAGGGTAATTTTTATTTCCTCTCCCTGCATGATGGGGATAATTGGTCCAATGGAAATGGGAAATATCTCCTGGCTAAATCTATGCATTAGAAAATTTAGTCTGGATATTTTAGGATTAGAACTGATCAAAAATCATAGATGATGAAGAACTAAATAAGAAATATGGCTTTTATTTTTAACCTAAAAAATTAAAATAATGACTTTATTATAACATAACAGATTATTTCTATGGTGAAGGTTAAGAAAAGAAGAGAGAAAAAATAAAAAAAGAAAAGGAATAATTATTTGTGGAGAGTATGATAATCGTTATAAAGAATATTTTTTTTTTCATCGAATGATTTTTTTCCTCATTCAATCACAAATTAGACATTTGATCAATAATGAGATTCACATGCAAATTCTGTTAGAATAACAAGTTTGATATGAGAGATTATATAGAATTTTACAGAAAAAAACCAATGGAACATAAGAGTTACTGCAAATATTTATTCAATGAATTAGTCACACATGGGCTCATTGTTCAAAAAATCTTAAGTACTCATTTGATTTATTTTTCAAAACCTGTATTATAAAAGTAAACTTTTTTTTTGTATAAAAAGAAAATAGTTATTTTTACAATATCTTATTTGAAAACAACCTGTACAGATTTCCATAATGACTGTCCTTGATTGTCTAATTTTCGAATCCTGTTGCATTAGTTTTGGAACTGAACTCTTTAGTGAATTGAGCATGAAAATAATGTATTGATGGCAGGTTTGGTTTCTTTTGTTTAATGGCATACCTACCTTTGGTGGTTATTAATGCCAAAAGCCTTTTATCATAACATGTGCAAGAAGGGCAGTGGCTGACGTTTCAGTGCCCTTGATATAACATAAGCTGCATCTAAAGTTATGAGCTCTGGGTGAGTGTGGAGTACACCCTTCATCGCCATTAACTCCCCAGGTCCACTCTGACTAAGAGTAGCAGTACCTTTAGGGTTCCATTATGGATAAGAAATAAGATTTCTTTAAAATGAAGGTTAGAAAAATAACTGAGTTTTAAAAAAATAATACTCATCGAAGAATGAAAATAAATACAAAATCATCTTTGGGCATAAAAATAAACCCAAGAATGATATGCTGTAAAAATGCAACAACAACAAAACTTAATTCCTGATCTAATGAAAAGGGGAATAAGACTCCTTGTTTCCGCTGATACCAACAATAGGAGCCATTATGCCAGAATTTTTATATTTCATGAGTTATTGAACATTTGATCATTTGATGTTTGATTATTGAGACATGTTATCTTCTGCCTTTAAATTCACAATTTTATTCGTTTAAGTCCATGACCAGCATTCAAAATTATTTATTCATTCAGTCATTTTTTTATCAAAAAAAAGCATCATAATTCAAGTTCAAACTATCAATATATTTTAACATTACAACTCAAATGATATTTGTTTTAACTTTTATTTTGCTGAAGATTTAATGAAATTTGAATCTTACCGATAGGGAATATTTTTATGCAATTATTTTGATAACTAAATCTAGAATGCCATTTCTCAGGAACTTTGGAAAGCATTTTACCTAGAGGCACAGGAAGAAAATAATGAGATTTGGGGGTGTCATTTTTTCTTTATTTTCTTTTATAAGGAAATGAAGACGAAAGTTTTAAAATCAATTTTAATCCAGGGTAATTTTCCCCTATTCCAACCAGTGCAATAAAATGATAAAAAGGAATAATCATATCCTAAATTGTACTTCCTTGTCAATAATAATAGAACAACAATATTGATTGTATAGTGTAACTGGAGGTTAAATTCTGGAAAGAAAGGAATAGAGGTGAGGAATCTCATGATTCATCTCTTTCTCTAATATCATGGAAGCAACACTGGGATCATCCAATATGCAGGTGGAATTTTAGGGGTCTGGTTCGATGATCAACCAGTTTTTGTTTAGATAGTGAAGCCTGTGTTTGTTCATAGGTGAAGTGGTATTTATAATACTGGAACAGACCTACGTGTTTATTTGATATACCAGCCTCCCTTGTCAGCAAAGTGAGCTATGTTCATTTGGAGGCATTTCAAAGCCCTATGCACCATCATAATATAAATCTTGGTACAGGGGTTTGTATGACTGGAATGCCAGGACAAGAGAGAGAGTCAGCCAGACCCAGAGAGAGTGTCTGAAGAAGAGAACCAAGGCACAGTACAAAGTTATTTGCCTCAAACATCCAAAATCTATCCAAGTGCTCCAGATTTCTATTTCTATGACCTCTAAACTTATAAGAGAATAAACAATAAATGGTCCTATGCTAAAGAAGATTATGTTATTATTCATTTCTTCACTCCAAAATAAAGCTGAATGTTTGCTTTACTTATCACAAGCCCCCTACCATAATCAGTATGCCCTGAAAACTATTGTACTATAACTCATATACTGTTAAACATTAGTGGATAATGCATATTAACTTTATGCAGAAATATAAAATTCTTGTGTTAAATGAAAAAAAGATTGAAAAAATATTACTGCTGATTATTATAACAAAAGAACTAGAAATCATGTTGCAAATTTGATAACTAATCATGTAGGAAGAATGGTTGTTGCTTGAATATCATTTCCTCATACAGAATAAATGTGAGATCAATTCATAATGAATTAATAACAAATATGTTATTGCCTGAGCAAACCTTAACAGAATAAATACAAACATGATTATGAGATATAAGGAAGAGTTCATACAGAGTGTGGTGAGTGAAATGTCCTAATAGGAAAGTAAAGAAAGTATGTAGCTAGTACAAAAGAAAATGAAAGACTTACATATTAAGCAGGCTATCATGTTCATGTTAAAATGTGGTGCTGGGTGCAAATTCCACCCTGTCTGTGGACACAAATGCAACTCATGCATTGCTAGTCCTTGTCAAGACCTAAGATAAAAAAGGGTTTTGACTTTGCTGCTGCTTCTTTATAAATGCTGCTGGCCATGCCACCTATTGGCAGACACGAGAGGTAATTGCCTTTCATGTCCCCTAGAATCAAATAGGAAACCATGGCAGGTAAAGCATGTAATCCCTTGTTTTTAATGTTTATTTTAATGTTCTTTATTAATATATTTTTATCTAATCTTTTTTAACATATATTTTTCACCCTGTCAGATGGGGCAGAAGAATACACCAACTGCACTTTCTGCAGAGGAGTAAAATCCTCCATCTCCAATGAGGCCACCTGTTGGCCATGGGGTGGTGATCCATGATGCTTAAGGAATCTTGATGGCTGAGCAGTCCGTGATATGCAACATGCCACTTTGGCCCATACTTAGGCTAGATGAGCGGTTGGAGAGGTCCCTTTGATCAATTGGCTGGTCATGTCAAGCCCTAGTATATATGATTGTCCCAACCCTATTGTTTTATGGCAAGATCCCCCCCAACCCTTTTATCTGGTGTGTTAGAAAACGGTGGATGAGGCTCTTAGTATCCTAGGCATGGATTCTTGGAAAATTCCCCAATTACATTTTTAGAAACTGGCTGAAATTAAAGAACTTTTGGTAGTTTAATTAAAAGTTAACATGTGCATGAGGTGAAACCAATCAGAATGACAACTGAAATCTTTTAAATCAATTGAAATATTACTCAAATTTTTTATCTAAATAAAAAAAAACATTCAGGATACGGGGTGGTCCGAAAGTCTTGCACCCCTAGATATTGTTTTAATTTGATTATTTTTTGTTTTTATTATATGATATATAAGTTATGTGTTATTTTACTTGTAAAAGTCTTTAAGAATTAAATTATTTCCGAGAATTTTCAGGTTGTATTTGTATTGTCAATTACAGTTCAAGTGAAAATCATGAAGTAGAAAGCAACTTTCATGGTTCAGTGTTATTGCATAAGGTCATCAATTTTGAGGATCTCTCATTATCAAGAGAAGCCTGCTGTATATAAAATAAATTAAAAATAACAAATATATGCATTATTCAGATTTTTCAGAGTGTTGTCCTCATTTTTATTGTTATGTGCACAATGTTTTCAGCTGTTGTGCTCTCTGGTTCTATCAGTGTTTCTTGTCAAACTCAGCCTTTATTTCATATTTCATAATTAATAATGGGCTTGGTTTGAAGTTCCATTAAGGTCCTAATTACAACATGAGATTTCCAAGTTCAACAGGAAGATTCCAAGTTTGACAAGAAACACCTGAGGAGGCCAGAGGGCACATCATCCAAAATGTTGTTTATAAACATTAAAGATGAGAAAGAACAATGCGAAAAATCTAATAATACAATTATCAAACCCCATCTCAAAAATTGAGACAAATATGAATATAGATGTATATACAAATGATAAGATGAAGTATTATTGAAATGCAGAAACTAATATGAAACAAACCAATAACCCAAAGTAATCAGTCTACATATTGGAAAATCAGCAAATAACTAATAAATATTCGGAAGTGAAAGGAAAAATATTTCTATCAATCTCCCTGAAACATGAAAACTGAATTTAATTTCATCCCCTTGACACTTCAAATTCATTCAAATTATAAGTCATTAATATTTACAAAGCTGAACTTTGAATGGTACAGGACAAATGAAAACAGATAGGTGGAGTAAAATGATTGTGTTTTGCATAGTAAGAAAAATCTGCCAGCCTTGAAAATCAGCATTTAAGATGCTGGCTTTTTAATTGGACTTACTATTGGAAATTACACAACTACACAATCAAATCAAAATCGAACACATTGCGTAGTGAATATAGGCATTGGTTAAGAACAGTTTTAAGTGACAGTTATCTGTAGGCTGCAGTTTCAATCCTGGTTAAGGGTGACAGTAACATAGAATAATAATTAACACAGCTTAACACTTGTACCCAGCTATGGTTATGAGATGAGAACAGGATACCCCTATGGATTGAATAAAGGGTTGAGTTCAAAGTTCTGTGATGGCACCCGATTACGACAAGAATGTTCCAGAGTTCGAGAAGGCTCCCGTGTTCAACAAGAAATACCTGAAGAAGGCCAGAGGGCACATCGGCCGAAACTTTGTACAGATAACAATAAAGATGAGGACAATAGTCCGAATAATCCAAATAATAATAATAATATTGGTTAAGCCATCAGATCTTTGTTGGGCTTGAGAGCAGGTTTTGTAGCATTAATGTTGGTTGTTGTAGTAATGTGTGGAGGATGATCACTAAGTGGACATAACCAGAAAAATTTCCCATTCATCAAGCATTGATAAGGATTACATAAAAGAAGTGGTGAATAAAAAAAAAAGGGGAAGTAATCCAGGCATTTACTTTTGTGTCAATCTTTTGATCCATTTGACACTGGTTTGAGTTCTCACAAAAATAAGTCTTGCAGCTCATTGGATTCCATCTTTGATTCTTTTGATTCTATGAGCCACTCTTATCAGATACAAATTTAGGACTTTTGTATTTGACTATAGAACTCTGATACAGTGAGGAAAAGTTTTAATGAATAACATCTGCTTAGATCTTGATTAACTGAAAAGCTCTTGCTTTCTACTTTGTAAGGATTCTTATTTCTGAGTGCGAAATGTTAAACTATTTTCATCTAGATATATTTCAACATTCTTTTCTTGAAAGTCTTATTCCGTTAATCAGCAGATGATTATATCTTATCTATTAATTCTTTAAGGAATGCTCAACTTCTAACATTAGTTATATTGGACCTTTTTTTCCTAATTATTTACTAAAAATCTGTATGGAGAAATAAGAGGAAATTAATCCGACAATATGTGGAGAAAGGTAGACAAACACGGGATGTTGTACAAAATGGATGTTTTTGTCTGTACAATGGCTGAGCACATGTCCTTTTATAGGGAACATTGGTAGAGACCAGCAAAGACCAACGTTCAATAAAATTCACACTCTTTATTTTGTCTGAGAGGTGGTTAAAAAATTGTTACCCCTCATTTTACATAAGAAAAGCTAACTGAAAATGTAACAAGGGTATAAATCAATTATATATTAAAAAATTAATTTAAAAAAGGATTAAAGAATAAAAAACAAATAAAAGAAAAAATAATAACAAGAATAATATTAAAAATAAACAGATTAAAAACAAGAATATATATATAGAATAAAAGATAATAGGACAAATATATACTAAAATTTTATTAAATTATATAATCTACATAAATATAGATAAGATTTATTCTAACTTTTAAATTCCGGGCAATGCTGGGTAGCTCTGCTAGTAGATGGTTGATTACATTGGAAAATAAGATGATTAAAAGAATCCGCACATATTATGATAGCATAGAGATGAATACAGGGCCAGTGCAAGGGGCTCCATAGGCCCTCTCGAGTTGGGTGGCTGGGAGGTAGTATGTGTCATCTCACAATGAACATCACATTACATTTCTGAGGAAAAAATGAATATTAAGTTTAAAGATTCAGATTTCTTCTACCTGCAGGCCATCACCTACACAAGATTTTGTTTCTTTTGAATTATCGTATTTCAATCTATTTTTTTCTGAATCTTACTTTGTTTGATTGCAAATGATATTTGAATAAAACTGATTCAATCATTTAATTAATATGTAAAAAATGGAATTGATGAATTCAGTTTAACTCCTGTATGATGCTGCATTTTACTTTCTACTAATATCCTTGTACAAGATATGAATCCATCTTGTCTCCCCCTACCTATGGGGAAGTTGTAAGGGTAGATGTGGCTTTCTGGTAAGCAGACTGGTGTAGGAGAAGTAAAAACTGAATTCAAAACCAGAAGGTGGAGAACTAGCAATGCTGCACATACAACCTACTCACTATGTAAACCACAGTACCATCACTTGTAAGGCATGGCTGCAGACCTGTACTTTATGAGGAGTCTACAATCTGGGTTTGGTTTCAACTGGAGTTCAAACTTGCTTACTATGATGTCGCAGTTCTACATATTATCCACTTCACCACAGGGACTTTCCCACAGTCTTTCAGACTAGATCTTAAAACCCTTTTCTTAAAGCAGGCAGCTAAATTGTCAAAAGAAGTCATTTTTAAGGTTATTCTCATTTACTAAGAGCTGACAAATACAGAGTATCTAATGAAGAGCAACATTATTACCAATGACGACTGGGTTTAGTATTAACTATTTCTTAATAGCAGACACTCACAGAATCGATTTTAAAAGTTGACTAATAATATGTATTAACTTTTCACACAGCTGCATTTATAAAACTGATTATGTGTTCACAATATAAGTGCTGGTTAAGTATATCAAATTCAATCCCTGGAACAGGCAGTAAAAGTCTTATACTCTGGCTTTGTAAAAAAAAAAAAAGTAAAGTCGTCGGTGTGGCTTAAAGTCAGTATCAGTCAGACAGTGAGGGAGTCATTTTTTTACTACTAGCGCTAGACTAAGGAGATTGTTTTGGCATCTGAGGTGGAGTGCCACACCTACCATCAGCTCCTTACTTTACCACACAGATCCCTGTGCTACTCATACACTGAGCTGGCTTTGTAGAGGAAACAAAGCAACAGTATATGGAGGAATTAACTCCAAAGAATTACTTGATACAAGATATTCCCTAGTGTGATTAGTAAAATGAGAACAGTGTATGAATCCAGTTTAAATAAAGGGTGTCATAGAGAATTCCCAGAAGATTATCCAACACAACTGATGCCAGAAGACAGCCAAAGGGTAGCATAACTAAAACCTTGTAACTTTCATAACCACGACAAGGCTACCAGTTTGAATAATTGAATAAATTAATAATCTAATGATGCTGGTATCCATCTTTCTATCTATATATATACAAAGGGCAGTTGTGTGTATGTATATATGTATGTCCGAAGAAAACTACGATAATAAAACACTTAATGACAAAGTAAATATATATACGCATTCACTATCACCAGAGCTTGCTTTTTGTGCAAGAATAATGAAGATATTATTTATATCTGGGAAGACATTTAAAAATTAGGATTTGAATAGTAAGAGAAGGGAAAGTCATTGGTGGTGTTCGTTATTAAAAATTAACTATGTGTAGCAAGATGGGGATTATCCTGAGCGAGAACTACATATATTAGAAAAGAGAGGAAGAAGAAATAAGAGATAGTAAAGGTTTTAAAAAAATAGTGATGAGCACAAAACCATTTTCGTGATTTTGACTGGGGCACTATACAACATATATCGATATACCGCCACGTTACATATATCGCTTTCGGTACTGTGACCAATATATCACTATGTTACATATATATTTTGGTACCGTGACCATGTACCACTACATAACATATGTAAGACCAAAACAATCAATTGATCTGTGAGACTAACTTTTTATTATTCCCCCTCTACCTAGGCAATGCCGGGTAGCCGTTTCTAGTTTGTAATATGAAGTTTCCTGTCTATTCAATGACTTGAGACTGTACGCTTACATAAAGCAAAACAAATCAATACAATTTATCATTTATTGTCATTATAGTTATTTTACTTAGCCAATTCGCATCCTATGAAAAAAAGTGTTACTTTCAAATATCTATTGATTAAATTCTTAATTGAATTCAACAGATTATGCTATGCATTAATTCATTTAGAAAAGTTAGGAAAAATATTAATGCAGTTTTTTGAATTTTTGATAGTTATGCCAGATGTAAGGGGTTGGTGGTTGGAGATTACAAATGTGACAAGTATCATACGGGTTAGCATGCTCAAAAAATAACCATCATCAGCATTGCAGTCTTGGAAGACTATATAGTTCTTGTGCCCCTGAAGTTACACACCTCCTGTGACAGTGAAGTCCAATGTTTGAAAAACATTCTTGACCGAAGATGTTGCATGTGAAGGCTGTCCCTGAAGATGTTGATGTGCTGGTGCTTTGTTGCTGCCACTTTCTCTGGACCTCTTGGCTTCATGGTGTTGCACCAGGGTGACTTCATACTTGAACAGTCCACTACAGAGAGCCTGCTGTCACGAGGGTGATCCTGAGCCAAATTGATAATTGCATTTTTTTAATTTTTGATAGTTATGCGAGATGTAAGGGGAGCAGAGATTACAAGTGTGACAAGTATCATACAGAGTTAGCATGCTCCAAAAATAATACCTCCAATTCATTTCAACTGAAACTACAACAACGCTGTTGGTGTGGTTCAGTTTATTTAATGACATATCAACTCCCTATGGTCATTTAATGCTGAAATCTTATTTGTAAATGTTTGATTGGAATCATAACTATTTTCAATGTTCCATTGCATTTTATTTTCATCTGTCTATAATCATTTGTTGACACACAGTTATGTGATATCCAGTATTCCTGTCTAATACTAATAATTTATACACATTTATATGGCTTCAAGTGACTATTGTTATTTAATAATTATTATATAGTTTTAAGTATTCTTATCTAACACCGGGTCCAAGTATTTGTTTATCATTTCATTTTCCTTCATCTTCTCTCGGTGATCTGTCAGGACAGCAAAATCCACAAGATGACAAGCTTTCTTCTTCTTGATTATTATTTTCCTTGCAAGTTTTTCATACCAGTTTTTAACTGAAGCCTGAGTGACAATAAACCTCCTCAGAAAGACTGTATACTAGCTGATCTTAAGAGTACTGTGGTTTTGATGGTCTTGATTCTACTTCTGATCTCCAATTCCTCCAATATCTTTTTCTAACCCGTGGGGACCATTTCAAGGCACAATTATAATTAATGTCACAGTTATCTGTATGTTCTTCAGCTCTATACCAAGATTTAAGTATTTTCTATCTTTTCCTTTTTTTATTTTAATTTTTGATCTACTAGATGACAAGTTATTTTTTTCTTTTCTTTTTTTTCTTAACACTATATCTGGTCTATTCTTCTCATCATTAGTATTATCATTATTAGTAATAGTAGTTTAAGTATTATATTAATATTAGTAGTATCTATTTTAGAATGGCATCTCTTTAAATTAACTTTACAACATTGATTTTAAAACAATGAATAATTTCTCTATTCCATAAAATCATTTCTTCATTTTTTTCTTTCTTTTGAATCCTTGTCAGATCTTTACATAATTCTTAAAAATTAATTGAACTATTGAAGAACAAAATTAAAGATCTGAATATCAGTTTTAAAATGTCTATAACCACAGGTAATCTTAGAGGCAAAGTAAGAATATATATCCGGAATTCATTTTCTATAGATTTAAGGATATATATTTTTTCAACTGAGACAGTCTCTGTGGGGATTTCGGATGAAAATAAACTTTATCATAAAAGAAAGAAATTTAAAAGAAAGAAAGAAAAGCAGACTTGACAAAAATATTTCAATCAAATCTATACATTGTAACAAAATAATATCTAATCATCATTCAATTTAATGTTCTATAAATGGTTCCTTCAATGTGCCTTAGTCGTGTGAAGTGGTAGAACAAGAGAGAGAGAGAGAGAGAGAGAGAGAGAGAGAGAGAGAGATTTACATCACTGCACTGTCCAGACAGAGGAAACATTGTACTGAGAAAGTGATTGCTTTTTATTCAGTGGTGATCAAGAGGATATTGATGATTATGATTGGATCTTTTCATTTCAATTATTGATAGAAAATATTAACATATTGATTTTGTACCTTATTTCTTCTCTCCTCTCTCTCTCCCCTCTCTCTCTCTCTTTCTCTCTCTTCTCTCTCTCTCTCTCTCTCTCTCTCTCTCTCTCTCAATCAAATTATTACAGAGCATCAACAAAAAATCTCCAAGACAACATATTGATTCATTCTTGTTTATTTCAAAATGGCTGCAGTTCTGTTCAGCTGCCATGATTATATTATCTATCTTGTTTCTTTCTAAATATATTTTATTCCTCTTCCTATCTCGCCTGGAGTATAAAATAAAAAAGATTACTGAATATATAAGAATGTTTAAAACATGATTCCAATCAAATGTCTGAAAAAGTAAGACTTATTTATTTTTAGCAGGTGTGTATATTACTTTTAGCCCATATTTTTTCAAATTTTATTTGTATTTGTTCTTGAGATAAATTGTCTGACTGAAGTAAACAAAATTTATTGCTTAATTCCTGTTAAAATGACTTGGTAATTCTACTGTACAAGTATTTTCACAACTTCAAGTAATCAAACTAAAAAAACTTGGTTAACCTTGCAAATACAAAGCCCAAAGTAAACAATCTTAAATTAAATGTATCTTCATTTATTTACATATTTTAAGTTTTATAACATTATGCCTAGCATATATATGGTAAGACAGAATTAATAAATAGTTAACAGGACTGAATAGAAAATAAGCATCTCTATTATTTGTCGGAATTTTTGAGATGAAGCTTGATAATTTGTATTATTTAGATTTTTCAGACTGTTGTCCTCATCTCTTTGTTTTAAACTATTTCACATTTGTATTATTTAGATTATTCAGACTATTGTCCTCATCTTTATTGTTATCTAGTATGTTTCGGTCGATATGCCCTCCAGCAATCGGAGAAATAGTATTTCATTTTATCCAACATTTAAACACTGAGAGTTAATTCTCTCAGTATTTTACCATATAATTTAAAGAAAAGACTTTTTCAAAGAAACTAATCCCATAATACATCTAAAGTAATGTTCTGTTTAAAATAATAATTTTAAACTCCATTATTTTTACTCTGTTTCATTGTTCACCTCTTACCTACTGAGTGTGCAGGTGTCAAATATGGCTTGCCTTGACCAGCTGAAAACCATCCTATTCCTCTTTTTGGATGCCTGAACATTAGAAACATGATATTTTAAATTATGAATAATACAATGTATTATTCCATTGAAGACAAGTACAATAGACCTCTTTCACCAGGGAATTTTACCCCAATGCATGAAAGTGGATATAATGAAGATTTTTAGGTAAGAAGTTAATGAAAAAAAAGGATTAGATATTTTCTTCACTTAATCAAAGTCACAATATAGAGCATTAGTTCTCAGCCTTTCAACTTATGGCCCCTTTTGATTCCTATTTTACTCTATTTGGTTGGTTTGTCAGAGTGGACCTGAGAGTAATTGCAATGAAGGGCTACTCCACATCTCCATAGCTACAGAATTTAAATTTCACCATTAGATGCAATTTATTTTACTCTGGTGGACTCCAATGCCATTTGATATTTAACAAATCCTATTGTATTTTTATAATTAAATACTAGCAGGACCTGTGGATATACCACTGTATGATATTTTATCTATTACAACATTTGATATGTATACTTTAAAAAGCTATTGCAAAAATAGTTCTATATGCAAAAAGTATGATAATTTTGATTTAACACTCTCTCCTTAGTTTTATCCATCTTTCCATTGAAACAGATTAATGTTATCACTTCACCTCACCTCATGCCCTTGTTCCATCTCTTGTACCTCTGTGGCACACTTTGATACCCCAAAACCCCTCCACCTACCAACTCCTCAACCTTCAGCTTCTCCAGTTCATGGTTGGATGATAAAGTGTGACACATGTATGTAGGTACTAGCAAATTAGTATATCTAGATTATCAGGAATTGTATGAAAAGCGTTGATAAAATACTTTCATGTGTTGTAGAATTATGAACTAATTTATTCGACATGAATCTTAACAACTAAATTCTTGGAAAATGAATATTCTCTAGTAGAAATTAGTCCTAGATTATATGACCACTAAAATACGATTGTGGACCACAACTTACTATTTGCTGCATGGACAAAAGAAATCTTATATGAGACCCAGTTGGGAAACACTGATATAGAGTCGCTCCAGCAGACAAATGCCTTTCAAAATAGTTTTTACTACTGTACTATGATAATTACTCTTACATATGTAGTTTTAAATTTAATAATGCCCATTTTACTTTGCCTCGAGAAAAATCATGACATATTTTAAGATTAACACTTTCCTCATGACCCACAGACCTTGTACAAATTATATAATACCTATATGTTAAAAATACCTCAATTGTATTCAGCAGCTTTGCCAAACATTTATCAGCAAGAACTAAATACATCATAATCAAAGCATATTCTGTACAAGTCATTTAGTCTGTTGGTGAGATAAAGTATAGGCTTTGTATATCTTCATACTGATACATACAACAATGTCGTATACATTTTTCATTTATGGAATAGTTCTATGTTACCAGATTAGATGAAATTGCATTCTTTTTGCCAAGGGGAGATAAACAATATGTAATGACAAGCAGTGATAGTTTTTCGTGGTAACATAGTAAACTATTCCATAATGAAAAGTATAGACATTGTTGTATGTATCAGTATGAAGATATACAAAGCCTATACTTTATCTCACCAACAGACTAAATGACTTGTACAGAAATAGCTTTGATTATGATGTATTTAGTTCTTGCTGATAAATGTTTGGCAAAGCTGCTGAATACAATTGGAGGTATTTTTAACATATAGGTATTATATAATTTACAAGGTCTGTGGTCACTGAGGAAAGTGTTAATCTTAAAATATGTCATGATTTTTCTCGGAGCAAGTAAATGGCATTATTAATAAAAACTACATTATGTAAGAGTAATTATCATAGTACAGTAGTAAAGAAACTATTTTTGAAAGGCATTGCTTGCTGGAGACTCTATATCAGTGTTTCCCAACTGGGTTCCATATAAGATTTCTTTTGTCCATGCAAGCAAAATAGTAAGTTGTGGGTCCACAATCGTATTTTAGTGGTCAATATATCTAGGACTAATTCTACTAGAGAATATTCATTTTCCATAGAATTTAGTTGTTAGAGTTCATGTGCAATAAATTAGTCATAATTCTACAAACATGAAATATTTTTATCAACCTTTTCATACAATTCCTGATAATCTATATACTAATTTGCTAGTACCTACATACATGTGTCACACTTTATCATCCAACCATGAACTGGAGAAGCTGAAGGTTGAGGAGTTGGTAGGTGGAGGGTTTTGGGGTATCAAAGTGTGCCACAGAGGTACAAGAGATGGAACTAGGGCATGAGGTGAGTGGAAGTGATAACATTAATCTGTTTCAATGGAAAGATGGATAAAACTAAGGAGAGAGTGTTAAATCAAAATTATCATACTTTTTGCATATAGAACTATTTTTGCAATAGCTTTTAAAGTATACATATCAAATGTTGTAATAGATAAAATATCATACAGTGGTATATCCACAGGTCCTGCTAGTATTTAATTATAAAAATACAATAGGATTTGTTAAATATCAAATGGCATTGGAGTCCACCAGAGTAAAATAAATTGCATCTAATGGTGAAATTTAAATTCTGTAGCTATGGGAGATGTGGTAGCCCTTCATTGCAATTACTCTCAGGTCCACTCTGACAAACCAACCAAATAGAGTAAAATAGGAATCAAAAGGGGCCATAAGTTGAAAGGCTGAGAACTAATGCTCTATATTGTGACTTTTGATTAAGTGAAGAAAATATCTAATCCTTTTTTTTCATTAACTTCTTACCTAAAAATCTTCATTATATCCACTTTCATGCATTGGGGTAAAATTCCCTGGTGAAAGAGGTCTATTGTACTTGTCTTCAATGGAAATAACATTGTATTATTCATAATTTAAAATATCATGTTTCTAATGTTCAGGCATCCAAAAAAGGAATAGGATGGTTTTCAGCTGGTCAAGGCCAAGCCATATTTGACACCTGCACACTCAGTAGGTAAGAGGTTGAACAATGAAAACAGAGTAAAAATAATGGAGTTTAAATTATTAATTTTAAACAGAACAATTACTTTAGATGTATTATGGGATTAGTTTCTTTGAAAAAGTCTTTTCTTTAAAATTATATGGTAAAATACTGAGAGAATTAACTCTCAGTGTTTAAATGTTGGATAAAATGAAATACTATTTCTCCGATTGCTGGAGGGCATATCGACCGAAACATACTAGATAACAATAAAGATGAGGACAATAGTCTGAATAATCTAAATAATACAAATGTGAAATAGTTTAAAACAAAGAGATGAGGACAACAGTCTGAAAAATCTAAATAATACAAATTATCAAGCTTCATCTCAAAAATTCCGACAAATAATAGAGATGCTTATTTTCTATTCAGTCCTTGTTAACTATTATATTAATTCTGTCTTACCATATATATGCTAGGCATAATGTTATAAAACTTAAAATATGTAAATAAATGAAGATACATTTAATTTAAGATTGTTTACTTTGGGCTTTGTATTTGCAAGGTTAACCAAGTTTTTTTTAGTTTGATTACTTGAAGTTGTGAAAATACTTGTACAGTAGAATTACCAAGTCATTTTAACAGGAATTAAGCAATAAATTTTGTTTACTTCAGTCAGACAATTTATCTCAAGAACAAATACAAATAAAAATTTGAAAAAATATGGGCTAAAAGTAATATACACACCTGCTAAAAAATAAATAAGTCTTACTTTTCCAGACATTTTTGATTGGAATCATGTTTAAACATTCTTATATATTCAGTAATCTTTTTTATTTTATACTCCAGGCGAGATAGGAAGAGGAATAAAATATATTTAGAAAGAAACAGATAGATAATATAATCATGGCAGCTGAACAGAACTGCAGCCATTTTGAAATAAACAAGAATGAATCAATATGTTGTCTTGGAGATTTTTGTTGATGCTCTGTAATAATTTGATTGGAGAGAGAGAGAGAGAGAGAGAGAGAGAGAGAGAGAGAGAGAGAGAAGAGAGAGAGAGAGAGGGGAGAGAGAGAGAGAAGAGAGAATAAGGTACAAAATCAATATGTTAATATTTTCTATCAATAATTGAAATGAAAAGATCCAATCATAATCATCAATATCCTCTTGATCACCACTGAATAAAAAGCAATCACTTTCTCAGTACAATGTTTCCTCTGTCTGGACAGTGCAGTGATGTAAATCTCTCTCTCTCTCTCTCTCTCTCTCTCTCTCTCTCTCTCTTGTTCTACCCACTTCACACGACTAAGGCACATTGAAGGAACCATTTATAGAACATTAAATTGAATGATGATTAGATATTATTTTGTTACAATGTATAGATTTGATTGAAATATTTTTGTCAAGTCTGCTTTTCTTTCTTTTCTTTTAAATTTTTTTCTTTTATGATAAAGTTTATTTTCATCCGAAATCCCCACAAGAGACTGTCTCAGTTGAAAAAATATATATCCTTAAATCTATAGAAAATGAATTCCGGATATATATTCTTACTTTGCCTCTAAGATTACCTGTGGTTATAGACATTTAAAACTGATATTCAGATCTTTAATTTTGTTCTTCAATAGTTCAATTAATTTTTAAGAATTATGTAAAGATCTGACAAGGACTTCAGAAAGAAAGAAAAAAATGAAGAAATGATTTTTATGGAATAGAGAAATTATTCATTGTTTTAAAATCAATGTTGTAAAGTTAATTTAAAGAGATGCCATTCTAAAATAGATACTACTAATATTAATAATAATACTTAAACTACTATTACTAATAATGATAATACTAATGATGAGAAGAATAAGACCAGATATAGTGTTAAGAAAAAAAAGAAAAGAAAAAAAATAACTTGTCATCTAGTAGATCAAAAAATTAAAATAAAAAAAGGAAAAGATAGAAAATACTTAAATCTTGGTATAGAGCTGAAGAACATACAGATAACTGTGACATTAATTATAATTGGTGCCCTTGAAATGGTCCCCACGGGTTAGAAAAAGATATTGGAGGAATTGGAGATCAGAAGTAGAATCAAGACCATCAAAACCACAGTACTCTTAAGATCAGCTAGTATACAAGTCTTTCTGAGGAGGTTTATTGTCACTCAGGCTTCAGTTAAAAACTGGTATGAAAAACTTGCAAGGAAAATAATAATCAAGAAGAAGAAAGCTTGTCATCTTGTGGATTTTGCTGTCCTGACAGATCACCGAGAGAAGATGAAGGAAAATGAAATGATAAACAAATACTTGGACCCGGTGTTAGATAAGAATACTTAAAACTATATAATAATTATTAAATAACAATAGTCACTTGAAGCCATATAAATGTGTATAAATTATTAGTATTAGACAGGAATACTGGATATCACATAACTGTGTGTCAACAAATGATTATAGACAGATGAAAATAAAATGCAATGGAACATTGAAAATATAGTTATGATTCCAATCAAACATTTACAAATAAGATTTCAGCATTAAATGACCCATAGGGAGTTGATATGTCATTAAATAAACTGAACCACACCAACAGCGTTGTTGTAGTTTCAGTTGAAATGAATTGGAGGTATTATTTTTGGAGCATGCTAACTCTGTATGATACTTGTCACACTTGTAATCTCTGCTCCCCCTTACATCTCGCATAACTATCAAAAATTAAAAAAATGCAATTATCAATTTGGCTCAGGATCACCCTCGGTGACAGCAGGCTCTCTGTAGTGGACTGTTCAAGTATGAAGTCACCCTGGTGCAACACCATGAAGCCAAGAGGTCCAGAAGAAAGTGGCAGCAACAAAGCACCAGCACATCAACATCTTCAGGGACAGCCTTCACATGCAACATCTTCGGTCAAGAATGTTTTTTCAAACATTGGACTTCACTGTCACAGGAGGTGCTGTAACTTCAGGGGCACAAGAACTATATAGTCTTCCAAGACTGCAATGCTGATGATGGTTATTTTTTGAGCATGCTAACCCGTATGATACTTGTCACATTTGTAATCTCCAACCACCAACCCTTACATCTGGCATAACTATCAAAAATTCAAAAACTGCATTAATATTTTTCCTAACTTTCTAAATGAATTAATGCATAGCATAATCTGTTGAATTCAATTAAGAATTTAATCAATAGATATTTGAAAGTAACACTTTTTTTCATAGGATGCGAATTGGCTAAGTAAAATAACTATAATGACAATAAATGATAAATTGTATTGATTTGTTTTGCTTTATGTAAGCGTACAGTCTCAAGTCATTGAATAGACAGGAAACTTCATATTACAAACTAGAAACGGCTACCCGGCATTGCCTAGGTAGAGGGGGAAAATAATAAAAAGTTAGTCTCACAGATCAATTGATTGTTTTGGTCTTACATATGTTATGTAGTGGTACATGGTCACGGTACCAAAATAATATATGTAACATAGTGATATATGGTCACAGTACCGAAAGCGATATATGTAACGTGGCGGTATATCGATATATGTTGTATAGTGCCCCAGTCAAAATCACGAAAATGGTTTTGTGCTCATCACTATTTTTTTAAAACCTTTACTATCTCTTATTTCTTCTTCCTCTCTTTTCTAATATAGTAGTTCTCGCTCAGGATAATCCCCATCTTGCTACACATAGTTAATTTTTAATAACGAACACCACCAATGACTTTCCCTTCTCTTACTATTCAAATCCTAATTTTTAAATGTCTTCCCAGATATAAATAATATCTTCATTATTCTTGCACAAAAAGCAAGCTCTGGTGATAGTGAATGCGTATATATATTTACTTTGTCATTAAGTGTTTTATTATCGTAGTTTTCTTCGGACATACATATATACATACACACAACTGCCCTTTGTATATATATAGATAGAAAGATGGATACCAGCATCATTAGATATTAATTTATTCAATTATTCAAACTGGTAGCCTTGTCGTGGTTATGAAAGTTACAAGGTTTTAGTTATGCTACCCTTTGGCTGTCTTCTGGCATCAGTTGTGTTGGATAATCTTCTGGGAATTCTCTATGACACCCTTTATTTAAACTGGATTCATACACTGTTCTCATTTTACTAATCACACTAGGGAATATCTTGTATCAAGTAATTCTTTGGAGTTAATTCCTCCATATACTGTTGCTTTTGTTTCCTCTACAAAGCCAGCTCAGTGTATGAGTAGCACAGGGATCTGTGTGGTAAAGTAAGGAGCTGATGGTAGGTGTGGCACTCCACCTCAGATGCCAAAACAATCTCCTTAGTCTAGCGCTAGTAGTAAAAGGGAATGAACTCCCTCACTGTCTGACTGATACTGACTTTAAGCCACACCGACGACTTTACTTTTTTTTTTTTTACAAAGCCAGAGTATAAGACTTTTACTGCCTGTTCCAGGGATTGAATTTGATATACTTAACCAGCACTTATATTGTGAACACATAATCAGTTTTATAAATGCAGCTGTGTGAAGAAAGTTAATACATATTATTAGTCAACTTTTAAAATCGATTCTGTGAGTGTCTGCTATTAAGAAATAGTTAATACTAAACCCAGTCGTCATTGGTAATAATGCTGCTCTTCATTAGATACTCTGTATTTGTCAGCTCTTAGTAAATGAGAATAACCTTAAAAATGACTTTCTTTGACAATTTAGCTGCCTGCTTTAAGAAAAGGGTTTTAAGATCTAGTCTGAAAGACTGTGGGAAAGTCCCTGTGGTGAAGTGGATAATATGTAGAACTGCGACATCATAGTAAGCAAGTTTGAACTCCAGTTGAAACCAAACCCAGATTGTAGACTCCTCATAAAGTACAGGTCTGCAGCCATGCCTTACAAGTGATGGTACTGTGGTTTACATAGTGAGTAGGTTTGTATGTGCAGCATTGCTAGTTCTCCACCTTCTGGTTTTGAATTCAGTTTTTACTTCTCCTACACCAGTCTGCTTACCAGAAAGCCACATCTACCCTTACAACTTCCCCATAGGTAGGGGGAGACAAGATGGATTCATATCTTGTACAAGGATATTAGTAGAAAGTAAAATGCAGCATCATACAGGAGTTAAACTGAATTCATCAATTCCATTTTTTACATATTAATTAAATGATTGAATCAGTTTTATTCAAATATCATTTGCAATCAAACAAAGTAAGATTCAGAAAAAAATAGATTGAAATACGATAATTCAAAAGAAACAAAATCTTGTGTAGGTGATGGCCTGCAGGTAGAAGAAATCTGAATCTTTAAACTTAATATTCATTTTTTCCTCAGAAATGTAATGTGATGTTCATTGAGAGATGACACATACTACCTCCCAGCCACCCAACTCAAGAGGGCCTATGGAGCCCCTTGCACTGGCCCTGTATTCATCTCTATGCTATCATAATATGTGCGGATTCTTTTAATCATCTTATTTTCCAATGTAATCAACCATCTACTAGCAGAGCTACCCAGCATTGCCCGGAATTTAAAAGTTAGAATAAATCTCTTATCTATATTTATGTAGATTATATAATTTAATAAAAATTCTTTTAGTATATATTTGTCCTATTATCTTTTATTCTATATATATATTCTTGTTTTTAATCTGTTTATTTTTAATATTATTCTTGTTATTATTTTTTCTTTTATTTGTTTTTTATTCTTTAATCCTTTTTTAAATTAATTTTTTAATATATAATTGATTTATACCCTTGTTACATTTTCAGTTAGCTTTTCTTATGTAAAATGAGGGGTAACAATTTTTTAACCACCTCTCAGACAAAAATAAAGAGTGTGAATTTTATTGAACGTTGGTCTTTGCTGGTCTCTACCAATGTTCCCTTATAAAAGGACATGTGCTCAGCCATTGTACAGACAAAAACATCCATTTTGTACAACATCCCGTGTTTGTCTACCTTTCTCCACATATTGTCGGATTAATTTCCTCTTATTTCTCCCATACAGATTTTTAGTAAATAATTAGGAAAAAAAGGTCCAATATAACTAATGTTAGAAGTTGAGCATTCCTTAAAGAATTAATAGATAAGATATAATCATCTGCTGATTAAACGGAATAAGACTTTCAAGAAAAGAATGTTGAAATATATCTAGATGAAAATAGTTTAACATTTCGCACTCAGAAATAAGAATCCTTACAAAGTAGAAAGCAAGAGCTTTTCAGTTAATCAAGATCTAAGCAGATGTTATTCATTAAAACTTTTCCTCACTGTATCAGAGTTCTATAGTCAAATACAAAAGTCCTAAATTTGTATCTGATAAGAGTGGCTCATAGAATCAAAAGAATCAAAGATGGAATCCAATGAGCTGCAAGACTTATTTTGTGAGAACTCAAACCAGTGTCAAATGGATCAAAAGATTGACACAAAAGTAAATGCCTGGATTACTTCCCCTTTTTTTTTTATTCACCACTTCTTTTATGTAATCCTTATCAATGCTTGATGAATGGGAAATTACTTTCTGGTTATGTCCAACTTAGTGATCATCCTCCACACATTACTACAACAACCAACATTAATGCTACAAAACCTGCTCTCAAGCCCAACAAAGATCTGATGGCTTAACCAATATATTATTATTATTTGGATTATTCGGACTATTGTCCTCATCTTTATTGTTATCTGTACAAAGTTTCGGCCGATGTGCCCTCTGGCCTTCTTCAGGTATTTCTTGTTGAACACGGGAGCCTTCTCGAACTCTGGAACATTCTTGTCGTAATCGGGTGCCATCACAGAACTTTGAACTCAACCCTTTATTCAATCCATAGGGGTATCCTGTTCTCATCTCATTAACCATAGCTGGGTACAAGTGTTAAGCTGTGTTAATTATTATTCTATGTTACTGTCACCCTTAACCAGGATTGAAACTGCAGCCTACAGATAACTGTCACTTAAAACTGTCTTAACCCAATGCCTATATTCACTACGCAATGTGTTCGATTTTGATTTGATTTGTGGTAGTTGTGTAATTTCCAATAGTAAGTCCAATTAAAAGCCAGCATCTTAAATGCTGATTTTCAAGGCTGGCAGATTTTTCTTACTATGCAAAACACAATCATTTTACTCCACCTATCTGTTTTCATTTGGTCCTGTACCATTCAAAGTTCAGCTTTGTAAATATTAATGACTTATAATTTGAATGAATTTGAAGTGTCAAGGGGATGAAATTAAATTCAGTTTCATGTTTCAGGGAGATTGATAGAAATTATTTTTCCTTTCACTTCCGAATAATTTATTAGTTATTTGCTGATTTTCCAATATGTAGACTGATTACTTTGGGTTATTGGGTCTTGTTTCATATTAGTTTCTGCATTTCAATAATACTTCATCATCTATCATTTGTATATACATCTATATTCATATTTGTCTCAATTTTTGAGATGGGGTTTGATAATTTGTATTATTTAGATTTTTCGCATTGTTCTTCTCATCTTTAATGTTATATAAACAACATTTTGGATGATGTGCCCTCTGGCCTCCTTCAGGTGTTTCTTGTCAAACTTGGGAATCTTCCCGTTGAACTTGGAAACCTTCATGTTGTAATTAGGAGCCTTAATGGAACTTCAAACCAAGCCCATTATTTAATCTATTGAAATATGAAATAAAGGCTGAGTTTGACAAGAAACACCTGATGAAGACCAGAGAGCACAACAGCTGAAAACATTGTGCACATAACAATAAAAATGAGGACAACACTCTGAAAAATCTGAATAATGCATATATTTGTTATTTTTAATTTATTTTATATACAGCAGGCTTCTCTTGATAATGAGAGATCCTCAAAATTGATGACCTTATGCAATAACACTGAACCATGAAAGTTGCTTTCTACTTCATGATTTTCACTTGAACTGTATTGACAATACATAATACAACCTGAAATTCTCGGAAATAATTTAATTCTTAAAGACTTTTTACAAGTAAAATAACAACATAACTTATATATTATATAATAAAAACAAAAAATAATCAAAATTAAAACAATATCTAGGGGTGACAAGACTTTCGGACCACCCCGTATCCTGAATGTTTTTGTTTTATTTAGATAAACAAATTTGAGTAATATTTCAATTGATTAAAAGATTTCAGTTGTCATTCTGATTGGTTCACCTCATGCACAATGTTAACTTTTAAATTAAACCTACCAAAGGTTCTTTAATTTCAGCCAGTTTCTAAAAAATGTAATTGGGGAATTTTCCAAGAAATCCATGCCTAGGATACTAAGAGCCTCATCCACCGTTTTCTAACACCAGATAAAAAGGGTTGGGGGGGATCTTGCCATAAGAACAATAGGGTTGGGACAATCATATATACTAGGGCTTGACATGACCAGCCAATTGATCAAAGGGGACCTCTCCAACCGCTCATCTAGCCTAAGTATGGGCCAAAGTGGCATGTTGCATATCACGGACTGCTCAGCCATCAAGATTCCTTAAGCATCATGGATCACCACCCATGGCCAACAGGTGGCCTCATTGGAGAGGGAGGATTTTACTCCTCTGCAGAAGTGCAGTTGGTGTATTCTTCTGCCCCATCTGACAGGGTGAAAAATATATGTTAAAAAAGATTAGATAAAAATATATTAACATAAAGAACATTAAAATAAACAATTAAAAACAAGGGATTACATGCTTTACCTGCCATGGTTCTCCTATTTGATTCTAGGGGACATGAAAGGCAATTACCTCTCGTGTCTGCCAATAGGTGGCATGGCCAGCAGCATTATAAAAGAAGCAGCAGCAAAGTCAAAACCCTTTTTTTATCTTAGGTCTTGACAAGGACTAGCAATGCATGAGTTGCATTTGTGTCCACAGACAAGGTGGAATTTGCACCCCAGCAACCACATTTTACATGAACATGATAGCATGCTTAATATGTAAGTCTTTACATTTTCCTTTTGTACTAGCTACATACTTTCTTTACTTTCCTATTAGGACATTTCACTCACACAACTCTGTATGAACTCTTCCTTATATCTCATATCATGTTTGTATTTTATTCTGTTAAGTTTGCTCAGGCAATAACATATTATTGTTATTAATTCATTGTGAATTGATCTCACATTTATTCTGTATGAGGAAATGATATTCAAGCAACAACCATTCTTCTACATGATTGGTTTATCAAATTTGCAACATGATTTCTAGTTCATTTTGTATAATAATCAGGCAGTAATATTTTTTCCAAGTATTTTTTTCATTTAACACAGAATTTTATATTTCTGCATAAAGTTAATATGCATTATCCACTAATGTTTAACAGTATAGAGTACAGTACAATAGTTTTCAGGGCATACTGATTATGGTAGGGGCTTGTGATAAGTAAAGCAAACATTCATCCTTTATTTGGAGTGAAGAAATGAATCAATAACATAATCTTCTTTAGCATAGGACCATTTATTGTTTATTCTCTTATAAGTTTAGAGGTCAGAGAAATAGAAATCTGGAGCACTTGGATAGATTTTGGATGTTTGAGGCAAATAACTTTGTACTGTGTCTTGGTTCTCTTCTTTCAGACACTCTCTCTGGGTCTGGCTGACTCCTCCTCTTGTCCTGCATTCCAGTCATACAAACCCCTGTACCAAGATTTATATTATGATGGTGCATAGGGCTTTGAAATGCCTCCAAATGAACATAGCTCACTTGCTGACAAGGGAGGCTGGTATATCAAATAAACACGTAGGTCTGTTCCAGTATTATAAATACCACTTCACCTATGAACAAACACAGGCTTCACTATCTAAACAAAAACTGGTTGATCATCGAACCAGACCCCTAAAATTCCACCTGCATATTGGATGATCCCAGTGTTGCTTCCATGATATTAGAGAAAAGAGATGAATCATGAGATTCCTCACCTCTATTCCTTTCTTTCCAGAATTTAACCTCCAGTTACACTATACAATCAATATTGTTGTTCTATTATTATTGACAAGGAAGTACAATTTAGGATATGATTATTCCTTTTTATCATTTTATTGCACTGGTTGGAATAGGGGAAAATTACCCTGGATTAAAATTGATTTTAAAACTTTCGTCTTCAATTTCCTTATAAAAGAAAATAAAGAAAAAATGAAACCCCCAAATCTCATTATTTTCTTCCTGTGCCTCTAGGTAAAATGCTTTCCAAAGTTCCTGAGAAATGGCATTCTAGAATTTAGTTATCAAATAATTGCATAAAAATATTCCCTATCGGTAAGATTCAAATTTCATTAAATCTTCAGCAAAATAAAAGTTAAAACAAATATCATTTGAGTTGTAATGTTAAAATATATTGATAGTTTGAACTTGAATTATGATGCTCTTTTTTTGATAAAAAAATGACTGAATGAATAAATAATTTTGAATGCTGGTCATGGACTTAAACGAATAAAATTGTGAAATTTAAAGGCAGAAGATAACATGTCTCAATAATCAAACATCAAATGATCAAAATGTTCAATAACTCATGTAAATAAAAATCTGCATAATGGCCTATTGTTGGTATCAGCCAGAAAACAAGGGAGTCTTATCCCCTTTTCATTAGATCAGGAATTAAAGTTTGTTTGTTTGTTTGCATTTTACAGCATATCAATCTTTGAGTTATTTTATGCCAAAGATGATTTTGTTTTATTCATTCTTGATGAGTATTACATTTTTTTAAAACTCAGTTATTTTTCTAACCTCATTTAAAAGAAATCTATTTAACTCATAGATGGAACCCTAACAGGTACTGCTACTCTAAGTCAGAGTGGACCTGGGAGTAATGGCGATGAAGGGGTACTCCACACTCACCAGAGCTCATAACTAGATGCAGCTTAATGTTATATCAAGGGCACTGAAACGCTCAGCCACTGCCTTCTTGCACATGTATGATAAAAGGCTTTGGCATTAAATAACCCACCAAGGTAGGTATGCCATTAAACAAAGAAACCAAACCTGCCATCAATAACATTATTTTCATGCCTCAATTCACTAAAGAGTTCAGTTCAAAAACTAATGCAAACAGATTGAAAATTAGACATAAACAGTCATATGAAATCTGTACAGTTTGTTTTCAAATAAGATATTGTAAAAATAACTATTTTCTTTTTAATACAAAAAAAAGTACTTTTATAATATCAGGTTTTGAAAAATAAATCAAATGAGTACTTAAGATTTTTGAACAATGAGCCATCTGTGGACTAATTCATTGAATAAATATTTGCAGTAACTCTTATGTTCCATTGTATTTTCTGTAAAATCTATAAATTCTCATTCAAACTTGTTATTCTAAACAGAATTTGCATGTGAATCTCATTATTGATCAAATGTCTAATTTGTGATTGAAATGAGGAAAAATATCATTCGAGAAAAAAAAATATTCTTATAAACAGATTATCATACTCTCCACAAATAATTTTAATTTCCTTTTCTTTTTTATTTTTTTCTCTCTTCTTCTAACATTCACCATAGAAATAATCTGTTATGTTATAATAAAGTCATATTTTTATTTTTTTAGTTAAAAATAAAAGCCATATTCTTATTTAGTTCTTCATCATCTATGATTTTGATCAGTTCTAATCCTAAAAATATTCAGACTAAATTTTCTAATGCATAGATTCAGCAGGAGATATTTCCCATTTCACATTGAGACATTATCACCATCAATGCAGGAGAGAAAAAAAATTACCCTGTCAGCAGGGCTTAGATAGGCTGTATCTCCTGCAAACAAATAAAACCCCTTTCTCAAAAACAGAGATATCCTGGGTATGGCATTCAGTGGTGTGGCTCCAGTTCTAGTGTTGTGGGGAATGTGAGTACCTCTTCACTGCCATTAATGTCATGGTGTGGTAGTACCTGTTATGGACCTATATATGCTAGAATAGATGTGTTTGAATATTATTTGTATTAGATAGGCATACTTGATATTATAATCAAGGGCAAAAAACAAAAAACAAACAAAAACAAAACGAAACAAAAAAACCCTGATGAGTTGATATGCCATTTAAAATCAGTCAATCATAAAATACTGAGAAAAAATCTGTACTGAGAAATTATCAAGTTATAATAAGATTTTATTTAAAAAGAAAAAGTTTTAATAACTATTTTTTAAAATAATCAGAAGTTTTGTTAAATGTAAGAATATGAAAGAAATCAACATTGAAACAATATTCTGAAATTCCATCTCTAATCAATATTAAACTCTTTGAACCTAGACACCCAATATTTCAGGCTGACCACTATTTTACTATGAACAGTCAGTCTGATATTTTGGGTTTACCACTATTCTACAATATGACATAAGCCCAATATTTGGGCTGAGAAAAATCAAATAGAATCTACTAAAAATAA
>CM042139.1:78240021-78252521 GCA_023376005.1 Doryteuthis pealeii | reverse complement strand
TATGCAGCATCCCGCATCCGCACAGAGCTGATCAACATACGTTTTTGCTGGTCAGCCCACACTGGCTTGTCCATGTGCTGGCTTCCACAGGAGGACATCGCTTATGAGTTTGTCCTTGCTTCTCCAGCAGTGTCCCGCATGTCTTGTCCGTCTTACTCGGATGGTTTGGGTGATATGTGGTAGGTGGCTGTACAGCTGTTTTCTCGTAGGGTGCTGTTTCCATGTCTTGTTCATGATCACCCGCAGCATTCTTGTGCAGCTTCCATCTAGTTTATTCTCTAGTCGTTTAGTTAGGGTCCAGGTGGTGCAGCCATACAGCAGTACTGACACGACAACGGCCTGGAAGAACTGTCTCTAGCTTGTCTGTGAGATTGGACCTCCATATGATAGATAATCTATTTATAGCGGCCCATGCCTTTCCTATGTGTGCATTAACGTCATTTTCTGTGGAGGAGATGTTACTGCCTAAGTATCTAAATTGTTCTACAGATATTTATATATAATTGTATTAATTTTGCACATGCCCTGTATTTGTTTCAGGTTTTGTCTACTGTGCATCAAACTAGAGTCAGTTAGGCACTGTCTGTGAGGAAAGCAGCACTATTCATGCAATTCACTCCTCCAGGAATTTTGAATTTACATTCTGTACTGCTTGGAATTCATGCTGGAAGCTCCAATACAAAGATTTTGGACACTTCACTTTTCTTTCAAATAAATTGTTATATCTAATTATTAGTTATTGCTGTCAATCTCTTATTACAGAGAACAAAATATAGCACACACACTCACATATATATATATATATATATATATATATATATATATATACATATATAATATATATATATATATATATATATATATATATATTATTTAAACAAGTTTTGTTAAATACCACAGAATATTTCTTCTCAATGTTCTTCAATTGCTTATGTTCAAACTATCATGTATTTCTTTATATCAGGGTCTAAATGGTAGAGAAGGTGTCCCATATTTTATTTCCAAGTGCTTTCAACCATATCCATCAGGGGGATTATTTGTTGTAGTTGTTGTTTGTTTCTCTCTCATTTAGAAAAAAATTGAATGTAAGCATCAAGAAAAAATATTCCATGGTATTCAACCAAACTTGTTTAAATAATTAAATAAGTTATATATATATAATTTGTTGTGCATGTGTGTGCATGTAAAGTTTTGGAAGGAAGTCAGATGAGTAATAGAAGACACCTTGGGAAATCAGATTAACATATTTAAACTTTGGATTAACATCATAAGAAGTAACTAGTAAAATTTTGGAATTGTACTCTTTTTCTCATATATTTTTGAAGAGGAAATGACTTTAACAGAGATGGTAAAATATAACTGGGACATTAAAAATAAATATGCCATAGATCCTATTATAAAGTGGGAAATTATTAAAAAGATCTCACAATTATAAAACAGGTAATGAATTCTGTTTCTTATGTTTAGAGGAGAAATTGGCTATTGCAAGCTATACTAATTCCAAAGAACTATTAAACCAAAGATCAGAAATTTTGAACAGTTGTCAACACAAATGTAAATAGCATCTCAGTAGTTAAAAACCAAAATATTTTCAGCAACAGTTAAAAATCAAGACAAACACTGCATTCTCTCTGTGTGCTGCAGAACTGCTCTAGTGTTTTTAGTTTACTTTCACTTGTTTTAATTCATTCTATGCAGAATAGTCCTGACGATCCTTGTGGTGAAACCTGGGTAGACCTATTCTGACTCTATTGGTTATATATATATATATATATATATATATATATATATATTATATGTGTGTGTGTGTGTGTGTGTGTACATATAGACAAAGAATTAGATGGACAGCTATGTCAGAAAAAAATACCTTTTTGTAGTTATAGCAATTTGTCATTTGTTGGTCAAACTATATTCAAAGGTGATTCCTTATAAAAATCTTTTATGAGATGTTCCAGTTTAACAGCAAACAAAAACAGAAAGTAAGAAAGAATCTATTTATTACACTCAGAAAGCAATAAATAATACTTTCTTTTCAAAAGATTTGTTTGTCATTGAGTTTTCCTCTTGTAATTTTCTGTGAAATGAAATGAAAACAGTGATGACATTGTCATTTGGTGAAAGAGAAAATAAAAGTTGTCAGTGTGGATGTTAAATGGTTTATGAACAATGCTGAATAATTTTCATCTATTCTAAAAATGGTGCTTTCAATTCTTTTAGGTTTGTTTTTTTTTTTTTCAACCTTTTTTAAATAACTAATAAAGAAACAAAATAGTGTTTAAGTTGACTAAGGATGTTAAGAGTTGACATTTTATAATAGAGGTAATTTTAGTGGCCTTTCTGTCATCACCTGTTAACAGTTCTTGAAAACAAAATATTTCTTCTTTTTTTTATAGGATTTTTCTGATGTTTATAACGTAATTTAAATCTTTGCTTGTAAATTCTAAGATATTGGAGAAACTATATATTCAAATTTTCTTAACACACTTAAAATCTATAATAAAACAAATACAAATCAATTCACATTATATATAGTATAGGACATAAGTATTAAGGTATCAAAAAGAATTTAAAAAAGCACTGGTTCTCACTAGATCATGCAAGTTAAGTCACAATAAGCATGCTAAAAAAATGGATGGCCACTTTAGCAAAAAAATGGATAGCCACTGTAATCAATCTGAGTCCTTTGCTTATCAAAATGACTTTATTCAGCATTAAATGACCCAGAAAGGGTTGATATGCCATAAAACAAAACAATATAATAAAAATGCACTATATTTGATGTTTGATGATCTTAAAAGTATTTGGGGGACTAGCTGTCAATATCTAAATTTACTAGATCATCCTTTAGTCATAATACCAGCAATTGGGACACTGTATGATATTGGTAGAGAATTACTTTAAAGTTAGATATTCATCATATGTATTTACCTAACCCCTCCATATGAGCAGGAGGTGACACAAGGTCATTTTTCAAGGGGGGATTAATAGGTTTGAATACAGAGTTTTCTTTCTAGACTAGTGGCCATACCAAGGTTAAAGAACTCAGTCAGTCAGCCCTACTATTCTAACAACAACTGGAGGGAGAAAATTTGGATTCATACCTTTCTCAAGTGTATTAGTACCACGTGAAATATGAACAGTCTCGTTCAGGATTTGAACTCAGGTTGGCATCATTTCCTACGACAATAACCATTACACAACAAGCACTTAGATATTCATTTTATATGCCATCAAATATGGTACTTCCTGCTTTTTGTTACCATCCTATTACTTCTGCATCTCTCTCTCTCTCTCTCTCTATCTATCTCTCTCTCTCTCTCTCTCTATATATATATATATATATATAATATATATATAATGATAATAGTGAAAATTTATAGGTCTACTGTGGTTTTGATCAGCTAAGACCTCATCTGGACCTAACATCTTACAGAATATGTAAATGATGAAGACCTCGTCAGGACCTAACATCTTCTGTACTGTTCACTGAACATTTGCTCTTAGATAAAAAATAGGAGTCAATGTTGTGTCCATAGAAATTGAAGTATAGTATCTTCTTACAGCAATAAAATTCCACAAGCCTCAAAATGTAGTGAATATTTAAGCTTTGAGGTGAACATCCTAACAATGGCAACAGTGACCCTTTAGAAATATATTTTCTGGTTTGAAAATGGAGTAATTTAGTATTCATATAACTGAGCCTATGGCAAAATTGGTATTGAAGTGATGTCACTCCAAGTTGAACTTTCCATGAATCTATCAATAATAATAATAATAATAATATTGTTAAAAAAATTCCTATATCATTTATCATTTATCTTTTTTTAAAATTTTTTATCAATTTTTTAAAAATTGTTGAATTCAGAGAGTTGGTGTCCTGATTGAGTAGCAATCACTAACTCAGTCCAAAAAACAATTTGTATTTAGACCCATTGGTACTTATAGTACTCTGTATTAGTCCATAGTTGCATCAGGGGGATCTCATTCCTTGAGTTCTGATTGGCTGATGTTTTCAGTGTGGACATGGTGATAGATGAATGTCCACCATTCTGCACCATGCCCTTGGGACAGTTGGGGTCTGTATTTGAGTTACATTTGAATGCCATGTCCATTAATACCTAAGCATATTATGTTTTCGAGTAAAAGTCTTGTGTAAAACGATCTGATCATGTGAACACACATCACAGTATACAAACACTGGACCAACCACTTTTTATTATTCTCACATCTGAGGAATTTGTTATACACATGAAACTTATAATAGTATATAGTAATATAGCATCCATAATTTTATATTTTATGTTTTATACCAGCTTTGCTATTGAGCATTGAGCACTCTTTCTATTCCTACACTGTTCTTATTTGCTGTCTTTCATAATATTGAATGTATGTATTTGTGTTCTTCCTCAAGTACATGTTTTATTTTGGTTGATACCAAATGATACAGATTACACAATAGATGCAGTAAGATGCCCTGAACTGAAATACATTCATAATTTGTAAAGAGTGATATCAGTTAATTCATTCTTTATTTAATCTGTTTGTCTATTATGATGTATTGTCAGTTGTAATATAATTATTTTAGGGATGAAAGAAGTAGATTTCTTGTTCATGCCTCTGAGAACATGTTTTTGGCCAGTTTAATTTGGTCAGATAAGTCCACTTTTGAAGATAATGGTTTATTATTTATCGAGTTCATTTTCATCCTATCTCTTTATTTCTTTCTCTTTTTGTCTCTACTTTCAAATGAACATCAAACATTCTTTAAACTTTGACTGAGGAACATTTACTATTGACTCAAGTCAGATATCTGATTGAATAAATGGACAAATAATTCATTTACTCAAATTCACCCTTTTGTCAATTTCTACTTTTTACACATTAAATATTTCAATTTCCAAACTCACTCAGTCACTCTTTCATATAAATACATATTATTACTATAAGAGGCGCCTGTTGTGTAATGGTTATTGTCATAATAGCAATTGCACATTTTTACTAGCATTTGGTTTGGTTTGGTTTGTTTTATGGCATATCAACCTCGGTGGGTCATTTAATGCCAGAAAAGTTTTGAAAGATTCGTAGCAATAGTTTGGAAGAAAATTTTTTAACTCAATTTTTTTTGTAAACAAATTTTCTATTTAACCCATAGATGGGACCCTAACAGGTACTACCACTCAACTAGCATCTGGAGTTTAAATTTTAGTTTTTCAAAGTAGTAAGATGAATAATTTCAAACAAAATTTATAGTTAACAACTGTTTTATATTGAAACTTTCAAGTAAGTACTTGTTGAGAAAGTGAACAATATTACAGGCACTTGTTGTGTAACGGTTATCATTGTAGGAAATGCTCATGGCAAATCAAGTTCAAATCCTGGATGAAGTGCTAATACATTTACGAAAGGCATGAATTCAACTATTCTCCCTCCAGCTATGAGTAAAATAGTAGGGCATAGTTTGGGCTTTTTAACCTTGGTATGGCAACCGGTCTAAAAGAAAAACTAAATTCAAACTTGTTAACCTCTGCTTAAGAATTTTACCTTATGTCACATCCTGCTTGTGTGAAGGGGTTGGTAAATAAATATACACATATATATTCATATATAAACTGTTTTTACAAGTCCTTTATGCAATGAGAAGCAGTTTGGCTACAATCTTGAAAAATCTAGCATAGAAAGATGACTACAAAGTGGATTTATTAATTCATTTTTCATCCAGTTATTCACAAATAGAGGTCCCTGATAATGCTCGAGAGGAAATGAGAAGAGAAAAATCTTTTGACAAGATAATTCTGATATATATTTTAGCAAGATACAGGAAAATGGATATATGTCAAAATGTGTTAACTCAAAAATTCTACTGTCAAAAGTTGTAAGGTCGCAGGCTAATAAATCAACTGTGGTTATAGATATTTACCAACCCCTCCACATGAGCAGGATGTGACACAAGGTCAATTTTTTTAGGTGGAGTTTAACAGATTTGAATTCAGAGTTTTCCTTCTCCTAGACTGGTTGCCTAACCAAGGTTAAAGAACCCAGTCTGTCCTGCTATTTACCCATAGCTGGAGGGACAAAACACAAGTGTTTCAAGGAAATATAGCTTATCAAGGTCAAAACATCCGTGGGTTGGCATGGCAGTGGCCGGAAGTCATCCTCAAAATCTGTGGACAAGCATGTGCAATGGTCAGCATTTATCACAATCTCCAAACCAGGCATGCAAATGCATGAACACGTGTTGCTTTCTATATAAGCAGCATGAAATCTTAAGCAGGCAGTAGTACCAACAGCACTGGTTTGAGAGGACAGGAATACATTTTTTTCTAAAGACTTGTACCCAAGAGGAAATACTTTTTTTTTGGGGGGGGGGCACTCGACTGTACGTGTGCAGTAGCTGTGGTCTTTTTTCTTAGTCATTAAGCACACACCAAAATATATTTTAAAACCTACAAGTTACTGGGAGGCTCTTTTGTACACAATATTTCTCATATGTCCATCTTTCATAAATATGTAATATCATTTTTCATCATTTATTAATCAACATCAAACATTATGCTGACTATATAAAAACCTTCCATGAATTTCTAATAATTATATATTCCAACTTTATATATACCTATTTCATATATACCATATATCATATTTTATTCCAATATCCTATTTCATATTACACTTCAATATCCTATTTAAAAGCATATTCCAACTTTTATTGTACCTACATAATAACTTTCTACATATGTTTATCCTTGCAAGTCTTGTCAATTAGAGTTTGTCAGGTTGGTTTTTCAGTCTTAAGTGGAGTTTCATTTAATGTAGTAACTAAATATTTGCTCTAGGTGGGAAGAGTAGAAAAGAAATTACAAATTGAAGCAAAAAGTCTGTTTCTTTAGTTGAGTCTGTAATAAGTTGCAATTTCCATTGTATTCAATTTAATAATTACCTTAACATTATATAACTTTTTTAAAGTTTTAGGTTACTCATCAATTGAAGACTCTAAATTAATAAAATAGAAGAAACCAATCAAAATATATTTGTGCTGAAATTAAAAAGAATTAATTTTTGTTTGTCCAGTGAAACAATCAGTATCCTCTTTTTTGTTATTTAACTGTTAGTAAATTGAAAAAAAGAATTCAAGCACTAAATTCTTCTCTTTTGTATTTCAAGACTATAAGTCTCAAACTTAAATTCAATAATAAAACAAGCACAACAACAACAACAACAATAATAATAATAATAATAATAATAATAATAATGATAATAATAATAATAATAATTTTGCTAACAAAACTTCAATTATTTAATTTAATATCATGTAATGTAATTTGTTCTATGGTGGAGTTATTCCTTTTTTATTCGGATTTTTTTTTTTAATTTGGAATTTCATTATTAATGAAAGCAATGTTTCCATTCAAGGTGATTTTTCCTAATTTTAACTTAATTATAATCTTTGTATTTCCAAGTAATTACATATATGGATGAAATTCATTTTTGGCATAAAATATAGGGAAAAAATATTTTGGAATTAGTCATGTTTAATTGGCAAAACAAACAAGGAAGAACCTTATAATTTGTAAAACTGACTAAAACTGACAGAAGTAGGGCCATCTTTTTACAAACTGTTTTGATCTGAAGATATTATTAGAGAAGTTTAGTGTTTGCAATAATTCTACAAATTCTTTTCAATTAGAAATGTTAATGTTAAGACATTTAAAGTAAGATAATAATTGTTTTATTTATTTCACTATCCTCTTAATCAATATTAAGTAATAATCACTTTTAAAATTTCAGTCAATCCATTGTACATGGTATTTCAGAAAAATCAATATCATTTCACAATGATCACAAATGATCTTGAATTTTAACAGCATGTGTAGAAAGAACTCAAAATTCTATGTTTAATATTCAAACGTCTTTTCTTTTCAAGTGAATAGCATTTCTATACTTGACCCAGAAAAAAAAAAAACATCAAACAGAATTTTGAATTTTCTACACATGCTGTTAAAATTCAAGATTATTTGAACAAGAATTGTTAAGTTATTAAATTATGAAATGATATCAATTTTTCTGAAACATCCTGTATATCTTCATTTTCCACTTACTGACAGCAAGGAAGTCTGGATACCCACACTGTTGTCGGTGTGCAAACAACTTACCTAAAATGAAAAGAAAAGATAGAATTAGAATTACTATATACATTAATGTTTACTTCAATCATGTGATGTAGAAAATGAAAATAAAAAACAGTAATAATTGTTGTAAAGATTGAAAAAGACTGAAATCATGAATCAGTTGCTTTTTAAAAAAAGTTAGGCAGAAATAGATATAAGCATAAAGTTTTTTTTTAAGTCGGACCAAGACGCCATTAAGCACCCCTGGTGAGACCTAGATTCAAAAGGACATGTTTTGCTTTTCACCGTTAAAATCTGGTTGTTTGTTTGTTAGCAGAAAATTATTTTCAGGTGAATCACAGCATTTTATATTCAAGGTTTTAGCATTGAAAAGCTCAAGCTGAAAACTGGAGGTCAACACTGTATACTTCCGGTTTTAGATTCTGTTAGATCACTTCTGTAGTCGGATTAAGAAATTCAAACAAAGGTTAACTTTTACACTTGGAATGGTTTTTACTATTTTGTAATTGAAGTAAATATAAGATCTATCTATGTTATACCCTTCATACTTAACTATATTATTCACATTTATTGTAAAAAAAACAACAAAAAACATTTTTGGTTTGAAATTCACTACTAGAATAATGTCATTTAGGTATCTTCTTGGTCTTAGTTTATCAAAAACAACAACAAAAAATAATGGCTGGATCCTGCTTTTTTTTCTTTAAGTTGGGCAGAAATAAATGTATGGTTTGATTGATTTCTTTTTTTTTTTTTTTTTTTTTGTTAAATGGCATATCAACTCTCGTGGGTCACTTAATGCCAAAGCCATATTTATAGAAGAACATTAATTGTACTATTTAACTCATAGTTGGGGAGATAAAGGGGTTCATACCTTCACCAAGGGTATGAGTTCAAAAGTGACCATAATAGCGTGACTGGATTTCAAACTCTCTTATTGCAATATTTTACAGTCCATCACATTATCCATTACACCATAGGGGCTGTGCCCATAAGGTTAAGAAAATAAATCTAATTTTGTTATCTGAATTTTTAAAAACCATTAAGGGGTGAATGCAAACAGATTGGCAAATCTGTTTTGTTTGTTGTTTTTAAAAATTTTAATTATCATCATTTTCTTTATCAGAGAGCATCTAATTAAGCATCTTCTTTCCAACTAAAGTCAGCAACACACACACAGGCATATAATCTTATGAACTCAAGCAGAAATTATTACAACTCTGAAAATAATCAAAACAAGAAAAGTGAATTATATTTTAACAAGCAAATAAAATGTATCAATAGGTATTAAAAACAATAAGAATTTGAAATTATTCAGGTCATCTGTCTAGACTCTTTGTGTGGCATTGCGTTGCAGCCTTGGCATCTTAGTGACAGTGTTACCACTTAAATATCAAGCAGGTGTTTTTATGAGGTGGAGCTGATAATTTCATGCTCACCTGATTTTGAATTCAAAGTTTGTCCTTCTCTTATTGGTTTCCAATGAGGGCTACAGAACCTAGACTGACCTATTATTCTATCTATAGCTAAGAGGAGAAAGGATGGATTCATCCCTTTATCTAATCATTAGATATTGGATGAGAAGAGACCTTTAGCCTTATTTCCGCTGTATTAGTGCATGAGCGGAAATCAGTCTGGGGTTAACATATACAATAGATCTGGTGGCTGGGTAGACATGACACACAAGTGGCCTGACTGGAAAGAAAAGTGTGGTTACATAATCATTATGCCAGAAGCACGATTACAAGTATTTGCATAGGTGCTATGCAGAAAGAGGCACGATTATGAGAATTCACATAGGTGTCATGCTGAAAGAGAAATTTTTTTTGTATATTTTGGGGAGAAACATTTTAAAATTCTAAAATTATAACTTAAAGTGTTTTGATCATTTAAAGTGTTTTGAGGTTGTATGATTGATTTCATTTTCTTCATAATGAACTCATGACAAAATTAAAAAAAAAAATCAAAAACTTAGTAATCATAAGAAAATATAATTTCTATTTTTCCTATTTTTGTTCATCTCCACACACACTATATATATATATATATAATTTGGTGTAGCAAAAACAAAGTTAATGGTGCTTGGTAACTGTCAGTTACTAGCCTATACAATTTTTAAACCAAGTGTTATATTTAAGTGATATGAAGTGGTGTAGGTGTCCAAAATGCTATTTAACCAGTCTGAATTTTTATCTAGATAGACTCTGGCTGAAGTTTCAACTGAAGATACATCTCCAGTCAACACCTGACTGTGTGCGTACAATCCTAACCTGACTCTCTCTTAATCTACATATTTGGCACAATTCTAAAAAAAAGAATATAAGGCTATATTATTATATATATTTACCAACCCCTCCGCACGAGCAGGATACGACACAAGGTCAATTTCTTAAGCGGAGTTCAACAGGTTTGAATTCAGAGTTTTCCTTCTCCTAGACTGGTTACCTAGCCATGGTTAAAGAACTCAGTCTGCCCTGCTATTTACCCATAGCTGGAGGGAGAGTAGGATTCATACCTTTCCCAAGGGTATTAGCGCTAAGTGAAATGCAATTACCACGTCCAGGATTTGAACTCGGGGCGACGAGTCCATTTCCCATGACTTTAACCATTACACCACGCGCTTCCTATTATTATATGTATTCGTCATCCATTGTCAAAGTTCAGCAGCAATATACAACCCAAGGGCATAATTTGAACCTGGCTAACCAATTCTATTTTTTGTAGTATTAATTAGTATTCCTTTCTCTTGCATTGATGTATGATTATTTCTAATTTGCTTGAATCTACTATATATCTACCCAACCCCTTCACAGTAGGAGGATGTGACACAAGGTCAATTTTAAATGGAGTTTATGAGGGTTGAATTCAGAGTTTTCCTTCTCCTAGACTGGTTGCCATACCAAGGTTATAGCCCAGTCTGCCCTACTATTTCCCTATAGCTGGAAGGAGACTAGTTGGATACATACCTTTCTTATGTGGAATGCAAACAGCCTAGTTCAGGATTTGAACTCAATTCGACAAGTTCATTTCTTATGATGATAACCATTACACCACAAACACTACCAACTATGTATTAAACTTTGAACAGGTGGCAGGATATGGAGATGTATTTGCAGACAATTTTTCTAAAGGTTATATATATGAAGATACATCTACTGTCTTGTTACATTCTCTATATTATGAGCTTCTCATGTGAAATGATCTTTGATTTAGCCCATAATTTATTATTATAAAAGTTGTAGAATATAGATTGTTCATTTCAGGAGGCTGCAAAATACATATGTTATCCAGTGGGTTGGCCAGGACCCAAAGAGACTATTTCCTTTTTTTGGATGCTGAAAGTTTAACTTTCAGCAAAGGTGGAATTGTAGGTTTTTTTTTATTATTTGTTTTATTTTTGTATTTTATTATTTGTTTTTTTTTTAAATTTGTTTAATCTTAAACTTAAACAGTATGCAAGATTTCATCAGGCAGGCTTGGGTAATTATTTTTTTTTGTCAAAAATAGCTGTATGGAATATGATGAAGCTATTTGCTTTATTTAGATTTCCATGAATATAGATACTACATCCTGATCCTAGGCACAGGTGCTGGCACATGTGTATATAATCCTGTCAGAAATAATGAGAACTATGTAAGGGCCGGTTTAGCTTAGTCAATAGAGCATTCAACTAGGTACCACAAGGCACTGAGTTTCATAGCGGCCTTCACAAACTGAACATATGAGTAGCACAGCTTGGATCTGTGCAGTAAAGTGGGGGAGCTGATGGTAGGTGAGGCACTCCACCTTAGATGCAAAAACAATCTCCATGGTCTAGCACTAGTGAAAAGGGGATAGACTCCCTTGCTGTTTGGCTGACACTGACAATAGTCCACTCTGCCTACTTTACTTACTTTTACTATGCCCATCTATAAATAATGGTCAGCAATTTAGCAAAGTTGGTGGCAATTCCACTCATTTTGCAAATAAATAGACTTATTTTTTGCACAACTCAGCAGGATGAGAAAGGTTCCTTATATATGCAATTGAATTACCTTGGTCAATAGTAAATTCTTTGCTGATTACAGTTAGACCCTTCACTCCTATTATTGCATAAGCTACCCTGGTTCTCTATTCTAAGTGGTGAGCTAGAAATAAAGTACTGCAAAACTGGCAGATATTAGCTAAACGTTCCATGGTCTGGCATTGACCATTATAGCATGTCTTTAATGACTACTAAATTATCCAGTTATGGCTTTATTTCTGGTCAAAGCCCTATGAGAGGATCAAACAAAGAGAGAGAAAGTATGAAAACTTCAGAGTTTTAAAGACCATCTACTAGATGTCCAATGTGTGGCCGTTATAAACTATGAAAAATAAATTTTATTGATAATC
>CM042139.1:78190021-78235021 GCA_023376005.1 Doryteuthis pealeii | reverse complement strand
AACCCACTAACAATAGTCTGCAAGCAAAGCTTGCAAACCCTTATACTATGTGAAATGCTAACAGAGCCACTGGATTTGACAGGAATGAAAATTCAGTTCATATATATATATATATATATATATATATGTATAAACTTTTGATGTTTCTCTGTATATTGATCTTATAAAAAGAAGTAATGATAAATCCTCCTCTTTCAGATTATTCATCATGTAGGCTAAGTTAGAAGAAAGTGTTTGAGAAGATGCCTTCAAAAGTTTTGTGATAGAAATGGTGTGTTTGACAGGTGGAGTTGGATAGGCTGAGCTGTAAAACTTGTATCCTTTGCAGTTGAAGAATAGTCAAGGCTCCATCACGACATTTGTGCAAATGGCAGCCCTTTTGATTAATGGTCTTTTTCTTTGATCAATCAGGTGTTGTAGACTCTTCATCCAGGATGTCTTGGACAGATGGACTTTGCTGCTGCTGAAGACATGATGATGCCAATCAGGTCCTTTATTTGATTCAGAGTAATGAAACCAATTTGAAGTGATGTTCTGATCTGTGTGCCATTTGATTGAGATGTTACTGGGCTCAATAGTAAAAGGGTTATCATGCAAACTAAATGGACAGGCTATTCTGATATAATGGGAGAAAAGTCAATTTGTCCTGAGAAGGAAAAAAAATATACTTCTATTCAAATGACTTACTGAGCAATGTAAAAATGCATTAAAAAAGGGCAAATTAGATATATACACTCACTATGATGCTGATAGCTTTTTCATTTAGTGCATCTTGGGACACATATTTGCTTTGAATGAGTCCCCAGAAAATTTGATGGGTCCCAACTAAAGTTTCTTAATAGATTGCAGGAGTTTTATTTATGATCTGGGGAAAAAAACTGAAGCCATCTAACTCCTACCTTGTAACCTATCCTGTATAATTCGTTTCTAAGAAACTATTGAAATGTATTTACAATTAGCATGAAATGGTGTGGGAAGAAAAAAGAAAAACACTGGGATGCATGGATAGGATTTTACTGTGACCCTTTTAGATTTTTGTGTGTCAGGGACGCAGGACGCATACCTATCAGCATCTCTGCACTCAAGGCATAAAATAGAGAAAATTATTTTAGATTATTTGAGAGTTTATTTCTTACTAAAAGAAACAAACCCTCTGCATGAGTAGGATGTGACAAAATCAATTTCTTAAGCAGCGTTATACAGGTTTAAATTTAGTGTTTTCCTTCTCCTAGACTGGTTGCCTAACCAAGATTAAAGATCCCAGTCAGTCCTACCATTCACCCATAACTGGAAGGAGAATAGTTGGATTCATACCTTTCCCAAGGGTATTAGCTCTATGTGAAATGCAAACAGCCTTGTTCAGGATTTGAACTCATCTCATCATGTCCATTTCCTACGATGATAACTATTACACCAGGCACCTTCATGTATAAATAATCTTATTATTTATGCTAGTCAAGATATAACATAATACCCTTAAAAATGTGATACCCCAGAAAATAAAAACAATTATATCAAATATCAGTTCACTATTTATTCCTCTTGCACATCAAATTTTAATACATATCTAAATGAATTGGTTTTTGGAAAAGTAGTTATAAAAAAGAAAAGAACTGCTTGTATCAGAAGTTCCTTTACTCAACATAACTTCTTCAGAAATCATTTACATGTAAAATTTATGATGTGCAAGATGAATAATTATTTTCATCATTAACTAAAATTTAATCAAATTGTTTTGATAATCTGGAATATGCAAATAAGCCAAAAATCTTCAGAAAATAAATTAAAAAAAAAACTAAAAAAATAACTAATTATTTTCTTTGCTTTCCATATTTTATTAAAACAAACTGATATTTGTTGGAAGATAGTAATTTGATTCTTGATTCTTGTTTAGAATACACATTAAGTTCTAATATTATTTTTTATTCAGATAGGCTCCAATTTTATTCAGTAAAATATTACATTTCAGTATTTTATCACATTTTTTCCAGTGAATTACATACGCATGTTATTTTGATAAATAACATTTATTTCAATTATGTACCTACGGTAAAATAGGTACATAATTTTGAAAAACAAACTTTGTTTTATTATTCAGTAGGATATCTACTTTTAAGACAACTTATTTTATACAACTACACTCTGTCAATGAGGCTTAGAATACATTGACTGTATCCTCTGCAGAGGAATTAGTCCCCCTAAAAAAGGGTATGACATTAAACTGCATCTCATGGTGAGGCCCCAGTTCTGGAGATCTGGGGAGTATGGAGTAACCCTTCAATGCCATTACTTTCAGGTTCATTCTAACACAGAGTGGTAGTACCTGTTAGAGTACCATCTAAGAGTCAAATAGATCTGTTTAAAGATTATTCATATTTAACAGGAACATGAGCCAAAAAACCCAGTAAACTTCTTAAATAACAAGACAAAAAATTTAAATATTAATGCACAATGACTAAGATTGCCTATCCTTTAAGCATAAAATAAACCTCAGCAGGTTGACCAGCCATTAAAATCAATCAATGTTATACAACTGAATGCTACAGTATTTAACCATATCACACTTAATAGTCCAATAGAAATTCTATAGTTAATTAGTAAATAAGTAAAAAAAGTCGTCGGGGTGGTCTAAAGTTGGTATCAGCCAGACATCGAGGGAGTCTATCCGTTTTCACTAGGGAGTCTATCCATTTTTGACCAAGGAGATTATTTTTGCATCTGAGGTGGAGCGCCACACCTACCACCAGCTCCTCACTTTACTACACAGATCCCTGCGCTACTCATATGCTGAGTTGGCGAGGGCCAGGATCCAACCAGGAACCTTATAGTTCTTAGGTTGATGCTTACAAATAGTATATTGTTGTTTTACATCCTTATCAAGGTATACCAATAGCACAGATTCCTTTGACTCTCTTTTGACATCCATCCCTATTCATCATCACTCTTAGAAAGTCCTCTAGACAGCATCCAGGGTTTGCACAGAGGTGATGAATGTAAGTTTTTGCTGATCGACCAACACAGGTATGTTCATGTGTAGGAGTCCACAAGAGAATATCACTTATGAGTTTGTCCTTACTTCTCCATCAATGCCCAGCATTTCTTACTTATCTTACTTGGATCGTTTGTATGATTTGAGGTAAGTGGTTGCAGCTTCAAGGATTTTCCCCAGACAGCCTGCAGCATCCTTGTGTAGTTACAACCTAGCTATTTCTCCAAGAATGTCATTAAACTTCAAGTTGCGCAGTCATTATTGTCAACTAACTTCTGATGGGCAAGTCAGTATATTTTAGTTGTATATTGCAATAGTCAAAATGTCATACACACTGCAGGTACAGAAATAATAATAACATACATACATATTAATATACAGATGAATTTCTGAGATTGATTCTACAAAATCAAACTGGTTTTCTTTCTCAAGAATAGAAATTCACTTTTTATATACCCAAAGTAAGTCATTGTTAATAATTTTATTTCATAAATATTCATGAACAATTATTCCCATTAAATTTTTTTTTTTTTGCTACTAATAAATATTTATAAGCTTGATTGAATTATTAATGGCAGAAATTTTTGATGTAAACTAAAAACAGATTTGCCATCAAAATTAAGTCTTCCATTTCACTGTATCTGTCAAACATCAATATCTTCCTGTTTTTCATTACAACTATTTACCTTTCCTCCCATTAGAGGAAGCTATACCAAATATCAGAGCTGTGGAGTTGGAGTCAGAGTCACAAGCAATTAAGAGGTCACTGGAGTCAGAAAACTATACAAATTCTGACTCCAGTTGAATTTATACTTTATATGGCCCCAATTTAATTTGTAAAGTTATACAGTGCATACTCTATAACACATTGTGAAGAAGGTGGCGGGACTCTACAAGTATTACTAACCACCCAAAATGTTGTTTGTGAAGCAAAGAATATCCTCAGAATAGGATATTGTATATATATATTTACCAACTCCTCTGGACGAGAAGGATACGACACAAGGTCAATTTCTTAAGCGGAGTTTACCAGGTTTGAATTCAGAGTTTTCCTTCTCCTAGACTGGTTACCTAGCCATGGTTAAAGAGCCCAGTCTGCATTGCTATTTATCCATAGCTGGAGGGAGAGTAGGATTCATACCTTTCCCAAGGGTATTAGCGCTAAGTGAAATGCAATTACGACGTCCAGGATTTGAACTCGGGGCGACGAGTCCATTTCCCATGACTTTAACCATTACGCCACACGCTTCCTAGGATATTGTATATAAGCTATATCTATATACTATTAAATTATCATTATATTTCTATATAACAGCAAAAATGGTAAATTGAAGTAAGATTTTCCCTAAAGCAATATGCATAAAATGTTCTTACTTAAAGAATAAAGGTATTTCCTGTTCAGATTGCAAACAAGTAATTTTGCACAAAATGACCTTTTTTGCCATCACAGTGTATTGTCGGTATCAGCTGGACAGTAATAGAATCAATTCTTCATTAACTTCATGTTTTCCTAATTTAAGACATGTCTAGACTAGAGACTGAAACACACTAATAAAGTGAGTGGTATATTCATAGGACCACATATCTGTCATCATCTTTTGGTCAGATAACTTGTGACAAAACCCAGGTCATGTGATTCACAATATGGCATTTATACATTTAATCACACCATTATTAACCAATATGAAAGACATGTATCCTTTGATCACAGCATCCTTCACTCTATATGGTCAGGCCATATTCTAGTTCACAACTGTGGTCATATGCCAGACACAGATAAGCTTCATAAATACTTTATAATATATTCTATGATTACCATATGCTAGAAGTAGTTGCTACATTTTTTTCTGTGTATGGAGTCAAATGCTTTGGAGAAATTTACAAACAGAATTGTTGCCTCAAGAGTTTTTGATTGTGACGATTTGATGAATTGTCAGAATCTGAGAAATTGTGTTTTGATTTCTGAAATCTGTTTTGATTTTTCCTAAAGATTTTCTCAACTTCAAGTCAGATGTGATTAAGAAGGGCATTATAAACCTTAGCAGCTATGGCAGTAAGAGTTATACTTCTGTAGTTTAAAGTGATTCTTAGTTTTAACAAATAGGAAAACATATATCCTTTCATCGCAGAATCCTTCACTCTATTTGATCAGGTCATATTCTAGTTCACAACTGTGGCCATGTGCCAGACACAGTTAAGCTCCACAAATACTTACTTCAATTTGTTCTAGAAATACCATGACCAACCTAGCTAGATTCCTATTGTCATTCAGAGGTTAAAAGATTTGCTTCTGTGTTGATTAATTTATGAAAATGTTAGGCTCAGATTAACTTGGTTATACGAATTAATATAAATGTCATGATCTGTTCTGATTTTGTTCCCCAGACATTCTTGCAATTTTACAATTTATGATTTAACTCTCTTTAGTTACCTAATTTAAAAAAAAAATGAATTAAAAAAATGTAGTCATTTTACTGACAATTCAATTAGAGCCTCTGACATCACCCATCAGTATAAAAGTTGAAAACACATTCGAGTCAACCTTTCTTCTGTTCAAAACCATGACATAAGGAAAAAAAATTTGAAGATGTTTGTGTATTAAACTGTATCCGGTTTAAATTCATGCATATCCACTTTTCATTATGAGTTTAAATCTAATGACAGTTTCATCAATCATGCTTACCTCCTCTGTTTCTTTTTTTTTCAGATTCAATGTCACAGGGTTTAACAAAAATAAAAAGGTGTTCTGTAGTTAAATTTAATATTTTGCAATAAAATTATCAATTGATATTAATAAGATTATAATAAAATCTTATTAATATTAATTAATAATTCATATTTTATTACAGAGTGAAAAAAAATGTTCTGTTTTGATTACTCTCTGCTGTAAAAAAAACTTTTTTGTTTCATTTGATGCTCCACAAAAGAAAAGACTTTAATATTTGAATTAATTTTAATTTAACTGTTAGAAACTTGGTTTTATTAGAAAGAAAACATATTTATTTGAATTTTGACTATTTTATACATCTATTATTTAAAAAAAATATAAGATTTCAAAGATCTGTTATAATATTTTTCTGAAAGAGCATGACAAAAATTAATTTTTACATTTTTTTGCTAGTATCCTTAAATAACAAACCTATAAACTTATCCTTTAAATTGATTCCCAATCCATTTTAAACATAAGTTGTCAGTCAGAATCAAGAAATATCCTTGGGAAGAACAAAATGTATATGAATTTAATCAAAATTTACCCTAGACTAGTTGACATGCCATTAAAGTCAATCAATAAAATAACAAACCTTGAAATGCAATGCAAAATCTAGGCTAAAAATTTTGTTTACAGCTTTGCTCATATAAAAAGTACACTCCTACAATTTCATGAAAATAAGATGTTTTTTCTAAACTAGATACAAGGATTTTGATATTTCCAATGGATCAATATACACACAAAACGGATATTATTAGGTATTATTTATATCTGCACTGAAGCACTGTAATAAAAGATAAATATACCCCTTATACATATATAAACAATTTTATTATTGGTTACAGAAGAGTTGCATTTTTATTTTTGGTTAGAATTATTTATGGGAAATATACATCAAAGACAAATTTCTATTTTCCCAGTATTTTAGCTACATCAGAAGACATGTTAAAAAAATATAATCCCCTTTTTCTTTTAATTTGCATGTAATTAGCCTAAAGATTTATATGTACACTTTACTGACACGGCTTCAAAACTACAAGTGAACTTCTTTTTCTAGAGAAAATGCACATCAGAAGAAAAAGTTAAATAGTAGTAAATTTTGGAATTTTGTCAGTAGATATTGATTGAGAAATTACAAAATAAGCCATTAATAATAATAAAAAAAGTAATAAAAAAAATAAAACTGGTATTCTGCGTTAGTAAAACTCTATTCAAAAATTTTGACAAAAGAAGTTTCTTTTTTGCCTTCATAGATACGTTATTGTTTGGTACAAAACTCAGAATTTCATTCAAAAGACAAAGAAGAAAATCTTATTTTGAATAAAAATCATTAAACTTTCACATCAGCTTAACAATTGTCTTTTTCTCTTAAATATTTGTTTTTTCCTTTCATGATTTTTGATTTACAAAATAGATAATCAATTCTAACATGCACATGTGTTGTATGTATAGCAACCATAAATACATTAATAGTAATATTTTCACTACAAACTATGGACTGTGTCCACTGAAAGAAGGGGTGAGCTTAGAGATCATAAAGTCGAAGTAATACAGATTCAATTGTTAAGACCATAAAGACAAAGACATTAATCTGTATATAAAGGTCAGTTTGTGTGTATGTATGTCTGGAGGTAACTATGAAAATAAAACAATTAATGACAATGTAAATATATATGCACATTCACTATCACCAGATCTTGCCTTTTGAACAAAAATAATGAAGATGTGATTTATATTCGTGAAGATAATTAAAAAATAAAATTTCAAAGATAACAGCATAGAATTTTTTTTACATTTAATATTTGCCTAAAAGAGCCCAGTCTTCCCTACTATTTACCCATAGATGGAAAGAGAGTAGTTGGATTCATACCTTTCCCTAGGGTATTAGTGCAATGGGAAATGTAAACAGCCTCATCCATAATTTGAAATCGTCCTGTCGTGTCCATTTCCCATGACAGTAACCATTACACCACACTCCTCCATATATATAACATATAAGAAGTATTATAATAATTGACAAATGCATTACAACATTGTTCCATGACCAAGTAGTACATAAAAGAGGTAACAACAATGGTGAAAACTCTTACTTGTCTCTTTTGGTGGTTTTCATTTCAAAAGAAAGGGTTGGGAGATGACATCTGTTCAATGAACAGAGATAGAAATAGGTCTTATCCATTCAAAAAGGGAACAAGAGAGGATTCTGAATTCTAACAAGGGCAATGCCCATTTAATCTCCAAAGAAAAGCAACACATGCAAGTGAAGACAATTATTTATTGTCTCCCTACATATGAATAAAAGTTTTCTGATGCACAGCAATCTCAAATGGACTGATACAAAATGAAGTAGATGACCAACTGAAAGGCACTAGAAACAGATCTAGGAGAAGGAAAATAATTCAGACCGGTTGTACTCCACTTAAAAATTGACCTTCTGTCATATCCACCCTGTTATGGAGAGTTTGGATCAATTCATACTTCTTTATGATTACACTTCTGAAGGTAATTTATCAGTATGTATAATATATACACATATTCCCCCAGATCTCTCTGTATGTATGTATATGTATATATATATATATATATATATATATATATATATATACAAGGTGTGTCAAAAAAGCATCAAGATTTTTGTACTTTTTGACACACCTTGTATTCTGAAAAGAATTAATGAATGGAACTTTTTTTCAGAATACTAGGTGTGTTAAAAAGTACAAAAAATCTTGATACTTTTTTGACACACCATGTGTATATATATATATATATATATATATATATATATATATATATATACACACACACACCCTCATATGATTTTATGGTGCATGATGATGTACCTGGACATTTTGAAATACTGACTGATACTATAACAAAACGATTTCTGGCTGATTGAACCATAATGCTTGTCTTCTATATATCACTCAGAAAGATTTGACTAACCTAATGAAATACCAGGGATGTCACTCAACTGTCAACCATTTATACGCATTGGCCATCAGCCAAACGAAAGTAGTTGGGAATGACACCACAGCAGCAGTCAAAGTAGTCTTTATTCAACTAACAAGATTGTAAAATGAAAGTTTAAAGTATGTTATCAACAGAAACTTTATCCAAAAAGTTTAAAACAAAGAATGTAGTTGATTAAAACATATTTTTAAATGAATATTCTATCAACCATCCAGGAAATAGGTTTGTTCATTTTGTAATATTTATTTGAATATTAGCTATGTTTGCTCTTCAGAAAGAACTCAATAAATTATAGTCAGTAACATTCATTTTCTCATATCAAAGAAAAAAAGAAATCAACTAATTGTTAGTGTCAGTGTATAACTGGAACAGTTAATCATAAAACATGTTTAATTTTAATTAATATTATTAGATGAAATTATAGACATTATTCAATGTTTTACTAGTATTTATTTCATCTTAGTTTTAATTACTTTTCATTAAAGTTACTCAATCTGAAAATAAGGAATAACCAGAGAGTAAAATTGAATTTGGTAAGTCTGTCTCTGTATTACAGCTGCTTTATTGCTTGAGCTACGAGAGCAAACTATTGAAGAATATCAAATCCAAACATAGAAACTTACTCTTTATTTATTTTTTACATGTACTAATAGTAATATTATCTTGAATTTTAACTATCATTAGATGAATCATTGTAAACTTTTTTTCCCCTTTTTTTTTTTTATTTTACTTGTATTTCTTTTATGTGAATTTCATTTGCTTTTTATCACAACTACTCAGACTGATTTTATGGCTATTAGTAAACCATATTAATTGGTGGAAAAACACAGGATAATAAAAAAGATATGAATTTTAGTCTTGCCTAAAGCTTATTCATCATCATCTGTTTATTAATGGTTATAAAAATTATTAGCCTGAGTAATTGCAATTAAAAGCAAATGAAGAAATTAAGATGAAAGAATTATTTGTCTGAAAATGAATAGCTGTATTTTTGTAAAAAGAACAAAAAACAAAAACAACAAACACTCATCAAGCTTCAATCTTGCAGGTCTCCTACTTTTTCTTTTATTTTCATCATTTACTAATAGAATGATGGTTTGATTAGTTGCAATGAAAATTAAGTGAAAGCAAAAGTCAAAGAATACAAGTTAAAATAGTTAAAGAATATTTTATTTGATATTTCCAAAAAATGAATGTTCATCTTTTCTTTTTAGACAATTTAGCAATTCCTCAGGTATATTACCTGACAACTACAATTTTAAACTTTGGATCTTTCTCTTTTCTTTTTTTTTTTCTTGGAAAAACAAATTACGAAAAAAAAAATTAAATTGATTATTTTACATTTATGAAGTGACCACAATTTGTGTCCAAATTTAGAAAAATATGAATTTCATATAAATATATTTAATATTAAAAACAATTATTTGGCAATAGGATTTGGTCAGTGGCACAGTTCACCATAAATTCTGATAAATCTACATTACATTGTACAAAATACTCTACAAGTTTTTACTCAAAATGTTATTTATGAAGCAATGAATCTCATCAAAATTGTATATTATATATACTATATTTATCTATACATTACTAAAATTATCATTATATTTGTATGCAACAGCAAAAACGGTCAATTGTAACAAGATTTTTCTTAAAGCAATATGTATAAGATGTTCTAACTTAAAGAATATAAGGTATTTCCAGTTCAGATTGCAAACAAGAAATGTTGTGCTAAATGACCTCTTTTAAATGGTTTAACCATGATAACGATGAAATGATAATTAGAATCCTTCACACCTTCCTGAATAAAAGCAACAATATCATCTAGGGCTGTGGAATCAGAGTCAGAAGCAATTAAGGAGTTGTTGGAGTTGGTAAAACTGACCACAGTTGAATTTATATTTTATATGATCCTAGTTTGGTTTGTAAAATTATACAGTGCACACTCCTAATAAATAGATCATAAAAAATCATGGTTTTATATTTATTTGTAGGCCATCATCACTTAATTACATAAAGAGAAACCGGAGTTGGAGGTTTTGTATTTTGACTCCACAGCCCTGATATCATCATGGACAACTATTAATGATGAAATGTTAATTAGAATCCTTCCTTCCTTAACAGAAGCTACAATAGCATCATCGACAACTGTTAACAATGAAGTACTAATTAAAATCCGTTGCTCCTTTTAATTAGCATCTTTCACTCCTTCCTAAATAGAAACAACAATATCATCATGGATTGCAATTAACTATAAAATGCTAATGTGAATCCATCACTCCTACCTAAATAAAAGTACTTATATCATCTTGTATTTTGTATTATTGAAATGTGTACATGAATAGCTATGTCTTATAATCAAAGGTAAAACAGGAAAATGGAGTCCCTTGATATTGTGTTTACACAAAGAGAGAGAGAGAGAGAGAGAGAGAAAGAGAGAGGGAGGGAGAGAGAGAGAGGGAGAGAAATCAATGGCAATACAAATCTAAAACAATTTATAAGCAAGAATAATAATTTTCAGGAATATTCGATCATAAAATGTTTTACAACTATAAAACCAGTTCTCACTGTCTGTTGGGAACAATTATTCTAAAATTTACAATTCTATCTCTTGGATACAGTCTTTAATGATGCACACTAAAAACAATTCAAAAGTTATTCAGAATTGCACATGGGAAAATTCATTCTTAAGAATTACTAGTTATAATATTTTGATTTTACACCTCAATTGCAGGCTCAATTCCCATATAGCTGATAGAAATATATATATATATGTGTGTGTGTGTGTGTGTGTGTGTGTGTGAGATAAATGAAAATGAATCTGACAGATATGTTGAAAAAAAGATTGGAAGAAAAATATATATACTTTGATTAGGATGAAATTTATTGCTGTTATTTAGTCAACACATGTTTCGATCAGGCATTGTTTACATATATGGAAATATTCTACTCAAAATCATTTTAAATATAAAAAATATCAGGCATGCAAACTAAGATCTTCTTCAGGACACAGCAACAATTTTTTTTTAAATGAGTAATACAAGAGAAACATTCAAAATTGATTACATCATAAACAATCTTTTTTTAAATGTCAAAGCATTTTCTGGTTTGAAAAATATAGAAATTTTTACATTTTATGTTTTGAAAATTTGAAAAGAAAGTATATATATTTTTGGTGAAAAAAGATTTGATAATTTTTTTGTGGGGTAACAAAAAACTTTTGAATAATTTAATTTGAAATGATTAAAATGAGGATATTTTTTTATAATTGAATTCTAATTTTAAAATCAAAATTAATTTAACTGCATGCATTGTGTGATATATTTTAAATTTGTTTGATTTTAAATAGTGTGTAAATGTATGAAAATACTTGGGTGTAGTAATTTAAAATTTGGATTTAAATAAAATGTGTGTAATTGTATAGTAATTTTGAGATTTAAAGGTGGTTGAGTATTCTAATTTTGGATGTTGAAATCTTTTAGCATCACTTTTGCCAAAAATGGGGATATTTTACTACACAATAAATTTTGTCCTAACCAAAGTATATATATTTTTCTTCCAATCATTTTTTTCAACATTATATATATATATATATATATATATATATATATATATTTTCTTGAATGATGTATATTTCAGAACTAAATACAGAGTTATAGTATGTAACAATCCAATAATTATAATCTTTAGCCATCAGCAATGGCTGACACATCCTACTCAGCCAAGTTAGGAATGTCAGCCTGCTAACCAAGATATAATCCAAATTGTATTATTTATTCTTCTAGCAAAGTGATCCTTACTTTTTTGCTAGTATTTTACATTGATTATTTTCTGTATATTCAACTCGGAATTTGTGCATTACATTTATTTGCATTTTAACAGTATCAGGGTATTTTTGGTGTTTTTTTCTAAATTTCTGTCATTTTAGGATTGAAAAATATCAACAAAATAAAAATACTTTTGAGAAAATGTTTAAAATAACCTATATATGTAATATTTGCTGCAAACACTCAAGTTCTGTGTAAATTTTATTGACGTGCAGGAATTAAATGGTATTTCTGCAGTAGAAATGATACAGTAAAAAAACTATAAACTCAATCTGCCCAAGTTGAATTATAGAATTTCTGTAAATTACTATTATCGATTTATCTGAAAATGAACAAGTTGAATAATAGTTATATGGCATCAGCAAGAGACAGGGGACAATTCTAAAAACCTTGAAATAAAAAGTGCAAGAGAGAGAAATGATTGTATTTACACAACCTCTCCATCAAGAGGACACATGGTCAATTCTAAAGCAAAGTATAACTGGTTTGAATTCAGTTTTCCTTCTCATAGATTGGTTGCTACATCAAAGTTAAAGAACACAATCTGGCTTGAGTGAGACAAGAGAGAATCCTGCCTTTCTCAGAGCAAAAATATGAAGTGAAATGCAGTCTCATCGAGCATGTGAACTTTGGCCAGTGATTACATTTCCTATAATGATAACCATTACAGTAAGCACACCTCCTAAGTCTACTTCAAGAGTATTTATTAGCAGTTTATATACAATATATATATTTACCAACTCAGCCGTATGAGTAGGATGTGACATAAGGTCCATTTTTTTAAGTGGAATTAAACAGGTTTGAATTCAGAGTTTTCATTCTCCAGGATTTGAACTTGGGTCACAGAGTCCATTTCTTACAATGCTAACCATTAGACAACACACCTCCAATACATTATATATATATAAGCTCATACAATGACTGCTGTTTGCATAGCAGCATTGCTTTCAACAGACCCTTTATTCTAAAGCCCCAGCTGACAGGGCTAGATGATTCAAGGTTCAGGCATGATTTACGGGCCAAGGCCTCATTACTCCTAGTTCAGAGCACCCCAGCAGACTTTGCTTGATTGTTATCACTGTGGAATTACTATATCCATGCTTTTGCAGTTAGAGCCTTATTTTGAATCTTTTTTTTTATGTATTTCCTCTTGTCTGATAGAAAAAGTTCAAGAATATTAATCAAGAATGCAGAGGTTGAGTTGGTAATGAAACCTTGACATCTGACCTCAATAGGAAATATACCTGGAATGTAGGGTTTAGTTGAACACACAGACGAGTACTCAGCTGTATCGCAAGTTGAGTCTGTTCTGAGAAACCCATAGTGAGTTATTAAGAGCTTTATATAGCAGGCTGGGATATTCCATTATGCACCTTGTGCCAGCTTATTCTCTGGGTTCTGATTGGCTGCTGGGTTTGGTCTGGATACTTTGATCAATATATACCCAACACATGACTTAGTACAGGGTCTATATTTGGTTACAGCCTGTCAGCCTTTGTCTGTCAATTGGACGTTAGTTGAAACCTTCTTGTGAAGGTGAGTATTATACCTCAATTCTATATAGAATCTGCACAGAGCTGGCTGATGTAGGTTTTTACTGGTTGGCCTACACTGGTGTGTCCATGTGTAGGTGTCCACAGGAAAATGTCACTTGTGAGTTCATCCTTGCTTGTCCAGCATGTCTTGTTTATCTTACTTGGCTGTGAAGAACTTTTAAATCACTTCTTTTCCTTTTTTACTTACTTCCTTATTAAATGTTCCATATAATCTTATTATCTATGAATATAACATGTTTAAACTCTCCGATGTTAAATCATCCTGAAAAGATCTTTTTATCAAATCTTTAGCAATTTGAATCAACTCACTTTTTTTCTTGTCATTCTTATCTGTTTTTCATAAAATTATGTTACACATAATGAAAACTATACCAAAATAGCAGAAAATTCTATTTTAATAAAAAGTGTGAATATAATAATACAAAAAAGAATTCATCTTTACAATTTGTTATATCTTTACAATTTGTTATATTGAATTTACTTATGAGCATCTGGTTTACTTACTTGATAAAAAAGAATGAGTTTGTTTTTTTGTGTTTTTCTTTTTCCTCTACTTGCAGTTGCATGTCTTCACATATTTTACATGCAATCAAACTGATAAAATTAATAAGCAAAACAAAGGCAATGTAGTTCATAAAAAGCAGTCAATACATCAGCATTTTGCTCAAGGCAGACAGTCTCCTTTACTTTTTTCTTTTGTATGAGATGCCATTGCTAGTAAAAGCTAATGCAATTTAGTTTTAGGAATTGTCCCTTGTAACCTTGCTTTCTTCTTAATAACCAACAAAAAAAAATGTTCAATTACTTCCTCTTACATGAACAGAAAAAATGTGAATAAGACAATACCTTAAGTTGACAAAAGGTTAATAGTAATCATGATACAACATACCTTTCAGATTGTAAGTATTACAAAAGTTTTGGGGGTATATTGGGGTTGCAATGGTATTTTTATATGGTTTATAGGAGATTTTGGCAGAGACTTGTAGTTGCCAGTTGCAGAAAGTGATAAAACTAGAAACTTTGAAGTTATCAATTTTGTAAAGGAATGACTGTAATGGAAAATGTGTGGAATAAGAAAATGCTGGTTTCTTCTCAGAAATGAATTCAGAGATAACTCATTTATAACTTAAACTTTTATTGACAGAGCAGCTAGATAGGAACAAGATATGTTAAGAAAGATGTGTGTATATTTCTTTATGGTATGTGTGTGTATTTGTGAAATTACTAAAAATTTAGTTACTTACTTAAGTAGAGTTCTTTGTTGTTGCTGTTGGTTGAGTGTCTCTGGAATTAGATTTGAAAGCTTTCTATTTTTATTGTATATTGTGTCAAATAGTGTGCAACATGGCATTTACCACTGGCATAAAGCCAGACTCTTGGAGAGTGTTCCTGCTAGTAAACCATTTTGGAGAACAGACAGTAAATCATCTTTGCGCCTTTTCTTTTATACCCTGATAGGTTACTTCATAATAGAGGGTGTAATTTTCTGCCATTTCTGTGGAGAGTTTGTTGCAGGTAACAGCAGGTAAGCCAAAAGTAAAATGTCAGTAAGCAAGGATTTGAAAGAAAGAAAGGGCAGGCATCAAAAGCATCCTTCTTTTTTTTACAGATCTTTCCTCTAAAGTTTATTTCATAGCTTGTCTGTACCTAGAGATTAACTACACACACACACATATATATTTTTATATACAAACAATGATAATTTTGTCAGTACTGTTGTATGGCTGCACCACCTGGACCCTAACTAAGCGACTTGAGAATTAACTAGATGGCAGCTGCACAAGAATGCTGCGGGTGATCCTGAACAAGACGTGGAAACAACACCCTACGAGAAAACAGCTGTACAGTCACCTGCCACATATCACCGAAACCATCCGAGTAAGATGGACAAGACATGCGGGATACTGCTGGAGAAGCAAGGGCAGACTCATAAGCAAAGTCCTCCTGTGGAGGCTGGCATATGGACACACCAGTGTGGGCCGACCAGCAAAGACATACATTGATCAGCTCTGTGTGGATACAGGATGCTGCATAGAAGACCTCTCGAGAATGATGAGCGATAGGGACGGATGGAGAGAGATTGTCATAGATATCCGTGCTGACAGCGTGACATGATGATGATGATAAGATTTAATGTATATGTGTGTGCATATGTGTAATATGAATGTAAATGTTATATATATATTTACATATAGAGAGAAAGAAGGAAGGAGATAGAGAGGAAAACCAACAGCAAGTGAGGGAGAGGGATAGGCAGACAGTGAGCAAGACCAACTGTAAAGGAGGAGGAAAGGAAACAGAGAGAGAAAGAGTAAAAAAATGAAATTGAGAGACAGTGATATATATCTATGTATACAGAGAGAGAGAATAAAAGAGACAGTAAAAAATACTAGGATGTATCAAAAGCTTATATAGGATGTATGCCTTCCAAATCAAATTAAAAAATTGCTTATGAATAGAAATTTATAATTAAATCACAAAGTGTGTTACAAATTTTGAATCTGGTTCCTGACCATTAAGTTTTGGTGCATAAATCAAAAATGAATAACCAAGAGCTAATTTTTAGATAATCATATCACTGCTGATATGCACAGATGTAGTTGAGAACAAGTCATATGACAACTAAAACAATAAAAGAGCCAATCACAGCTCACCAGTCCTTTCTTTGTTTTAGACCAGAGTTGAACTGACTGAAAGCAATAAAAGGGAAACTAAATTAATATTAACTGGTCATAGTGATGTCAGTAGAGACAAAGAAGGGCAAGTTAGATAAATGTATATGTGTGTTAACAAATCAAAGTTATCTTGCTATTCACATTATGCTTTGATTTTAATATATGGGGAGTCCAGATTCCTGAAAATCAGGAAGATTGATACTCCTACATATCTATGGATGCACAGATTACTATTCCCACTGGACATAGTCCATAGTACTTCAGACTTCATCATCATATCTATTGAATTAAAACATTAAAACAGATTTATATGATGGAAAATACACTTTCATTTATATTTCTTTTAAAACTGGGTCTCAAAACTGCTCACTTATATAATTAAAATTTACTGCTATAATCATTCTAAATCAGTAAAATACAGTGCTCTATACACAAGAAAGCAGAGCAATATTATGATATTTCAACTATAAAATAAAACAGAGCATAAGACCTTGACTAAATTTCATGTACCTGCCCTTCAAGTGATCTTGTATCTATACATTTGAAGTTATTCTCCTTCTCTCTCTCTAATATATATATATATATATATATATATATATATTCAAGAAATGGATACAATAGAATGATGATTCTAACGATGAAACTCAAGTAGGTTTATATATATATTATATATATATATATATATATATATATATAGAGAGAGAGAGAGAGAGAGAGAGAGAACAATGAAAAATTTAAAATCCTAAAAGTAACATTTTCTTCCTCCTTTTATATAGAAGTAAAATTCCTGATAGTAATATTTGATGTATGCATGTTAAAAAATACACAAATCAAATACAAACTGATTATAAAGGATTTCCTTATTGCTGAGCAAGAATGAAGGAAATGTTTTCCCATATTCCATGTCTAACAACTTTATTGGAATTTCTTAATAAAAGTCGGTAAATTTTTATACTTGTTAATGGAAATGGCTGTGCCACAAAGCAAACCAGGGCATCTCTGAATAGATACTCAGTATGTCTTTTAAGCTACAAAGTCATGGCTGACTGAAAAGAGTGACAATGCATAAAACAACAGAATTGAAAAAAAAAAGTTCAATATGGAAATGGCTAATCTGTACATTTTCTGGTGCCATTCTTTACATAAAGCATTTCAAAAAGGTGAACTTTTTTTATGTTTCTTGCTCTATTTATTTATTGAAAAAAAAAACTTGAGTGAAGTTGGGCAGCCACCCAAATATTGATTTTTTTCCTAAGGTGGATATTATTAGCTTTCAAAATTTTTATGTTTATAACTTTAGGTACTATGAAGACAGTGATATAGTAGATGAAACCATTTTATCATCAAGTAATGGATAATGGAAAAAGACACAATCAAAGCAATAGAATCAAGATCAATAACATCAAATCAAAGTATAATTTCATCTATTGGTCCGGTCTTTAGTTTAGGAACCATTTAGAAATCTACCATTGCCATCTACATAGGTAGGCTTGGTTATTTTTTGGTTCAATCTCAAGTTATCTTTCATACTAAGTTTATTCAGATGGTATTTATTTATTGTGGATGTATATAATTGTAGGTTGGCAAAATTTCCAGGATCAAGTATTGCAATAATTATAATATTCATCCATCAGTAAAAAAAAAATATTTACCTTACCCATTCACCATGGGTAGGATTTGACACGAGATCACAAGTATGGGGCAATCCAGTGAGGATTGAACTTGCTATTCAGTAGTAATGGATCAGTGAATCTAGCTTGTTAACTATTACACCACATCATTTGTCAGTGTTTCTAAAATCTTGAAAATAGTCTCCCTTATGGTTCACACATCTTTGCCAACATTCTGGAAGTTGTTTTATGCCGTTTGCATAGAATTCTACAGGTTTTGAAGCAAACCAGTTTTCCAAATCATCGTTAACTTCTACAGTGGACTGATACGTTTTCCCACAAAGTAAGTTTCTCATGAGATAAAACAGGTAATAGTCTGAAGGGGAAAGGTCTGGTGAGTATGGAGGATGTGGTAATACTGTAAATGTTACTTTGTATTGGACAAGACTATATATATTCAAGTATGTGAAAAGATGTACATTTATGTCTTTTACAAGGTCATTTGTGCAAAGGGAATTTAAACTGTCCTAACAAGATTTTCGAATCAGTCTACTGATTCCATTCTCTAAACGGTTACCATCAAAGCCACCAACAATTTGACTTTAAAATGGGGTGGCTTAAAATAATACAGAGGGTCCTTAAGATTCTTAGACAGCATGCTTCATAAAACTCAACTCAAAAACCTAACAGCTCCTCAGGAGAAAAATAAACTATACACTCAGTTTATAATAACCATATGGTTTTTATGTACATATAAGTGTAGGTATTAGGCATTTTCATTGTGGTTCCATTGGACAATGCTGTCAGCTTTTTCTGTTTGATCAGACAGGTTGACAGTGAAATTATGCTTCCCTCTTGGATAGCTGATATGTGTCCCATCAAAGGGAAAAATAACTCAAGAAGAGTGTTAAAATCTGTGAATGTTGTGATACGTGTCAGATACCCAAGACCACATAGGGGAAAACAAATGCTACATGACAGAGCAATGAATAAAGTTTTCCATCAATGCTTTTCCAAAGAAAGAGTTCCTCCTTTTCAAGAGGTGCCTTCTTTGGCATAATTCCAGATTTTGGTCAGAAATATACCAAGAACAAATTCATGATGGAATTATTTGTGGTACTTCTTATAACATTAGTTCAGTAGAGTTGAAATTAAGAGGAATTTCTTTTTTTGGGGGGTGGGGGCGAGTAAAAGAATTTATAAAAAATATCTAATGTAACCATTTTTTGAAGTTCCATGATTGTATAATCCATTTCAGGTTGACAGAATAGACCAAATATATATCTAAGTTAGGATAGCTTAGACAGATTTAATGGTGCTTGGTGACTGTCAGTTTCTTGCCTATGCAATCATTGGACCAATGGTCACATAGGTGTGAAACTGACATTCACCAAGCACTGTTGACTATGTCTGTGTATCCTAACTTAGATGTATATGCTCTATCACTGATATTGACCACTATTTATTTATAAATATTGCAAACTATATTATTAATACAGTGACTGAGTTACTAGCTGTCCCTCAGTCAATTTTTTGCTTTGTGTCGAGAGCTAAAAATTGAGGTATGAGTGAGCTTTAGATATGCTTATGTTAATAAGTTCACTTAAAATTAAAATTTTTAATTTTCCTAATTTATTATGCCAAAGAAAAACTTTATTTATAAAAAAATAAATAAACATTAAAACATAATTCATTACATTCTGTTTCATGATGTTTTTATTGTTTTCTAATCTTCCTCGATACAAAGGGATTTCTGCCCTATAGGGGTCAGTTTAGCTCAGTCAGTAGAGCACCTGCTGAGAAATCCCAAGGTTCCTGGTTCATTACTGGTCCCCGCCAACTCAGTGCATGAGTAACACAGATTGGGTGATTTGACCTGTGCTGGAAAGTGGGCAGTTGACGGTAGGTGTAGCGCTTCACCTCAGAAAAAAACAATCTTCCTGGTCTAGTGCTAGTGAAAAGGGGATAGATTCCCTCACTGTCTGGCTAAAACTGACAATAAACCACTCTCCTAAATTTCCCTCTTTTAAAATGTTTTTATACAATACAGTGCTATTTTTCAAATTAAAAAAAAATATCAACAAAAAAATTTAGTTTGAATTTTTGAGAGGGCCGAAACAGATTAATAGCATTTCAGTTTATTTCAATGGGGAAGATTGATTTGATATATGAGGGAATTGAGTTACAAGAATTAAACTCATAAGTCAAGGTAACAGTGTGCTCATATATATATATATATATATATATATATATATATATATGTGTGTGTGTGTGTGTGTGTGTGTGTGTGTGTGTGTGTGAAAAATATAAATGGAAAAGTGGATAAACAAACACAAACCATTGATTCAATTAATATTTCATTTTTATTCACTAAAAGTTTTCCTCAGAATTTCTCACATTTTGTCAATTTTTCTAATCAGTGTTTTTTTTTTTAATATATATATATCAATGCTGTGAATGAATGGATTCAGATATATGTGTATCTATATGTGTATATACCCATATGCACATAAATAGGCCTGTGAGGAGTTCTTTTTTACTGAAATAGGAAAGATTTCAAAAGAATGTTTCTGAAAGATTAACTGAATGAATCTTTTTTTACTGAAAAGGCTGGACATTGGTGCTGCAATACCAACAGCAGAACCATAGATATGAAATATTAATACTCTGCTAGATCTTCACATGCAAACAAAGATATCACTTACAGTTCCTCCAAATGCAGATAAAAGCATTTCTTTGGAAAGAACTAAATCAAATGGAATGACAAATTGTGAAAACTTTATCATACTGGTGGGTGACATAAATATACATGTCATTAAAAGTTACACAGAATTAGATTATATGATTTATAAAATTTACCAAAAATAAAGAAAAAAAAAATAACTTGGAAAATTTTTGAGGTACTTTTATAAAATGGTAATGCTTATTCTTTATCTTACTTTCATTAAACTTATCTTAAATATTTTCTTGTGATTTCTTATTATAATTCAACAAAGATCTGTCCAGCTAAGGCTCCAACAATTTTAGCCCAATTTCAACCAAATTTTTACCAGACGAAGAAAAAATTAGTAAATTACCAGTAACATTGTGCAGAAGAAAATATTAATATAGATAGTGATCAACTTACAAAGATTAACAGTTACAACTGCAATTAAAAAGGCATCACAAAAAAACTCACTTAGATCAGCCAAGAAGGAAAGTAAGACTATCAATTTGTTAAACTTCTTGTATTCTGTACAAGGCTGAACAGTTCAACTCAAGACAGTTCGGTCAGAACCTAACTTGGTCATAAAACAACTATCTGTAATACTAACATAGTTACTTTATTGACTATACAAATAATTACATATAGATTTTGTTTAATAAATTTAACATTTATTATGTTTCCCACACTCAAATCTCTCTCACTCTCTACTCTCAATGAGCAACTAACATATATAAAGAGGAGGTTATAAAGATATGCATAGAGAGGGGGAAAGTGATAGGCAGAATGTGAGGAGAAAGATGGGTCAGTTTTTTTTACTTAATTGCAAATTAGGACTAATTAGAAACAATTAAAATGGAATGTTTTTCAAACATAACTCAATCCTAGAACTAAGGAATAATTTAGTATAATTTTCATGTCATTACACTAAACAGTAAAAAAGCCTTTAGGATACAAAGACTGATTTGCTCAGCGTTAGTATGATAATAGTTATATAGACAGAGACTAAGAGTGTATATCTAGCAGTATGTATGCCTGAATAGCTAGAATTCCAGCTGTGAAATCCCTATTTCTATACTGCTTCAGGGGTGCTTTAAGTGCTGGGCAATCAACCCAGCCCTTACACCTTTTAGGCAAGGGAGAAAATACTGCCTGGTGGGAAGGCCTCCTACAACTAAGCTGATTAATATTGTAACACTTAGACCATTTGGCATTCACACCAGGTGACCACAAATATTAATCTGAAGTATTCATTTTAATGTCAATCTTATATAACTAACCTGTGGTCTTTCCTAATGACCAGTTCTACCAGGGTCTTCAAAAACCAAGACAGAACACCCTGAATTTCAAGTCCACCTTCCACTCCCACAAACCAAACTGACCAATCAGAGAACAGACACAAGGTCAGCAAAAGGCCAAGCTGTGTAAATTATTATAGTCAATTATTATAGTATATAATAGTATTATTTGGATTATTCAGACTATTGCTCTGATCTTTATTATTATCTGTACAACGTTTCAGCCAATGTGCCTTCTTCAGATATTTCTTGTCGAACTCGGGAGCCATCATGAAACATTGAACCTAAACCTTTATTCAGTCCACAGGGGTATCCTGTTCTCATTCCACTAACCATAGCTGGGGTACAGGTGTTAAGCTGTGTTAATTATTCTTCTATGTTACTGTCACCCTTGATCAGGATTGAACCTGCAGCCTAGAGATAACTGTCTTAAATCAATGCCTTTATCCCCTATGCTCTGTGTTCAATTCAGTGTGAATTTTGGGAACTTATAAAACTAATGTCTGGTTTTACCTAGAATATCTACCTTTTTACTTATGTATGATTTTTTACCTTGACATATTGTGTTTTTGTTTAATTAAAAAAAATCTAATCTAGCCTTTTTAATTATAGGTTTCCATATTGTATTCATCTCTATACTAAGTGACAGTTATCTCTAGGCTACAGGTTCAACCCTGGTCAAGGGCGACAGTAACATAGAATAATAATTAACACAGCCTCATCTAAAAAATTCAAAGAAATACTCTGTAAATTTACTTTTACAGTTATTTTTCCATGATTCAGAATTACCATTATTTTTAATTTCAACTCTACTGTACGTAATTTATAATCAATTGTGTAACATAAAGGGTTTAGTAGAAAATTCACAATACATCTAACCTTGTGCCAAACTAGTATCAGTTTATCAAATGACAACTACAACAGATGCTTGAAAAGGGTCAAACATACAATTTATGTTTCTGCTTCATTTTTTCATTCTACAGGAATGCAAATAACAAATATGTGTTATTTAGAGAATACACTATGTATCTTATAAATATTTAAGTTGTTGAAAAATTTACCATTGGTGTATCATTAAAAAAGGTTCTTTGCATAGATGGAAAGTTAGCAAAATAAAGTATATAGTTATCTTGCTATTGACTGAGAAGAAAACTTTTTCGTTTCTACTGCTGAGTTTTTTAAGCTCTTTGATCCCCTTTGCTTTCAATGCACTATCTGGGAAAACAAATCAGATATCTAAGTCGGCAAGTAGCAACAAAGGAGTGATATGTTTAGAAGATAAAAAAAGACTCAAGACAAAGTGAAATTAAATGCATGCAGTCAGCTGCTATAAGAACAAAAAAAAGCTGAGGATTTTATGAATAAAAACTGTAATATATTATTATTATTATTATTATTATTATTATTATTATTATTATTATTTCACTCCATTAGAGTTTTTCACATCCACCTTAGACAATGTGTCCCTGGAGACTGAGTGACAGCAAGTCTTCTCAGGTCTCCTGGACTATTCTGAGTATTCCAGCTGATCTCAATAATGGTGTAGTTTGGATGATCTCGATTCCTCCTCGGATTTCCAGTTCATCCAGACTCTTTTCTAGACCCCTGGGGACCATGCCAAGGGCACCAATTACAATTGGCATGACCTTCACCTTCATGTTTCACAGTTTTCTTAATTTTCTGGCAAGTTCCAAGTATTTGTTTATCTTCCGTTTCTTTCACTTTTGCTCAGTGATCGTCCGGGACAGCAAAATCCACGAGATTATTATTATTATTATTATTATTATTACTATTATTATTATTATTATTATTATTATTTATTATTATTATTACCATCTTCCTTTAGAATATTAAAGAACTAACAGGAAAATTTGTGTTGTGTAATGGTTAATGAGATAGACTTCCTCACTCTTGCAGCCTTTTGCCACAAACAAGCTTAGTAAATATGTATTAACTAGCATAGTTTGCATAAAAAAATTAAGGGATTATTTTGTATAGGTTCAAATATCTGCCTAGGATCAAATTGTAGTATCTGGACAGTTTGCCTAACATCAATACCTGGTATTTTACCAAGGATCAGAGTGTATCATCAGTACCCATGGAAATTCTACAGTTGTTTTAAAAACTACAAGATATAAATACCAAAACAATTTAACACTTACTAAAAAATAAATGCAAAAATTAGAAAAATAAAATCTGTAATTTGTAATACACTTGGATCATAGGCAGAAGTATCTAAGAGTAATACTTTGACGTAAGACAGTCTGTACATATACTACACTCCCATTTTAGCAGAAGTAACGAAAAGGTGAACAAAGAAAGTAACAAATGAGTTGAAATAGTCACATTGTTCATTATAAAGATACACTAATCTTCATCCAATGGTGAGACTGGAGCTCTGAGGAGTGTAGAGTTACCTGTTTATTACAATTACTCCCAGTACCACTCTAACCAAAGTGGTAGTATTTGTTAGGGTGCCATCTATCAGTGTAATAAATCTGTATAAAAATTATTAGTATTAGATAAGAATACTCAAAACCATATAACAAATGATTAATATTATCAAATAGTCATGTTTAGAATGGAATCCAAAGGTATTTATTTACCCAACCCATTCATCACAGGTAGGATGTGACACAAACTCGCTATTTAGTAGTAATGGATCTGTGAGACTAGCTTGATAATCATTAAACCACAACTGAATCCAAAAGTAATAAAAAGAATAACAATGAGTATGGAATATTGGATTGACATGGTTTGCTATAAGGATTCCAATGATGTTATCCCTATAGCAAGATATGTAAATCTGATTTTCTATACTATCTTCCTCTTTTTTTTTTCTCTAACACAAGACTGCAGAATGAATTATGTATATAAAAAACAGTATATCTCATATTCATATTCATATTGACTTGTTGCAATTTTTTTTTCTGTATTTCCATAGATATTTCTACAAGCATATCTTATCTCTGATAGAAATAATAACTACAATAAATTAAAATTTCTCTCGCCATTGTTAATAACAAAATTAAAACGGTCCCACCCGAAAAAAAAAAAAAAATTATGGTATGAAACTTAACACATTCAGTGTCACAAGATGTTAATTAAAATTTTTGTTTCTTTGTGTTAATCTCCTAACATTGTTAATTATGCAAAGTTTTAAATTGGTATCATCTTCATTTTTCTTTTCTCTTGGTACACTGCTGTGACTAATAGCTGCTTCCCAGCCATGCTAGTCTCTGAGGAATCCCTCGAGTTCTATTATTGGCTTACCACGTGTCTGTCACTTCATTGTGGTGTAATGCTTAGGAAGCAACTCATGCATATCCATTACTAATGAGTCGTGAATTTAATTCTCACTGGCAATCTAGGCTAACAGAGAATTGAAAAGTGCACCATACTCCTGGCCTTGTGTCAGAGCTAAGCTTTTTTGGTTTGTGGTTGTTTTACAGAATATCAATTCTTTTTGGGACATTTAATGCCGAATAAAGACATTTTGATATTCAGTTTCTTACAGTACCTGTTTTGCTTAAATGGTCACCCATCTAAGTACTGTAAATGTTCATTGCTGCTGAACTTCAGTGATCTAGCGGGAATTAGTGCTTTCAATGTGACTTTACCATAAGCCGCTAAGCTTTGTAATTCATGACACTTTTCAGAGAACAAAAAGAAAGTTAGTGTTGAAGATGTTAATTTTTTTTCTAGAATTTATAGATATAAATTGTAGTGAAGAAGTGGCTCAAAGAACAGTTAACAGAATTTTACGGGGCAGGGATTCGAAGCTGGAACATTTTCTATTGAGAGAAACGGTGACTATGTTGAGAAGTAGGGGTGTGATCCACAGAGAACCAGCTTCATTTTGATGTATGATACATGTTCTTGTGTTGGTAATTATATCTGTACTAAACAAAATGGCATTACTTTTTCACTCATTCTTGTATATTTTATTTTTATATATTTTTCCTTCCAGGAACTAGACATGAGCAATATTCCTTATCCCAATTACTATCTACACACCAATAAAATAATTCCAGGTTTTCAAGGAAATTCAACTAATCTATCTCACTGCATAGATTTTGTTGTCGGGTGAAAATTAGTTTTCTTTTTTTTTTTAGCTCACATTTGTCATTCATTCACACTCTTACAACTTATCTTACATAGGAAGTTGACCTATCCTGAAAGAAATTCATTTGTCAAATCTACTGAGCTGAAGAGGATTTCTTCAACTGACACTACTGTTTAGTAACCTAGAATATACATATAGAAATCCTGATTTGATACAATGACTTTAGAAACTAAAATCTTATCTAGGTTTCAAATTATCACCTTTTCTTCTTAATTTTCACAAACTCATATTTTATACCCATGTCAAAATCAAACTGACTTGAGGCAACATGAAATCAAACACTGATGTGATATGCTCAGCTATTGCAAATTATTTCAACTGTCAGAGCTTTTCAAACATTTTGCATTGATGACAAATATTTTGAAACTAATCTTTTTAATACATTACTTCAGTTTTGTTAGCTCAGTGAGGTTGAAAGGGAAATGAAATGTATAGCCTAGCACATGGGTTGAACTTTAAACCTCCAGGTTATGAGTATTGTCTTTTTATAGATGTTACCCCTTTTAATTAGAATGGTTTAATAAAAGCCAAAGTAGTTTCTCTCTAGAGCAGTGGTTCCCAACCATTTTAGTACCATGCCTCACTTTTTTATCACTAATTTCTTCATGTTCCCTACCCATTAATTGTTTAGTATGATATAACAATATCAGTTTTGAAGAAGTATAACATAAAAAATCGTATCTTTCAAATAAAACTAAAGGGTTTAACTTCAAATTTAATCAAATAAAATTGTGGGGGAGGGCAACAGATGAAGAACTGCAAAGTTAAACAAGTCAGAAGCCACACATATATGGTGCCTGATGCACAATAACATTAGTGGGTGAACACTTGACTAGATTGCACAAGCTGCTGTGCTCAGCTAGGTTGTAATTACAATTTTACCCTATAAATTTATGATTTTTACCTATATAGGGTAAAATAAAAAAAATGTTGATATTACTATATTTTTCATATTGCCTCTCTATTATTATTGAATGGCCCCACATTTTGAATCACTGCTCTAGAGATAACTTTTTAAAATATCAAAAACACCTGAACAAAGCTGAAAAGTATGATAGTTGAAGGATTATGTAGAAAAATATATACATTTTCAAACTTTAAAATGATGTAAACATAATTAACAATAAAGAATAAGTGTTTCTCTGAATTTTTTAGATGAGGCTTGATAATTTGGATTATTCGGATTATTGTCCTCTTTTATTGTTATCTGCACAGCATTTCGGAGGGCACATCAACCCAAACGTTGTGTAGATAACAATAAATATGAGGACAATAATACAAATAATACAAAGAATAAGTGTTTCTGTGATTTCTAAATATTTTTGAGACCTTATGTTTGGGATTACCTTCATACAATAATGCCACCATTATTCTTACACAATTTTTTTACATTTCCTCTTCATTCAAATTATAATGATTTTAATTTATTTGTTATTCCATTAGGAATATAATGATAGATGTGTGTGTGTTGGCTGTCAACACATGCAAGAGTAAGACCATTTCTTGTTCTTTTTATTTGTAAGCACCCAGCAGAATGCAAGCATGAAGGTGACTCTTCAGTCCACTGAGATTCCTGAAGGATCAACTACATAGTAAACATACTTGAATGCCAGTAGCATTTGACACTGTATCCTTGTGGTTTTTCAGATGACTCACCAAACCAGCCCTGATAGATGTAATGTTGAATGCATAATCTAAATCCAAGTGTATATAACAATTCTCTATCATGTTCACTGCCATTTGTGTGTGTGGGGGGGGGGGGAGGGAGCTATCAGTAAGCTTCCTAATGAAGATTAAGAAATCAGTTCAGTCAAATGAGCAAACTTGGCAAGCGATAATGTCTACATCCTGATTATGCCAATGAAGATCTGGAAAACATCCGATTTTTGCACAGGTTGTAATCAAACAGAAAACCTTCCACTGTACAGTGTTTACTAATTAATCAGTGTCATTTACGTTTAGAAGGTAACTGTATAATATGTAGGATAATTTTTCTACAAAACACAAGAAGGCTTTAAGTGGATATAAAAAAAAGTGTAGGATTCATAATCAAGTGTATGCTAGAATATGAATGGAATCTGTATTTTTAGAGATTCATAGTAGGTTTTCAAATATTTGCAGCTGTATTTATTTATCCAACCCGTCCACCACAGGCAGGATGTGACATATGGTCAGTTTTTAAGCAGAGTAAAGCTTGTTTGCATTCAGTTTTTCTAGTCTGCCCTAGTATTTACCAATAGCTGGGGGAGAAGAGATGGATTTATGCCTTTCCCCAGAGTATTAGCACATTCAGAATTTAAACTCTGGTTGCCAATTCCATTTCCTACGATGATGATGATTATGCCTCCTGGTGCCACATAAGCCATTACAATCTGGTGTATGTTAAACGCTATTTTATTGCAAGTTGACATAAAAAAGAATGGAACACATCTATGTCCACTGTCCACTTTAAATTTATATTATAGTAATGGCAAAACTTATCAGTTAAAGAATTACACTGATATAAAAACAAAAAGGTTGGGATTCTTTATCTTTTATTGGGATAGAATCTCTCTTTTTAGAGATTTATAATTTCATTAAAACGTAGGCACTGGCTTCCCAACTGGAATATCCATAATATATTTAGGGGGTAGAAGGATAGAATATAATGCCTTTAAATTTATATACATGAGTTTGGAAGGATTGGGAATACTCCAAATTCTTTTTACCATCTCTTCCTGCCTAAGTGTATGTAGGATGTCTATACACACATGAAACTTTTCTTGAATATATGTAAAAAAATATTATATTTATATATTTACCCAACCCCTCTGCCACAGGAAAGATGTGACACAAGGTAAATTTTTTAAAAGTAAAGCAGGTTTGAATTCAGGGTATTCCATCTCCTAGACTGGTTGCCTAATCATTGCTAAAGTTCTGTCTAAAGAACTTGGTCTGCTCTACTATTTACTCATAGCTGAAAGAAAGATAGAAGAAGAAGAAGAATTCTTATAAGTAGGTATTTACTCAACCCTTTCACCATGGATAGGATGTGCCATGCTCACAATTATGGGACATCCAGCCAGGATCGAACTCACAATTCAGTAATAATGGATCTGCAAAACTAACTTGCTTACTATTACACCATGATGGGATGTCCTTCTTATAATTATGGAAACCCATTCTCATATTCCAGCCACTGCCAATGCCATAAATTTATAGGATTATAAACAAAGCATTTCTTTTCTTGCTTTTTATGACCTTCTACCAACTTTCAGGCAAACCGTGTATTCCATCATCAAAGAAAGATTTTGGTTAGAATGAATTCAATGAATTCCTTGAGGATGTTTTTGATATCTTGAAATTGTTCAAACCACTGACCAGAAAACAAGTGCTTGTCTGAAGATAAGAGATCTGAAGACTATGCCACACGTGGACAAACTTTTCATTAGTGGCAATGTCACAGTGGCAAGACGAGGACAGAACATGTCCTCAAGAAAATTTACCAGTTGACTACAGAAATAAGTTGTTTTTTTCTTTCTTCCATTGCATCATTCAAAGAAACCTTTTGTTCACTGTATCAGTGAACAGCAACATTTTTTCCAGGTATCCTTTGATTTTTTTTTACTGAATTCCATTTAGGTTAAGATGTTGATAGTATGACTTTCTTTATTTGAATAGGTATAATATTTTGGCCAAAAATAACTTTTTTTGTGTCAGACAAGAGAAAAGCAAGTTTTCTAAACACTTACCAATGTTAGTTTATGTAAGTTTTCCTGTCTACTGAATTTTTCCTGAGGCTTATCAACAACATACTAAATTTGACTTACTGTATACACATTAAAAGAACTGAGTAAACTTCAAAGACATTTCCATGATTTCTCTAATATTGCATAATAGATGATGCAGAAGTTTTATGTCAATCTAATAGTTTTCTTGACTTTTAGATTTCAAATTTGCTTACTACAATGTTGCAGTCTAGCATGTTGACCCCTATGCCCAGGGACTGTAATGTTGAGGGAATACTCTAATACGAGCAAGACCTGTGGATATACCACAGTATGATAATTTAATTATTACAAGGTTTGATATATTTACTTAAGAGCTATTGTGAAATAATTTAATATGTGAAAAGTATAATAATCTTTATTTAACTCTCTCTCTCACTTTTTCCTTTCCTTCTTTTCATATTTTCATTATATTCAATTGAAACAGATTGGCATTATCACTTCCCTTTCTATCTTTACCTACTCTCTTTCTTTCTTATATTTTTCTGTGTAGCATGTCCTTTTCTTCCCTTTCTTTATAATAAAAATGGAATGGTCCATTATTTAGCTGGAACAGTCATAATAAATAAGAATTTGGTGGATAAGCAACACCAGAAACTCAGGATTTACATTTTTGCATTTCATCTTGGATGATTTGCCTGGTTTCATTTTTAACCAGAGGGTGTCATAAGATGATAACAGTCAGAATGATTAATGAATAAGTGTATTGATATATAGATGATGTTGTCTGGATGTCTAGACAGTGCCAATTTTTAAAAATAAACCTTCCTTGATACTTTTTAACAACTTTTCTTTAGTGAAAAACAGGATTGTGCAAGTGCAGTTTTCTAAACTGAAAATCCATCTCAAGAGGAAATTAAAAGAAACTTAACATATGTACTTTTTCTTTTCAGATATCTTAATAAAAATAGTTGGAAAATGCACTTGTCATATTGAATTAATGAGGGGTAATTTTTCTTTCAATCTAGGAGCCAGCCTTGCTAATTACAGGCTATGGTCCTTTTCAAAACAAGTATTGATATAAAAAAATATCATCTTTAATAAATACAATGATGAAAACAAATGCCCATCAAAGGCATGAGGAAATGGAGGAAAACCTTGTTTATATTGCTGTTGATTGAAGAAATGACAAATACACTTTGTTGTACAAAGAAACCTGCATTTACAGAAATTGTTCTTAAGTCACACTAGCTTAAACTATATCAGAATTGTGAAAGAAATCAATAAATATTTTTCATAATTGTTTTCATCATAGAATAAAATTTTGTTATCTACAGATATATATATATATATATAGTAGTTGGATGCATACCTTTCCCAGTGGTATTAGCACTACTTGAAATGAATACTGCTTCATTCAGGATTTGAAGTCGGGTTGCAGAGTCCATTTCCTATGACAATAACCATTATGCAAATATATATATATAATATACCAAACTTGTTGGTAAATCCTCACGGTGAGAAAAAAAACAGCAAATAGTTTGATTGTAAAAATATAATACCAAACATCATCTTCACTGCTATGCATAAGGGAAGGAAATTATTATATAAAAAGTGTTGCAGGAGCAGGCTCTGTCTCTTTCAGAAAATTGTTTAATTTTTTTTTTTTTTAAATGTATGGAGTATACAGGATTATAATGAATTTTTGAGAGAGAGAGAGAGAGAGAGAGAGAGAGAGAGAGAGAGAGAGAGAGAGAGAGAGAGAGAGAGAGAGAGAGAGAGAGAGAGAGAGAGAGAGAGATTCTGTCAACTACTTTTGTTTATCTAAAATTTACAGGCAATATTAAGTTTTTCACCTGTCAAAATAATTGTGTTGGTCAGAAAGATCTCACATATGAATAGAGGCAAAAATTGTGCAAAGCAGGTATTTGCAGACAGAGAAAAACAAGTGAAATTAAAGGAATATCTAATAGGCTGTGACTAATAAAATGGAAATGTTTTCAACCAGTAAATGATATATTTCCCAGTGGAATATAAACAACCTTGTTTAATGAAAAACAAAATGAAGAATGAAGTGAGTAAATTTTTTGTTTAGTGGTGTTTAACTCTTTGCCTAACAAAAGGTCTGGGTATTTTTTAAAACTGTATATTGGAATATTTCAAAGTTCACTATTTATTCACCTCAGAAGTCATTCTATTCAAATAATGTCTTATTATTATTGTAATCTGAGTCCTTCTGCTCAATTAAAATAAACTAACATCAGTTTTTGTAAGGTAGGATTGCAGTGGTGTGATAGCCACTGTGAGTGGCTTAAAGTAGGCAAAGACTTAATGTCATATTAACCCTTGTGGGTTATTTAATGTCAAATCTTTTATATATATATGTATATATGATTTGTTTTACTTCATGAGTATTAACAAACTGGTAGAAGTAATATTCATTAACTTCATGAGTATCAAAAAATTAGAATAACTTCATGTGAATTAATAAACTGGTGGTTGAATCTCAGCCACCACCTTCTAGCATCTATATGATAAAAACAATTGGGTGTTTTCCATAAAAGCAACTTGAAGAATACTGTCAGGACAATCATATAAGTGCTAGGGCTTGACATGGTCAGCTGATTGATAGGATTAGGCCTCTCTGATCACCTGTCTAGCCCAAGTAAGGGCTAATGTAGAGTGTTGCATATCACAGTACTTGGAGAATGGATCACTCAGCCATTAGGATCCCTTCATCTGGCATTATAGGCCGCCACCCACTGCCAACATGGGGCCTGCATTAGCATTGTGTGAAATGCAGGATTTGAACTTTGATCGACATGTTCATTTCTTACAATGATAACCATTACACAATGAGCACAAACAATATAATAGGTATTTATTTGAAGAATTAAAAGATAAATGCATCTAAGGTTATTGAAAAGATAATGTTGACAGTTTTAATGGTAAACTCATAAAATACTAACTTAAACACTGATTTGACAGCACAATTAAATTTATCAAATTTAGATCAGACTCTGCCTTGCATAATTTACTTCCATTTTCACTAAAATTGTATTTTTAAAAATTCAAATTTCATGAATTTGAAAACAAAGCAATTTGTAATTAAAATATGTACACAGATTAATATGAAGCCTGTCTAGAAAGTAACAAGCCATTTTAAATGTCTCGAGAACTGATTGTGTGGCTTCCGCATAATTTGGTAACAAAGAAGAGGGGTATATATTGTATTGATTTATTCAAAATAATCAGCGAGACATTATCAAGTAAGGAGGGGGGAGTCTCGATGACGCAGTAGCTAATGTGCTGGACTGTGACATCATAGTAAGAAAGTTTGAACTTCTGTTGTTTTATTATGTTCACTTGCAGAATAATACCCTTAGGAAAGGTAGGTACCCAATTATCCCCCCATCTATGGGTTAAATAGTACCACTACTGATCTTCTACAAGGATGGCTTTAGCATTTAATAACCCACAGAGGTTGAAATGCACTTAAAGAAACCAAACTATCAAGTTAAATTACTTACTCTATTACCATTGCATTCATTATAATAATGTAACTTCTTATTCTTTAAATTTTATCCAGGTTTTTTCATTGGTGGGGTGGGTAAAACATAGCATAATTGTTTATTCAGTCCCATTAAATGTCAAAATTTAGCTCCTTGTGAATTCAGAAAAAGAGATTTTAGATTGGAGATGATATTCAGAAGGAAACAATGAAACAGCTGATGGTGATCCCGAAAAAGGTCTTTAGATTTGAGATTATTCAAATTCCTTAAATGATGCATTGTCTATTATGGCTTACTTAATCATAGAATGATGATCTTGGTGCTGTGATAAGTAACGCTCAAAAGATAAGGGAAATACATTCTGGAATTAATGTATATATATATTTATAATAAATTCCTAAGACATATATATATATATATATATATATATATGTTTCAGGAATTTATTTTAGCCTTTTGAGTCATTAGTTTTTAGGTGGGTTAATAAGTATTTCTTTTTGTGTTTACATCTTGATATGAGTTCAGATCGTTTGTTTAGTAGTTTAATTTATATGAAAATGTAAAGATGAAAATAAATACTAAAGTCACCAAAACATTTATGACTCAAAAAGCTAAAATCAATTCCCAAAAGACTTTATATAGAAAATTTCATGAATAAATATTAAGAAAATAACAATAAAAACAAAAATATAATCAGAACAACAATAGAAATAAATATAATAATAATATACTAGTAATATATAAAACAACAAAATAAATTAAACCCTTAACTTATCAATATTCCTGCCCATTGCAATCTATCTTTATATTATTATCTCAATATTGTTATCTCAATCTATCAATCTTGGTCTGTTTATATCTGTCTATCTCTCATTATGGTCAAGTCATACTGAAAGCATCATTTCCTGCGAGATCACTGAAGTCAAGCAATGATGAGCCCATTCAATACTTAATTGGGTGATCACTTAAGCAACAACAGATAATTAATGATAAAGTAGCAAATTAAAAGTAATAAAGTATAATTTCATATCACAAAATAAACAGTAGGTTAAAAGGTGCTCAATATAAATTCCAAACAAAGAAAAAAATATTCCCACAAAATATTCAACAGAAAATCACAACGCAACCCTTCCCACAATGCAACACACCTAAATTAAAAGCATAAATCAACCCTTCCCATAATTCACCACACTACAGTATATAAGGAAAAACAAACAAAATCATCCACTTGGTTTGAAAACAGCATAGACAAGAAAGTGTCAGTTACCAAGTGCTGTTGGTACCCTACCCTAACATAGATTATATATACATATATATATATATAATCTATGTTAGGGTAGGGTACCAACAGCACTTGGTAACTGACGCCTAATAGGCCGAAATGTACATACAGAGATTGATTTTTCTCGATTTGTTTAGCCATACATTTAATAGGTATTCCCGCCTAATTTATTATTAATTAATTAATTTTCAAAATTAGGTACGACTCCAATTAAGCACTTATTCTCCCTAAAATTATCGGCAAAAAGCCATTCCAAACAAACCGTGTTTACAACTTATCATATCGTCGTGTAATAAAAGTCACTAGAAGAGGAATATTAACCTACTCTAAACAAATCGTAAAATCTAAGAAGTCCGTTTGGTGTAGAGGTTATGGGATCGGCCTGTCAGCTTGGCAGTCCGGTTTCAAATCACGCACAGGGCGGTCTTCCGATCTATAGCTCTGCTGAAGAGGCCTAATAGGCCGAAATGTACATACAGAGATTGATTTTTCTCGATTTGTTTAGCCATACATTTAATAGGTATTCCCGCCTAATTCATTATTAATTAATTAATTTTCAAAATTAGGTACGACTCCAATTAAGCATATATATATATATATATATATATGTGCATGTGCATGTGCATGTATATTTATATCTATGGACACGAATACATAAGAGTATTTATCCATACAAACAGATAGACATTAATTTAGATGGAATGTACCTGTTATTAGGAATATATACACACTCATATATATAAAAGACATATACATGTAAACAAGAGAGACCAAAAAAGACAAACATTGGGACCATTAGAATGAGCATAGAAACAATGTATATAATCAGAAAGTGAATTGAATCAATGACTATGACAGATCTAAATGTGATTACCTATCTTGGCCAGCTAACATGGAAAACTGTTTCATTTCAAAGAATTCTCTTTTGCTTGAGTTACACAATCAAAGCAACTTGATGAATATCATTGGGAAGAAAGATTCTACACAATTACAAATATTTGACAGTTGCATTCAGGAAAATTACTGCTTTGCCTTCCATTGCCAACAATATACGATACAAATTACTGATAAGTACAGATATTACAATCCATTATGGTGACTTCTGCAAGAGACACACATAGAAGCATGGAAAATGTTTCTCTTCATCTGATTCTGATTCTGCTGCATGTTTGTTTTTTTATGTACTTTTTAAAGAATCTAAAAATCCAAACAAAACCAAAGAATACGCTCATATTTTATAGAAACCTCATTTAGTGCCTTGATTTGAGTTTTAGGGATGCGCATTTCTTTGCAAATGGTGTTTTGCTGTTGCTGCTGCTTTTTTTTTATGAAACAAGTCTATGAATGCAATTTACAGAAATTGTTATCATTATTGCATTTAGTAAAACATCTTTACTGGCTAGTTCTACAATGACACTGATATCTATCTTTATTTCTACATTGCTTTTTAAAAGAATATGCAAGTCAAGTCGGCAGAGTGGCCTATGTATCAACCAAACAGTGAGGGAGTCTATTCGCTTTTCACTAGTGTTAGACAAGTGATATTGTTTTTGCGTCCAAGGTCGAGTGCCACACCTACCATCAGCTCCCCACTTTACTACACAGACCTACAAAGATATAAGCCCCCTGATCCTACCAGTTATGGGTAAAATAGTACTAGTACTGTTCTTCTACAAGATTAAGAAGATCTTGTGGCCTATTGATGGCATCAACCAGACAACAAGGGAGTCTATCCACGTTTCACTAGTGTTAGACAAGTGAAATTGTTTTAGCATCTGAAGTGGAGCGCGACACCTACCATCAGCTCCCTATTTACCACACAGACTGACAAAGCTATGAACCTCCTCATCCTACCAGCTATAGGTTAAATAGCACCACAACTGTTCTTCTACAAGGATGGCTTTCACATTGAATAACCACAATGGTTGATATGTCATTGAAACTAAGGAATCAAATCAAAACTTAGAAAATAATTACTATCTAACACAAAATAAGTAGTAAAGTAGGCGTAATGGTCTATTGTCAGCATCAGACAGACAGTGAGGGAGTCTATCCCCTTTTCACTAACGCTAGACCAGGTAGATTGTTTTTGTGTCTAGGGTGGAGCGCCACATTTATCATCAGCTCCCCACTGTAGAGATCCAAGCTGTGCTACTTATGCACTGAGTTGGCAAAACTTTGTGGTTACTAGGTGGATACTCTCTCTCTCTCTCTCTCTCTCTCTCTATATATATATATATATATATATATACATACACACACCACACACATACATGTACACATAGATATATATATATATATACATAAAAGTATATATAAGCCTCTGTTTTTTTCGATTGATAAATGTGTGTTTCATAAATGATTTGTTCAGTGATTTGTACTGGCTTCACCCATGTATGATCTTGTCTAATTGATTTACGGCTTATCGCTGAGATCAAATATAGCATTGGGAAATTGAACAAACTTTAAAGTAAATTTAGGACAAAATACAATTACAATTTTGCACAAAAGACAGACACATGCATGAACACAGTCTGTGGTCGAAAAATGTGGTAGATTTAATAGAAAGTAAAAATTATTGAATTGTGTTTTTCCCGTGAAAATTGTGTTACTTAAATCCACTGTGAAGTTTTCAGTAACTTCAATATATTGGCATGGAAGGAAAAAAAAAGAAAAGGAAAGGAAACTTAAGATGTCAGGGGTTGAGCTAGAGAATATAACACAAGTTTTTAATTTCATTTTTTACATAGTAAATTCTATTAAAGTTTATATCAAGATGGAGGATCAAACAGAAAAAAAAATAGGATTAAAAAATGTTCAGGTTTCAATGTGTAATGATGAATATTTTAAAAATTTTACAAATGCAATCCATTCAAAAAGTAGTTTACTCTGTCTGACAAAGTTAACTAGTCATGTTACATATTATTTGTTAAAGTACAGTAGAGTAGAAATTTAACAATAACTGTAATTCTGAGTTCATGGGGCTTTGAACTTTCACTGACATTGTTATTCTCCTCTGGTTGGTCAGTTCGGTAGTGGAATTAGGCAAGTTATAGCTTAGATTTTTCAACAAGACAGACTTATCTCCATCATGTCAAATTCTACTGGGTGTTTGTGGTTAACTTGGTCTGAATAAAAGACGTCTGAACATAACCAAATCTTTATGTTTTTTTACTAAAAGCAACCAAACACAGATGAAGAGGTCTTACTGACCAGAAGAACAGAGAATCATCCCAGATCCATACAGAGAAGAGATGACTTGATCCAGTCTAGTAGCAGATAAGTATAACAATAGGATAAGATGGTGAAAAGAAGGGTCTATCTAACACTCTTTACTTCTTTTCTTACTGTTTTATACTTATTTATCAAATCCTGGACATGGCAATTATTTCACTTAGCGCTAATACCCTTGGGAAAGGTATGAATCCTAGTCTCCCTCCAGCTATGGGTAAATAGTAGGGCAGACTGGGCTCTTTAACCTTGGTTAGGCAACTGGTCTAGGAGAAGGAAAACTCTGAATTCAAACCTGTTGTACACCGCTTAAGAAATTGACCTTGTGTCGCATCCTGCTCGTGCAGAGGGGTTGGTAAATATATATATATATATACTTATCTATCTTCTTAACTGCCCAGACTGTCTATTCTGCAATTCTGTTTCTTCTATTCTTCTATTATTTGTTATTTGTTCTTCAGGTCAAGGACTTCTTGGAACTTCTTCATCTTTGAGTCCATTATGTTGTCATTGATAAACACAAGACTTTGAATATTTCTAAGATATCTTTATTCAGCCCAAGTCAACCAACATGCACGGGTGAGAAATAGCTTACAGAGCTGACCAAGCATTTTAGAGAGATATATGCATCTGTTCCATTCAGTCGTCCAGCTAAAACTGAAAACTTTAAGTCTACTTCCTGTTCTCACAAAATGGATTGACCAATCCGAGAACAGCTACAAGGTCAACGAAAGGTGAAGCCTTGTCAATCATCCATGGGTACTTTTCAGAATTACGAGTTATATTTTAAATTCTACACTACTTTACATAATTTATAGGAAACCTATCAATTATGTAACAGTAGGTGTTTTTTTTTTCAACTATCCAGTAAAAAAACAATTCTCAGCAACAATTTCTTTAACAAAAGAAAAAAAATGAAAATATCACAGAGCATTGGATAATTTGTCATGATTTCCTCCAATGCATCATTTCTGGTCTTTAAGAAAATCTCATTTTCAGGGAAAGGGTTTAACATAATTATAAAAAATTGGAATGAAGTTCTTAAGTTTCTTGAATGCTGATAAGAAAAAATACAAAAAAACACCCAAAAACAAAGGAAAGAAGGTCCTTTCCATTTTGGTTGGACTAAGAACCTATCAGCCCTCTCTGATACATGAAGAAACAAATCTTTCTTCAAATTCAGTGACAGAAAATAAGAATCAATAATCTTTAATTAAACAAAAACAAACTTCATAGACATGATCAATTCCAAGCAAAATAATTGTTTAAAGATTTATAATAACTGACATTGATTATTTTATGGATGACTTGGAAAGTCTAAAAATATGAGTTGAAATTACAAATATAAAAAAAATACAGTATTGCCATGTTTTAGAGTTTAGTAATAAATAATACTGCATGGATACAAGAAATAACTATTTACATCTCTGTTATGGGCTTGTAGTGGGCCACATGACAGCCTTAGAATGCCCTTCTCAACCTCTTTTGCCTCGATTCCTTGAACAGTAGAAAAGTTGTAACTGATTATGCCAGGAAACGGTAAAACTACAAGGCAATATTACAGACACTAATCAACTAAGCCTTTTCCCATTTTTGTGCTGCTTCACATACTGCTTGTTCATGGAACAATAATCAACATCATCATCATCATCATGATGTCATGCTAGCAGCATGGATATCCATGACAACCTCTCAACAACTGTCCCTATCACTGATTGTCCCTGGTAGGTCCTCCACACAGCATCCAGTATCTGCACAGAACTGGTCAATGTAGGTCTTTGCTGGACAACCTGCACTAGTATGTCTATGTACTGGTTTCCATAGAGGATGTTACTTATGAGTAGTATGTATAAATGAGTTTATCTCACCTTTACTTCTGTGGGTTTGGTGTTGGTATACCACAGATGTACTAATGATTGTATTTGTCCTTAGTGAGTGGGGACTCAACTAAACATCTTTCTTACCACCAAGCATTCCAATAATACCTAATAATATTTATTTTGATCATATAATAATCGGTAAGGAAAGAAAAACAACTCACATGGACAATGCACATATGATTGTTTAATATACATAACAGGTAACAGCAAAATAACATAATACATACGTCCCTAAACAGGCTAATTGTAATGTTAAATGAAAAGACACTGTCTTCCATGGTTTTCATGGTGAGGTGTAATATATGCTAAGAAAGCAACTAATTGTCTCTATTCTGCTCAATGAACAGAACTAGAAAACATGTCAATTTCACTTCATGAACTAGGACTGAAACAGATACATCTTATACTGGGGACAAAAGAAAATATTTGAAGGGGCTGAATTTTCATGTGACCAACAGAGACAATGACATGGGAAGACACTTATTTTTGTCTCCCTACACAGGTATCTTTGAAAATTAACTTTTTATAAAAACAACCTGGTAAATATGTACTTGTTTATGGGCAATACTGTATATAAAATAATATTTATATTGTGACTTTACATATGATCAGATATGTTTACAAAAGTAAAAAGAATTATTCATAACAAATTGATGCTAGATTTTACCATTATTAAATTTAAAATCTTGATCAGGCATTTTTAACTAAATAATTGTTTAAAAATAAGCTGTTTAAGAGCATGGAAAATGGAATTGTTGAGCCAAGTGTAAATCCTGACTAAGACAGTTCACGAAATCAAATTTTTTTATCAAATAACTTGCTTCCAAATATTATTCTAAAATCATCTGCCTTCTAAGATTCCAGCAACTTCATCCCTCTCCAAAGATTTAGAAAAAGTTGAATCTTTTATCATTAAAGATTATTGTAAAATTATACACCAACCAAATAAAATCTTCCTAAAATTATTCATCTTCAAAAATTCTTTTAAGATTACCTGTTCAACTTGTTACAAATCCAAGAGGTATTTTATGCCTTTTATTCTAATGTCACCAAATGTTTCTTGTAAAATCTTCTTAATTTATTACAATAGGTCTCTACCTATTTATGTCATTTACAGTAGGCAAACATGAAAAGAAAGTAAAAGCAAAAGAACAAAAACCAGACATCTATTTTATAAAGGTCTCATAAATGACACTAAAAATTGAAGAGAGAGAACAAAGGGAACAGGAAATAGAAGTCATTAAAAAAGAAGAATTAAGAAAGGGAAAAGATACTGGACAGAAAGAGAATACAATAGTGAAAGACAGCATTTTATTCATTCAATTCTGCCAACTACAAATAACCCTAAATAATTAAATTTTTTAAAGCTATTGGAATAATAATGTTTTCACTAAATTTTCAATTTTATAAAATCCTATCTGTCTTTCTCTCTCATTAACAACTCAAATAACTTCTTGATATTCTGCGGATGAGTTGCAAGCACTGAATCACTCCAAATTCCATTTAATTTTTTTTATTTCCTTGAAATTTAAAGACCATTTTCCCCCTTGTTTTCCTATGAAGCATGTCAAGCTTGGGTTGTTCTGTCCTTTTGTTGGGTTGGGTAATGAGAATTATTATACCATTGTTAGAAGAGATAACCAAATTTTATGGTCCTGCTGATAAATTATTATGCCACTGTTTGAAGAAATGGCCACTTGCAAAATGATTTATGCTTTCCGAAATTCCATGAAATGCTGACAAATGAATGGTTTCCCAAAACCTAGGATTTATGGCCCCCAAAGAAATTTCCTTAGTCTGGCTTTGGAGAGAAAGGAATATTTTTAAAACCTGATTGAATCTTATAAATTTTAATATCTTCAGTCATGTGATAATGTATAGTAATCAATCTGATTTTCTTGGCTGCCATACTGGATAGTTTAAAAATGTATCTTAACTGCTTTCATGATGAAAAATAAATAAGGATGGACAATGTCCACGTCACAATCACTGATTTGTTAAAGGCCAAAGAAATATCATTTATTAGTGGGGTTGATTAACTGCTTGTCCAGAGTAAGCTCAATGGTTACCCAATATATTTGGATGCTATTAAGTGAGTGGTCCAAAATCTTCCTCATGTTTAGGTTTCTTTGTTTAATGGCATATCAACTTTCATGAATTATTTAATGCCAAAGCCATCCTTGTAGAAGAACAGTGGTGGTACTATTTAAGTCAGTAACTTTTGTACCATTTCTATTTACACTCAAACAATATTCCAATAAATCTATCTGTTGTAGATATTTTGTATAGATATATCATTTGTCTTAGCTATTCAACAAATCTATCCTATGTATTCTTACCTATCAGTTTTATTTAGTTTCTATTTAGTTATTTTCTAAAAAATCAAAAATCTTAAGCAAGACATCCAAGTATAACAAAATACTAATATTAGTTCTTGCACTAATATCAACACTAGAATCTCTCTCTCTCCCTCTCTCTCCTTTGCTTCTTTGTCAAAGCAATCATTAATTCAGCTTTTGTTGAGTCCATTTGGTAACAGCAGTCTTGATAAGAGAAGCCATATATACCATTTATAAATATAAACAACAAATTAGAAATAACATTGGTACCTTTGTCTTCTTTAATCTATCTACTTAATTGTGCTGTTGAGGGATTCTAGATACTGGTTCACAGTTGTATTAAACTGACAACAAATCCTAATTTTTAAACCTGTACACTGTCTAAACTCATGGATAGGTGCCCCTGGTATAATAGTTATCATTGTAAGAAATTAGGCAACACAAGTTCAAACCCTGAACAAGGCTAGTTGCATTTTTAATAGTGCTAATCTAATACCCCTGGGAAAGGCATGAATCCAACTATTCTTCCTACAGCTATGGGTAAATAATAAGGAAAAATGGTTGCTTTAACTTTCGTATGGAAACTGGTCTACAAGAAGGAAAAAAAAACAGGTTAAAGTCCACTTAGATATTAACATTGTATCACATCCTGCTCATGTGGAGGAGTTGGTAGATACATACTCATGGATTGTTTGAATTCTGAAGGTGTAACTTTTAGGCCAAAAAATTAATTGGCACTGATGTTAAAATAATTAAGGTGTCATGCATAGTATAATAGTTTTATTATTGTAGAAAATGAACTTGGTGATCCAAGCTCAAATCCTGGATGAGCCTGTTTGCATTTCACTTCATTATTGAGGTCAGTTAGCCTACTGTTAGTTTTAATAACATCAGCTAAGTAGAACTAAAGCAGTGTCCAATACAGCTGGTATAAATAGGAATGAAGAATGATCCATTCATGAATCAAGGTGATTTGGGTCATTTCATTCCTTGAGTTCTGATTGGCTGCCTGACTGGTTGATTTGAATGACACTGTGGAGTCTTATATATACTTGGTCAATTGGCAGTGGACTTTGTGTCATTTCGAGTTTGTATTGAGTTACAATCGCATGCCACCTTGTCTTCCCAGTTCGACAGTAATTGGAACTTATTCTACATTCATGGCCTTGAGAAAGGCATGAATCCATCTTTTATCACCTCATCCCCCCAGTTATGGTTAAATTGCAGAGCAGACTGGGCTGTTTTGCCTTCGTGCTACAACTGGTCTAGATTGAAGTAAATATTTAATTAAAAACTAGCTACACTGATGGGTAGTGTAACGGTTATCATCGTAGGAAATGAACATGGTGAGACTAGTTCAAATCCTGGAGGAGGATGTTTGCATTTCACATCACACTAATACCTTTAGGAAAGGTATGTAAATATGGGTAAATAGTGGGCTCTTTAACCTTGGTATGGCAACCAGCATAGGAGAAAGAAAACTAAATTCACGCCTATTAAACTTAAGAAATTTACCTTGTGTTACATCCTACTCATGCAGATCAGTTGATAAATATATATATATATATATATATGTATATATATGTATATTGACCTTGTGTCACAACCTGCCTGTGGAGGATGGATTGGATAGATACATACCTAAATAATTAAGAATTTTCTAAGGTTGAAATTAAAACATAGTGGGAATAATTGGGTGACTTCTATTGACTTCTATAAATTAAGGATTTTTTGCATCAAGTGTCAAGACACAAACACATTATGTACAAGCTGTAATACCCACACTTTGCTTCAATATTTTTTTTTCAAAGATAAGGTTTCAATTTGCATTCATACTAAAAACAATAATAAAAAAACAAAAAACAACCGTCACTGATTTTCGTTTCAGACTCTCCAAGCATAAACGTTCAAAACAAAATCTAAAAATCTAGTTAAAGTCGTGGGAAATGGACTTGTCGCTATGAGTCAAAATCCTGGACGTGGTAATTGCATTTCCCTCAGCGAAAATAACCGTGTGAAAAGTATGAATCCTACTCTCCCTCCAGCTATGGGTAAATAGTAGTGCAGACTGGACTCTTTAACCTTGGTTAGGCAACCAGTCTAGCAGAAGAAAAACTCTGAATTCAAACCTGTTAAACTCCGCTTAAGAAACTGACCATGTGTCACATCCTGCTCGTGCGGAGGGGTTTGTGTGTGTGTGTGTATATATATATATATATATATATATATATATATATATAAAAATTTAAAAAATGAAAAAATGAACTCCCTCGTCGATTTTCGATGCATGAGTGTTCATCCAATGAACAACCAACACAGTGATTTGTTTATAGTGGTGAAGGCTTGTGTTGGATCATTCCACACTTTTTGGCACAGTCGATAGGAAAGAATAGGTGCATCAAGGAATGCAACGAACCCAATCAACGACTGACCTCAGGAATTTTGAATTCAGAGTTATCCCTCTCCTAGACTGGTTACCTAACCAAGGTTAAAGAGTCCAGTCTGCCCTACTATTTAACCCATTGCTGGAGGGAGAATATATGGATTCATACCTTTCCCAAGGGTATTAGCGCTATGTGAAATGCCA
>CM042139.1:78167521-78187521 GCA_023376005.1 Doryteuthis pealeii | reverse complement strand
AATTGAAATAGAGAAAAAACAAAATGTGATACAGAGAAAGAAAAAAACTGAAGTGTATATAGATACAAGCAGAGCTACCTGGTGTTGCTCAAGATATAAAAAAGGTGTAACAATTCATGGTTTACACTAGTATTGTATGTCTAGATCATTAATCAAGAAGAAGTATACAGAGGTTGTATAAAGCTCCAAGGTAGAACTCACTACCAACAAGCAGGGGTGCCAAGTCATCTTAAAGCTGATTAGCTATTACGTAACTATTATTTCTTGAAATAAGCCACTGGAAATGAAATAGAAAATTATTATCATTATATAATAAACTAATACTCTAACAGACAACATATTTATAGGGAAAGTTACCAACATGGAAGACCGGAAATAATTGCTCATTGTTCAGATCACAACCTGACCACATGTATTAAAGACAAAACCCGAAGCTATTTGTTAGCTGAGAGCGACGCAGGTAGTGCAAACAAACAACTATGTTGGATGCAGGCTGAAATGTGATAAATCTTGGCCAGGTCACTTTAGCATGATGAAGGGTATGATGTTGAAAAACCAAAAAAAAAACCCCAGTAAACTAAAGAATATCATTGATGATGCATTCAAACAAATCTTAGAGATGTATTTGCAAAAAGACTCAGAGTTTATGAAATTGCAAAATTGATGGAACTGTATGATTTAAAACCCTATTTGATAGAAGAAAAAAATCCCAGAAATATCTGAAAACTACACAAGTAAAATCAAAAGAGCCCATTAAAATGTGTACAAGAAATCATGCACATCTGGATTTTTTCCCCTTTTCATTCTTTATGGATAAACTCATCCATGCAAGTTTTATGAAAAGCAATTAAAGAAATCCATGAGAAGATATGATAACAATAAACAAAAAAAAAAAAAAAAATACAAAAACAAAAAAAATCTATAAATCATTAAATTATGAATAAATCCTTCAGAGATTTTTTTCCCTGTTGGCTCACTATAAATCAAAATATTTTTAACTATCTTTCTAATGAAATTCATACTTGGAATATATCCAGCAATAAGATCAAGAAAACATCTATGTGCTTATAATTTCATATATATATATATATATATATATATATATATATATAGAGAGAGAGAGAGAGAGAGAGAGAAAGAGAGAGAGAGAGAGAGAGCAATAAGCGTATGTGTGCACACTTGTGAGTGAGAATCACAGATCCCAAAAGAAAAGTAGTAAAGAGGTTAGCCAATTTACCCAATGATAAAATTGTGGCAAAATCCAAATAGATCTCTCTCTCTCTCTCTCTCTCTTTTATATTTATATCTATATAAGCTATATATAAGCTAGGGTAGCAAAAACATTGTCAACAGCACGTGGTAACTGTTAGTTTCTCACCTATACGATTTTCAAACTGAGTGAATCATGTGTGTTCATAATCTTTCAAAGATAATGTTGTATGGTGCATCAAAGGAAGGATGGTTATTTTTTGAAGCATGATTGAAAGGCTCGATTAGTTTCTCACCCTACACCATAAACTTAACTACTTTTGATGACCCATACAACAGTATCTAAGGAAAAATATGGACACACATAATTTACTTGGTTTGAAAATCGTATAGGTGAGAAAGTGATAGTTGACATTATATATATATATATATATATATATATATATATATATATATATAGAGAGAGAGAGAGAGAGAGAGAGAGGAGGAGGAGGGAGGGAGGGAGGGAGAGGGAGTGCATGTAGGTATTTCCCACATGTAAAATACTACGATTTTATATGCTGATATTCCACTTATTTCTTGGAGGATTCTTGTTAGTCTTGTTATGCCAGCATTTCTCTTATCAATAAATAATAAATGAATATATATATATACATATTATATATATATATGTGCGTATATATATACAAATAAAATATTTCAGGGAAATAAAATACTGAAAAATTACTGCAGTGTTGACCTTTAATAAATCAGGTAACAATATGTGTGGCATTATTCATGATATAGAAACAACAAGTCATTTTTTAAAATATATATATATATATATATATATATATATATATATATATATGTATGTATGTATATCCATTAATGCTTATAACTGTATGAATACTTTTATGTTTGTGTGTGTTTGTATATATATATATATATATATATGTGTGTGTGTGTAAGTTGAAAATGGAAGCAAATCTGATGGTATTTTAAAAGGAAAAATAAACAAACGAAAGAAAATGCTGAATGGATAAAATAGATTTATTTTATTTTATTTTACTAACACGTGTTTCAGCCAGGAGTTTGTATTTAAGTATACAAATAATAATACTCTGATGAAGGCTGTTATTCTTTGTATACTTAAAGGTTTTGTCGTTTTCTATTATTATTATTTTATATTTAAAATAATAATAAATAGAATACATGTGTACATGAACAAACTCCTGGCCAAAACATGTGTCAGTAAAATAAGATAAAATAAATCTATTTTATCCATTCAGCATTTTCTTTCCTTTGTTTATTTTTCCTTTCAACATATATATATATATATATATATATATATATATTAGGTGAGTCCAAGATGTACTAAGACTTACATTTTATTTAACAAGATAGAAAAGAACAAAGAATAAAACATTAATCTTTAAACCAATGGTAACAATCACACCTTAAATATATTGTACCCTATAACAAACACACATACACACTCAGTATTGATAATTTTAGTAATATTTGATTAAATACGGGATACTTTCACTGTAAACTTTGATTTGATATCATCGGGGACATGAGAGAAAATTAAATTAAGTATTAAGGCTTTCTTTGTTGAAATTGAGATCAGAAGTACAAATAAAATTTTAAAGAAAAACATGTGAAGCCATACAGAACTTCTTTTTTTTTTTTAAATATGCAAAAATACATATTTCAATTACCCAAAAATAGGAAGAATATTAAATTATCAATTAAAATTTCTTTTTCATTCTAAGAAATCTGAAAAATTAATTTATATTTGAAACCTGTAAACTGAAACCAATTAGTACATAGGCCGACCTTTATACTGATGCACCTCATATACACACAGACATTTTTTTATATATACATAAACATTCATATTTGAAACTGTTCAATCTGTGAAGTAAAAATGACTTGAATACTGATTCTTCCAATTTGAGCCCTCTAAACATCCATTCATGTGTTCATGTGTCTTTAATCATCTTTATAATTCTTAAAGTGCACTTGGGTGGGGGAAGGTCAGTACTGTGATTCTTAGTTCATCATTCACTGATTGGTTCCAGCATTAGCTAATCAGGTGCACAGAAACTGAGGTTTACATTGGCAAAACTCTATATAGTCCAATTGAGCTGCTAGCATTGAATTAGATTGGCAAAGCATTGTGTGTGTGTGTGGGGGGGGGGGAGATCGTTCCTAGTAGGGTCTAACTGGCATGGGGGTATTATGTTGAAAGAACCAAAACCCCCCCAATGAACCAGTAATAACTGATGATGCCACCCAGTGCTGTTTAATAGTACAGGCGTATCTCAAACATTGGTCCAACATTCAAAGGTTACACCTTTGCTTTTTGCCGCAGATAACATTCACCAGAAAGTATGAGTATTCAAGATTATCTATTGCATATAAAGTATATACAATCAGGTTCTTAATGGTTATCCCTTTATCTACCAGGGCACCCCAAACCATTCAACGATCAAAATGCCTGACCCCCTTCTCCCCCCCCCCCAAAAAAAAAAACGCCTGAGATTGTCAGCTCTTAGAAAATTGTTTAGAGTTAAAAAAAAAAAGATAAATGAATTAAAGGAATACATTTCTACTCAGCAGTAACGGATAAGCAATATGATAATAGTTTGTCAACCATTTCACCATGCTATTGATTGCGGATGGCAGTGATAGTTAAAGGGTTAAATAACTAAGACCTAGTTTTGACATTAAGGTATCATTACCCCACACTCAGGGTACCCAGCAGTGCTTCACAATAACACCAAAATTTGTTATTTCCATGATATGGTTGTTATACTTGATGAAAATGCATCATCATCAAATAATTTGTGGTTTTAAAAACTGTCCAGTTTATATACATATAATTTTATTAAATCATTCTATACTGTGGTCTTGTTATTCAGATCAATATCGAAATATGTCATTGCAATTTTCCAAATTTTATTCTCTCTCATGCTGTCAGATTTACTTCCAGACTTAGCTCATATATACTAATATCAAATTAATAGTGTATACTATGTAAACTCCTTACACAAGTTATCTTAAAGGAAATTTACTATCTCACTTTTAGATTTATATCAACACAGGCAGCCTATTTTAAAGTGATGGCTCTGAAATAGTTTCTTGTACATATATTTATCTGATATATAATGATAATAATAATATCAGATATACTGATAGGTATGTGTCCTGTGTCACTGATGCACAAAAATCTAGAAGGACGCAATAAAATCATATCCATGCATCCAAGTGTTTTTCTTTTTTCTTCCTCACCATTTCAAGCTAATTGTAAATATATTTTAATATTTTCTTAGAAAGGAATTATACAGGATAGGTTACAAGGTAGGAGTTAGACAGTTTTAGTTGTTTCCCCAGATCATAAAAAACCCTACAATCTATTAAGAAACTTTTGTTAGGACCCATAAATTTTCCCAGGGACTTATTTAAAGCAAATATGTGTGTCCAAGGATGCACTAAATCAAAATGCTATCATAATATATATATAAATATAATGATTCCATACAATAATTTAATATTACATTGCATCTATTAACACTATTTCTAATATTGTCATAACCATATTGTATCTGAGTTTAGGTCATAACCAAAGCCTCAATGGTAAATATAAGTCTAATTTGTCTGAGAGATACATAAGGAGTTTATCTTTTCTAAGAAGTACATCAAAAGGAAAACTGTCATTAAAGATTTGCAGTAACGTATAAAGATTATTTAGTCAACTGAGATTAAGAGCCTCATAAATCCAGAGAACTAAAGCTCCTATTTATAGGCTAATCCCTTTTTTGTCTGTTTCCTTTGTGAAGTATCTTTATCCTCTTATTTTCAGAAGGGAAAATACTTTAACATAACCACTGGGCTTTGTAACATGACTGATGACCATTTTAATCTTTTCAAAGTTATTGTTTCTTTTCATGTTTTCATAACTATTTAGTTGATCAGATTAGCAGGCATAGATTTTGTAACTAGACCAAAATGGCTGCAAATAAAACTGCTTGAAAAGCAGGTTTTAACAATCTTTATTGTTATTGCATTTTAAAGGAGGACATCACTGTAAGTTTCAGAATGGAAAATGTGATTACTTCAGCCCAATTATTTAACAAGCAAAACTTTAGAACTAATAACAATGGGAAATTGGTATTGTGTGTATTTATGTGTGCCTATATATATATATATATATATATATATATAATAATGTATAATATATGTATATGATATGTATAATATATATATGTATAATAAATGAATAGAAAATCCATCGGGTTGGACAGCCAGATCTCTCCACCGAAAAAAGATGTTCTCCCAGCTTCTCCTGACCAAGTCCTTGCCACCTGCAACAATCTTTTCTAGCAATCCTTCGCCTTGTTGTACATCAGTACCCTCGGCAACAAGACTGGAATGCAACTCCCCCGGTGTGTTAAGGCAGGCCTTAAATAATCATACTAAAATCCCACATCCGGGTCAATCGCACAGTGTAGTAATTTACTTGCATGCCAACAAAGTAGTCTGACGTCAAGCCACGATGCATTATAATAAAAAATTCAAAATGGTGACTATTATCTTACTTGTAATCTTAAACTTTTAATATTTCAGACAGGCTTCTGTTCTTTTTTAAACTGTCCAAAATATTAAAAGTTAAAGATTAAAAGTAAGATAATAGTCATCATTTTGAATTTTTTCATTAGTTTTTACTTTTCCATACTTCTAATATAACCAACGATGCTTTTCAACATCCATTACATATATCTCTAAAGAAGCATACCTGAACTCTCTAACAGCATCAAATATATATATCGATAAGATTTAATGCTTCCTTAAAAATAAGAAAACACAGGTGTAAATATACATATGCTTTCATTGATTTAAAAAATATCTTTACTTTTTATATATATATATATATATATTATATATATATATTAGATTTCCAGGAGTATATATTCTACACTCAAATCCTCCGTAAAAAGTCCCAGGGAACTAAACTTAAATCATAAGGGGTGTGTTTAGCATAGCAGTTATTGTTTTAAGAGATAGAATAGGTGACCCAAGTGAAAATCCTGGACTAGGCTATTTGCATTTCACTTTATGCTAATTCTTTTGGGAAAGGCCTGAATCCATCTGTTCCCCCATTTATGGGTAAACAGTATGACAGATTTGGAAGAAAAAATCTGAATTCAAACCAGTTTTACTATGCTGAAAAACATTCACCTTGAGTCATATCCTGCCTGTGGTTGAAGGGTTGGGTAAATACATTCAGTTCAATCCTTGACATATCATTGAAACACAATAAAATTTAAGGGTTACTTTCTTCTTTGTTTTATGGCATATAAACCTTTGTGGGTTTTTTAATGCCAAATCTATCCTTCTAGAAGAACAGTAGTGATATTATTTAACCCATAACTGGGGCGGGGGTGAGTGTGTTCATAGCTTTTTCAAGAGTATTAGTCTGAATATGAATGTAACAGCTCAACTGGAGCTTGAACTCGATGGCAGCCCAACATGTTAGCGATGGGGACTCCCTCACCTCCCAAAATGTACAGATCAATGAACACAGAAGAAAAAAGTAACAGTGGTTATTATGTGGTAATAGTTTTTTTATATCAATCATAAGAATTTTTGCCCACTCATTTTCTATAACCTCAAAAAGAAAATCCAAAATTATAACATATGAGACCAATTGAAAAATAACTATTAGATAATCTAATTCTGTAATCAATAAATAAATAAATTAATCTTGTATTAAAGGATAAAAAGAACTTCATATGGGACTATCTCACTTTTTCCTGCTTCAAATATCCATTTTGTTAGGTTGGCTTCGAATGAAATCAATTTTCAGAAGCAAGGAAGATATTTTTTATTTTCAAAATTCCATTTCAAAAAAGGAAAATAAAAATAAAACTTGTGTTATATGCACACAATGTTACCATGACAACACCATCAAAGCAAATATTAATGGATTTTCTTTTAATTATAATGAATATCATAGTAAAAAAGAATTTAAAAAAAAATGACAAATAAACAACCAAATGTGAATTTTATAAAAATTTTCCTCTTGAATGAAAAAAAACAACACCAAAAACAAAAAAACACAATAAAATAAAATTTTTCTCTCAAGTAAAATGAAGAAACGTTACTTGGATATAATGAATGGGAGTTTTGATAAACAAAAAACATTAACAATATCAAAAATGTTATTTTTACTATGAGAATTATTTTTAGTTGTAGATTAATAGATTAAAGTGAAAGTGGAAGTAGCAGTAGTCACATTGCCAATAAAGGTGGAAAACTGAATATCAATAGTGACAAATCTGAAGAACTGTTGTTGACAATAAATATTGATGTTTATATGATGATTATATTAATAGCATGAATCATAGCACATTTCAATTACTCTCTCAACACAATCTCTTAGGCAGAAATGTTATGAAATTAGTTAAAAAAGAGAAAAGAAAGAGTGTCAGCTTTGGTAATGTTAGCTAAAATTTTTATTTTTGAATGGGTGATTTAGATATTCACAAATTGATGATGTGTTAACAGCCACATTTCAAAGATATCTATTATTATACTAAAACTGAGCAAATCAATGTTTGTCTCCTAAAGGCATTTTTACTGTTTAGTTTAATGGCATGAAAGTTATACTAAATTATTCCTTAGTTTTAGGATTGAGTTATGTCTGAAAAAATTGCATTTTAATTGGTTCTAATTAGTCGTAATTTTCAATTAAGTAAAAAACTGACCCGTCTCTTACTCACATTCTGCCTGTCACTTCCCCTCTCTATGTATATCTTGATTATCTCTTTGTTACATATGTTAGTTTCTGAGTGAGTGTAAAGAGAGGGATTTAGAGAGTACAAAATGTATTTGTATGTTAAATCTTGGCTCTTAATAAGTTTAAATTAGGTCAAATGTTCCCTTTCTTAGAAATCTTACAGAATGATTTTGATGTTGTTTTTTTTTTAATTTTCTCTGGCCAATATATAATGGTGTATGAAAAGTGACTCTGATTTTTAATCAACTGCAATTATTTTAAAGCTCAGGGAATAATCAAGATATGGTGTATTTTAAGGATTTTAGAGTTGAATGTTTTCAATGGCTTGTAATTTCCAATAGCTGGATGGAGAATAGTTGGATGCATACTTTTCCCAAAGATATTAGCACCATGTGAAATGCAAACATCCTCATCCAGGATTTGAACTCATGTCACATTTTCCATTTCCTATTATGTTAACAATTGCACCACAAGCACCTCCACAAATGTGTTTGCGTGCGCATGTACATATGTGAAAGATACCTTTTTCTGAGCTGACCCAAAGTAGTTGAAAGCATCAAGTCAAAGATGAGATCACATTATTTGCATGAATATCTTCTACTTCAAAAATGTCTCCAGAATATTTCTTGTATTATGCACTTCACTGGTTCTTCCCCTTCGGGCATGTTCATATGAAAAGCAAAAGGTTCCTTTTAGAAAATCAAGTGTCTATCATTTTGATGAGTGCTGAACTGAAGATGTATAGAGAGGTGTCAGATGTTTTTGAGGCTCTCTGACCTGCTTTCTACTCAAGAACATGTGGAATATGTTTTGCAGAAGAGACAGAGAATATTGTGGATGCCTTACCAATTGAATATTGATATAAAGTCTAACCCTAAGTTTAAGATGACTTAAACTTAATGTAGTGTGATGTACAAAAGTAATGTTTTCTATATTACAATAAAAAAAATAACAAATAAATGCAAAGATCTAAACCTAGTAGTAATAATAATAACATTTTTCAAAGTTAAGAATGATATAAAAATTATAAAAGAACTTTTATTGCTAAGAAAATATTGCTATCTAACAGAACTATATAATTTTTTTCAGTTATATTTGAATGCAAGAGAGAAAGCGAAAATTGAATGAAAGAAAGAAAAGCAGAGTGAATAGAGTGAATGAAAGAAAGCAAAGAGTGAGTGAATGAAAGAAAGAAAGCAAAGAGTGAGTGAATGAAAGAAAGAAAGAAAGAAAAGAAAGAAAGAAAGAGTGAATGAAAGAAGAAAGCAAAGAGTGAATGAAAGAAAGAAAGAAAGAAAGAGTGAGTGAATGAAAGAAAGAAAGCAAAGCAAAGAGAATGAAAAAGAAAGCAAAGAGTGAATGAAAAAAGAAAGCAAAGAGTGAATGAATGAAAGAAAGAAAGAAGAGTGAGTGAATGAAAGAAAGAAAGAGTGAATGAAAGAAAGAAAGCAAAGTGAATGAAAAAAAGAAAGCAAAGAGTGAATGAAAAAAAAAGAGAAATAAGCAGAGGAATTTTAGCATTCATATATATATATATATATATATATATAGGAATGTTAAAATCCATTCATTGATAATATAGTATCCAATAGATAAGAAAGTTGGGGATGATCCTATTTAAGATCCTCATTATCCTCCATATATCTACAATTCATGCCCATACACATGCTGATATATAGATTTATACAAGGATTCTTTCAAGTCCCTAAGAGACCTCAATGTATCATAATTAATGAATTAATCATATACAGAGCAATATTTGCACTTCCAACTCAAACTGTCATTATAATAGCTAAATGTCAGTGTTGTTTTTTTCTCTTGTACTGGAAGTATATATATGTGTATATATATATGTATGTATGTATGTATGGATGTGTATGTGTTTGTATATATATATATATATGGAATATAGAGAACTTTACAAATATATAGTCAATATAGAATAAGAATTAATTCAATACTAATTTCAACTAATTAACAATATTCTATATTTATTGAATGTAATAAAACATTTTTTTCTAAATGTGCTTTTAGAATATTTGAAAATTTTAATGTACATACTCTCTTTAAAATGAAAAGGATAAAAATCTATCCCTGAAATTTTTCTAATTAATCAAATGAGTAGAAATAGTAATTATAAAGAATTTAAAGAAATCCTAAAACATGACAACTAGTATAATATACAGTTTCCCTTACAAAAAAGGAAGTTTATCTATTTTTTAATTTTTGTTTATATCATCTTTTAGAAACACCTACCCATAATAAATCATACTCAAAATCAAGTTTAAAATGGGTACCCTCATTCATATGTGTGGGTAGAAACAAAAGATGTATAGTTTTCCAGGCACTCCTGTTTTTTTTTTTAATAATTAAGGATTAACTGTGAACCTAGTGTGTCTAAGTGCAATAGGGGGTGCAGCCAAAGGAGACAGACCCTTGGAACCAGACATTTAAAGATAAAACAACAAAAGACGTTTCTTCTTTTTTTGCTGAATTTAATTCAGAAATAAAAGATGACCTCTTGCAGTTTTATAGCATAACTCAATAAATCTCTCAGCATTACTATTTCCAGATATAATCACTCGCTTTTTGCCATCAAATTTATGATGGGAATATCTTTGATACAGCTGTCTCCCCTTTTACTGAAATAAATTCACATGATTACGTTTTTTTTGTTTTTTTTTTAATCAAAATGATTTTGTACTTAACATTAAAATTCGTCAAATACATTGTCTTGACAAAAGAATCAAAGGAATGTATTTTTGACTCTAATAATAAATTAGGAATTATAAAAAAAATGATTAGTCTTATGATATCTTTTCAATTAGGTATTAATTAAATAGATAGAATCTCATTCACATTAATCTATGTAAATTAAACCTTTGATTAAGTTTCAGGTCAAGTCTGACAAAGATATTAATACTATCACTAATTTCATCTAACTGTCATCTCGGAAAAAAATGATGAATTTTTAAAGCAAATTTTTGAGAAAGTGCTTTAATTGATATATAGGAATTTTGGCTGCATAGAAAAAAGTTCATCTAGTATAACAATCTTTTTACATACTCAAATTTATATAAGTATATAAAAAAATTGAAAAAACAATAAGGTGTTCAAGATGGATGATATCTTAATGTAGCCGATTTTATAACGTTTCAGTTTGTTTAGCAAACCATCATCAGGGCATAATTTTTTTTCCATATAAATTAATGCCCTGACAATGGTTTGCTAAACAAACTGAAACATTATATCATCAGCTCCTACATCAAAATATCATCCATCTTGAACACCTTATTGTTTTTTAATTTAAAAAAAAATACTTACATACCATCGGATGTATTTCCATTTTTCCTGATATATATATATATATATATATATATATATATATATATATATATATATATATATATATATATATCTTTTAGTTATGGTTTGGCATTATCAGTTGCTTTTCAATAAGGTACAGAGTAATATCTATTCAACAATTGTGATTTTTGATTAATAGATTGATTTTAAAAGCATTAAACCCATTGAATTATTTCATGCTTAGAGGTTAGGGAATTGCATTCATTATACATACTTACATTTTTTGTGTCGGAATTCATAAATACTTTTTTTTTGTACACAGTCCTATTGAATATAAATATTTTTAAACTCATCTATTTTACCCAGAGATGGGATCCTAACAGGTATTACCATTTGGGTTCAGAGTGGACCTGAGAGTGATGGCAAGGGAGGACAGATGGATTCATGTTTTTCCCAAGAAAGCAAAATGAAAACAGCATCCTCCAAGATTTAAACTCGGGTTACCGAATCTGTTTCCTATGACCATAACCATTACGTCAATCAGACCTCCACCTCAGATTAAAAACATTGTATATAAATTCCACTTGTAGAAACTAATTTTTCCTTTCAGAATTAATTTTTACAACATACAATGAAGAATCTTTCATAAATACACATTTCCTTTTTTAAATTATTTTCTACCTAATATATTATGTAGAATATTTCTTAATAGTTTAACACTAGTTAAACAGGCAGGCATATTTAATATATATACATTTCCTTTTTTTAAACTATTTTCTACCTAATACATTAAGGTAGGCTGAAAAGTTCATGATCATGATGTCATATCTACTTTTGATGGGTTTTTTACCAATGGGATCAAAGCACTGCAACACGGATGGAAGACACATGAAGTACATTGAAAAATAAACTTCATTTTATCACATTCCATAAGAGTATCTTAGTTACTCTATGAACTTTTCAGCCGACCCATGTAGAAAATAAGTCAACAGTTTAACACTAGTTAAAACAAGCAGTCTCTCTAGTCTTAAGTTAGTGATTTTTTTATACTTGTTTCTATTGATTCAGCATGAATATTTTTGGAAACCAGTTTAAATTTATGATTCTTTTAATTAACTAAGTCTGATATTTTTACCATTCTTCATAGACATTCTTTTGCTAATTTAGTTCTTGGAATCATTGTCTTGGTTTAACACAACTATTTTTATTTTATCCTTCTTTATAATTATGACAGTTCAACCACTGCTTTTTTATTTGATCAATCTTCTCTTTATGTCTCCTCAAGAATCTACTGCAAAGACTAAATGTAATAAAATAAGTTAAAACACTCATCAGCAACTTACGTACACTACAAGTAAATTAATCTGATGGTCAAGTGAATTTGAAGTGCTTTTAATAATTTTATTTAACATATTTATACATAATCATGAGCATACAATCATATATAGAGGGTGGTCTGAAAGTCTTGTCACTCTTATATATTGTTTTAACTTACATTTTTTTAGTTTTAATAATATGATATATAAGTTATGTAATTATTTTACCTCTAAAAAGAAATCTCTAAAAATTATTTTCTAGAATTTTGGGTTGTATAATGTTATTAATTTACCTCTAAAAGAAATTATGTAGTAGAGGACAAGATTTTTGGACCTCCCTTTACATTCGTGCACACATATAGAGAGAAACACGGATATGTGTATATATTGTATTTTTTCAAAGCCACTTACTTTTGTTGAGGATGACTTGCAAATTTTTCCAAGAAAGAAAGAAAGAACTTACCTGAAAAAAAAAAGAAATTGTATGAAATTGTGTAATGGCAATAAGAATGGAAAGAGTAAATATAAGAATATTAATTTGAAGAGAAATTTGAATATTAATTTGGTAAAAAGAAATTGTCAAAATATCATAATGACTCATCTCAGAAATTCAGAAAATAATTAAAGAAAGTAAATTGAGGAGAATGCGGTGCCTACCAATTTTTATAGTTACTAATGTAAAATATACTAGCATTTTCAATTATCAGTGACATAGAGATCTTGAACCTAATATAAAAATGGTGGTCTGAATATATAATATAAAGGTGAAGAGATGAAATTCAAAGTTTTTTTGTACTATGAGATGCCAGATTTAAGGCTTGGTTTCTTTATTTAATGGCATATAAACATGTGTGAGTTAGTTAATACCAAAGCCATCCTTGTAGAAGAACAGTAGTGGTACTATTCAATCTATAACTGGGCAGATTTAAGGTTTAGGGCAAACTATTGAAATATATTGGGGTATTTGGTGCTAGGTAAGATGTTTAGTCAAGTTTTCAATCAGCAAGGTCAAATAGTATCATTAGTATATCAAATAATACACTAACATTGAATAAACAAAAAAGAAAGTATCATTTACACATATAGATTCATTTAATACATATATAAAATACATACGAGAAGTATTGAGAAGAATACATAAATATGTCCCAACAGATACAATGTGTACATACTGTATCATGAACAAGCAGTATATGCAAGGGGTGCAAAAATGGTGAGAAGTCTTATTTTCCTTTGGTGGTTTAGTTATGCTGGCTTTATGTTTGAATGATGTGGCATGAGATAATGTCCATCACCATGGTTGGAAACAAAGTCTCTCTCTACTGTTAAACGAACAGAAATAAAAAGGCACAAATTGACTGTTCAAAGAACAGAGACCAGAAGACTATGTAATTATTGTTAAAAATAAAAATGGGAGGACAAGACAAAGACAGGGATTCTCATATGTTATCTAAAGGACATGTGCTATTTATCAAAGGGAGACAATCATCTAATGTCTCCTTACAAATAGGACATTAATACATTTCTACTGATTATATTTCATTGTTTTCTTAGCCAATTAGTCACTACCCTTTAAATGCAAAATTCATTTGAGCATTTTCAAGACTTTACTGGCATTTTCTAGTCGTTTGTACACTTAAAAAAAAAATATAAATATTCTTTCTTGAGCTTTGGCCAATAATTTAAAGATTAATTTCTGTGGAGACTTTTGAGCTGATTTATTATTGAGGTTAATAAGTCTCCAAATATAAAGGTGTTATCTAAAATGGCAGATTTACAGTTATGCACCAACGCTGAGTTATGTTTTTAAGTTCAAAATTCCTAACATCTATAACTTTTGTTGTTCTATTTACTTGATTCCATCTAATATAATAATATTCATATTTATTACACTTGTATTTCTTCTTTCTTTTATCCTTTCTCTTTATTTTCATCAAGTTCATTCACTGGTATTCTCTTTAGATAAAATTTTGTCTGATGTTGAATCTATTGATCATTTAACTCTTTTGAATGGACTGTGTAGAATTTTGGAATAATATCACTTTTCATTTCCATTTTTGTTCTATCTTTATGGCTTCATATGGCAACAATGTCTATGCTTGGCTTAATAATATACTAATTGATACTATACATTCCTTAGTGCTATCACTATTTTCTAAGCGGGTGTGCTTTGTAAATTATATTGAAAAAATATGGTAATACCTTAGATTTGTCTAAGATTCAGGATCTTAGAATAGATCATTTGGTTGGATTTTGTCTTGTCATTTCAATCCTTGGATTATTTTATGCCAAAGACATTTTTTTTTTCATTCTTGTTGGGTATTCAATTTAAAAAAAAACACTTTTTAAAAATTTATTTAACCAGTGGACCTGGGAATGATGGCAATGAAGGTGTATTCCACACTCTCCAGAGCTCCAGAATTGGAACTTCACCACTAGATGCACTTTAACATCATACCTAAGACACTAAAACCCTCAGCCACCTCATTCTATCACATATATGATAAAAAGGGTAAGAGGTTTGCCATAAGAGCAATAGGGTTGGGACAATCATATATGTGCTACGGCTTGACGTGACCAACCGATTGATCAGAGGGGCCTCTTAAACCAACCACCTAAGTTCTTAGAATAGTGTGGAAGAAATGTGTCCTTATACTATCTGCAAGAATTGAAGCTTTAATGTACCCCCACCCCATGGAAACATCTATCTCCTTTCAGGTATTGGTACGTTCATTGGTTGATTTTACTGCTTGTATTTGTGCAGTAAAGCCGGGAGCTGATGGTAGGTGTGGCGCTCCACCTCAGATGCAAAAACAATCTCCCTGCTCTAGCACTAGTGAAAAGAGGATAGACACCCTCGCTGCCCTGCTGATACCAACAATAGGCCACTCTGCCTAATTTACTACTTATGTATATGGTTTCAAGTAACTATTCCTATTTAATAATATTAAACATTTAAAAATTTAATAGTGAAGATCAAACTCATAATCATTGAAAATATATTGTAAAGAAAAATAATTATTCTGGGGTAATTTGCTTAACTGCTCTACACATAGGCATACAGGAGGAAATTTTACTGTTAGGGAGGGGAGCTGAAGGTATTTAACTCTAAACAGGGCCTCTATTCCCACATTTAGATAGAAGCAATGTAATTTTTCAGAAATATCATAGTACTGATACAACCAGTTTTTACCCTGAAAATGTTCAATTTATTTGCTGGGGGATGAACCCCATCCTTGTATGCCTATGGCTGTAGGTGAATTATTATTATTATTATTATTATTATTATTATTATTATAGCAGTTGTCATCTTGATTAATTAGTGTATATTGTGATAGGCTGCCATCAAGATTGATGGCAGCAAAACATTTTATTGGGACGATTGAGTTATCTTCTATGTCAATCATTATTGTACACTAGGAAGTAGACATTTTTATAAAGATTTCATACAGGGAGAAGTGGATCCATGCCTTCTCCAAGAATATTAATTCTAAGTAAATACAAGCGGTCTTAGCCATGCCCTTAAATATTATGCTAATTTATCTTACATTTTAATTTTATTTTGTAATTTTAAAGTAAATATAATCACATAATCTAAAAAGGTGACCATAAATAAATTTTCAAACAAAACTCTCTTACCTTAACACTTTTTAATCAGAGGTAACAGGCTGCATTTATCTTACAAACACTACCTTTACAATTCTATTGTTAGTCTAGTCATTGTTATTTTTTTCAATGTTGACATCACTATAATAAATCATGTACAGCAAATTAATAAAACAAAAAGAATATATAGTAATCTTATTGCTAAATTTACTTACAAACCAGCATTGGCTTTGTTATAAAAAAAGACACATAAGAATTAGCTTTTTTTGTTGTTGAAAAAAAATAACAAAAGATTAATGGCCATAAAATGTTTTGAATAATACTCTTTTGTCTGGTTAAACTTTTATTCCAATTTTTGATATTTTTAGCTTTTGTTCATTTAATGTAAAACATCTTTAGCATTAACAAAGCAAATGTAATTAGTGTCATGCAATTGCAAAGTACTAATTATCTTTGTTTTTTTAATTTTTTTTTATTATAATTGCTTTCTACTCTCAGAGAAATTCATTCAAGCTAATTTCTGTCATATTTTTATTTTCTTCCTTATTTCGTTCTTTTTTCTTTATATCTAACTACACACATTTGTACATATATATATATATATATATATATATATATATATATACATATGCATATATATATATATATACATATATATATATATATATATATATATATATATATATACATACATATGCATACATATAAAACTATTCTTTATAAATACATTTTTCTACTTTTGTTATTTCTAAATATTCATTTTTAACTTTTCTCTTCTGAGTTCTATTTTTAAAGTAATTAAACTTTATTTTTTTGTTACTGTTGGTGTTTTTATGGGATTTTTGTTTTTTTCAAGAAAATTCATTAATTTCTTTTTCTTTTGTAAGTTTTGTTTTCTTTCTTCACAGAATGTATTCAAGTAAGAAGAATTCTATTTGCATTTATACAAGTTTCCAAGAAGTTAAGAAAAGAATGAACCATTGAATATTTACAAAGCATTGCATTGCCATAATCTTGTGTTAGAATAAGAAATGCAGGTGATCTATTTAGTGGATGCCAAAGTCTAAAGCATTTTTAAATATTTTATTCATAAGAATTCTTAGAATCATTATTCAGTCATCAAAGTATTTTTCCTTCCTTTCTATACCTAACAGCATTTTTTTTATCTGTACTGTGGATTCCATCACAAATAAATGTTTCCAGTTTAAGTTCAATTTTTTGTTGGATTTTCTTCATATGTTTAAATTATTGACCAATCTGCTGCCCAAAAAAAGTGTGTTGTATGAAGCTAGATAAGAGATCATTGAACGGTCAATGCACTACATGTAAAATGTTGATTGGTTAATGTATTTAAATGGCATATCAACACTTCTAAGATTATTTCATGCCTAGCATTTAGAGAACAAGATTTATTGTACGTTTATGTTTACATTTTTTGTGTAGCTGTTTCTTAAGAGTTTTTTTGCACACAGTTATATTGTTTTACATAACTTCCAATAATAATCCTTAGTAAATAATTATAGCTTCAAATAACTATTCTTAACACCTGGTTTAGCTTCCACCTTGGAGCCACAAGATTCTGGGTTTGATATCGGCCTTCACTAACTCAGTGCATGAGTAACACAGCTTCAATCTGTGAGATAAAGTGGGGAGGTGATGGTAGGTGCAGTGCTCCACCTTAGACACATAAACAATCTTCCTAGTCTAGCATTAGTCAAAAGGTGATTGACTGTCTAGCTGATACTGACAATAGGCCACTCCACATGCTATATAGTATGAAGTATTCCTAATACTAATGATTTAAAAAAATATCTATTTGATCCATGGATGGGTCTTTAACAGGTACTACCACTCCGGATCAGAGAAGAACTGGGAGTAATGGCAATGAAGAGGTTATTCCATACTCTTCAGAGCTCCACAACTGGAGCCTCACCACAGGATGCAGTTTAATATCAGATGTAGGACACCCGTTTTTGTGGTGAGTCAGCATATTACAAGACCAACCAACAGGGTAGTACATGCAAATGAGCTTTATATTGTAAGTTTATAATTATTTATTGTATTATGTTTGTTCCATGAGGACATGTCTTGTCATGCTACAAATTCCCTAACTTCCTTGCCCAGAAAGATGTCTTTTCTACTTCAATATATCACTTAAACAATTTTTCTGCTAGTTCCCATGTTATTTTTGTTACAACTTTAACCTCTTACCTATCAATCTCATATATACTCACTTTTACATATTGGGGAAAAATCTATGGAAAAAATTGTAATACACCTATTTTCTTTGGTCCTCGTTCGTTGAGCAAAAAAAGGACATATTTTCCCAGCTAAGTTCATAGAGCAGAATAGAGACAATTTCACCAGTTGTTACACTTCATAATGGAAAACACCATAAGTCTGTTGGAAAATATTGTTTATTTAACTTGTTTTGGATATTTTTATCCGTACAGGATACAAATATCCAAAACATTTGATGACAGGTACAATATTGTTTATTTAACTTGTTTGGGATATTTGTATCCTGTACAGATAAAAATATCCAAAACAAGTTAAATAAACAATATTGTACCTGTCATCAAATGTTATGTTAATTAAGCATTCTTATCTACATTGTTAATGTGAGTTAATTGTCTGTCTTTCCTTACTGAATGTTCAGTGTTAGGGTATCTATGGATGTCCTAATGCATTTATAAAGACTCAGCGCTGGTTTCAAACTAATACTCCCTAGTTCTTATACCACCATTGTATTATTCATAATCTGAAGCATCATGATGTTTCCAATGTTTTGTCAGGCAAAGGATACAGAGTAGGCATTTTAAACTTGCACACCTGTGAACTTGATAGCTAAGAGTGTTAAACAATACATAAATTCATCACTTTTTAAGTTCTAAGTTCTTCTGGAAAATTCTTTGTCCTTAAGCTTAAAGAATATGAATTTTTTCAAACCATTTCCAAAATGTGCTCATACTTTCTGCATATGATCCCATTATTCACTATTTTGCTTCTGCTTTGATATTTTTTACTTGAAATTCAGCCATGATCTTAATAAAAATCACATTAAAATTATCACTTTTCTGGACACAATTCTTAAAGAGTATGCATAATTTGTTTTGGTTTCTTTGTTTAAGGGCATATCAACCTTCACAGTTTATTTAATACCAAAGCTGTCCTTGTAGAACAGTAGTGGTACTATTTAACTCATACCTGGGGGGGGATTCATAACTTTCCCAAGAGTATTAATCTGAAAGTGAACATAATAGCATTACTGGAGTTTGAACTCACTTACTTCTAATGTCGCAGTCCAGCACATTAGCCACTATGCTACAGGGATCCCATGTATGTATTTGTAAAAAATATAGTGCTGAATAAATTGAGGACTTTTTGCATCAACCTAAGATGTTAAATCATAACAGAGAACCCTAAAGTGATAAATGATTTGATACCCTAAACAGATATTTCGAAAATGATAAATTATAATTGATAGTCCTAAATATCTTACAATACTGCTTGTTTCTTCTTGAAGATGTCTTTTTCCATATATTCTTTTGTCAGTCAACTATCAACAAAGTCTTGTTTGTGATAATACTTGAGAAGAGCCCAATTTTTATGCTAGCTTATTTTTATTTGTTTTAATTTTTTTTTTGGTGTGGGGTTGTAGGGATATATACTTTTCTTATTTCACATTTAGGCTGGCCAATTTTCTGACCTTGAGGCAATTTTCTTTTGTTTCATGCAGAGTCTACTATTCTTTGGTTTTTCTTATAATTTAGTTT
>CM042139.1:78145021-78162521 GCA_023376005.1 Doryteuthis pealeii | reverse complement strand
ATATATTTCTCCAGGAATACATCTATACAAATGCACCTGTGTGTCTTTGGAGTGAGAGTGAATGAACAAGAGAAAAACAAAGAGTCTGAGAATTCTACAGAAAGCCTTTTGATGAAGAAATTATATTTCTGAGTCTTTGATGCTTCTTTTCCACACACCTCCTGATTTCTCTTCCTTAGAAACATTAGCTGGTGCCACTGATCAGATAATGGCAAATCTTGCTAAATAATGGTAGAACAAAGCCTTTTCATAAAAACAGCATTTCTTTGGATTTTTTTTTTTTCCTTTATATTTATTTTCTTTTTTCTTTTTTAACACTTCTGTGAAGAAGATTATTTTTTTCTCACACTTTCATTTCTATTTAGCAAGGATTATTTTAATTTTATTTTTTAAGTAACTGGAAACCTCCAAAACAATCTAAACTTACAGAAAAAGAAAAGTATGGCTTGTATCATGCATAATTAATTCTACTTGTGGAAAAGAAAATTCTAAGTTCTTTTTTATTTAAAAAGATCTATTTAAGACTGGGATGGAAAGTGCACTGTCTTTTCATGGATTCAAACAATCACAGATCTCCACAACTTCCTTTTTAAGTAAACTGCACATTACCATGACTGTTCTTAAAAAATATAGTTGAGCCACTTCTCATTGTTTTCTACATGATTTGAATTTATTTTTTTTTCTCCTAGATTGGTCGACTTATGAAGGTTGAAGAACCCAATCTTCTCAGTTATTTTATTTTATCCATGGAGGCACTTGGTGTAATGGTTATCATCATAAGAAATAGATTCATCAACCCCAGTTCAAATCCTGAACAAGTCTGTTTGCATTTAACACAGCATTCATACCCTAGGGAAAAATATGAATCCAACTATTCTCTTTACAGCTATGGATAAATAGTAGGGTCGACTGGGCTCTTTAACATTGGTATGGCAACCGGTCTAGGAGAAGGAAAACTATGAATTCAAGCTAGTTAAACTTTGCTTAAGAACTTGACCTACTGTCCTATCCTGCTTGTGTGGAGGGGTTGGTAAATATATATTTTTTATCCATAGTTAGGGAGGGAGTGGGTTCATGTTTTTTCAAAGAGCATTAGTCTGAAGTTGATACAATCAGCCTTGGTCAGAATTTGAACTCAACTCACTGATTCTATTTTGTTCATGAATAACCACTATGCCTCTTATACTACCATCATTTAAAGCATTTAGAATTAGCTGTTTTTTTTTTTTTTTGTAAGGCAAAGTTTTACTGTTACCTTTTGCCTAGTTATAATTTAGAATGACCCTTTGTAGAGTTTCTGAAATTCAATATCTATCTCTTATTCACTATTTGAAGTACAGAATGTGACAGAGATAACAGAAAAGTCAATCATATTCTGTTATTTACTGCCCTATTACTTCTAACCCATGCCACATGGAAATGTCAATGGCATAAGGTTAATTATTGCAGGGGATGGACTCCATTATCAAAGTCTAAATCCTGGACAAGGCTGGTTGTGTTTCATATTGCACTTGGGAAAGGCTTCAGTCTCCAAACAAAATGTAAAAAGACTAGGCTCTTTATCCATAGTCAGGCACCCAATGTAGGAGAAGGAAAAAAACCTGAATTCAAAACCCTGAAGCGGGTTATTTGGAGAAACTGCAACAGACCAATTTCTCTGTTATCAACGCCCCCAAAAGGTGTGGCTGGTCATACACAAGCCATCATCACTTTTAAAAAATCATGTAAGCAGTCTAACCATTCACATTTTTTAAAACTACCCCACACTTCATACTGCTGAACTTTCATGATTCAAAGGGACTGGAGTGTAAATATTTTGGTGGGTAAAGAACCACCTAAAACTTGCATATTTACTATGTATAAAAAAATAAAAGTAAAGCATAAGTTCTTGAGGTTTGATAATTTGTATTTCTCGGACTTTTATTGTTACATAAACAACATTTTGGCTGATGTGCCTTCTGGCTTTCTTTAGGTGTTTTTTTTTTATCAAACTCAGGCACCTTCATGTCATAATCGGGAGCTTTAACAAAACTTCAAACTGAACCCTTTTACAAATATGACAAGAAGGTTCCCAAGTAGGAATATGACAAGAAGGTTCCCAAGTTCGATAAGAAATACCTGAAGATGGTCAGAGGTACATTGGCTGAAACATTGTGATTATAACAATAAAGATGAAGACAACAGTCCAAAAAATACAAATGATATAAAGGCTAATATCTTTTTAGAAAAAATATAATCCTTGTCTTTGTCCAAGCATTCAGGAGTTTTCTGTGATATAATTTTGCTTCTCAAAATTCTTCATATCCCTTAAAGTGAACTTTGAACCTTCTTTGGGAATTACTGCTTTCAATGGAAACTGTTATTCATGGTTGCTAGGCAATGTGACATTTTCATTTATGTTGATGTCTAACTTGTTTTTTTTATCTCCTTAGGTTATAAAGAAAAAAAAAATTCTTTATAAATAATTTGGCTTGGGCTTTTTTTTTTTTTAGCAGAGTAAAAGAAAACAATCTCATAAAAATGTAGAATAAAAGAGAGAAAAATATCTTTGGAATGTTTTGGAAGATATTTCTATTCATTCTTCTTTTTTAAATTCCAAGGTATGGATTTGGAAACTGTGTCTTCAACACGCAACATTACTTTGATGGAGATTCTTTGCACTGGTCAGCTCATTAATTTCAAAAACCTTTTCATTCGGTTTCATTCACCTTGATTCATTTCTCTTTGTCTGCCTCTTCAATTTAGAACTATCTACTGATATTTTTTATAAAACTGATTTCTATGGTATTTGTGATAAACATTTTTTTCTCATAGTAGTGTGCATTTTCAACAATCATCCATATCCAGATAAAGAAAAAAGATTAAAAAAACATGTGCCATTATATAATATTTAACTTTATGACATTTAGTAAAAGGACAATATTGTTTGTGAAAAAATGCAAAGGAAATTATATTATTAGGTGTGTGTATATGCAAAAGCTTCTAGCTTAATAGTTTTGTAATAAGTAAAGTTGGCGGTATCAGCAGCATAGCAAGGGAGTCTATCCCCTTTTCAATAGTGCTAGACATTTAGTTTTTAGACAAAGAAAATTCAAGGAACATTTATACACAAGTAATGCTTATTCAATATTGGGTTGGTTGGTGACCAGCCCAAAATATTGGACTTGTTTTATATCATGAAATAGTGACCAGCCTAGAATATTAGGCTTAGTGAATAGTAAAATAGTGATCAACCCAAAAAACTGGGCCTGTAGGATAGAATAAAATACTGATCCACCCAGAATATTGGCTTATAGTGTATAGTAAAATAGTTATCAGCCCAATATATAGGGTTTATAGAATAGAGTAAAATAGTGATCAACACAAAATTCTGGGCTTATAGTGTATAGTAAAATAGTGACCAGTCCACAATATAGAATAGCAATGAAAACAAGATGTCTTTAGTATTCAAAGAACAAGAGATGAAAGAGAACAAGAAAGGATTCTTGGATTCTCACATGACCCTGAAGCATGTAAAAGACGTGACACCAAAATCAATGCAAGACAATTATTCATTGTTTCCCAATAGCAAAATTCTAAAAGTTTACTTTTGCTATTAAAGCAAATCAAAATGCTCAATTGTTCTTGGCACAGAAAATGGAATCAGTGAATTATCAGTACCATGCAAGAAGAAAGAGATGAGTTGGTCATGAAATTAAGATAACATGACAAAAATAGATAATGACCATCATGACAAAGAAGAATATGTTGATCCAATCTAACAACACTTTTATGGTAGTAATGAATGACTGATCAATTGATTTCAATGGCATGTCAACCTGTCTAGGGTTATTTTATGACTAGAGTTTAGGTAATCGTGTTAATTGTACATTCATATTTATATTTTTTGTGTAGTTGTTTCCTACGAGGTTTTTTCCCTATCAACTATGAATAATTTTAAAACAGATCTATTTGAACCATAGGTGGGACGCTAACGGGTACAATCATTCTAGATCAGAGTGGACTTGGGAGTAATGGCAATGAAGGGGTATGCCAACTCCCCAAATCTCCAGAACTGGAGCCTCACCATCAGTTTAGTGTTATCTCTGGGATACATTCTTTTTTTTTACTCAAAAAGAGAAAAGAAATAGTAAAAGGATACATTTACAAAATGCAATACAATCAATAACTGAAATGCTAGGATTTCAGAATATTAATATATATAATATAGCTTTATATGAGGGTGTGTCAAAAATTAATGCCGTTTTGTTTAGAACAGACTATCATCTCTTTGGCTCCATGAAAGAGGGTTTGAGAGGCAAACATTATTCCAGTGACGAGGAAGTGAAATATGTAGTGAAGAAGTGGCCCAAAGAACAGTGAACAGAATTTTATGGGGCAGGGATACATGCTCTCATTTAAAGATGGAACATTGCTCTTGAGAGAAATGGTGACTATGTGAAGAAGTAGGGATGTGCTTCACAGAGGACCAGCTTCATTTTGATGAATGATACATGTTCCTGTGTTGGTAATTATTCCTGTCCTAAACAAAATTGCATTACTTTTTGACTCACTCATATATTTTTGTGTGACAGTTTTGTATTGGTTTCTTGTGCCTAAAAAAATTTAGATTTTCATGATTCACAAGATGAGGTTTGCTTTGCCAAAAGTTATTTGAAAAAAAAAAAAGAAGCCTCATTCAAAATCAAAGCAAATTGACACTTTTCAAAGCAATCAGTCTAATATTTCTAATAACATGTGGGAGTCTCCAGGAAGTAAACACTTCCAAGGCTAAAAGGCATTAGATGAAAGTTCATTTGTGTACAAGAAGCTTGACACACCCTTTCCGGATGAATATGGAAAATTAATTGTATTATTTAACCAACCAGAATGATTCCAGCTAAATCTTACAGATTTCATCAGGGAGCCACTTTTGTTCACTTTACAGGTATGAATTAAGCCATAATCAACATGTGAAGGTAGTTCCCAACTGGAATCATTACTTTTCATGTCCTTAAAACCACAGAAACACATACACACACACACTCTTTCTATCTCCCTCCACACACATACACAGGAAGCCATGCCTGCCTGGGGTCAGACTAAAACTTGCCTTGCACAAAATTACACACATTGGAACCAAATGCCATAGTAAGTAATCTTATTCTCTCTTCTCCATTCATTACTACTATGCATACATATAATGACTATATCACACAAATACATACACAAGGACTTTATCAAACATGTATACACATATTAAAACTATTCATTCATAAAAATGCTGTTTCTCCTTGTATATTCTGATATGAATTATTGTTTTTATTACTATATATCCACCTGTGGTGTAATGGTTATCATCATAGGAAATGGCGTCATCAACCTGCATTCAAATCCTGGACAAGGCTGTTTGCATTTCACATAGTGCTAATATCCTTGGGAAAGATATCCATCAAATTATTCTTCCTCCAGCTATAGATTAATAGTTGGGCAGATTCAGGCTTTTTAACCTTAGTTTGGCAGTCAGTCTAGGAGAAGGAAAACTTTGAATTCAAACCTGTTAAATTCTACTTAAGAAATTGACCTGTGAAGGGTTTGATAGCCATTTATATATATATAGTGAAGTAAAAATAAAAACAAACATTAAGTGTAAGAAAGAAAGAGTTCAAAGTTAGATGCAAGGAAAAAGAGACAGAGAGGTTATATTAATATTTTTCTTTTCCTTCATAAGCTTCCATCTATTCTACCCACACACATACATACTCTCTTAGAAATGAATAAAAAAGACAAACACATAATCATACTGATATCCATTTGATGATTGTGCCAAGCAATGTGTGGGAAATTCAGGGTTTTGAACAACATTTAATATTGAGAATATTTTAAATCAACTCTGCTTAATATTGGTATAGAGAACTTAAAAAAAAATCCTCACATATTTAACATTGTGAACCTTTTAATATTTTACCAGCTCTGCTTATAGAGAACTTTTTTAAAAACCGTTACCGATTTGAAGAACCACTTGTGGTGTAATGGTTAGTGAGCTAGATTAGCAGACCATTGTTAGTGGGTGCGATTCTCTCTGGGTGCCCAGTACTTCTGGTCTTGTGCCACATCTAAGCTAAGCTTAGTAAATTACTATATGAATCATTGTTTTTGTTGATATATGTTTTCAAAATTATTTTTCTTTTACTGCTTTTGATATTTGCTAATAATTAGAAAATTCATTGCAAACTAATAGAATACACAAGAAAAAAATGGACAGTAGATGTTAATATTACTGGTATAGAAATAAAGTTAAAAAACATTCTATTAAAAAAAGAAATATTATATAAATATAAAAGGTAAAGTATATTTTTATTTCACCATAAAACGTTCTCCCCAGCAAATGGTTTTCAGAATAATCAATTTGTTTTGACTTTAGGAATTTTTTTCTTTCTATGAACCTAAATTTGTTCTGTCGTTTTCCATGCCCAGAAGAAATTTTAGCCATTAAAAAGATAATGACCGGATGCTGCCAAGTCTGGGGAGTAAGTGTATTTCACAATAGTTTTAACCATCATTTCATTGGACATCATCAAACCCATTTTCTTTTTAATAAGAAAATGTTAGAAAAACATTGAAAACTATATCCATTTTGTGTGTTAAATAAATTTATTATTCATCATATTTTAAAATATAAAAATTTCTTTATTAAAAGAATCTTTTAGATTAGGATCTCTATTTTTGTTCACACCCTGACGGCTGGGGCTATTCCACTTTGACCTTTACTTGGGCTAGATAGGAGAGGCCCCATCCAATCAATCAATCAGCTGGTCATGTCAAGCCCTAGCAACTATATGATTGTCCCAACCATTATTTTTCAAATTCCTCTTATAGAAGACACCCAAAAGGAGGCAATTGCTGAAATTTAACCACCAGTATCTATTAATACACATGAAGTTAATGAAAATTATTTATCATTTATATTTGTGATAATGTTACGTACCCCTTTCTTGTCAGGTACATAACAATAGTTCTTTTGTGTAACAGAGAGAGAGTAGAGGCACCAGAGAGAGATAGACAGATACAGATAGACGTTTACTCACTTGGTTATTACTTCTCTTTCTATTTCGGCCATGTTGACGTTTCCTGCTTCTTCTCTTTCTATCTCGGCCATGATCATCTACATCTAAGTTCTTGCTTTACTTCTTTGTTGTCTGGTCTTCTAACTAAGAGCATGCATCTAAGTCATGTAATAACTAATCAACAAGACTCATGGCTTTGATCAAAGATTTTATTTTAGCCCTTCTAACTCATCGCGTGGAGTCACAGCTGAAGTAGGACATGTCTGTCCCACCCGGGGTCTGGCTTAAACTGACTAACTAAATCTCACGTGACTTGTGATATTCTCACCTTTGAGGTCAGTTGGGGCCAATAACCGTCACTGGTATTTTCCCTTTCCACTGAGATCTCGCTACAGGGCTTGTCAAAAGCCCTACTTCACCATACAATTATGCAACAATAATAGATCAATTTTTAAGAAGAGTTATAACTGGTCTGAAATCAGTTTTCTTTCTCTTATATTGGGTGCCTAATTAAGGCTAAAGAAGCCAGTCTGTCCTAATATTTACCCTCAGAAGAGATGGATTCATGCCTTTCCAAGTGAAATGTAAACAGAGTTGTCCAGAATTTGAACACAGATCACAATTCCATTTTCTATAACAATAACTGTTACACAAAGCATTCCTCCTCTGTGTGTGTGTGTGTGTATGTAAGTAGATACACCAATAAGTTTGTAGCCTTGTGATAAGTAAGGAATTTATTTTTCTATTTCATTATCATTGCATTTAAAGAGATCCAATGTTGAATGTGGAAATGTAAGATAGTATTTAATTAAAAATCTTGAAAACATTTAACCAGAACATTTTCATGATTCTATGATAGGTCTTACACTTGTACATTTACCCCCCACCCCACCCCACAAAAAAAACCCAAACAAACAAAACAAAAACAAAACCCAAACCAAACAATGAATTGCAAATTGGTTCATCTTATCAAATCTACATTCATATAAACCGCTTTGTTGAGTTTTATTCTTTAATATTACAAGGTGTGAACATACTTTTCTGACAAATCTCTAAAGAGCAGTTACAAAACAAAATAAATTAAATTCATTTTAAAATAAGAAGTAAAAACATATGCCTTGCATTAGGCTGATAAATTGTATAAGAAAAACAAATTAGGAGTTAATTAATCAATTTTAATTTGAGACAGTAGTGGTTTCTTTTAACAAGAAAGCAGCTTGAAATTGATGTAAGCCTTCTGTCTAGATATTCTTTCTTTATATCTTACTTGTCTATTTCTTTTCTTTTTTTTATCTTTCTTTTTTATTTTCATTTCATTGCCAATAAAGTTATTAACTTGAAAAAGAGAAAGAATATATAAGTAATAATATAGCCAAACATTTAACACCTCAATGAGATCACATGTTCAGATTAACTGTAGCAATTACTGTTCCAAGATAAATGCAATGATAAGTGGGTGAGTAATGGACTGGCTGATAGAGAAAGAGAGGAGAGAGAGAGGAAGGGCTTAACTGCTTTTTACTATCATTCTGGTGGACAGATATCAGTTAAGGTAAATGTCACTTGCTCCTATAGTGTTTTCTCTGCCGTCCAAGAAAGAAGCAAGAAGAGGGGCAACAGCAGAGAGATATGCCTCAATTCCCATTATGCTAGTTTGCTTTCTTTGCTCTAGTATAACTGTACAATGCTTTAATTGGTTCTTGCGTTATTCCCCAAAGTTAATTATTATTAGAACCAGATGAATAACTAATTCTACTTCTTGCCATTGGCCAGTAATGTTGACTCAAATATAAATTAAACTATTGAGACACGTTGGAAAGACAGTTTTAGTGAATTAGCTGACAATTCCTACAGAATCTCTTAACTTAATTTAAGCATGGATAATGAACTCTTACTTTCCAAGTAGTAGATTATTATAATAATAATCTAATACTTGAGAATCTGAATTCTTTATCAGAATATGGATCTTCGATGTATTTACTGTTAAACTATAAAGTGAAAATCTCATATCAAAATTCAGCTAATAACTGTGTTAAACTCTGAACTTACTGATCCATCCTCAATATTTCCTCAAGGAATACCAATCACTTAGTGCAAGAACTAACACTTCTTGAGGTTGAGAATAACTGTACTATAACAAAGAATTTTGAGTGCTGTTCTGATCAATAACTGTACTATAACAAAGAATTTTGAGTGCTGTTCTGATCAACTCCTGTAAGCAACACCCCACAAAACAGTAATTGTATGGTTACATACCTCCCATCTTTCTGCCCTAAAGTCCAACCCATCTTCCTGACAGGGCAGTGTAAACATGGTAGTGTCAGAGGTGCACCACCCAAGATGAACAGGTCTGGCACCCAGTGGTATTAGGGCTACAACCCAGCTAAAGGGACTCTAGTAAAAATTAAAAGAGGCGTCTGCATAAAAAAACGGCGATTACTTTTGGTCCTCTTGTCTGCTGGATAATCTGTGGCAAACAAGAATGTCTGCATGCTGGGTTTTGGGGACCACTTCCATACTTCCTATTCCAATGATACAGCTCAAGTCATGCCGGGTGAATGCTGCTACAAAACAAGAAGAGAAGATACCTCCCATTTCACAAACCATCCAAGTAAGATGAGCAAGACATGCTGGGCACTGCTGGAGAAATGAGGATGAACTATTAAGTGACATTATCCTATGAAATCCAAAACATGGACACAGCAGTGTTGGTGGACAAGCAAAAACTTATATTTGGCAGCTCTGGATACTGTCAAGAGGACTTGCCAAGAGCGATGACTGATAGGGAAGAATGGAAAGAGAGAGAGAGAGAGTCATTGATGATGTTTAAATATATATATTATTAGATAAGTCCTAGAATGCTCTTATCAATATAGCTTGTGTATAAATAAAATTATTGATTTTAACTGCATATCAACCTATTTAGGATTATTTCATGCCTAGAGGTTAGTGGATAGTATGAATTGGCTGTTAATTTTTATATTTTTGTGTAGTTGTTTCTTAAGAGATTTTTTTGCACATAGTCCTATCAGTTACAAATGAATTTCTAACAAATCCATTTGACCCATAGATGGCACTAGCACTCCAGGTCTGAGTGGACCTGGAAGTAATGTGAATGAAGGGGTATTCTATGCTCCCCTGATTTTCAGAACTAGAGCCTCACCATCAGGTGCAGTTTAGTGTCCTAACTAGGATATACCTTTGGTAGGGGTTATACTGTCCACGATAAGTCTAATTTTAGACAGAATTTCATTACAATAGAAGTTTTGTGTGCAGAATATAGTAGCTTTTATTTTACTGACTGATTTACTTAAGTGAAACAACACACCTCAACAATAGTGAATCAAAAAGGTTTTTAAAAGATTTATGTTTAATTAGTTTATTTCTTAAAAACAAAGAGGGAAGATTAATTTTTAAATATATTTTCTACATTTTATTGAGTGATTTGGCAGTATTTATGTAAATTTACACCACTCTTGAATTAACTTGAAACTATACCAGTACAAAGTCACACCCATCATTGAAAATATTCCATGTCAGCCAAAAATTCATATTTCTCTGATGGAATTAAAACCGTTGTCTGTTTGTCTGCACCCGGTATAGTTTTTTTTTTTTTACTTATTCCAAATCACAAGAAAAAAAAACAGCAGCAATGAAAGTATGTGATAAGGCTCCACTTTCTCTAAGAATTACCTCATAAAAATGGATCAAGATAGTAATAAAACAAATGTTGTTGCTAAATAAAAAAAACATTATCCGTTTTTTTATACTGTTGTAGAATGCTATATTGTCTATAGGTAGAACAGGAAAACTTACGACAGACTAGTGCAAGGTGTTATAAGAAAAGCACCAAATCTTATAAAAGTAAAGAAGTCCCAAATTCTAATGATCATATTCTTAAAAATATATAAGGCAAAATTAGTGAAGTGGTTATAGTCATGAGAAACAGAATTGGCAAGCTGCATTCAAAATCCTTGAGTAGTCTAATTGCATTTTACTTTGCACTAATGCCTTTGGTAAAAGACATGGATTCATCTGTCCTACCAAACTATGGGTAAATAGTAGGGCAGACTGAGCTTTTAACAATGATAAGGCAACTCATCTAGGAGAAGAAAAACTCAATCCAAACCAGCTGTACTTTGCTTATAAATTGACCATGGGGGTATCAGTAAGTCTAGAGTCTATTAAGGGCTGAATTTACATCTGCAATTCTAATAGCAGACAAAATGCACAACCAATGCACAAGTCATGAGGTAATAGGTTGGCTGGTTGTTTTACTTTTAGGGCCATTTAATACTGAATCAAATAATTTTGATAAACAAAGAACTCAGGCTGCTTAAGTACCCATGCAATTAAGTATCGAACAGGCTCATTGCTGATCAACTTCAGTAATCTAGTGAGAACCAGTGCTTTCAGCATAACTTGACCATAATCTGAGGTGATAGGTGCTTTGAAGTTTATATTTGGAGAACATAGAATTCCTGAGCACTTAATTAGTGACAACAGCTCACACTAAGACAAGGGTGCTTTCAAGTCATTTGCCAAAACCAGGGACTATCATTATTGTCTAATCCTCATTATTAATTTTTATGAGCATTATTATTCATTTCTTAATTTTAATTGATTTTATCATATCTCATTGTCATTTCTCTGACAGCAAATAAAAGCACATATTGAAGAGAATATTAAATTATAAGCTCCAAGTAAATATAACCTTCCACCCACCCCTTTTTGCATCTGAGAAGCCTTGTTCTTCATTACTGTTTCCATCTAAGCAAGGAGTATATGAAAGAAAACATATGTACAAATTATTGATGATTCATTCATGTAAAATATAAAATAGCTCTCAAATGAAAAGTAGATCTAAAGTCTGCTAAAAATAAAAAATAATTCAAATTCAGAATACTGAGTATAATTCTTTCTTTTCATCTTCAATTCAACCTGAGGCAACTTTCATAGAAAATATCAAATAATATTTTAAACTTTAGGAAAATGATACTGATTTAAATAAATATGATTTGTTAAATAAAACAAGAATAATAAAATAGAAAAGGTTCAAAAATTTTTCAAAGCTAGTTCAAGCTAGGGTAGTTTAGATTTGTCCGCTAAATTTGCAAATGCTTGTAAAATCCCCATAGTGTGCCAAATAACAGCTTCATGTCACAAAAATAAGCCTTTAAAAAAATTTTTTTTTTCATTAATGTTATTCAATATAGTTATTACTAACATTACTTGATTTTATTATTCCTTCCATTTTTGTACAGAGTAGTATATCATGTACATACTAATGCTGAGAATAGGGACTTGAATAAACATATTTTATACCACTTAGCATTCCAGTACTTGTATTAATCTATATAATGGTTATATAAGCAATAATAAAATATTCCACATAAAAAAAATCACATATATATTTGTGAACCACTCCACATGAACAGGATGCGAGGTCAATTTCTTAAGCAGAGTTTAACAGATTTTAATTCAGAGTTTTTCTTCTAGACTGGTTGCCTAGCCAAGGTTAAAGAGCCCAGTCTACCCTACTATTTACCCATTGTTGGAGGTAGAGTAGTTGGATGCATGCATTTCCCAAGAGTATTAGCACTATGTGAAATGCAAACAGCCTCATCCAGGATTTGAACTTAGGTCAACAAGTCCATTACACCATGTGCCTCCAAAAAAAAACAAAAAAACACATATATGTTAATTTGTATTATTTAATTTTTTCAGACTGTTATTGTTTCATTGTTATATTCACAATGTTTTTGTAGCTGATGTGTTCTATGGCCTTCTTCAGGTGTTTCTTGTTGGACTCTGGAACCTTCTAGTTGTAATCAGGAGCCTTCACAGAACTTCAAACAAAATCCTTTATTCAATCCCCCTGGGTAGACTGTTCTCATTCTGTTAACCATGGCCAGATACAAGTGTTAAGCTATGTTAAGTATTCTATGTTATTACTGCACGTGGTCAGGATTGAACCTGCAACCTACAGATGATTGTCACTTATAACTGTATTAACTGAACCTTTATATAATCATTGTGCCAAGTGTCCAGCTGGATGTTAATGTGTAAATTTGAAATAATTTAAATATATTTACAACAATGCACACACACACACACACACACATATATATATATATATCTCTTCATCATCATCATGTCACGCCAGCAGCATGGATATCCATGACAATCTGTCGCCAACCCTCTCTATCATTCATTGCTCCCGAGAGATCCTCTGCATAGTGCGGATACTGGTATATAATATATATATATATATATATATATATATACACACACACACACACACATATATATATGTAATATCAACTTTTAGATTTCATCTAACTATACATGTACTTGAAAGAAGATTTAAAGCCATATCAAGAAAAATGCAAGATATTTTTTAAGTATCATTGAGTGAATTTTCCATTACATTTAAAAGCTTTTGCAGTACAGACACCTTCATTAAAAGCAGACATCTTAATTAACTTTCCCCTCAAACTTAAAACTATTAAAAACAGGTATATCGTAAAAGCTTCTTTTTGTCTCTCTAAGTTAACCTTGATTGATACTTAATACAGTTTTCTTGGTAAAGAAAACAGTTGGAAGTTTTTTTTTTATTTTCAATCATTGTTTAGATTGAAAACTTTGATTTAAAAAATTTAAGGATTGATGATGCTTATATGTGGAAGATCTTAAAAGAAACAGATTTAGTTTTTATTTAAATGTGTCTTGATAGTGAATATACAATTGATTCTTCAACACTTTTTAGTGCTTTAGTTGGTAAGAATACTTTAGTCTGGTTTATTTGTTTAATAGCATATCAACCTTCATAGGTTGTTTAATGCCAAAGCTATTCTTGTAGAAGAACAATAGGGTTACTATTTAACTCATAGTTGTGAGGATAAGGTCATTCATACCTTCCTCAATGGTATTAGTCAAAACGTCAACCAAATAGCAAGACTGGAGTTTGAACTCAAGCTTAGTGATTCCATTTTTTGTAACATTACACCATGCACATATTATAATTTACAGACACATACATAGATGCAATATACACTTAAAGATATACAACTATCTGACTGAAATATATGTGGATAGGGTATGACGTATTTGGCTAGTGACAAGCTCAGTTGTATATATATATATATATATTGTTTATCTATATCTATTAATAATGGAGATTAGGTCTCTATCTGTAATCAAAACTATGTCACTGCTTATGTCGCATTACGCAAAATTGTAATAATATAAAATAAATACACTCAAAATCTGAGCATGCAGCCTTAGACAATTCTCATTGTTTTTTAAAACAAGTTTTAATAAATACATGCCCGGTAATATATATTTATATATAGTTTGTTTTGTTTTGATATGTATTTAAAGTTATCAGTACTAAGTTTCCATTTAATGTTTTTTTTATTTTTTTTCACTCCTTTAATAAATTTGATGATTTTACTTACTGGTACAAACTCTCTGACATTGAATTTCTAACTCCCACCCCTCAGGCAATATCTTTCAAAAACTAAGAGTTTTTTTTTCTAGTATAGGTAAATATAGTGATATTGTGTGTGAGTTTGTGTAATATTTCTTTAATTTGATTAATGAAAAAGAAATTGTCTTCATTATGTCATGGGTATGCAATAATATTGTCAAAGTGCAACCAATATAGTTTAAATAATGATAATTGCAAGTAGAGTAAATGTCCTCTTTATTATTCCTTTGACAGTTTTTACCAACATCTAAAGAAGAACAAAGTCACTTTAATAATTAATTATAAAATGTACATATATTGAATAATTTATAAATTGATCTACTAACAGATGTTTCTGCATATGCATTAATGAAATGCATAAACGTACACTCATATATCTATCTATATGAATGTGTGTGTGTGTGTGAGCATGTATACATACATATATCAATGCATGTATACATTCATATATACATATATGTATGCACATATATATGTAAATATACATAGGTACATACATGTATGTGTACATAAACACATGTGAATACATGTATATGCACATAAACATATGTGAATACATGTATATGCACATATGTATATGTGCATATACGTATATGTGACATATACATATGTGAATACACATATATGCACATATACATATGTGAATACACATATATGCACATATACATATGTGAATACACGTATATGCACATATACATATAAGTATACATGTATATGCACATATACATATGTGAATAGAAGGGACCCTAACCAGTACTACTACTCAGAGTGGATCTGGGATTAATCACAATGAAGGGGTTTCCCTACTTTCCAGATATCCAGAACTGGAGCCTCACCATCAGATGAAGTTTAGTGTCACCTATACTTATGGCCTCACACTTAGCTGAGTAAATGCCTACCTACCTATATATATGTATGTACTTAACAACCTATTTGTACAAGCAGGCTGCGACACAAGGCCAATTTTTAAGCAAAGTTTAACAAGTTTTAATTCAGAGTTTCCTTTTTCCTAAACCAATTGCTGTACTAATGTAAAAGAGCCCAGTCTGCTCTACCTACCACTATGTACTAGGGAATATCACGTATGCCTAAATGTGACTGTACAGGGAAATTCAAATTAAAATTGTCTTGTGCTTTCTTCGAAAGATGTTGACAGACTTATTTCATACGAATTAGAATTTAATTAAATAAAAGTATGTTCAACAGCAAATATAGCAAACTGTTTATGAATCTTGCAAATTGTGCATTAACTTTCAGATTATGGATTAATGAAATGTCTGAAATAAAAATATTGAAGATAATATTACTCTGAATATATTCACCATCTTAAAAACATACCAAATACTAAAAGCTACCGGTTGTCTAAAATGGAAAATAAAAGAAGAAAACAAAAATCAGCATATTCTAACATACGTACATTCTTATGCCTTTACTACTTTCTTTTACTTATTTAATCTTTTTTTTTATTTGTTTATTTTTCTAAGAATTGTTTAGTATTTCTAAGGCTTTTTTTTTTTATATGTGTTATTTACATTTTCCTATAAAAATAAAAATCAAAACAAAAGACACTCAAAAGAAAAACAGCAAAAATAAAAACAAAGCAAACAATAACCCAGCAATGAAACATTGTTGGTTAGACAGCTTGTAAAAATATCCTATTCCTCATTTGCCTAAAGGACAAAGTGTTTTCATTTGTTATCATTTTTACTGTTTTCTGTCTATGCAAATCTTTGTGTTTAACCCCGTTAGCAGCATTATTTTTCATTGAGATGACATTAAAGATTAAGAAAACAAAGACAGAAGATGTTTCTCTTAGCTCTTTACGCTTTAAATGACTCTTCTAAGAATATGCTTTATAATATAAAATTGTGAAAAGAATTTCTATTTCTTTGCCAGTATTATTATGAAGAATAATATTTTTCTTAGGTATTCAATAACTTACACGTTCATATAATAAAAATGCACATATATATAAGTTTATGTAAAGCCACAATTTATTCCCCTGTGAGAATATTATATATATATATATATATTATATATATATATATATATATATATAAAGGAAGCACGTGTAATGGTTAAAAAGTCATGGGAAATGGACTCGTCGCCCCGAGTTCAAATCCTGGATGTGGGAATTGCATTTCACTTAGCACTAATACCCTTGGGAAAGGTATGAATTTTACTCTCCCTCCAGCTATGGATAAATAGTAGGGTAGACTGAGCTCTTTAAACTTGGTTAAGCAACCAGTCTAGGAGAAGGAAAACTCTGAATTCAAACCTGTTGAACTACGCTTAAGAAATTGACCTTGTGTCACCTCCTGCTCGTGCGGAGGGGTTGGTGTGTGTGTGTGTGTATATATATATATAATATATATATATATATATATATACACACACAATACACCTATTTACCTATATAATTATATATACCAACACAATAGGTACAATACTCTGCATAGATAGAGATCTATACACATGTATATATTTAGTTTTACATATTAGTTAACTTTGAATATACCTAAACAGATATCATAAAAATGTGTATGTACGAGAATGTATATAAAATACAAAATACTAGAGATGGAATCTTTAATCAAATTGTTGTTCTTTTTTTTTAAACTCATGAATATTTTTAGTTTTTCTAAAACTGAGATGTGTCAGTGTCTTTTTCAGTACTGTTTGTCATCTTTCTCCTATAAAAAAACATATTTGAAGATATCAAAAATAAAAGATCAACTCATACAAATAATGCCTGACAGAATGTGTTTATTGGTCTTAGATAATGTAATTGCTGACCTAATTCTGTCAACTGATAAAGCATCTCTGTGTAATGTGATTTCTATTTTATATTTCAATATTTAGTGCTATCATTCTGCACATATAAGTAATAGGTGAATTGTAAAACCTATGTGTCTTTCTACTTTGCTTCACTTTATTCTATATTCTGAAGATACATCTTGAT
>CM042139.1:78057521-78140021 GCA_023376005.1 Doryteuthis pealeii | reverse complement strand
GAATAAAGTAACATCATCATAAATCGAAGTCTTGTGGTTATTACTAAAAGCTAACAATGACACAAGGCTTCTGATAAGGAGTGATCCCCAACAGAAACCAGACCCGGAATCCTCTATAGAAGACCAGACGAGACCTTAGAAGATATACCAGGCCAGAAGAATTAATGACAGAGTAAGCAGTAAGAAGGTATGTAACATATAGATATATAGGGCCGGTAAAGTAGGCTATATAATAATATATACACACACACACACACACACATAAATTTGCTTCTTATATGAGATGAGATAAGAAGATTTTAGGAAAAATACATTTGAATTATTATATGCAATCTATTACCTTTGAAGTCTATTGATTCTTTGTGTACATTCATGAAGACCTTTACAAGATCTTCATTTGTATTTATGCTCTGTCTTTTTATCTAAGTATATGAATAAAATTTGTGTATATGTGCATTTCTAACTCTCTTAATATTAGTGATGTATCACTGTTTTATTTTGTTTATATATTTCATTGATAAACTAATGTGAATTCTTATGCGAAACATCTACTTCACCATCCTAGAAACATGACAGATTAACAATATTTTCTTTATTGTCAGCATCTGGAATAATAGTGTCTCTATTCATCTTTCCCTATTTACCTTCTAGGTAAATACGTTTGATGCATTTTCATATTAACTAGCAGACTTGTGAATATACCACAGTATGATAATGTAACTATTAAGTTTGATATGTATACCTATTAGCTATTGCGAAATAGTTCAATATGTAAAAAGTATAATAATACCACCAGGCATACAACAGAATTGACAGATCCTAGCAGCAAGCTAACAGTTCTAAACTTAGTTTTCAGAAATCTTCTGACAAATGGATCTTTATCTCGGAATATTAAGAATAAATCAAAGGGAAACAAATAACATCATAGTTACCTCATTTTTCTTTACACTTGCATTGTGATAGCCTTCAAAACCAACCACCAACAATAATCTTGATTTAATTGGAGTGGAATTCTTGATAATATTGTGAAAGGGTAATATAGATATTTCAAAGAACACTATGAAGATTTGATCTTAAATACGGATTCAATGCTAAATTTTTATTCCATATTCTTTTTAACTTTGTCAAAATTATATTTGTCTTTTTTTTTCACTTTATTTTTTCCCTTCTTTCTTCCTTTTCTTCTTACTTTCTTTTTTTCCCCATTCTGTTGAAGCAGACAATAAAAGCTATCACTTTCTCACCTTTTTTTTCTATATTTGCTTTCTTTTTCTCCCTTTTCTTTCTTCACAATCACAATAGAATGCTCCCTTATTTAACCGAGGTGATAACATGACATCAAACACAGAGGTACAAGCATATTAATATATAGAAGATATGTAGTTTACAAGAGTATAAATATTATATCACTATGAATAACTGTAATACTGCCAAGATATTTAGGTTTTGAATAGGTGATTTAGATATAGTTGTGTCTGTCTTGAATAAATAGTTCACTTTCATGCTTTAGAAAAATTTTAATAAAGAAAAATGACTATTTTCTTGGTTTTATCAGCTAATTTGCAATATTGTTTTAGTTTTTAAAATGTATAATCTTTCTTTCCACACACACATTTACAAAGTGACACTAAAGTTGTGACTTTTTCAACACCTTGCTTATGAAAAATGAAATAGATTAAAAAAATACACTCATTAAAAAAACAAAAACATTATAGGTTGGTGTGAAAGTCTTATTTTGTTAATCCCACCACTTAACTAGGAATTTTATAATTTACACATACAATCAAAATTTACATACATAGGAATTAATGTTTGTGTAATGACCACAAAAATGTTGATGCTGATAATTTCAACATCATAGTATTTATATAAAGTGTCTGAAAATAATTGACAGCTTTTTTCTTTTTTATCAAAAAGGAAAACTGTTATGAGTGTATTCAGTCTCTTACTTTTCAACTATCATATAGAAATAGAGATAATGTGGAAAATATATATTATTGTTGGAGATATAAAGAAATGTGAAAATTGGAAAGTGAGAGAGAATGTTAAAAAGATGTAATGGTTGAAAATGGAAATAAAGACTATTTCTATTTTCAACCATTACATTTTTTAAAAACATTTTCTCTCACTTTCCAATTTTCACATTTCTTTATATCTCCAACAATAATATATATTTTCCACATTATATCTATTTCTATTTTCAAACATTTTCCTCAAATTTCATATTTGTTCGTATGTTCTCTTTATATCTCTTATTTACTACATTTTGTCCTCTCTCTTTCTCTCTTTTTCCAGCCTTTACATTTTCTACATTTCTTTACATCTCTCTTTCCAGCCTTCACATTTTCTACATTTCTTTACATCTCTCTTTCCAGCCTTCACATTTTCTACATTTCTTTACATCTCTCTTTCCAGCTTTCTCATTTTCTACATTTCTTTACATCTCTCTTTCCAGCCTTCACATTTTCTACATTTCTTTATATATTTTCTCCTCATCTCTGCCCTTTTAGAACCTCTTTTCATTCACTTGTTTAAACTGCATGGACATCTGTCATTCTCATTTATATGTCAACATAATCTCAGCATATATTTAATGAATTTTATGTTCACAGAAGCAAAAAATTGTTTATTCTAATGAACTTATGATTTATATTATTGAGTTAGACAGCAAATGCCCACATATAGGTATATTTTATATCACCAAGCTTGGATGAGTTTAAAATTTATGAGCAGATATTTAATCTCTGACACCTATTGTGTTAAGTTCACTGCTGATATTGTGAAATTTATGTAAGCTTTGTGGTATATCTGCAACGGGAACAGAATAACTGCACTTCTTCATGGAAATCAGATCAATGGACTTAAGTGAAGAGATCGGAAACTAAATCATGGAAGCTGATACTTGTTCCATTTGTTTATCATGGATTTTCATACTGTTTGTTTGGATTTTATGGCATGTCAACCATTGGGTTATCTAATGCAGAAGATGTTTTTATTTTATTCATTCTTGTTGGGTATTCAAACTTTTTTTAACTCACTTTTTTTCCAACACATTTCTTAACTCTTATTTTTATCTATTTAACCTATAGATGGAACATTAACATGTACTACCACTCCGGGTCAGAGTGGACCTAGGAGTAATTGCAGTGAAAGGGTATTCCACACTCCCCAGAGTTCCAGAACTGGAACTTCACCGCTAGATGAAATTTAACATCATATCTTGGACACTAAGAACCTCAGCCACCACCTTCTAAGCACATATGATAAAAAGGGTTGGGGGTTTGCTATATAAGAGCAATACAGTCGGGACAATCATATAGGTGCTAGGGCTTAACATGACCAGGTGATCTCTGGCTGTTCATCTGTCTAGCCCAGGATAAGGAACGAAGTGGAGTGTTGCATGTCATGGATTGCTCAGCAACCAATCTAGAAGAAAAATTCTAAATTCTAAACAGCTGTACTCTGCTTAAAATTTAACTTGGTGTCACATTCTGTTCATTGTGAAGAGGTTAAAAAATACATACACCATCCAACATGATATTTGACAAAGATTTTGCAGAATTTATGTGTATTTGAATAAATAAGTCAAACATCTTGTCAAGTTATAAAGTAGATATATTAAGTACTCTGGGAAAAAAAAAATTTAATACTTTGCAAAAGTGTATATACTAAAGCGAATATTCAACTTTTATACAGTGTCTTACTTAAAAAAGAATTTCTGGATGATTTTCCATAGAGCCACCTTTGGCCACAGACATGGCATAAAAATGATTAAGCTGATAAGAGCTGGCTAGAAGCATATTGAGAAAAGATTAACTCTGCTCATTTGCCAAAATATTCTTTTTAGGTTATAGAGGTCATTTCAGTTCAAATCATATAGTTTCAGTTGGCCAGCCAAATTACTATGAAGCAATGTTTTTGAAATGATATCTATGTCTTTTTACATAATAGTTCCCAACCTATTTCTGAGAGCAAAGATATATCTATTGTTAAAACCCACTGCACACAGACATATATATACACTACTGAATGGATGCGCATGTGGGTGTAATGGTTAACATAAGAATCTGTAATTGTAGATGTGGTGCTCCACCTCAGATGCAAAAACAATGTCACTGGTCTAGCTAGTGAAAAGAGTATAGACTCCATCACTGGGCAGCTGATACTGATAATAGACCACTCTGCCAACTTTACAACTTATAGCATAAACTAAATTAAGTGATAGATATATAAATAAAATAATGTTAAGCCATAGAAAACTTCAAATCTAAGTTTTTCTTTATATGCAAAAATACATATTTCTATGACACAAAATATGAAAAATAATAAATCATTAAATTAAAAGTTCTTTTCCATTCTAAGAAATCTGAAAATTAATAGGCCACTCTGCTAACTTTACAACTTATAGTGTCAACTAAATTAAGTGATAGATTAAGTGCCATACATTACTTCAAATCTAATTTTCTTAATGACACAAAATATGAAAAATAATAAATCATCAATTAAAAGTTCTTTTCCATTCTAAGCAATCTGAAAATTAATTTATATTTGGAGCCTGTCAACTGTAACCAATTAGTTCACTGATAGCAAAATGTAAAGCAGGCAGTTCATTGAAAATAATTGTACTAATAATTCCAACTACTTTTATGCTCAATTTAATGTTTCAAATATTTTTTTTAAATGAAAAAGTTAATTAAGATTAGAAATTTATTAAAAAAAAAAAAAAATTGCCAAGAATGTTTGTAGTATTATTTCCTTCAGTTGTAAAAGACAGCTAACATGATAGAATGTGTCCCCCAGCTGCCATTTTGATGAGTATTTTTTTTTCTGTCAGAAGCACCTACATTAATCTCTAATATAGATTTGATTTTCTTGTTCCACATAAAATCAAATTTGTTCATTTAATTTTACCCAGAAATACATTTTGTCTCAAGAAAAATATGAGTTTAATACAAACAACTTTCAGTCTCAAGTTGTCTGAATTATCTTATAGAGATGTATTTGGACATTGTATCCTCTGGCTTTCTTTAAGTGTTGTCTTAGTCAGTAACTTTCCAAGAAATTAAAGAGCACAAAAAACAAAACCTTGTGACTATAACAACAACCAAGATAAGGATACTAGACTAAGTACATCAGTGAATGAAATTATACCTGTATGAAATTTGGAGTTTTGATTTAAAGAAAAAAAAGCAGTACTAATAGTGAAATCGATATTATAACTTTTTCTGGCTGTCTGCTTTGTTCATAGAAATACATTTGATCTTATTCCTCAGATTAGGAAAGAACTTACAACCTGTATCTCATAATAGTCTGAGTATACAAGTGTATAATTTGTTTTTGTTTTGCTCCCCCCACCCCGCAAAAAAATCTTACTTATCGGATTATACTGAATCAGGATTTGAATTTGTGACATTTGAAAAAAACATCAATTAAATTAAATTTCATATTTATATACATTGTGTGCACCAATCTATTTAAAATTCAGTAACATGCAAATCATATTGAACTTTATTTTCAAATCAAATATCTTCAGAAATTTACAATAGTCACATTCCTTGAATGGTTGACCGGTTTGTTTGGTTGCATGTCAATCCTTGTCAGGTCATTTTATGCCAAAATCAGTTTAAAAATCATGGTCTTCAAATATATACAGTATAAATATATAAATATTTAATCATTTTCAACAGGCAAATATTTCATACTTATACTTTAATATCAATCTCTCCAAAGGGTATGTGAAATGCAAACAACCTCATGTAGAATTTGAACTCAGGTTGCCGTGTCCATTTTCTATAACCATAACCATTACACCACAAACACCTTCATGAATAGATTGTAATACTTTTGGAAACTAGATTTTATAGAATAATTTTTGTTTTTAATACACAATATCTTGTTTATAAATTATGATTGTTACCTTGTGAATTTAGCTGTTTTGTTTTCTGTCCTTCTGTGTTAAGATTTGTGGCTCTCAAGCTGAAAAGGTTTATGACACCTGATATAGAGCCATCAAATGAAAATGCTATTCCAGTTGTCCATCCTGCTGTTTAAGTACACTTGGCATTTTTTTTCAAGCTTCTTTAACATTTCCAAAAGATTTAATGGAAATTCAAAAAGTTCATTCCCTTTCGGTTAAACCTAAAAATAGATTTTAAGGATCCTCTTGTATTATATCTTTAGTGGACCAATTCTTCAAAGTAGCAATTACTCCTCAACTTAAAGGGCTAGGACCAGTTTAATTTTCTGAAGCCTAACAGTATCCTTGAAGAAAAATGCCAATAGAGCTAAGCTATTTATGGCACCACCCATTTGTAGTTGGGAGTCTTCTCTTTGAGAAATGACCTTCTGTTGAATCCTGCCAATTATTGTGGCCTACAGTTGGTATAAACCAGACCACAAAGGAGTCTATCCTCTTTTCACTAGTGCTAACCCAAGGAGATTGCTTGTGACGTCTGAGGCAAAGCTCCACACCTACCATCAGCTCCTGACTTTACCACACAGATTTAAATATATACAACAATTGTCTATCATTAGAGTGACATCCGACTGCCTTTTGACACCTGTGCTACTCATACGCTGAGTTGGCGAGAGTAAGTATCAAACCAAGAACCTTGTAGTTCCTAGCAGACACTCTACCAACTGAGCTAAACTACTGCCTATAGTGAGAATATAAGTTAAATAGTTCCATATTTAATAAAGATTTATTCTATCCTTCAACTAATTTCTGGCTTATCATCAATCTGATAATAGTTTAATAATATCAACTTGTATAAATTAGTAAATAAATCTTTATTAGCTTCTTTGAAATCTCAAAGAAGATAAGAATTGTTTATTTACTATAAATAAACTAAATGAATGATGAATTGTATAAATGAATTCTTGTTTAAGCTTGTCTGCTCAGTTTACTGGTTTGAAACAATCAGTTCTGTATTTATAAACTATTTCTGTTATGTGAAATGTTCTTATCAAACTTGTCAAAATTATGGGAGTGAAACCTAAGTTAACTCAATGTTGTACATTCATAATTTATTATTTAAAATCATTGTTTTGTTTGAAACGTGGTGCAGTGGACATAAGGATTGGGTTAATACACTTCTATGTGACAATCATCTGTAGGTTGCAGGTTCAATCTTGACCATGGGTGATAATAACATAGAATACTTAACATAGCTTAACACTTGTACTTGGTCATTGTTAATGGAATAAGAAAAGACTACCCTAGTGGATTGAAGAAAGGTTTTGGTTCAAAGTTCTATCAAGGCTCCCAAGTTCAACAAGACAGTTCCCAAGTTTGACAAAAAACACCTGAACAAATCAGGCAAAACATTGTGTATATAACAATAAAGATGATGACAGCAATTTGAAAAATCTAAATAATACAAATTATCACAAGCCTCATCTCACAAATTTACAGCTTTTCAGATTGTTGTCCTCATCTTTATTGTTAAGTAATACATAAAATCATTCAATTCTATTAAGGTATTTCTGGATTAAGTGAAAAATTTGATTTTTTTTTTTCATGATAAATAAAGGAATTATTGCTATGAATAAATGCAACATTGTTCTAAGGCCTAGCTATTAGGTGCACTCTAAGGCAACAGCTACAGTAGTGGTAATTAATATAACAATTTGTACAACTGAACAGTTGCAAGAAGTAAATAAAAAATTTGAATACAAAGAAATGAGATACAAAAGAAATGAATGGAGATGTCTACATAGTAAGGTCATTTATAATACATATGTATGTGTGAAGCTTGTAAGAGGTATGAAAGTTTGTGAGTGGCATGAATATATTGGTATGAATGTACATATTAGGATAAGTACCAGTTTATATCCATCAGTGTATGTATTTATCAAACATCCTCTGTCACGGCAGGATGTGTCACAAAGTCAATTTTTAAGCTGAGTTATAGCTAGTTTGATTTCAGAATTTTCCTTCTCCTAGACTGGTTTCCTAACAAAGGCTAAGGAAACCAGTCTGCCTTACTATTTTCCAACATTTGGGGTAGGAGAACAGATGGATTTTTGCCTTATTCCCAAAGGCATTAAACTGCAAACAGCTTCATCCCAGAATTGAACTTGGGTCACTAATTCTATTTCCTAAGGTAATAACCAAAATGCAAGTAAATTAAAGGTTATATGTAGCAGGGATCTTTAGGACAATTATGTATATGTGAAGTTTCTAAGGGTATAAGACTTTGTGAGAGATTTACCTATCTAAAAAGAGCTCCTTTAGTTGTTGATTGTATATAATTATAGATATACCTGTATATGTGAAAATAAGCTCTTGGCATTGTGTACTACTGTGTCCCCAGCACACCATGGGGTGTGCTGGGGACTAACACCCTTGTCTTAGAAAGAAGAGGACAAGTCCTTGCTTCTAGGCCATGCAATGAGTAAAGAGACAAGTCTTCACACTTTGTTTATTTTATACTAGGCTTTACTACTATGGTAATGCCATCTCATGGTCACCAATAAAAAAGCCCTTTGGCAGACAAGGAAGGTAATCTCACAATAATCAAATACTCACTTTGCATACAAGACTATATATATATATATATATATATATATATATATATATATATATATATATATATATATAGAGAGAGAGAGAGAGAGAGAGAGAGAGAGAAGTGGTAGGTAGGTAGGTAAGTAGATAACACAATCCTTTTATTACTTGTCTATCATTTGTTAAATCTCAGGTAATTCATGACTGAATATCTTAAATAGAGATATCAGCCTAGTTCATACTTGTTAATCTTAACAAACAAAATGGAAAGGGTAATTTATTTGAAAAAAAAACAAAAAAACATAAGCAAAACCCCAAGCAGGTTTCTAACAGATATATCAAAATGGTGCTTGCTGGATCCTATATATCAAAACATCAGCAATATGTGACACTTAACACAAAGAAATTTACATATGTTGCAGTAAAGAAGATTAACATAAGATGTAACATTTCAGGACCTTGAAATGGCAGTATGTTGTGCCCAAAGATATATGATTGCCTACCCTTTCATCAGAACTTGACATATAAGATAGCAAAACAAGTTTACAAAAGAAGCCCATGGCCAACTGATAACAAAAATACATAAAATGCAGGCTCCTTCTCTTTTTGCACCCACAGAAATGTGATGGACAGACCTATATTTTTGCTATTTGTGGAAGACAAGATCTGATTTAGTCTATAATAAACATGCCAAACCTTGTGAAAGCTAGATTTTATATATATATATATATATATATATATACATAAATTTACTTAAATAAATATATATATATATAAACAAATTTTTGGTACAGCTATATATATATATATATATATATAATCCTCCTAGGGTTGAGCACTCAGGGGAGGATTTTTGCTGATGACCGCCAACTAAAAGTGTAAACGCAATGCTTTCCTATATAAGGGATGGAGCACTCTATGATGGCATTTACATACAAAGCAATGTGTGTATTAAAACAGTTAAAATCCCCTTCGCATTCTGTAGGTGATAACAGCCTGATGGTTAATGTAAGGGACTGACACTGAACCGATTGGATTTCAATCCCAGCTGTAGGTACCTTACAAATGTCTAGCCACACTGAAGAGACTTGATAAGTGGAAACACGTGTCTGTGGATGACTATATATATATATATATTAGAGAGAGAGATAGAGATAGAGAGCATTGCACTTTATATATATATATATATATATATATATATAATTGATCAAGAGATTATGACTTAGAAAGTTCCAAAGAAAGTAGACTAATATTTTATACATATTCTACATCTTTCAACATATATGCCAATAAATTGTTGTTTTCATATAAAATCATTGCCACTTATCTTTTAAATCCCCTTGACACCCTCATAAAACACCTCAACAACAATTGGTAACCTTGATGAGAATATGTCAACAAATAAACCAGATCATTATTAAAACTAGAAATCTACCTGCCCATTACACTTAGAAAGTAGGGTGAAGTTTACTCACTGACACCCCCAGAATATATCAAAGCAATTTGCACTTACCTATATACTAATAAAAGCCTTGTCTTATATTGCATCCCTGTTGAGAGGAGATTAATACCAGACTATAATAAATATATCTAGATCAGAGTTAAGTTTTTATAGCAATGTACTCTAATGAGATGGTATTCATCCAACCCCTTAGCATAACCAGGATGTAACACAAAGGCAATTTTTAAGTGTAGTTTACCAGGTTTGAATTCAGAGTTTTCCTACTCCTGGACTGGTTGCCATACCAAGGTTAAAGAGCCAAGTCTGCCCTAATATTTAACCCATAGCTGGGAGGATGGGGGGGTCTTCATACCTTTCCCAAGTGTATTAGTCTAAAAGTGAACAGAATAACAAACTTGGACTCATTTACTATGTTATCACAGTCCAGCAAATTAGCCACTACACCAAAAAAGAGTTTCTCAAAAAATAATCAGAATTTTCCTTGTTTAAATCTGTTTTTGTTGTGTATTTATAGCTTGTTCATGTGTCTTTATCCATAGAATCTTGGTAAAAAAAAAACAACAAATAAGATTGTTTTATCAGAACATTGTTTATTTATGTTTCCCTAAAAATGCAAGGTATACCTATTAATGAATATGGTCCTTTTTATTTTTCATCTTTTTGTATGAAAATCTTAATTTTTTTTCTTTTCAAATCACATTAAAAGCACCAGTTCGATGAGCTCACCCAAGTTTTGCAGGGATGAATGTATTCAATACTTGAGTAACAGCAGGTACTGTAAGCTACCCGGGTACTTTTTTTTTATTATCAAGAATAACTTGATTCAGCTTTAAATGGCCTGAAAAGGGTTGACATACTGTAAAACAACCATTTTTTTGTCTTGAATTATACACTTGAAATAAGCTGAAAACTGGATCAGTTGAAAGATGTTAATGCCATCAAGTATATAAGAATGGTCAATTGTCCAAACAAGTTTTGTTATGTTAATGACTCTTCTCAAAGTTGTAGACAATAAAATGGTCCAACTTGAATAAATATGAATTTGTAACTATTTTGGTGTATGATTATATTGTTAAGGAATTCTTACTATTTTTTATTTTTCTAATTTTTATTTTTTTTAGGCACAAGATTGAACATTGAAGGACTAAAGAGTAGAAGTCCCAAAAAGTTATGGAAGAATGGCACCACTCTATTGACAGATGAGATATTCTAAGAAAATACAAAACCATTTATGAAAAAAAAAAGTTCCTGACTTCTATGGACTGGCATCAGTCTGAGTTACTGATAGAGCCTAAAGAATTAACATGACATTGGTGCCTCTCCGAGGAACATGAACTCTGATTTCATCACCTAACACAAGTATAAATATGTATAAATGCAGCCCAAGTTGTTCATATTGATAAAAAAAGAGTTGTCTTTCTTTCTTTTTTCTTCATTTTGGTTGAGCTCCTTTTCTGTGCATACTTTTCTTAATGGAAGTTGCTGAGACATGGTTCTGCAATCCCAAGAGCAACGTATCTTACACTGGGTGTGCAACCGTTTGACAATTGTTGCATTTACAAGAACATTAAAATGAGAAATGGTCAGGAATGTAATCATTTGTCAAAGTAGACTTCTACCATTATGCAAACATGCACTTAGGCAGATGTGAATCTATACAAATGCAGTAGCACAAAAGTAAACCAATATTTGCATATTTTCTTTTGCATTACTCAACAATGTATTTTCTTGCTTTACTTCTATATCTTGCTGTAAAATCTTAGTCTCCATGTTTTGCATCTACTTTTTCAACATTTTTTTTACTTTCCTATTACTTACTCATTTTATCATTATATTTCCCTATCTTCAGTTTTTAGTTATTTTATTTTATTCTTAATGCATTTTCTTTTGTTATTTTCCTTCCTTTTATTCATTTTTTTCTACTCTTTCTTTCTCCTTTCAAATTTCTTTTTTTTTTTCTTTTCTATTTTTCTCACCTTTTTCATCTGGACTTATTTCTTTTCATTGTATATAATCCCATTCCTTTAACTTTGAAAAAAAGTTTTTTTCTAAATGATCTATTTCATAATTTTTTCCTTACTTTACTTTTTTCTCTTTTTTTCCAAGTTCTTCAAATTAATTCTTTTTTCCTTTACTAAAAGATTCACTCATTCATATTCCCTCTTTTTGAGCTTTTATCATTTTTCATTAATTAATCTTTCTTCTTTCTTCTTATTCACTTTATTTCTTCTTAATTCTTTTCCTTGTATTTTTCATTATTTTCTATGCATTTTTCTGAATTTTCCTTCCTTTTATTTTATCTTTATTTTATCTTTCTTTTTAAATTTATTTTTCCCTTTCCATTTTTTTTCTTTAATTATCATTTTTCAGTCTTATGTATTCTTATTCATTCCCTCTCTTTCTACTTAATTCTTTTCCTTTTATTTTTCATTACAAATCTTTATTCATATCTCATTGTCATTCCCCCCAATTTTACACAACATGTCTTTTTTTTTCTCACAGCCATATTTCTTCCTGTATCAATAGCTTTTTCACACGATTCCTTACAAATTGTTCATACTCTATTGTTATTCCCTCGTAAACCTATCTTCCTTTGCCCAATATCAAAATATACATACTTTTAAGTGATTACCTGTTCATTCACTCAATGTCATATCCTACACTTTCTATGAATTATCCATTCTGATAAAAAAAATTCTGGAAAATGGATAAAAGTTCTTGAAAAGTCCAATATATTTTTGCCCTGAAAATAATCTAAAAACTCCATGTACTCACAGTGAATGAACAGATATAATGTAAAAAAATTAATAAATTCTATCTTACAATAGAAATTGCAAAGAAATACTGGACAAAACACAGTCCAAAAAAAAATACTAACCATAACAAAATAGCAAAAAAAAAAAAATCATTTGAATTTTATATTAATTTTCTTTTGGAATTTATCTCAACAATTTGTTAAAACCTACCAACTGATTTTCAAACTGACACAAATGTCAACTTGCAAACAGAAAAAGATAAGATGTACTCATTACCTTTTTTCTTTCTTTTTTTAATTTTCAAACAAATTCATATCTAGTAAAGCATTTTTTTTAGTACTTTTGCCAAATAAGAATCTTTTTCATAGACAACAATATGCGTATTGTTCAGTTCGATATTTCACCCAGAGCAGCGTTTTACTTTTATGTCTACTAAAATAAACAGATTAAAAAATCTTCCACAGATGATGGATCTTTTGATAAAATTTCACATTTTCAAACATTTTAGTACAGTTGAAAAGAATATTTTTTATCTCTCTTCACAAAAAGTATATGATCTAAGTAAACATCATAATGTCCATTAAGTGCAAAAAAAATAAACAAAAAATATCTACTGTTGATTGCTTGGAGAAGGGTCATTAACATAGACAGACAATTCCACTTTTTGATATTCATACATTGTTTTGATTGGTACATTCATAAATGTGTATATATAATAAACACACACACATAAATGAATATTTAATTTAATTGTGTGTTACATTGGAATTTTCATTTATCTACCGAGTCAATATAGTGTTTTATTTGATAAGGTGCAGAATTGGCATCCCAACCCATTACAGTACAGAAGTTGGTTGGTTGACTTTTATGGCATATGAAAACAATTTGGTCATTTTATTCCGAAAACGTTTTGGTTGATTTATTCTTAATGGGTACTCAGTTATTTTGTAAACTCAATTTTTCTTTTTAAACACATTTTTAAGAACTCATTTTCTTCTATTTAACCCATAGACGGGACCCTAGCAGGTACTACCACTCTGGGTCAGGGTGGACTTAGGAGCAATGGTGATGAAGGGGTGCTCCACATTCCCCAGACCTCTAGAACTGGAACCTCACCATCAGGTAGAGTTTAATGTCATACTCAGAACATTTGAATGTTGGGAAAAGAAGAAAAATGAATAAGTTGAGATAATAAATATATTATAGAGCCGGTATATATATATATATATATATATATATATATATATATATATATAAACCGGCTCTACAATATCTCCCTCTCATATATATATATATATATATATATATATATATATATATAAACCGGCTCTACAATATCTCTCTCTCTCTAATATATATATGTATATATATATATATGATAGGAATATAAACACGGTGTGTTTGGATATGGCTTTTTGCCGACAATTTTCTGCTGATGAGGCCTAATAGGCCGAAATGTACATACAGAGATTGATTTTTCTCGATTTGTTTAGCCTTACATTTAATAGGCATTCCCGCCTAATTAATTAATTATTAATCAATTGATTTTCAAAATTAGGTATGACTTCAATTAAGCACTTATTCTCCCAAAAATATATATATATATATGTCACTAATCCTCATAGTCACTTTCCTTATGGTAGTTGCATATTATACCTGAGAAAGGTGAGAGAACGGGCCAACTAAAGTACGAGAACAAAAATAAGAAAAATTCTAATTGTTGAATGATTATTTGAATAAACAAAAATTTAATTTTTTCATTATTTGCTAAATTTACTCATATTTGTTCCTTCTCTCATAAGAAAAAAAGATCATGGGAGACCAACAACGCAGCAATATAATGAGACAAACAAATTGGTACAGAAGCAGACATATGTATATAGATAAATTGGCAACTGAATGAAATAGATGCATAGAATCATATGAAAATACATAGATTTTCTTCCTGTAGGATATAGCAAATATCTACCAGGATGAATAAATGGTCAATGGGAATTATGTACATTCAGTGCAATGGATTGACCGATGGTTGAAACATTAATGATTGACTACTCTTTATAGCCAATATGTCCAAATGAAAAAGAAGACAGCATCACATTTCACTGCACTATACAGCTAAGGTCATTTTTAGCCAAGAATTTTGTCTCACTCTCTCTGGCTCAGTGGAGAAGTACTGGAGCATACACCATATAATACTGTGTTCTTTAAGTTATTCCATTCAGGCCTCACCACATCCTAGAAGATCCCATTAATCTTTCCAAGCAAGCAAAAATTACAGAGCCCTACAAAGTACAATGAATATAAAGAGAAATTGCATATTTTTATTGAAGAAACATGAGGAGAAGAGCGTTGCTCATGAGGGCTTAAGAGATATTAAGTCATCACTTTTAATTTGAAAAAACATTTTTTTCCTAAATCCCCTGAGCAATATTGTTTGTTTGTTTATTTTTACAGTATATCAACCTCGGTGGGTCATTTAATGCCAACAAAGTTTTGAAATAAATTCATTCTTAATGGATACTCAATTTCTTTAGAAACACATTTCACTATTTAACACATAGATGAGATCCTAACAGGTACTACCACCCCAGGTCAGAGTGGACCAGGAAGCAATGGGGATGAAGGGGTGCTCCACATTCCCAAGACTCCAGAACTGGAACCTCACCATCAGTTAGAGTTTAACATCATACCAAGGACATGAAAACCCTCAGCCACCGCCTTCTAGCATATATGATAAAAAGGGCTGGGGCTTGCCATAAGGTTAATAGGGTTGGGGCAATCATATAGGTACTAGGGCTTGGCATGACCAGCTGACCTGGGCAATATTTCCTTGCCTGAAAAATGTTAGTGACTAAACAGAAATATACTATGTGTTGTACCGAGCTTTCATAGAAAATGCTGATGATTCTCATAAAATACAGGGAAAATGCCATCACATTCTAAAAAGAGACATTCATTCCAACCAGTGATTCTGAGAGAAATTTTCAAACTGTTCAATTATGATACAAGTCAAAGAAAAATTTGTTAACAACATAAAATACAAGATTCATCTTTTATCATATCAATACATACAGTAAAGTAAAGTCAGTAGTGTGGCCTAATGTCAATATCAGTCAGACAGCGAGGAAGTCTATCCCCTTTTCACTTGTGTAGACCAAAAAGATTGTACTTGTATCTGAGGTGGAGCACCACACTTACCATCAGCTCCTCACTTTACCACACAGATTGCTGTGCTACTCATGCACTGAATTGGCGTGGACCGGTATCGAACCAGGAACCTTGGGATTCCTAGGAAAGTGCTCTACCGACTGAGCTTAACAAGTTCACCCTAACCAATTTTTTATAAAAATTTAAATCAAAGATATCAAAATTTTTTTCTCTCTTTCAAAACTTTTTGGGTTTTAAATGCCCAAATCAGGCTTTTTGGTAAGCAATTATATATTTTCAAGTAACTAATGATAATTATTGATTCATACACTATTAAATGGGGTCAAGTAACTATTTCTATATAGTAATGATAATCATTTATTTGCACTTAGTTTTATGGAATGAAATATTCCTATCTAATACAAATAATTTACTCAAAGTTTTATGGTTTCAAGCATTTCCATCCAATACTAATAATTTTCAAACAAACATATTTGACCCATAAATGGGATCCTAAGTACAAGAGGTACTCAGGTACTACCAAGGAAGATGAAAGTGGACCTGGAAGTAATAGCACTGATTCCACACTCATCAGAACTGGAATCTCATCACTGGATGCAATTTCCTGCCATACTCATGACTACCTTTTTTAGGGGTGGGGGCTTTCTCCAATACGAGGGATATAGACAGCATATTCTAAGCCATGCCAATAAGGCAGCAATCAAAATGGATATTATTAGGCATTTTTTATTACCAAATTCTACAATGAAGTTCACTTCAAGAATCCTCTCTTTTTTAAAAAAAATAATGAAATATATCACTAATTAGGACTGAGCCTATTCTAGTAGTGACCACACCAAGCGGAGTTTAACTCTCCTAGACTGGTTGCCTAACGAAGGTTAAAGAACCCAGTCTGTCCTACTATTTACCCATAGCTGGAGAGTGAGTAGTTAGAGTCATATTTTTCCCAAGGGTATTAGTGCTATGTGAACTGTAGTTTCGTCTAGGATTTGAACTCAGGTCAACGAGACCATTTTCCACGACTCTAATCATTACACCACGCTTCCAACCTATAATTAGCAATTTTATTTTTATATCTTCAATATATGCAAAGATCTTATTGGAGCCCAGGAAATTCCAGGGCTAACTTTGGATCCCTAGGTTCAGGTATAAAGTAGCCAATGCATACATTTTCAATAGTCCTACCTACTAGGAATTATAGGCATGCATTAACCTCTTACCTACCAATTCCCAGTATAATCATTTTCACACAACACTTATTTCCACCACTAATTCCACATTAACTCATTCTGAAAACTCCATGTATTTCTATTCAACGGTATGCAGTGAAAAACAATCTAGTTATCTTAGTGATTTACGAGACAGTTCTAGTTGGGAATCCTGGTTTTCTTGCTACTTATTTCCAACCTTCTCACTGTATATTTACAGATATGCAATTACTTTTTCTTAGACAAAACTATCAATAGACACTGAGATACAGTTTTGTATAAAATTATTATGCAACTTGGAGAAAAATCTATAGAAAACAGGTATATCTATGATCTCCGGAAACAACTAAAGCTGTCTAACCTTTACCTTGTAACTATCCTGTGTAATTTGTTTCTTAGAAAATACTGAAATGTATTTACAGTTAGCTTGAAATGGTGAGGGAAGAAAAAAGAAAAGCACTGGGATGAATTGGGAAAAAATGGTTCAACCGCTTGAAGATAGCACTTTCATGTGCTGAAATACTTGGAAAAATGTTGATGCACTCATTAACAAATTTCATCCCAATGTTAAAAGATAGGCCTGGCAATTTGAACGGATTGAAAAGAAACTAGTCAGACAAGAGACGTCCATCCTGTTTAATAGTGTCTGCATTAAACAAAATATTCTGTATATATATATATATATATATATATATAATGAGAACAGGTTTGTGAAGTTTTGTTTTTTGATTCCTTTCATATTCTGTCACAATTCCCAAGGTAGAACTTTTATATACAAACAACCTAAAAAGATTCTTTGGGAAGGGACAGAGCATATTGAACAAATTTTTTTTTTTGAAGTTCAGAGTAATAACAGCACTGAAGTAAAAGGTAAAGCTCACATATGCCAAGTTTTCTGCCTAAGAATTATGTGGCCTATGATGTACCATAGATTTTATTGTATCTTTATCCCAGGTCATGTCACCTAAATTCTTGACTACACATATTTTAGTATTATAAAAGAAGGCTTAGATTCAGAAATAATGCACTTATTTAAAAAAAAAAAAATATTAAGCGTTTTTTTATATTATGAAATTCACTTTTTTCCTAACTCAAATTGATTTGCCAATATTCTGGTAGAAAGCATAAATTGGTTGTATCAAAGTAAAAAAAATGAATAAAATAATGTTAAGAAAATGCATCAGTCCTAACATAATCTAAATGCAAATTGATCTAAGATTGAGTATTTTTTTTTAAATTATAGAAAAGTGAATAAAATGTTTTTTTGTTGTTGTTGTTGTTTTTTTGTTTTTTTTCGATCTATCTTGGTTCTTTTTTTTTTTTTTTTTTTTGCTTTATATATAAAATAATAAAATCAATAGTTAGACATATTAGTTATTTAGTTGTCCCCACACTAAAAAGATTAATAATGTTCACTGAACTAAAAATAAGACCAGGAACACTATTCTTTCTAATACATGGAATCAGAGACCATGCTTCATTGAGCAGAAATGGGAGGATTCTGTCCAACAAATATGATGCAAAAAAAAAAGAAAGAAAAAAAATTTCTTCCCATTTTCATATCAATACCGAATTTTATATGTAAAGAAAGAGGGAGATCAAGTAAAAGCAAAAGTGAAGAAAAAAAAAGAAATTAAAGTACAAAAAGAAAAATTTAGCAAAATGTGTTAAGATAGAAAAAGGAAAGAAATGAATAAGAAAAAAAAAAAATTTAAGCAGCTTTTTAGTGCAACTTACTTAACTTGTTTATATTTCTTTGATCTGTTTAGTGAAAATTTTATCTTGTGTATTGGCTAATGCTTTTTAAAGATATCTGATTGTACTTATAGTACTTTTCATCAGTCAGTATCTTCAAAATACCAAGTTTCACTCTGAAGAATTGCATTCATTTTCTTTTTCTTTCTCTCTCTCTCTCTCTCTCTCGTCAGATTTAACAACTTTGCCTGTTTTAGGTTATTGTCCATTCAAAAAGAATTAAGAATGAATTGTTAAATACAAATGAAGTTTTCAAGACAAATAAAAGTAGTAGTACCTGTTAGGTGGGATTAAAAAAAAAAATGTTGTTGTTGTTTGTTTGTTTGTTTGTTTTGTTTTGTTTTGTTTTGTTTTGTTTTTTTATTTTGTTTTTTTTGCTTTTTTTATTATTATTATTATTATTGAATACCTAATAAGAGTAAATTAAACAAAAATGACCCATTGGGGTAGTACCTTTTCTGGTTCCATATATGGGTTAAATAGTTAAAAAAAATGTGATTTTTTTAAAAATTAAGTTTAAAAAGACAAAATATCTTCAGCATAAAATACCCCAAGGGTTGACATGCTTGTAAAATCCAACAACCAACATATTTACTGCATGTGGTATTGCTGCAGTTTAATAATGAATAAAAACTTCCAGTTTATCAGTTATCTGCAGGATATGTTTAAAGACTTGAGCTTTCACATATCCACATCAGAGGAAAAAAATCACAAAGGGGATAATTATCAAAGAGTTCAAGACAAATAAAAATGTGTTAATGACATACATGATTTATCATTTATTATATTTGATATACACTGTATTGTACATAAATAAGTGCACCCCCTACCAATTTTTATAAAAAAATGTTTAAATCTTATTCTTAACTAAAGATTATCATTATCATCAGGTTGTACTGGCTGCATAGATATACATAACTCTTTCCCTCCAAGTGTTCCTATCAGTCATTGCTCCTGGGAGGTCCTCTGTGCAGCATTCAGAATCCACACAGAGCTGGTTGATGTAGGTTTTTGCTGATTGGCCAATACTTGCGTTCCATGTGTAGGTGATTACAGGGGAACATCACTTATGAGTTCATTCTTGCATGTCCAGCATGTCTTGTCTTACTCTGAAGATTTGTGTGATTGGAGGCAAATGACCATACAACTGTTTTCTTGTGGGGTTGTTGTTTCCAAGACTTGTTCAAGACAGCACACCATCTTTGTGTAGCTCCCATCTATTCTTTTTTCTAAGTGCTTCATTAGAGTCCAACCCGTTCATATTGTTTGTGTGATAGGGGGCAAGTGGCTGAACAGATGTTTTCTTGTAGGGTGCTGCTTCCAAGATTTGTTCAAGACCGCATGGAGCATCTTTGTGTAATTCCCATCTAGCTTGTAAATATTTATACTTTCCTCTTTAACCAGCAGCCTTAAGACTTAGCTACAAAAAGAATATATTCCTATTAAGACATTTCTCTTATACAACTATATATCAGCTCTTCTTTGTATCTTCTGTCATGTCTGTATTCCCTTCTATTAAATTTTCTCAGGCAATAAAATATCCTTATCACTTTGTTCTGAATCGTTCTTATATTTATTCCATGCAAGGAAATAATATACTCAACCAACTATAATTTATCAACACTAAAACAAAGAGTTAAAAATTTCACTAAAAAGCAACTGAAATTAAAATCACAGAAAATTGACTTGAAAAATTAGTAATAATACTTTTAATATATCTATTAAATACTTGAATGAATGCTTCTCTTAATACTAGTCATGTATACTGTTCAGGCATTGTGACTTCTAAACAGACTATTAGTAGAATGTTTATTGTTTTAAATTTATATTTCTTATGACAAAAATATAAAGACACATGTCATAAGAGATTAAATTTCAATCTCTCAACTGTCTTCATCTTTCCCAATCATCCCCCACACACTCACACACACACACTCAAAAGTTTACTTTTTCCTTCTCTTCCATTCATACATTCTATTTCTCTCATGTTATTTTTTTAATAATTTTGTCTTCTCATTTTTTCATTCATTCATTCTTTTCTTTCTCTTATCTTCTTTTTCTTTGTATTTTCCTTTGTTTTACCATGTTTTTCTTTTCATTCATTCTGTTTATTTCTTTCATGGTCTTTTTCTTTCTGTCTTTGTTTCTTCTTCAGTTATGCCTCTTTCTTTCATTCTTTTTTCTCTCCATTGCACTATTCCTTATTCTTTCATTTTTGCTCTCTACTTATACCTTTCTTTATTCCTCAGTTGTGCCTCTTTCTTTCATTCTTTCTTCCTCTCTTTCTGTTGCAGTATTTTGAACAAACAGACAATTTGTTTCTAATCATTTGATTTTTAGAGTTAAAAACAGAAACATTATATAAGAAAAAACAAATTTTACTGCAATCAAAATTTACAACGTTTGGTTATATTTTGTGGCTCTGAATGCTAATATTCAGGAAAATCTTGTTTTTTGTTTTAGTAGAAAGAAACTGTTAAATGAAGAAATTTTTTTCTATTCTTCTAAAATCTTGTTCTAGGTCAATCAATGAGATTAAAAAGGCAAATTCATATTGCTATTTGGAAAACTACCAAACTAGTAAATCAAAATTCTTAATAGCCACCTCTGCAATCTTCAACAAAAGAAAAATAGTTAGAGATAGATATAAATTATTAAGATGGAAACTGGAATCAAATAGAGAGATACTTACATATATGAGATATGAACAGATTTAGATAGAGATGGGATACCTACATACATATAGAAATATTAATAGATTTAGGTAGACACTGGGATACATACATACAGAAATATGAACAGATTTAAATAGAGACTGGGATACATACATACATTCAGAGATATGAATAGATTTAGATACAAACTGGGATACATATATACAGAAATATGAATAGATGTAGATAGAGACTGGGATACACACATACATACATGAGATATGAACAGATTTAGATAGAAACATTATTTTAAATAATTTTTTCTCAATCAGGGTCCATGTAACATTACTAGGGGTCCACACAAAAACAAAACACAAATTAGGGCTCTACGGTGATATTTTAGTAGTCTTTAGAGCAATTGTACTTCAGAACAGTTGTTATTACTGACAATTAAATTTCTACAGTAATCTATGCCATGTTAAAATACTAAAAGTATGAAAACTATTATTTCTTTATGACAATCATGAAAAAGAAAGAGCTTTACACTTGACAATGTCATAAATTTAAAGTTACCTAGAACAAACTGATGTGAAAACATATTTATTTGCAATTAATTAGTTTTCCCTCTAAATAAGGCATAATCATTTACTATTTCTTTAATTCTTGATACAATCCCTTTACATTTTTATTAGTGAAAAATATAAGAAGATTTGTTTTGTTTTGTGGAATGGCTATGGGGGTCCACAAAAATAAATTAAGAAGAAAAGAGATCCATGGGTTTTAAAAAAAATTGAGAACCACTGTTTTAAATGGAGCTCAAATTTACTGAAACTAAATTTGCGAAGTGGAAGAAATTGAAACAAAATCTAATCATATAGTTCAAAACTTGTCTTTTCCATTTAAATAAAATCTAGTTGATGACCAATCAGTTGTCAATTATGATGATTTAAAACACAAGGTAGATTAAAACCTGACCATCAATAACTGACAACTTTCAGAATCATTGAAAGATACTATATGTAGGGTATTATATAAGCTTAAAAAAACATACAGGAATTATTGAGGGGTTCTTATATGTGCATAGCTCACAAAAAACGAAGATACTTTTGATACACACTAATCTTAATGTAGAAAAAATCCATGTATACAACATATTGTTAAAAGAATGCTCAGTTTATAAATACATAAAAAAAACACAAACTACATGCATACACATGCTAGTTTAATTTTTTCTCATTTTCTAATAGGGCATGTGGTTGATAAATATTCATGTCCTTGGTATGTCACTAAGCTGAATCCAATGGTGAGGCTCCAGTTCTGGAGTTCCAGGGAGTGTGAAGTAATCCTTTTGTGGCCATTACTCTTAGATCCACCAATCCAGAATGATAGTACCTGTTATGGTTCCATCTATGGGTCAAAGAGGTAATGTCTAAACTTATTCTGAACTAAATTCACTCTCAAAACATTGATATTGCAGGCTAGTATGAAGTGTTTATCGGTTTAAAATTAGTTAAAAACCATATGATTGCTTGCAAAAATAAAAAGATAAAAAGACTGATTTCAGTATTATATAGTCCAATAAGGGCTGACATAACATAAAAAAGCAGCCAATCATCTAGGATAGAGAAATGGATTCTAATCAGCATTTATTTTCATCTCTTTTTTTTATATACTGACAGTTGTAGGATCTTTGTTTGCACTTAATGTCATTTCTTAATCATTCAATTAAAAAATTGACATTAACTGCAAAGATCCTAGAAAATTATCCTTCAGTTGCAAATTGGATTGGAATTTCTTTTTTCTCTCTAAATAGAAGCATCTTAAAAGTATAGATAAAAAATATCATTAGATGAGTTATTTATCAAAGATGCTGATAGGTATGCGGCCAGCATCCTTGATGCACAAAAAATCTAAAAGGATGCTGTAAAATCATATCCATGCGTTTCAATATTTTTCTTTTTTTTGCTTCCTTCACTATTTCAAGTTAACTGTAAATACATTTCAATAGTTTCTTAGAAACGAATTACACAGAATAGGTTACAAGGTAGGAGTTAGATGGCTTTAGTTGGGACCCATGAATTTGCCCAGGGACTCATCCAAAGCAAATAGGATACATTAAAATGTAAATAAAAAAGCTATAAGCATCACTACATATATATTATACATATACATATATATAATTATAATATACATATATATATATATATATATTATACATATACATATATATATATAATATATATATATACATATATATATATATATACATATACATATATATATACATATACATATATATATTATACATATACATATATATTATACATATATATATACATATATAAAGTAAAAAACAAAATCCTATGTGAGAATTTTGTCCAGTGGAAAAATACAGAATTGTTTTTTATATTGCTTTTTTTTTAAGGATGTTATTAAGGAATAATTTCTATTTGATTTAAATAACATAATTTATTCTCTGGTTCAATTATTTTATGCATGCTACAGATAATCCCTCATAACGTACAAGAAAATTTCATACTTGACTATAAAATTTTTGATTTGGAAAAGAAAAAAAATATAAAAAAATAAGAAAATCTGCTCTGCAGATTTCCATGTTGATTTTAATTTCAAATGTCAGAAATTTGAGATTTTATTTGAATTTTTAAAACTTTTCTGCTACTCTGTCCAATACATCAACTTTGACATTGCTTTGAAAAAAATATTTCACCAATTATTTTTCAATGATGGACAGAAAATAAATAGAGTAAAGAAATGACAAAAATATTTTCAATAATTAGTTTTGTCTGATTCATCAAAAACAAAAACAAAGAAAACAAAAAAGATTACAGATTGAGCAAGGAAAGAGAAAGAACATTGATTTTTGAGCCTAAGTTTATTAATAAAACATTTTCTAATGTAATCTTGAGAAAATGTTTCAGCATAACAATGGTTCTCTCCAAACGATTTAATATTTTAGAATTTTTTTTATTGGTTAATATCTGTATAAAATTCTTTAAAATGATGAAAAAACTTTGGATGTTTTTACTTTTATCCAATTTGTGTGTTCAAGATCCAAGAATTAAGCATTAAACAATTATTTCTACTTTAACTCTTTGTTAATAAAACCAAATTGCATATTTGGTCGATAAGGTTGAAATTTTCAAATCAGGATCTACAGTGTGTCATAAAGTAAACTCTAAGAATGCCATCAAAAACAAAAACAAAAATGATTAAAATGGAATATAGCTGATTCTGAGGCAATATTTATATATATTTACCAATCCCTCCACATGAGCAGGATGTGACACAAGTTCAATTCTTTTTAAGCAGAGTTTAACAGGTTTGAATTCCAAGTTTTCCTACTCCTAGACCAGTTGCCATACCAAGGTTAAAGAGCCCTGTCTGCACAACTATTTACCCATAACTGGGGGAAGGATAGTTGGATGTCTGCCTTTCTCAATGGTATTAGCACTATGTGAAATGCAAACAACTTTATCCAGGATATCCTATGATGATAACCATGAACATTTAAGGCAATGATTATATTAGCCAAAATAATACTCAGTAGAGGCGGGTAGATTTCTTAGCTTTAATTCCATGCCTTTATTTGTAATACTTACAAATAGACAATTTTGATTTGTGTACGGTTAAACTGGACACTTATTTTTTCAGAAAATGCTTGTTTTTTTTCCCTTTTTCTAAACCTATTTTAATGTTTGTTATTCCTATGTCTTTCTTTCTTTGATTGGAATCAATTATAAAGACTAAAAATTTTTATTACTTTCTATCATCCTTCATTTTTGGTTGGAATAAATTACACTAAAATTCATTATAAAAAGACCTCAAACAACATGAAGGTACTGGTTTAGCTCAGTCGGTAGAGCATCCACCTACGAACCAAAAGGCAATCATATAGGTGCTAGGGCTTAACATGACCATCTGATTGATCAGAGGGGGACTTCACTAACTGCCTGTCTAGCCTAAGTAAGGGCCAAAGTGGAGTGTTGCATGCCATGGACGGTTCTGTTCATAAGCATCATGGCCTGCCACCAACAACCAACAGGTGACCCCATTGGGTAAGAGAGGGTCTTACTCCTTTGCAGAGGTTCAGTCGGCGTATTCTACAGCCTCTGTCGACAGGGCCAAAATCCTTATTAGAATTCCTGAGATGTGGTATTATTGTTATGATGTTACAGTGTGTTCACTAACCTCTCATATCTGTGAAAATAATTTTTATAAAAGCAGCAAAAATAAAAATTAAAATTTTTCTCCCTAGAATAAGGATCCAAGTCCACAGTAACTTTAAAAAATTATTGGATAATATTTCTGACTCAGACTTTTCACTTGGATATTAATTACATTTTGACTTTCTTTTTCTGTCAATAAATATTTGCGAATCATGATTGATTATCTCTGACAAATATCAACAATGTTTTATTTAACATATTTATTAGATAAATATAAAAAGAAAATTTTCCTTGATATGAAGTTGGTAATATGACAGGCTCATAATTACATATTCAAACATGATATAAAAATCATAGGAAAACTCGGCAACAAATATACTAGGATGAGTCAAAAGTTTTGCAATATTTTGGTATGTGCAAACCAAAGCAGTTCAATCCATGGGAGGTATATGCTGTGGTTGGTAGTGTTGTGGTAGTTGGCATGCTGACACATTGTGCATTGCTTTACTTGATGTGTGGTTTGAAAGCCGAACAGAAACATAGTATGATTTGGGTAGACTCCCTTGCTGACTGGCTGATACTGATTTTAAGCCGCCCCCACGACTTTATTTTACTTACTTATAGCCTAGTTCGAACTTGAAAAGCATAACACTACAGAAGTACCCAAAAACATTTATTGCACAAAAGGTTAATGTGCTATTGATCAAAGTACAGTAACCAGATGTTTCAAGACATTTTGCTCAGGTTGAAAGGATTGACAATGATCACGCAAAGTCAGGTAGGACTAAAATCGTGGATTCTGAGACAGTTCTCCAAACTATAGTAGCACTCAGAGAGTATCAAGTGAGTTTGACATCTCACAATGCAGTGTGGTTCATCACCTTCACAACCTTGGCAAACACACCCAAAGCTGCCTAATTGTGCCTTATGTTACCAAAATATTGCAAAACTTTTGACTCAACCTAGTAATAGTAAAGTTAACAGAGTGGCCTAATGTTGGTATCAGCCAGACAACGAGGGAGTCTATCCCATTTTCACTAGTGTTAGGGCAGAGAGATTTGTTTTTTTGCATCTGAGATATAGCCCCACACCTACCATCAGTTCTCCCCTTTACTGCACAGATCGAAGCTGTGCTACTCATGCACTAAGTTGGTGAGGACTGTAATCAAATGTAGAACCTTGTGGTTCCTAGGCAGAGGCTCTAAGAACCGACCAAAACCAAAGATATAATTGGGTGTTAATTATTCAATTTTAATAGGTCTTAAAATCCTTATGCTACCAAAATATTGCAAAACTTTTGACTCACCCTAGAATCATAATAATGACTGGCATCTCAATCAAATTATATTTTCCAGAAAGGTATTCACAATAATTTTTAGTAATAATTTTACAGTGTTCATTCCGACTTAAAAACATCATTATTGTATATAATTTGTACTGAAATTTGACCATTTGCTCACAGGACAAATTGGCTACAATATAAAAGTAGAGAAGAGTGTTCAGTTTCATTACCAGTCTATGTATTTACTAATTCTTTCCTTATCCATTTAAGTATTGCTTATCAAAAGTTCTTTAGTAATAAGTTTCTTGATATTAAATATTTTTTAACCATAGAATGAACATCTATGAAGCAGTAGGCAAACTACTAAATGTTATCTATCCTATAAATAAATTGTAATGTTGAATTAAACTACTGTTTTTTGAGTTTTACTTTTTGGTTGTTTTTTTTGTATATTTTTTTGTTAATGCTTTGTTTCTCATCACAAAACACTAAGCAGCCAACTGAATAATCAGACAGTTCAGCTTGGGGAAAATTCAGACGAGATCAGTCAAATTGTGAGTGTAAAACAGAAGCCAACATGGCTGCCATTTTTGAGTTCTCCACTTTAGGAAGGGAAAAAAGGCCTAAAGTGCTGAACATATGCCAGACTTCTATGGTTCTGCTGGCAGTAAGTATTAGAAGTTGCCCATTCACCAGTTGGCATATTCTGCATCCCACCAACCCAACCACCCACCTTGTACCACTGTCAGTCTTGCTACAAATGCAAAAGCCAATCTCGTAGTCAAGCTATGAATATTTAAGCAGTGAATAAAATCTAAGATAGGTGTGTTTCTTTTTCGCATCTAGAGCCAAATCTCAATCAAATGCCAACTATGAAGAAATGGGCTGCCTTCATCAATAAAGAACGGAAACATAAATGTTTCCTGTTGCTCTTATACTGATGTCTTAGAAAGGAAGGCACACTCAGTGGGGGCTTCATTCTAAAACTATACTTGGCCTCTTTGTATACAAATCTTTTGAGTTAGTATATTCAATCTTTCAACTGCAGACTACAAAATTCTATTCAGATTTGCTGTCCTGGTCTGCAACATGTCTACTATTATAAAATGAAAATTTAATACCAGATTTAAGAGATAAAAATACTGTATGGAATTACTATATTTGAAATTGTCTATTTAGTCTTTTAGTAAGTCAAATTGGCATATTTCTTAAAAGGAGGGAAAGATCAACTAAAGAAATTTGTTTTTACGATATTTTCAATCTTTTCTGCATAGTTATCTTAATATTCTTAAATTGGTACAAGGGCATCTTAAATGCTTTATATAAAAATGTGTGTACAAATGTTTTAGGGTTCCTGTTTTTTTAGATAGAGACTGAATACACATTTGAAAAGCAGTTTCTTGATACTTCTATATATATATATATATATATATATATATATATAAAGTGATGCTGATAGCTTTTAGATTTTGTGTGTCCTGGGACGCACATATTTGCTTTGAGTTCCTGGGAAATTTGATGGGTCCCAACTAAAGTTTCTTAATAAATTGTAGGGTTTTTATTTATGATCTGGGGAAACAACTAAAGCCGTCTACCACCTACCTTGTAACCTATCCTGTCTAATCATTTCTAAGAAACTATTGAAATGTATTTACAGATAGCTTGAACGGGTGGGGGAAGAAAAAAGAAAAACACTGGGATGCATGGATAAGATTTTACTGTGTCCTTTTAGATTTTTATGCATCAGGAATGCAGGATGCGTACCTATCAGCATCTCTGTATATATATATATATATAAGCATGAACAAGAGTCCCCAGAGCCCATTTTAAAGTAGAGGCTGAATATACAGTTGAAAAACAGTTGTTTTACAAGAAGCCTCTGTATGAATGAAAAACAAGAAAAAGGTAAGAATATATTATAATCCTTTAATAATATAACCCCCTCCAAAAAAATGTGTATTTTTCAAATATCTATCTCTAGTATCTGTTTGAAAATAAAAAAGAAATATTATTATAACTGGCAATGATTAGGTTAGAAACTTATTTTTCCAAATGGTTTTGAAGAGCTCATTATCTTATTCCAACAAGAAAAAGAAAGAAGAATTTTAAATTGTGTGAACAAAAGTTGCAATATCAAAAGGCTAAAGATATACAATTCAAGGATTAAAAAATTACTAAATAGTGAAGGAAGATCTCCCAATTATAAGTATTAGTATGCATGTAGGAGAGCAACATTTAAATGATAGCTCCGAAGCCATTTCTTCCCATTTTCTCAAAGAAAAGAGAAAAATTAATTCAAATGTACAAAATAAACATACAGTTGATGTAGTCTCTTAAATTATAGGTTTGGCATAAACTTAAGTCTTGTTTTTGTTTTTGTTTAAGGCATTAATTTTTCTTTTAAAAGAAATTAACAGAATGTAGTTTATATAATTTGTTTTTTAAAATTTTGTAACATTTGTATAAAATTCATTTTTGCTTTGATTGATCATTTGCCAAATACATTTTTTTTTAATCACATTGATTTTTGTGGTTAGATAATGCCCAATAGAATTGTGTATTTTTCTCACTCTGCTGGTTGTAGACATTAAGGAACCTGTAAAAGTAATTGCCAATGTTTTATGTGTTTTCTACTACACATTTTTGTTATTTATTTTGTGTTTTATTCAGATTCTATATGTTTTCTACAATCATTCATTGTGTTTTCACCACTCTCTACAACTACCTATTCCATGTTCTTTGAGCAGGCTTCTATTTATTATATTCTATGAGCTTTTCTTCTTTTCTTTTGGCTATTTCTGGGGTGTAGTCCCACTTCAGTTAATTGCATGACACAGAACAATTCCTTGAATATCACAAAGATTTTACAAATTTATATAACTGAACTCTTCAAAAGAGAAAATAAATAACTCATTCATAGGCACATCTTTGTGCATCAATAACTGAAAATCAGAAAATATTTTACATTACCATTATATATATATATATATATATATAGGTATCCCATATTGGTGTAATGGTGTAATGGTTAACAAGCTAGTCTGACAGATCCATTACTACTGAATACCAATTTTAATCTTTGCTGGATGCCCCATATTTGCAACTTGTGGGTGTAGCAAACAGGTTGGGTAAATACTTATATTATATAAATATATATATGTACATGTATATATATAATATGTATGTATTATATATATATATATTTATTTATTTATCTATTCCATCAACTTCTCAATTTTTAAGGCCCAGCTTATAGATTAGGTGTAAGGCAAGCTGATTATCATGAGCAGGTTCTGTTCTCATTGGATACCACATCGGTCTCGCCTTGCACCACAATTAAGCTAAGATTATTCAATAAAAATTTATGAGTGTTTGTCTTTATTCATTTATATTGCATCAATGAGTGGTTTCGAAAAGTTCCTGGCCTAACAAAGAAAGAAAGTTCCATTATTATTAGATTTTCTGCCGGTGAGGAAAAAAATACTTCAGAAACAATATGCTATCAAGTATTTCTATCTGATACAAATAATTTTTAAATAGATCTATTTTACCAAGAGATGGGACCCTAACTTGTACTAGCACTTCAGGTCTGAGTAGACATGAGTGTAATGGCAATGAAAGGGAATGCCACACAATACAGAGTACCAGGCTGGAGCTTCACTACCAGATTCAGGTTAGTGTCATATCCAGGTTACCCCTTTTGTGTTTTTTTTCTTATCCCTCTGAAGAGGAGGTACACTTAGTGTAATGATTCTCATAATAGGAAATGGAATCATTCAGTTCAAATACTGGATGAGGCTGTTTGTACTAATGTCCTTGGGAGAGGCATGAATCCATCCTTTCTCCCAACACCAGCTATGAATAAATAGTAGGACAGACTGGGTTCTCTAGCCTTAGTTAGGCAACCAGTCTAGAAGAAAGAAAACTGAATTCAAACCAACTGTGCTCAGCTTAAAAATTGACCTTGTGTCACATCCTCTTCATGGTGAAGGGGTTAGGTAAATACATACCCCCCAGTGCATAGGATGCAGTCGGCATATTTTAAGTCCATTGGCAGGGCTGAAATTAAATTTGTATTCCTTGGAATAGTGTGTGACTACAAATTCAGATTGGATTCAGAGTACCATTATACAGGATACGGCACCACAATGAAAATAATAAAATCCTGCAAAGTTCAGCAAGAATCTCATTACACATTCCATTGGACTACCTTAGTTCCCAAAGTCAAAACTACATCCATGCTTGATAATACAGAATTATCTCTACAAAGGTCACTTAAGGACCAGAGGCCAGTCAGAACATTGCAGGTTGATAGATGCAGTAAGGATTTTCCTGCAAGTGAAAAATACACTGCAAACAGAAGTGGTGTTGTCTATAAGAATACATGTTTTCACCTGTATGCTAAAAAATAGCATTTGGTTCTAGCACTTCTTTTTACAACCAATAATAGAGAAACATGTTAAATCTCCATAGAGATATGTGGGTAGATTGAGATCTGTTTGAGTGATCTCCCAAATACTCCTCAAAAGCCCCTTCAAATCCACCCCTTATAAGCCACCAATAATTAAGCAACATTCACAACCACTCCCTCTACCTTCTTTTTCATCACTAACAACACAACCACCACCAAAGGTACTCCCTCTGTTATTGGATCAGATAAAAATCTGCTGTTAAAAAAACATAAAATGCCAGAAGACACCTGCCAGGTCTCTCCAGACATTTTGGAAAGAAAATATATACTATGAGGGGGATAGTGAAAAGTTCTGGGCCAAACCATAAAGAGATAGCCCTTTTTTTATTCCAGAAAGATGAAAGATTTGGTAACCTATGGGAAACAACATCATACTCCCCTTTACGGGAAGGCTGTCACTAGCATCCAGTTACCAGACAAAAAAAAAAAGAGACTGCAAATGAATACAGGCTCTGTACCAACTACCAGAACAGTCAAGTGTTAGGTATATAAGGATAAAAATATCAACACTAAAACCAGTAGCCAATGAGAATCCTGGAAATGGGCTTGGCCAAGGTACACCGTGGAATAGCCCAACCTGCTATTTAAACCACCTACCAAGTCTGGATTCTCAGAACAGATTCAATTCGCATTACTGATCACCTTATATGAATTTCAACAACGTAAGTATTTACTTAAACTAAGAACAATACAGAGAAACAAATGTAAGAATCTAATACATTATATTGGATTGTGGAGTCCTAGTCAAAATTATTGGCACCCATGAAATTTCAGTAGATAATGTAGAAAATCTAGTGAAACAGCTTTGGTCCATTTATAACTCTGGTTGATAAAGAACAGTAAATGATAAAAGAACAAGTCTGTAGAAATTTGGTTATTTTCCATTTATTTCTGAAGATATAGCAAAGAAATAAATAATGGTGAGCAGGACTGCATATGTTTCATGGGTCTTTGAACATTCTCTTATGAAAACTTTTAAGCACCTCTTTTTATAAGTACAAGGGTGAGTCAAAAAGTAATGCCATTTTCTTTATTTGCATGTGCATTTTTTTTATAAAACCAAGGCCTATATTGAGACCCTAATGAGACTCAGAGCAAGAATCTGATGAGTAAGATCCAACTTGCCAATCGACAATGTCCTCCTTCTGCATGACAATGCTCGACCACACACAAGCATCAGGACAAGAGAGACAATTGCCTCATTTGATTGGACAACTTTACTGCATCCTCCATACTCACCAGATTTAGCGCCTTCAGACTATCATCTCTTCAGCCTCATGAAAGAGGGTTTGAGAGGCAAACATTATTCCAGTGATGAGGAAGTGAAATCTGTACTGAAGAAGTGGCTCAAAGAACAATCAACAGAGTTTTACAGGGCAGGGATACATGCTGTCATTTGAAGGTGGAACATTGCTATTGAGAGAAACAGTGACTATGTGGAAAAGTAGAGGACCAGCTTCATTTTGATGTATGATACATGTTCCTGTATTGGTAATTATACCTGTCCTAAACAAAAAGGTATTACTTTTTGACATACCCTTGTAGTCAATGTGACTATCAATCTGATACAGAACAGATTAAATAATTTCAGATGGAATTTATCTCATTTCTTCATTTAATAAGAGCACTCAGAAGGCACGCTTAACAAAACATTTATCATCATAGGAAATTAAATTGGTGGCCTGAATTAAAATCCTAGATGCAGCTTTGTACTAATAACCTTGGCAAAGGCATGAATCCATCTGTTCCCATCCCAGCTATGGGAAAATATTAGGGCAGACAGGGTTCTTTAGTCTTGGTTCAGTAACCAATCTAGGAGAAGGAAAACTGAATTTAAATCAACTGTACTCCTCTTTAAAATTGACCTTGTGTCACATCTACTCACGGTGGAGGGTTTGTTTAAATATATACATAAGCACTTATAAAAATTACTGCAACATATAGTTATTAATTACTAACATCAGAGAATATTCTGATCTTTTAAATTAAGTGCAATCAAGAAGCTCTTTTGATAGGTTTTGGATTTTTAATTCACCTGAATAAGGTTTGATTTATTTAATGGTATATCATTAATCATTTAATGTTTATAGGTTATGTAATGCCAAAATTTAATATAAATAATTCCACCAAGTTTAATGATTTCAAGTATTCATATCTAACAAGAATAATTTTTTAACAGATCTATTTGAACAATAGAATGGTAATAAAGTGGAACTCTACACTTTGCAGAGTTCCAAAACTGAAGTCTCACCACCAGATGCAATTTAGTATCATATACAGGACACATTCTTAGGGCAATCTTTACTCCTGTACATGGGATACAGTTAGTGTTTTATAAGCTTTGCCAATAGTGTGGTCACCTGAATAAGGTTTCTTAGTTTAATGGCTTATCAACATTCATGGGTTATCTAATGCCAAAGTCACCCTTTTTAGAAGTGCTATTTAACCCATAGCTGAGTGGATGAGGGGGTTTATACCTTTACCAAGGGTCTTGGTCTGAAAGGGAATGTAATAGAGTGACTGGAGTTTGAACTCATTTACTATGATGTCACAGTCTGGCACATTAACCACTATACCATGGAAACTCCCTCACAAATGGATAAACCAACATCACTAATGTCTAAGAACTTTTCTCATGGAAATCCAATATTCCTGTTTTTTACTTGTATTCATGATGTAAAAAAAAGTAAAGTCGACGGGGCGGCCTAAAGTCGGTATCAGCCAGTCAGCGAGGGAGTCTATCCCCTTTTCAATAGCTCTAGACCAAGGAGATTGTTTTAGCATCTGAGGTGGAGCGCCACACCTACCATCAGCTCCTTACTTTACCACACAGATCCCAGTGCTACTCATACGCTGAGTTGGCGGGGACCGGTATCGAACTAGGAACCTTGTGGTTTCTAGCCGAACACTCTACCGACTGAGCTAACCCGGCCCCGTAGTAATCATTTATCAAGCATAGCTTAGTTTGGCAAAAGGCTTCAGGTATGGAGCACTTAGTGAGAATTAAATTAAAAAAAGTAACAGCAAATTCAATTCATAGTCTCAAATTTGTTGCCTTTGTATTGTTTATTTTAAGTAAATACTTAACTCATATCCAAATCTTTCATATTGCAAAGACATTTCTTTTTTTCCTCCACCCATTTGAAATTGTCTAGCGTCAGCTGTTATTGATTTCAAAAGTTCACTGAAACAATAAAGTTTCTATCTTGACATCTTGTAACAGACTTGAAGCAAAGAAAAATGTTTATGAAAAGTATTTGATTTTTGCTGATTTAATCCAAAGCTTATTCCATACACATATCTGACACCATTTTATTATATATTTATTACAAGTAGGGAGCATATGGAATAATAGTTATCTTAGTAAATGGACTCTATGAGACAAAAGAGTTGTTCATTACAAAATAACTTTGATTTTTAAAAACCATGTACTCATTGTCCAATATATCAGTAATGGAAGCACATGGTATATTGGATTATTGTTGTAGGAAATAAACGTGGCAACCCAAGTCCAAAACCTGAAAAAGGCTGTTTGCATTTCATATAGTGCTAATATCCGAGTTCCAAACTGTTAAACTCTCCTTAAGAAATTGACCCTGTGTCACATCCTACTTGTGCAGAGAGGGTGGTAAATTTATAGTGATATTCTCCCATGAGCATTAAAGCTACCAGCAAGAAGATGTTCTATATTTGGTTAAAAAGGAAGTGATGGAAATATCTTTTTAATGTCTCAGACTATTGTCATTATCTTGGTTGTTATATTCATAATATCGTCTCCAACTTTCTTCAAATGTCTTTTAAATAATGTAAAAAGTAAAAACTCTTTACATAAAAAATTTAGAAAGATTCTGTATTTTTACTAATCTAACAAAATCATAATCTGCAGTTATATCTACCCCAATTTCATAACTCATTCAACATCAAAATAGTTTAGTGATATATCCAGGAATGTGGACTATGATACTGCTGAATGATTTAATATGGTTTAGACAGCATAACTAATTATGCTTTTAATTAACATGATGGAATGGGGGTTAGGTGTTCTGAGAACCTCAATAAAAGCTGATTTTTTTTATTTGTGCTTTTTGGTGGCTGTGGACATGAGCATTTGTTTTTGTTTTTTTATAGCAGATCAACCTATGTGGATATGAGCAAGACAAGCAGTAGTATGGACTGAGAGCAAATGAACCATCCAAAGATATGAGAAGAGTTGGTTACTACAAGAACAAAGAATCAACATGTTCATTATCCATTTCTACATATTTCTACAGTAACTGAACAAAAGAAGGAAAACAACAGAAGGTGATAAATTTGAGGAGATTTGTGTTTTTCTGTTTCCCCCACCCACTAGACAATTAACATAATTGACATAGCAGTCGTCGGTAACTATGCTACAGTAGCCATATTTGAAGTGTGTAAGCACACGGTAAAGTGGCAACACACACATGGCTTAGACATCATTACTAATTTTGCTTTTAATTAACGCTGATGCACAAGAAAAATGAGTTAAGATAACATAAAAGTCAATGATAGATGGATTGAAGATCACATGAACTACTTGGCAATAAAATAACTAAGAAATCTCCATCACTAACAGTATCACAACTTGTAAGAAGACAGTAATTTGAATCATGACCAAAAGCAACTAGATGGTATGTTAAGTTGAATTCATTACTGTTTTGAGTCAGAACTATCCAACTCTCACTGATCTATGGGACACATTCGAAGGTAATTTTGTGTGTAATAGCTCTTAGAAAGGACACACATTTAGATGTTTAGTTGTACAAACAAGCTTTATGTTGTCATTTAGGGACATTATACTTACGACTGACAAAGTGTTTCGACAACTGAAGAGTCTGAGCCTTTATAGTTATAAGTGTATTTTATCTTAAGTGCATTTCACTTCATGGCAAGTTGATTTTTTAATATATAACTTTTTCTTTTTTTTCTTGTTGTCCAACTGATTATCACCTTATAGTTGTAACTTAATGGCAAGAGAATTGAAATTGTATCAAAAATATTTGTGGTTTCATAGACCTTGAATGAGAACGCTATGCAGATGAAACCCTTTAAAGAATGTAATATTTTTATGATAGTTATAGAAGGGTAGTTCCAGAATTGAATTATAGATCAGCAAAAGGAAGCCAAACAAAATAATACATTCAACAAAAAAGCCTTGAGGTAGGTTAAGAATTATCTGCATCTAACTCGTGATAATTTGATCATATAACTTAGGTCATAAAATGGATATTACTTAATAAAACAGATTGCAAAGACAAAAAAACCCAGTGAATATTTGTATATACAGGCAATGTTTAAGATCTATGCCTTTATTTATTTACAGACAAGCTTAGAAATGATGAGCATAATACTATAAAGCAGGTAATCACTATTTGATTTACAAAATAAGATTTGAGATGGATTCAGAAAATACTAGGGTGAGTCAAAAGTTTTGCAATATCTTGCTAATGCGAGGCACAATATGACAGGTGTGGATGCTTTTGTTAAGGGTGTGAAGGTGACAAACTACACTGGATTGTAAGATGCCAAGCTTGCCTTATACTCTCCATTTGAATGGATCTGCATGGTGTAATGGTTAGAGTCATAGGAAATGGACTCATCGACCCAAGTTCAAATCCTGGACGCGGCTGTTTGCATTTGGGACAGCTATGAATCCATATATTTTCCCTTCAGCTATAGGTAAATAGGCAGATTGGGCTCTTTAACTTGGATAGGTAACCATTCTAGGAGAAGGAAAGCTCTGAATTCAAACCTGTTAAACTCCGCTTAAGAAATTGACTTTGTGTCACATCCTGCTTGTGTGGAGGGGTTGGTAAATATATATATATATACTTTCTATTTGTTGCTCACCAGATTGCCTCTATAGCCTAGAGCATGGCTATGGAATCCATGGTTTTAGACCCTGACTGATTGTCAAGATTCTTTCAATCCAAGCAAAGATTCTTGAACCATCTGGTTACTGCCCAGAGGTTAGGGAATTGCATTCATTGTATATTTATATTTACATTTGTATAGTTGTTTCTCAAGAGTTCTTTGAACACAGTTATGTGATATCAAAGGTGCATGGTTTAATGTTTATCATCATTGGAAATGGACATGGCAAGTCCTGGGTGAGGCTGTTTGCATTTCACAGTGTTAATACCCTTGAGAAAGGTATGCATGTAACTATTCTCCCTCAAGTTATGGATTAATAGTAGGGCAGACTGGGCTCTTTAACCTTCATTAGGTAACCAGTCTAGAAGAAGGAAAACTTAATTCAAACCTGTAAAACTTTGCTTAAGAAATTGACCTTATGTCACATGCTATTCATGCGGAGGGGCTGGTAAATAAATATATATATATATATATAAAAGTAATTGGTAATTTGCTTGAAGCATTGTTAAGTATGTTACAATATATTAATGATTTGAAGGCAATAACAATGCGATTTGATGGCAATTAAAATTATGCATTGTAATTGCCTTCAAATCATTAATATATTATAACATATATATATATATATATATTATGATATCAAATTATCTGCACACATTTGCATGTTTTCAAGTATTACTATCTAAACACTAGTAATTTATACACAATTATATGCTTGAATTAGGATCAATAAACATTTACACAATTCTATATTCATCACACAGCTAAACATTGTCAACATCAATGACGATATGACAATAAACACCAACCAATTACTTTATAAGACACAGTATTAAACTGAAAAAGGAACTTGTATATAATGATTAATACTTCTGTCCAATAATAGTTGCTACATTCATATATCTATTTCTATAGGAGGTGTGTAGTGTAATGGTTAGAGTCATAGGAAATGGACTCGTTGACCCAAGTTCAAATCTTGGACAAGGCTGTTTGCATTTCACATAGCGCTAATACCATTGGGAAAGGAATGAATCCAACTATTCTCCCTCCAGCTATGGGTAAATAGTAGGGCAGGATAGGCTCTTTAACCTTGGTTAGGCAACCAGTCTAGGAGAAAGAAAACTCTGAATTCAAACCTGTTAAACTCTGCTTAAGAAATCAACCTTGTATCACATCCTGCTAGTGTGGAGGAGATTAGTAAATATATCTATTAATGACTAGCAGAGTTACTCAACATTGCCTGGGATTTAAAAAGTTAAAAATAAATCTCTTATCTAAATTTATATATACATTAATAAAAATCATTTTTCTATATATTTGTTTTATTATCTTTTATTCTTTATATATTCTTGTTTTTAAGTTTATTTTTATCATTCTTCTTGTTTGTATTTTTTCTTTAACTGTCACCCCCAAAATGTTAATTAAAAAATGAAATTGTTTCCTACTTGGTTGGATTGAGAACTTTTCAACACCTCCTTTTATTATATTACTGATAAATAAAGATGAAAACACTAAATATTTTGAATTTATAATCTCAAAAATGTTTTCTGGGGTAATCTGCTTTCATTCCCTGTGACTCCAGCAATTTATCATTCACTATTTTCCTTCGGCTTTCTGTTATGGAGTGTTTTTTAATCTTAAAACCTCCTTGTTGTCATTGCCAATTATTGATTTATTTATTTCAATATAGAGTAGGAAATGCTGGCAAATACTGGCCTATGTCCTCTGAGAAAGAGCCCTCAACTCTGACTGAAAATTTGAAGTGAAAATACTAGCTGGTTCATCTGGTAGAGGACAAAGGTGAGTTCGATTAAGTCCAATCTTCTCTTTGTATTACCTCTTTTTTATTTGCTGACATTTTACTTTTTATATAGTGCCCCCTCTGGTAACCTTACTTCTACATTGATTCAGCTAATCAGATGATTCCTAAGTCCTTAGCCTTTTCATGCTGTCTTCTGACATTCTCTGTTCTTAGCTTTCCATACCATATCATTTTAACTTATTTTTTTTTATTATTATTATTATTTTTATCTGTACCCTCCATTAACATATATGAGGTCTGCCAGGAAAGTGTCCAGCTATTGAGATTATCTTGAGAACTGGTTCTACAGTTTGCATCTAACTTGACAACCAACTATAAGGGATCTTAGTATGAACAGACACTCTTTTTTAGGGTAAAATCAGTCAGATTTATTGATTGATTTTAATGGTATGTCAAACCATCAATGGTTATTTCATGCCTAGAGGTTACAGAATCGTGTTCATTGTATATCTATTCTTGTGTTGTTGCTTCTTAAGATTTTTTTTTTTACACATTCCTATTGAATACTAATCATTTTTAGGTTTGGTTTGTGCAAGTTGAATACCAGAGTGAGTTGGTAGGTGCTTTATATAGCAGGTTTCTTTATTTAAAGGGATATCAACCTTCATGGGTTATTTAATGTCAAAGCCATCCTTGTAAAACAGCAGTGATATTATTTACACAATAACGGGGGTGGGGTGGGATGAGTTCCTACCGTAAATGTAATACCATGACTGGAGTTCAAACTTACTTACTAAAATCTTGTATTCCAGGATGTCAAACATTATGCCACAGAGACTCCCCCTGAATAATTTTCAAACAGATCTATTTGATCCATGATGAGACTAACAGGTACTACCATTGTGAGTCAGAGTAGACCTGGGAGTAATGACAAAGAAGGAGTACTCCATACTCCCTAGAACTCTAGAACTGGAGCCTCACCATTAGATGCAGTTTAGTATCATACCCCAAACACTCTTTTACACACAGCTTATATTTGTTTATTACCACTTCTACTGTTGTCTCTCCTCCTTTTCTGCATTCTTATTCTTTATCTTTTTCTATTTCTTGCCTTCTTTCTTGTCCTCTCTTTCTTTCTCTTAACTTGTTTTCATTTCTTCTGACCCTCTCTCCATCTCTAATGCCTCTATTTTGTTTCTCTCTCAACACACATTCCCTATTTCTCTACTCATTTCCACTGAATTTCTACCTCATTTATTCTTTTCTTCTCCTCCCCTCTCTCATCCTACAAGACATTTATCCAACTTGCATTATCCCTTTCTATTACCATTTCCATCACCCCCTTTATTTCCTTTCACTTATTTAGCCCCTTCTTATCCTATACGATATGTCCAGAAATAGCAAGTATCATAGACTGGACCAAGGTCAGGCAGTCCATCACTCAAATGTCCAAGTTATCAGAATCGCCTATCACATCCCTCTTTTAAGTGGCTATATAAAGGCATTCTTCACAAAGTTAACTGATTCTGCAGAAAATCACTCTCTTCTAACCAGACAGGCAGAAGTATTGGCAAAGAAAAATCTTACAGATCAACTTCCACACATCGAGCAATTCAGTTATTTTCAAAGCTCTCCCATCTTTTTTCATCTTTGGTAGCCAACAAAAGCTGAAATAATATTTCTAAGAATGAAAACGCAATTCTGCCACATACACACAAATTTGGAGATAAAGAAATGGAAAAGTTATTGTTTATTGATATTATATCAATATATATATATATATATATATATATATATATATATATAAAAGGACAGTTGGTGTGTATGTATGTCCGAAGGAAACTAGGAAAATAAAACAATTAATGAAAGACTAAATATGTATACACATTAAATATCACCAGTTCTTACTTTTTGTGCAAAAATTATGAAGATTTGATTTATATTCAAAGATATTTAAAAATTAAAATAGACATAGAAATAGCATTAAAATTCTACTTAGAAATATCCAGCATTTGTAAATCTCAAATCAGTACACCAAGGTTTCCCCCTCCTCTACCCAAGCGATGCTGGGTAGCCACTTCTAGTATATATATAAAGGACAGTTGGTGTGCATGTATGTCCGGAGGAAACAAGGAAAATAAAACAATTAATGAAAAAGGAAATATATATATACACTCCCACTATCACCAGAGCCTGCTTTTTGAGCAAAAAATAATTAAGATTCCTTTTATTTTTATGAAAATAATTAAAAAACAAAATTTAAATGATAATAGCATGAAATTTTTTTTTTGCATTTGATATTTTAAATAGTAGTAATTTTCTTTTCACAGTGGCTGGATCAATGCAAGGTCTTTTTTTGTGTAGGGATTTTAATGCGGCATCCTACGAGGATCCAACTGGAGATTCAATAATAATGGATCAGCGAGACAACTTTTTCCACTCCCCCTTCTACCCAGGCGATGCCTGGTAGCCATTTCTAGTTGATAATATGTGTGTATGTGTATGTATATATTACAGCAGTGTATGGTTATCACTATCTCACTTAATGAGTTAGTGGTGGGCCAAGATTTGCGATATTATTAAGAGTGCTCAATATCAGTGATAGAGCTACTATATAATAATGATAATGAATAAATATATGTTAGTTTGTGTATATGTATTTAATTACATGGATATTTTAGCTGTGGCCCAGGATTTCATACCTATCTTTTCAGCAATCCTCAGTTTGCCAAGAAGATGAAATCCAAGTTTGCAACTAAAATATTCATGTAATTATATATATATATATATATATGTGTGTGTGTGTGTGTGTCTGTGTGTGTGTGTATCTATAATATGTGTGTACATCTATATTTGTTATTTCTCTGAATTTTTTAGATGAGGCTTAATAATTTGTATTATTTGTATTATTAGGACTATTGACCTCATTTTTTTTATTGTTATCTGTACAACATGTCAGCCAATGTGCCCTCCTGCCTTCTTCAGATATTTCTTTTGGGAGCCTTCTTGAACTCAGAAACATTCTTTTTGAACTCTGGAAACTTCTTGTCGTAATCAGGGGCCATTTTGAAGCCAAACCTTTATTCAATCCATGGGGGTATCCTGTTCTCATTCCGCTAACCATAGCTGGGTGCAAGTGTTAAGCTGTTAATTATTATTCTGTTATTGTCACTCTTGACCAGGATTGAACCTGCAACCTAGAGATAACTGTCAGTTAGAACTGTATTAACTCAACACCTATATCCACTACTCTATGTGTCCAATTGGACAATAAATAACAATAAAAAAGATGAGGACAATATCTGAATAATCCAAATAATACAAATCTATGTTTGTGTATGTATGTATTTACTCAAACTCCCCGCCACGAGCAGGATGTGACACATCATTTTTAAGTAAATCTGTTTTACTGTCTCCTACAATGGTTGTAGTACCAAGGCTAAAGAACCCATTTTCTCCAACCATTTTCCCATAGCTAGGGAGAAAAGAGATGGATTCATGAGCTGAATGTAACACTGATTATTTTCTAAGCAGAGTAAAACTGATTTAAATTCAGAGTTTTCCTTTTCCTAGACAGAGTGCATATATATATATATATATATATATATATATATATATATATATATATATATATATATATATATATATATATATATATATATATATATCCCAAGGGGCAGTTTAGCTCAGCTGGTAGAGCATCCAACTAGGAACCACAAATTTCCTGGTTCAATACCAGTCCTCGTCAACTCAGCGTATAATTAGCACAGGTAAAGTAAGGGCTGATGGTAGGTGTGGTGCTCCACCTCAGATTCAATCTTGGTCTAGCACTAGGAAAAAAGGGGATAGACTTCCTTGCTGTCTGGCTGATACCAAATTTAGGCCATCCCAATGACTTTACTTACTTATATATATATATATATATATATATATTTATTTATTTTATTTATATACACATATGAATATGCATTTTGTGTGGGGACTTTTTGCAGCAAATATAGTTAGTATGTTCTCAGCTCCACCAACAGGGCAGTGTGTGTGTTATAGATACTCTATATTTATCTCATGTATTTTTTGGAACCAGGAAACAGAAAAAATTATACTATGATGATGACTATTTTTATGTTGACAGGGGGTTAGCCAATAATCCCAGGGGGGTGACTGACTGTCTTAGTGGTCATGGGAAAACGAACACAAAAACAACCACCACTTTAAATATAGATCCTTCTTGTCATTTATTATATTTGTATTCAGATGACTGAGGCCATGAAAACAAGTGGATAATGGATGCGGGTTGATAGTTGTTTCATAAGTCATTCATATCCAGATCGGCGTTCTTTGTTGCAGGCAAACCGATCCATCCAGAACCTCTGTGAATTGCTCTGTAACACTTTGAGGCTTTTTTCTCTCAGCTGCTTCAGAGACTCACTTCCCATTGGCTAAATCTCTTGCTAATATCTCCCCTATATACATGCATGGCACCTGCCTTGTCTGTCATAGTAGATACAGCCACCAGCTTAAAACTTAAGTTAAACTGACCATTACTCTACCTGCAGTCTTGGCATGCCAGGCCAAAACAAAAGACAGACAAATCAACACCTGGTCACCCATGGCATTCTATCTGCCAATTCATTATGTTACAATTATTTATATAACTATTTCTCTATGGTGGTGAGATACTCATAAGTTTTTTCAGTTTTGTATACAAAATACATGTGATAAAAAACTTAGTAATTTTCCTTCATGGCATCTCTCATGGTAACTTGCCAGTGCTGTCTCTTCTTCAGATAACGTGAAACAGATTGTACTGGTTACATGATACCGGCAAAAAATACCTGATTTATGATTATACGACCCTAGATGGATTGCCATTACAAAATTAAAGGAATCCAACTGTGCTGCCATTTCTCTACAATCGGGGTTAAAAATTGATTCATGCTTTTCCCAAGGCAGATTGATTGATTTTAAAAGCATGTCAATCTGTCTAGGGTCATTTTATGCAGAGATGTTTAAGGAATCACATTCATCATATGTCCCTATTTAAATTTTTTGTCTAGTTGTTTCTTAAGAGGTTTTTTTTTGCATGTAGTCCTATTAAATATAAATACATTTCAAACATATCTATTTGACCCATAAATGAGACCATAACAGGTACTATCACACTGGGTCAGAGTGAACCTGAAAGTAATAGCAATGAAGGGGTACTCCACACTTCTCAGAGCTCCAGAACTAGAGCCTCATTATCAGATTCCATTTCGTTAATGTATTCTAAGTCTCGCCAACAGAGCAATCCCAAGACAGAGTTTGAACTCTTCACAGATTCTACTCTCTGTGCCATTAACAGTTAGGCTACCCACACCTCCCACATTAGGATAAAAATGTCAAAAATCAGAAATTCTGAGAAAAGCTTCAATTTTTAAGTGCTGAATAACGTATAATTGCAGTTTATAAATATGCCTTGATTTGCTCTGTTTGTTTATTTGAATTGCGGGGGGGAAAAAAAATTGCATTTTGTTATGAACACACGCTAAAAGCTGATGGAATTTTTTAGTGAAATATTTTGACTCGTATCCATCAGCAAAATGAATCCAGTGAAATATCCAATTTAAAGGAATCAATTTGTATGATGATAATTGATTGCAATTTAGTTTGATTTGTGTAAAGAATCAAATCCTAACAGAACCAATGATTGATGAGTTGTTTGTGGCATCTGTGTGTCTATTAGATCATTGCATACATTTTTTTTCTTCCCCCATCTTGAGCCTTTTAGTAATGTTAATAGAGCAAATAATGGCCTTGATCTCATCCTGTTTAGAGATGGAGCTAAATTGATGAACATCAATTTTGATACTGCCAGTCAATTTACCTTACCAGTTATCTATCAATAGTGGAAATCTATTTCTGGTAGATTTGATATTTTTTCTTTTTTTTTGGGGGGGGGAATTGCTTTAGACGAATATCTTTAGTTATTTTGTCTATGAAGTTTTCGGCATTAAATATAGAAATATAATTTATGATTGTTTTGAATGTGTATTTACCTATTGCTTGCATAAACAAACTCTCAATAGTAAGTAAAATCAGTGGAGTGACCTATTGTTGGTATCAGCTGGACAATAAAGGAGTCTATCCCCTTTTCACTAGCACTAGATCAGAGAGATTGTTTTTGCATGGAGTGTCACACCTACCACCAGCTCCCCACTTTACCACACAGACCCAAGCTGTTTATAAAGGTTTGTGTAGATCCAACTACACAATTTTGGATGAGCTGATAGCAGAAGAATAGAGTACCAATGTGCCACAGATTCTCCCAAACAACAATTCTCAGGTTTTGAATTCAAATTTTTTCCTTCTCCTAGGCAGGTTGCCTTACCAAGGCACAATAGCTATGTGAAAGGGTGGGAGAGCTTGTGAGAGGGTGGGAGAAGAGGAAGAGTCTTGGCTTTCCAAAAGGCATTAGAACAAAGTACAATGCAAACATGCTCATACAAGATTTGAAATCAGCTCATATGATGATATTTGTATGAGTTTGAAAACTTCTTGCTGGCAATTGTGGGATTCTGCTCTTAGGTTGTGTCTAGATAAGGTAACTTAATTTGGCTGAATCGCATAATTGTTAATATTGGTTAACACATTCCAGAACCAGATTTTATTTAATAATTTACTTCAAAACTCTCAGAAGATCTGACACTTATAATCTATCATCCAATCTGATCTTATCTTCTGTAGGTATCTATCAGCCTGTATATATCTATCCAATTAGATGGATGTGATAGCCTTGAATACTGTTCTCTTGCATAGATACACATTCAATATTTGCTACATACAGTATATCATCATCATCATCATCATCATATAAGAATATTATAATCATTTTTTAATAATTATATGCTTGTGTGTGTGTGTGTGTGTGTGTGTGTGTAATGCTAAAACTTGTGATGTTGGCAATGCAAAAATCCCAAATAGATTATGCACAGCATGTCTCTCTGAGTGCCACAAGTCCCTATTGGTGATCACCCCTGGCAGGTCTTCTGCCAGGCACCCGGAACCCGAAAAGACCTGATTGATGTAGATTTTTGCTAGTTCGCCTACACTGGTGTGTCCATGTATAAGTGCCCACAAGAGAACGTCACTTATGATTTCATCTTTACTTCTCCAGCAGTGTCAACTATGTCTTGTTCATCTTACCTGGATGGTTTGTGTGATAGGAAGTAAGTGGCTGTACAGCTGCTTTCTTGTGGGTGCTGCTTCTGAGATCTGTTCAAAACAACATACCACATCCTTATGCAATTCCTATCTAGCTTTTTCTCTAAGCAGTTCATTAAAGTCCAAGTGGTGCAGCCATACAGTGGCCCTGACACAACTACATCTTGGAAGAATTCTTGCATTATCTTATCAGAAAGATCAGATTTCCATAGGATCGATAATCTGTCTATAGCAGTTCATACCTTTCCTATGTGTACATTGACATTGCTTTCTGTAGAGGAGATATCACTACCTAGGTATGTGAATGAATCTACTAATTTCTGACTATACAGTGTAGAGGGTAATTTTCACCTTTAGTTAATAAAATTCCTAGCATAAAATTGTGCGTGCACATTATCTGAAATGAACTTAATTGTTATTAAGAACACATTTTATGATATTTTTGTGTTAAAGTATGCAGTTGTATTGTTTTCGAAACGATTCTAAGATTTGTTTATTTGGCACAGACAATTTCAAAATGGCCACCGTCTTCTTTCAAATTGAAAGTCAGTTGGCTAAATTCCTAGCATAAAATTATCTGAAATGAACTTAATTGTTATTAAGAACACATTTTATGATATTTTTGTATTGTTTTCGAAAAAGTTTCTATGATTTGTTTATTTCGCACGGGGACTTTCAAAATAGCTACTGGGTTGTTTCAAAGTTAAAGTCAAGGGAGGTTACTCTAATTGCCTTATTTGCTAGGAATTTTAATAACTAAAGGTGAAAATTACTGTGTGGAGATGTCTCCATTTTGTTTAAAACATATGAACTCCATTTTATCTGAGTTCACATAGAGGCCAATGTCTCTTGCCATCTTACAGACATATGGTATATGGTTGAATAAAATTAGCAGTATATAAGAATATTATTAGCATTTTTTAAATAATTATATGCGTGAGTGTGTGTGTGTGTGTGTGTGTGTAATGCTAAAACTTGTGATGTTGACAATGCAAAAATCACAAATAGATTATGCACAGCCAAAACAAACTGATAAATTTTGATATTTTTAATATTCATAAAAATAAAAAAAGAGAAATATTGCTCAACTGTTTGCATCTTTGACAATTAATTAATCATATAGAAACATCCTTGAATACATTTTAAGGCCTTGGAGAGTCATTAATGCTAAGAAATTCATCCAATAATAAATTCAAGTATCTGTCTGATAATGCAAAGCCAACAGATGATGAGCGTGATCATTGGGTAATGGTTTTTAGATACTTATAAATAATTGATCACTATATATTCTTTTTCTTTTTAAGTTTGGCGGAAGAGGAGGAAAGTTTTTATTGATATTCAAAAACACTTTGATGTCTTTTTGAGAGTGCTAAGTGCTCAACCTAAGTTTATAAACTGAAATACCATTTTATTGATAAGATGTTTAAGTAAGCTAGTCTGATATTTACACTGCTGACTGAGTGATATTGTAGATGCAGTAAAATGTCAGAATTTGGGGAGAAGAAAAAAAGAAGAAGAAAAGTACCAGTTCTTAAACTTAGGGGGTGGGGGCTTGAAACAAAAAAATAATTTCTAGTCAAAGGGGAAGACACTAGGCCCAGTGAGAAATTGGGAAGTTCACAAATTTCAAACAAACATCCTCATTTTTCATTCTTAAAAAATTGCTATGTGTCAGATCTTATTATGTAGGCTTTAATTCTTCTCACAGATAAGAATGGTACAATACATCCCACAACATTAGACTTGCAGAGAAATTTGACAGCGCTTCTATTCTTATACTGCTGTTTGACCTCAGGAAATATCTATAAATGTATAATGTTGAGACTTACATGTGATAATTTATAGTATAGAACTTATGTATAATAATGTATATTATACTGTATAAAATTTATGTATAATAATGTATATTATACTGTATAAAATTTATGTATAATAATGTATATTATATTGTATATATATGTATGATAATGTATATTATACTGTATAAAATTTATGTATAATAATGTATATTGTACTGTATAAAATATATGTATAATAATGTATATTATATTGAAGTTACATATCATAATGTATAGAACTTATGTATAATAATGTATATTCTATTGTATAGAACTTGTGTATAATAATGTATATTCTATTGTATAGAACTTGTGTATAATAATGTATATTCTATTGTATAGAATTTGTGTATAATAATGTAAATTTTATTGTATAGAATTATGTATAATAATGTATATTCTATTGTATAGAACTTATGTATAATAATGTATATTCTATTGTATAGAACTTATGTATAATAATGTATATTCTATTGTATAGAATTATGTATAATAATGTATATTATAATAATGTATATTCTATTGTATGAACTTATGTATGATAATGTATATTCTATTGTATAGAACTTATGTATAATAATGTATATTCTATTGTATAGAACTTATGTATAATAATGTACATTCTATTACCTATGTATAATATAATAATGTACATTCTATTGTATAGAACCTATGTATAATTATGTATATTTATATTGTATAGAATTTATGTATAATAATGTATATTATATTGTATAGAATTTATGTATAATAATGTATATTATATTGTATAGAATTTATGTATAATAATGTATATTATATTGTATAGAATTTATGTATAATATGTATATTATATTGTATAGAAGTTATGTATGATAATATATATCATATTGTATAGAACTTGTGTATAATAATGTGTATTATATTGTATAAAACTTATGTATGATAATGTATATAATATTGTATAAAACTTATGTATGATAATGTATATTAAACTGTTTTGTATAGAAAGTATGTAGTGTAATGTGTATTATATTGTATAGAACTTAAGTATCATAATATGTATTATATTGAACTTATCTAGTATAATACATATTATATTGTATAAAACTTATGTATGATAATGTATTTTATTTTGTATATATATTATGCATTAGAATGTATATTACATTTTATAGAACTTAAGTATCATTAAGAGATAAATACTTAATCATCATTCTATGAATAAAGAAGAATTTCCAGCAGAAAATTGAATCCATCAAATATACAGAAAATTCAAATCATTAAAAATGAATATATATTTAATATTCTATTTTATATAAGGTTGTCAGATAATCAGAGAGAAAAATTGTTGAAATATAAAAGATTAGTTGTGTTTTCATTTTCAGTCCTTTAGATAAAAATTGATGTAAATTAACATTTTTTTAAATTTCCTTTTTGCACAGATAATTTTTTTATATTAACGATGGTCAATCAGCACTAATTAAAGATACAATGTGCTTTTAAAGAAAAAGGAAAACTTTTAGCGATGTGATAGAATCACATATATATATATATATATATACACACACACACACAATATATATATATATATATATATTATATATTAATAAATAAAGATAAATCTAATGAGTCAGACGAACCTACTATTAGTTTCGCTTAATGCTCTTCAGGGCTAAGATCTGACTAAGATATATATATATATATATATATATATATATATATATATAGAGAGAGAGAGAGAGAGAGAGAAAACAATATACTAAGTGGGATCAAATAGTATCAACACTAAAGATTTTTTTTTTTAGTCATGAGACTGTCAGTTAGTACTAATCTTTAGTTTCAATGTATTTTTTTTTAAGAAAAAGGGAGATTTTACAGGTGTGGAAATATATATACATATATATATGAGGAAAAGGGGGGTGGAATGAATCCGACAGAATGAGGTAAAATATAAGGAAGAAAGAACAAAACTCAGACAAAAATGTGTAATATATTTCGCTGGAGTTTGAACTCGGCTCCTTCAGCTTTTATTGAATTATCAGGATCATACCCCCTTCTATAAAACACTTGTATGATCCTGATAATTCAATAAAAGCTGAAGAAGCCGAGTTCCAAACTCCAGCAAAATATACTACACATTTTTGTCTGAGTTTTGCTCTTTCATTCCTCATATTTTACCTCATATATATGTGTGTGTGTGTGTGAAGAGAGAGAAAATAGAACAATTTACAAGGTGTGATAAAAGTTATAGATACTGAAGCTTTATTTTAGGATTACAGTTGAATTCAGGGTCGGTTTAGCTTTGTCAGTAAAGCAACTGCCTAGAAATCACAAGGTTCAGGGTTTAATACTTGTCTTCATCAACTTAGTGCATGATTAGCACAGCTTGGGTAATCTTAATCTGTGCAATAAAGTACGGAGTTGACGGTATACTCCTTGGACTTTATTTTTTATTTCTTATACTAGTACAAAATAAAATAGATTTTTGTAACATATTGGGTGAGAGTTAAAAATTCAATGTCAGCGAGTTTGTACCCTAAGTAAGTAAAATCATCACATTCATTAAAGGGTTAAAAAATAAAACAATTTGAAATGTAAACTTTAAATATGTATTAAAATAAAACAAACTATATATAGATATATAATACCAGTCATGTATTTATTAAAACTTGTTTTAAAAAACAATGAGGACTGTCTAATGCTGCATGTTCAAATTTTTAGTGTATCTATTCTATGTTATGACAATTCTGGGTTATGTGACATAAGCAGTGACGTCATTTTTGTTACAGACAAAAACCTGAAGTGAATCTCCATTATTGATAGATTTCTTGGATAATGATATTGTAGGATTTAGATGGAAACACAAATTAGTACTCAGCTGTATTGCAAGTTGAGTCTACTCTGAGAATACCAGAGTGAATTGGTAGGTGCTTTATATAGCAGGCTGGTATGCTCCATTATGCAGCTTGGACAAGCTTATTCTGTGGGTTTTGGTGTTGATACTTTGATTGATATATACCCATCACATCATTATGTTATGGGAGTTTGTACAGGGTCTGTATTTGGCTACAACCAGCCTGCCTTTGTCTGCCAACCAGACACTAGCTTGGAACCTTCTCGCCAAAGGTGAGTATAAGATATTGACTCTACAGACATGAACATAACAAATTTAATAAAAATTATCATAATTCAATGGTACAAGTTTTTTCAAATCTGTTTAGTTTTTTAATGTAACGCTCAGAGTTTTATGATTGTAAACATGAACACTCCTTATTTAAATGTTAAATTCATAAAAATGATTCTTTTTTAAATCTTATCTAAGATCATAACATTGTCATTTGCTTAACCCAGCATATTTTCAGGATAGCCCACATCAGCCTACAGTACAGCACTGACAGAAAGGCCACAGTCAAGGGATGGGTATGCTGAGTTAAACACCTGTCAAATACTCCAACACACTGACATGTTTAAATAAAACTACAAACAGTAGCCAAGCTGAATCCACCATGAAGTCTATTTCACTTTATTCAGAAATGGGAGAGACTTTTGCCCTTTGTGATTATATATATATATATATATATATATATATATATATATATATACATACATATTCATGATGTTGTTGGTTGATGTTGAGTCCATGTATGCTTCTTTATAAATGGATTTATTTGTGTATCAATTTTGTTCTTCTGAACGTTTTCTGTGATATCAGGAAGCATAGGAAATGTATAAGTGAACAAAAAGAAAGTTCCAATATTTAACCATTGTTTTGTCCCTGCTTTGCTTTTTTTCAATATTTTGGGTGACATTCACCCTTTATGAAGGTATTTTTTGAAAATTGACTATATATACACACACTACCAACCAACCCACCATGAGCATTTATTATTGCAGATCAAATAATTGGTTTTTAAGTTTTAAGCTGTGTTTTGGGTCATCACTTTATTTGAATTTTATATAAGGGATTGTATGTACACAATAGTTGAATTTATTTATCCAAATATGTAAAATTGGCCTTCATTATGAACTAAGAGAAACAATTCAGGGTGGTTCCAAACTTTTGGTCGGTAGTGTATATATATTATATAACACTCCTTTCTAAGTCTGTAATCTTTGATGTCTCTTGCATGTTGATTTTCTTGCATAGACTTTGGATTCAGCTTTCTCAGTGTTTAGTATAACTGGTGGTCATCTTTGACAACTGACTTGTCAGTGGTGGACGTAAATATTAAAAACTTGTACAACATAAATCTTTGCTATAATCTGTTTGTTGTATGAAACTCTGGTTTTTACACAATAGAACTCAATGTTATATTCCAAAATGAAGGACAGCACAGTCATATATCGATATATGCATATACAAATACATACAGATATCCCTGATCCCTATCAATATTTTCTCGGTTCACTGCTGAGCTCAGACACGGGGAATAATGGACCTTACTTTTGGCATGCTGACCAATCAATAACATGTTGGCAGGGGGTTTGATTTCAGAATTTTCTTTTCTCAGAAATTTCAAAAATGAAAAATTTAATAATGCATTAATATAGTTAAATGAAAAGGATCTTTGTCTTGGAGTAATGGTTAACAAACTAGAACCATTAACATGCTTGTGGATTTGTTTGTTTTGTTTTATGGCATATCAACCACGATGGGTCATTGAAACATTCATAGTGATAGTTTTGAAGAAATTATTTTAAAATTCATTTTTGTTGGTAAACAAATTTAATATTTAACCCATAGATGGGGCAGGTTTTGTTGTACCTGGGTGTATAAGTACAATAGAGTGATCTGCTCCTGTGTCTAGGGTGACAAGGACAGAGTATAAACAAACAAACAACCATGGAAGCGGCCATTTGCAGTTCGACTCTTCACCTCAGATCATGTCTTTCGTACTTTATACTGGGATTCTTAGACTTGTAGCTTTGCATGAAATTTGTTCAGTAAATATTTACCCAGCTCCTCCACTATGAGCGGGATGTGACAAAAGGTAATTTTTTTAAGTGAAGTAAAGCTGGTTTGAATTTAGTCTTCTTTCTCCTAGACTAGTTGCATTACCAAAGCTAGAGAACATGATCTGCCTTACTATTTGAGGAAAAGAGATGGGTTAACACCTTTCCAAAGGATATTAGTGAAAATTGGATTGTAAATAGCTTCATCCAGTATTTGAACTCGGGTAGCTGGCTTCATTTGCAATGATGATAACCATTACACTAAGCATGCCTCCTGAAATTTGTTGAGTAGCAGTGTGTTTCTAGTTGAGGGAGAAACAGGAAATTCATATGGTTGTATAGTTTGTTGTTTCAACTGTTTTTGATTGTTGTATTATATAAGGAGAGCATCAACCACTACTCTAATCAGGCATTTAGGTCAGTGAATGTACACCAAATTCACAGTGTAATCATGGATATTTACATTCAATTATTAATTTGATCCTAAGGATTTTTAAATATTAATTTATTATCATGTCTACTCATGTGACATGTCATCCACAAATCATGTATATATTGAGAGCAAGAGTTGAAGATGCCAGACAAATTGAAGGAAGCAGGGCCAGATGGACAGTTTAAGATCAATAAATATTGAATATTGGTAAGTTCAAAGAAAACAAGACAGAGATGAAGACCCAGACATTAAATGAAACATAACTTTGCAACTTTTATATATATATATTGTTTTTGGAAAACTTTCTGATGATATATATATATATATATATATATATATATATATATATATTCATTCTACATTATCAGAACGTTTTCCATTACTTCTTTTGTGTCATATCAACTAATTTTAAAACTTTTTCCTTCATACAAACTTTTCAAGGTTGAAACTAGTTGAGAACAATTTAAAAAAATAGATAACTACAAAGAAATATTTCTATTTGTTTTATCAGATTTGTTTATATATATATATATATATATTATATATATATATATATATATATGTGTGTGTGTGTGTGTGTGTATATATATAGCCTTATATTTATATCAGTATTATGGCTATTTTTCTTATTCCAGCATTCCAAGAAGTACTCTACGGATTTATATAAAAAAAAAGTTTTACTGAATCCCCTTTCTATAGAAACTTGTATAACCATAAACCCAGTTTAAGATAATGAGTCCTCACCTGAATATGCTCAAATCACCGCTATACTTTTGCCCATCCTACAAAGAGTAAATTGATTAAAAGGGATCCAGAGTCAACAATTTCCCACAGTACACAGGTTTCCTTTGGTTAACGATATGGCTTACTAGTTTAAGAAATTAGTTATTTGATTTTGAACTGTGTGGTATGTTATTTCAACTTTCCAATGATGTTATTATCTCATCATACAATTCAAATTAACATCCCTGAATTAACAATTAAATATCAAAATCTTAGACACTGACTTCTCACATAAATTTTATGGCAATTCTATTCTCATATGTGTTCAGTATCATATTACCAGTTAATTCAAATCTAATATCATTGAATTAATGTTCCATTACTGGAATGTTGTGAATGCAACAAAGTCTTATACAAGGTGGCTGCATCTTGATCTTATATCCCCAAAATGTGATGAAAAATCAACAAAGTCTGGTGGTATTGTAAGATACAGCTGGCATGCTCTGATTTGGCTTGATTTCTTTGTTTAATGGCATATTAATCTTTATGGGTTATTTGATGCTAAAGCCATCTTTGTAGAAAAACAGTAGTGGTACTATTTAACCCATAATTGGGGGGATAAGGGGTTCATTCCTTTCCCAAGGGTATTAGTTCAAAAGTAAATGTAATAGCATGATCGAAGTTAAAACTCATTTACTCTGATATCACAGTCCAGCATGCTAGCCACTATGCCATGGGGACTCCCCAGGCATGCTCTGGGTCCATGGTAATAATGCACTAGTGCTGAAAGTATACCCAAACCCAGAATCATCATCTGATAAAGACTGTGGGCTATGCATCTGTTATTTTTTTTGGCAGTATGTGTATATAATATTATACACACACACAGATATATATATATATATATATATATATATGCCTTTTACTCTAGTAATAGATGATAAATAACTTACATGAAAATATAATATTCCCAATCATCAGAGGATTACATTTTGAATATTATTTTAGTACAGTAACTATTTTCCCTGTTTATGTTTCATGATGTATGTATTTACCCCACCCTGCTGCCACAGGCAGGATGTAACACAAGGTCATTTTTTTTCCTTCTACTAGACTGATTACCTTACCAAGGCTAAAGAACCTAGTCTGCACTATTTACCCATAGCTAGGGGGTGGTGTAGAGAAGAGATGGGTTCATGCCTTTCCCAAGAGCATTACTATGAAGTGTAATGCAAATAGCTATCTCCAGGATTTGAACTTTGGTTGCTGAGGATAACTGTTACACTAAACAATTTTCAATATTTGAAGATGTAGTTCATTTAAATATTTACATTTTTTTCACTAAACCACTTTCTACAGAAACTTTGGTATGATCTTAAACCCAGTTTAGAATAATATTTTGTTAGAATAAGTATCAAATTATGAGGGTTGAAAAGTTCAGAGGCTGACCAAATGATGTTTATTTTTCAACATTATTCCCCTTGGAGTCAACACATGACTTTATTTGGTACTTTGATCCTATTGGTGAAAACCCCATCAACATAAACTGTGCAGTCCACCCTTGTAGATATATAATTATATGTCATACACAATGTATAGACAGGGTATACAGGTCCATCATGGTGTAATGATAAGTATGCTAGTCACTCACATGCATTACTACTGAATAGTGAGTTCAATCATCGCTGGATGTCCCATACTTGTGACCTTGTGTCACATGATACCCATGGCAAACAATATGCCTACTCTATGTATAGACACTATTTGCAAATGTTTTATGTCATTATGTGAGTATGAAATAACACAGTCAGCAATTTCTATTGTACTTTACTAGATACACTCATTTCTGTACAAAGTTTTCTAATAATAGATAATGTTATTCTCAGGGGGAAATAACGGTCAAAAAAACAAACTAGTACATTTAATTTTAAATTTGTTTAAAAAAAATATATATATATTGTATTTATTTAAAGTCATTATTAGTCAGAATTGTTAATATTTTATACTGTTAGTTTTAGCATTTTATTATTTTTTAAGATTCTACTTGAGTTGAATATTATCTCTGAAATTGAAGAAAATAAATACAAATTCAATTTTTTATGGGGTAGGCATTGTAGATTGTTGTTTAATATTATAATATTATTTTTTCAGTATTTTTTGTTATACATTTTAAATAATGAAACTGATTACTAAATAGAAAGTGGTCTACTTTTTATTAAAAATATAAATATTGTCTGTTTTCGCGGTTAGTTTACTAACTGACACGTGGTGTGTGATAACTTTAAAACATCTGCAGCAGACTGCGAATTTAGGATCGTAAATTTTTACCATATTCTACCAAATAGATGTTAGTGGAATATGAAAATGAAGACCTATGTATATATTTTTAATTTCTAAATTTCAGTATAGGACTGGCTTAGCAATACTTTGTTGATTAATACATTCCTTAAATTGATTAACAAAAAATTCAAACATTTAAGAATTTTCAACCAATATTATTATTGAATTTTTTTACTATTATTTTCTATAGTCTTAAATCTTAGCTGTTTTTTTATTTATTGTAACTCACTTGAATAATTGTGATAAAAAAAAAGTGACTAAATATTAAGATGTAAGAACATAATCAAAAATTAACAATAACACTTGACAATACTTCATCTAAAAAATAAAGAACTTTAAAAATATTGTATTCTTATCCATAATCTTTATTTACCATGTACTTTATTTTATTTATTTCAAATTTTAAAAAAATTAACAGAAATAAATAAAAAAATGATGAAAACCTTTCTATTTTTGTCACAGATACTTGAATTCATTTTCTAAAAATTCAAATTCTTGCTTTTTTTATTATCTTTAGTATACTTTATATCAGTTACTTACACTGATTACTGTGATAGAAGATACATGAAAAAAAAAATAAACAGAGATGTTTCTTTTTTTCAACTTTTTAGACAAGTGTTATCCCATCTTCTGACAGCTGTGTAAAATCATGCCACATAGCTTTTCCTTATACATTTCTCACATTTCTTCTTACATTAGAAAAATATTTATTGATTTTCTTTCTTTAATATTTTTCCACTCACTGATCTATGATGTGACAGCTCTATAGTGTTGCTAACATTATTTGAAAGACTGTTTTTCAGAACTATGCTGATAACAAGTGTTGGAATAAAAGAAACTTTATCCGAGGAGAGAAAAGTTGACTCAATCACTTTGACTGCGCTAATGTGTTTGCTATCCTTACATGGTTAATGTAGGAGCTAAGGGGGTGCTCAAAACCCCTAGGGGTGCTAGAAAGGTCTGTCAAAGAACAGTATATTCATATCCCTAGCATGGCTGATGTTTGGGATGTGGAGAAAAGTATGCCTCTATCTTGTAATAGCTGTTACATTTGTATATATTTTGTATATGTATTTCATGCATTAAATGCAACAACTTAAGTAGGGAGGGGGCATGAATAGTTAAATCACATAATGTTACATAATTCATAGGTAGCTTATGAATTATGTACATACTGTAGTTAGATAAATTTAGAATCAGAGTTCGTTAGATTCAAAATAACAGGGGTTAAGTGGAAAATTACTTAGCCATTAGCATTATTGGCAGGTAATAACCTTTTACTTGACCCCTTGAAAAATATGCCAGTAGAAGTGCGAGAAAGAAGTTTTAGTTTTAAAGAAGTCAGTTGAGACCAGAAATTCAGAGTGAGTGGACGCAAAAGTCTGTCTCACCAAGATGTCTATCCTCATCCCACAGTCGAATCTTGGGCTGGGGTTGTTCAATAAAAGATTATAGAAAAAACAATGAAGTCTTGTTGATTGATTAAAATAAGAATGCACATACTCCACTCTGCCATGAGCAGGAGGTGACACATGGTTAAATTTTAAGTGCAGTGAGGTTGAGTCTTCTTTCTCCTAGATTACCAGTCTTCTAGATTTCCTTACAGCTAAGAAGGAGAACAGATAGATTCATGCCCTACCAAGAAGCATTTTTCTTACAGCTAGGAAGGATTACCAGTCTTCCTTGTTATTTACTTACAGCTAGGATGGAGAACAGATAGATTCATGACTTACCTAAGAGCATTTTCTAGATGTAATATAGATTATGTAAATACTAATTTTTAGCTGATATGAACTGACTAAAAAGTTGAACAAATGTTAAATTTGAGTTAAATTTAGCTGCTACAAATTTCAAAAAAGCAATTGCATATTTATACATTTCAAGATGTTCATAGCCCAAAGTTGTGTGATGTAATGAATAGTTTTAATTACTAAATATGCAAACTGTTTAAATTTAAATATAAATTAACACCACAATGTGTTATTGATACCTCAGATAATAGTTTTCTTCTTTCATGTCAGTTGTAATTATGGATTTTTTTTCATTTTATATTTTATAAAAGATAAAACAGAGTGAGACAAGTTTAATTAAAATCAGTATATTGTATAATTCTTTTATGCAAAGGTTATATATTTAAAGTTCAACCAATGTTTTGTTTTATCATAGACTCACATAAGCAAACATAGATACACACAGAGGGAAAGCAGAAGACAGATACAAATATACAGACACACACACACACCCACACACACTCACAGATTATATATATATATATATATATATATATATATATATATATATATATATATATATGAGAGAAATAGACAGCAAGAACTCTAATATTTGGTGGTTTTCATGAGTTGCAAGCAGTGAAAAAGCTTAATAATCACTTGGTTAATTAATTATTTTTCATCAACAGATAATTACACTAACCACCGAAGGTACATTTCAGACTTATTGTCTTGACCAAAATAAAATACATTGCTCCAATGAAGGACAAAGGAAATTCTCTAAAATAGTCATTCAATCTCATGGGGTTCATTCTTACATCTTACAACCCATCTGGAAGAGTAGGAAAAATCTCTGAGGGTCAAGGATACCAAACATTGTGGTAGGTAAAACAAAAAGAAATCAGTCTGAAAGTGACCAGTTTACAATGTTCATTCTGTTTGGTGACGATGCCAGTTATCGCCAGAGATTGTGTCACTTAAGGTCACATCCCAAATAAGAAACTTGTCACCTCATAACAGAAAAATGGTCTCTTTCTCAATTGATTTCCTACTATAAGCCTTCCTAAAATCTACTTTAATTTTAAGTAAGCAAAAGGAGAGGCTTGAACATCTGTGTTTTTTAATTCATTCAAATCTTTGCAAGGCTGTTGAGAATTCTTTGGTCAAATGAAAAAAAGATATTTCTTTTATAAGACGGGTACAACTGATTTGAATTCAGAATTTTTCCTTCTAGGTTGCCTTAACAAGGCCAAAGAACCCAGTCTGTCCAATAAATGGAGGAAGAACAAATGAATTCATGTGTGAAGTGAAATGCAAACAGCTTCGTTCAGAATCTAAAACTTAAGGTGCCGATTCTGTTTCCTACAATGATGACCATTAGATATAAGATTTTTTATAGGATTGGGGTCAAGTGAATTTCTTGGCTGTCTATTAATTCTATCTTTTTTGGAAAATGTTTAACTTTTCTAACTTATCTTCTTGGAAAATTCAAGATTTGTCTAACTTGTGTGACTCTAAACAGGGTCTATCTAGCTATTTATTAAATCTATTTTTTAAAGTTCTTCCAACTTGTGGTTCCAAATGGTGGTCCCATCTGTTTCTTCATTAATGAGTAAGCCATCAGATTCCATAAAAACTCAGACATTTATATTTGTAAACAGTTTATTTGACATGCACAATTGATATTGAAAATGTCAAGAATATATAAATTTATATAACTGTCAATTCTATCAAGAATATTATACATGCAGGATATCTAATTGCAAAAAAAATGTAAGTTTTATTGAGAAACATCCATATAAGAATAGATTATGTATTAATACTCTTTATTGTCATTGTGAAAGCTTGTAATAGATATAATTTGTATCTTCATATTTAAAAGAGAAGGATGTTTTTTTTATTACCACAGAAAGCAAAGGTAGTTAGAGTGCTAAGAAAGGCAAAGTAAATATTAAAGAAAAAGGTTGTTGGAATAGAAAAAGGAACATTCTCTAAAATAAAGCTGCAGCCATAAATAAAACTGTTCTTCTTTTTCCTGAATAACAGGTCTGCATCCAGAGAATAGGCTAAGTGATATTAACACTTTGTGATACATGGATGATAAAAAGATCACTGCCTTTATTTCCCCTCAAACCAGACATTGGTAAATTAAAGAGTACATTTTGAAACTACCTAAATATTTTTTCCATCTGCCACAAAATATTTTGATTGTTTTATTAAACTATCTGAATATGTCCTTTATCTATCTCAGTCTATTCATATCTATCTATCAGTCTATCTATCCACACATTCACACGCACACCCATTATATATATATATATATAGCTTTTTGATTTTTGAATGAGTCCCCAGAGAAATTTGTGAGTCCCAACTAAAGATGTCTAATTCCTACCTTGTAATTTATCTTGTGTAATTCATTTCTAAGAAACCATAGACATGTATTTAGATAGCTTGAAATGGTGTGGGAAGAAAAAAAGAAAAACACTAGGAAGCATGGACACGATTTTACTGCATGCTTTTAGATTTTTGTGCATCAGGGATGCAGGATACATACCTATCAGCATCTCTCTCTCTCTCTCTCTCTCTATTATATATATATATATATATATATATATATATATATATATATAATATAATATAATGAAGGACAACAAAATACAAAAAAATTATTCATATAAAGATTCTTCAATGCTTTAATAGCAAAGTGGTTTAAAAACTGAATATTGTTAAAATCAAAACAAAAAAAAACAGTTACATCTTACTGTAATTTCTTCCATGTACTCTAAAGATATATGAGGTCTGTACCACAAAGTGAAATATCTTAAGTGGTTGTGCAGCCTTGATATAAACTTAGCAACCAGGATATTATTGCACATCCATAGATACTCTCCTGTGAGATTATACAGTTAATAGTGAGATGCTTTTCAGTGAGCTTGTGTATAGTATACCTGTTACATAAATAATAACCTATTCTGACCGAATCAGATGTGAAGGAGTAAGACCCTTTCAAAAGGGGAGTCTTTCATATGACATTAAACTGCATCTGGTAGTGATATGAATATCTACGGACATGTGCGCAATTTTGGAATAAAAATATTTAAATAGATTCATTCTTGAATAAAACATAGCTTCAATCGCTAGATAAAAGCATAAAATTAATCACAATCAAAAGAAAAAAATGCATACTTTTCCAATCAAACCAGTTTTAAAAGTTTGAACTAACTTATTTGTTAAATTTAAAAAAAAAAAGCATTTTTTTAAAATTCTGCCATTATCAATGACCAGACAAAAAATTGATTTTAAATATTTCCAAATCAATTAATCTAAATAGAAACTATTTATAAAACAAAATTGTTTCATTTAATTGTAAATTACCTGAATTTAAAAAAAAGAATTCTATTAACCTTAAAATAGAAAGAAAATACATCAATTTGATATGACTTATTGGCTCCTGCAAATGTAAACAAATGTAAAATTCACTGGCAGTGATCATCTTTTTAGAAATATGGAAGACCAAAATAACGTTCATCTGTTTTTGATTTATAACCTATCTACAACTTTTTTAAAAATCGTGTAATCATTTAAAAAAAATTTTTCTACAGTTTTTGCATAAACAAAATAATTTAATTTTTCTTATAAAAAATCATTACAAAATCAGCTAAAACTCTACAAAACATTGAAATCCCTACTAAAAACCTAAATCTTCAACCAACAAAATTTCTGCAAACAAAGTAAATCACTACAAGCCATCTAAAACTTTACTAATCATCTAAATCTTGAACCAACAAAATCTCTATATTATAAGTAAAATTATACAGAACCCTCCATTTTTTAGACAAGAAGTTATCATTGACAAATTCACATTAAAAATATTCAATTTACAGTTTAAAGGGTTAAAAAATACAGCTAAATACTGTAATACCTTTGAGCTATGATTGATAATTTGTAACTGAATAGAATTTCAATTTTGCTTATTTATTTGTGAAATCTTAAAGTTCATACTAGATTTGATAAGATTGATTGATTTTACATAACATCTAAACCGCCCTGTCGGCTGGGGTGTTAGAATGCACCGACTGCACCTCTGCAGAGGGGTAAGACTCCCCCAATGGGGCCACCTGTTGGCCATGAGTGGCGACCCGTGATGCTTAAGGATAGAACCTAGGTGATTGAGCAGTCCATGACTTGCAATACTCCACTTTGGCCCTTTCTTGCGCTAGACGGGCAGTTAGAGAGGCCCCCTCCCATCAATTGGCTGGTCACATCAAGCCCTAGCACCTATATGATTGCCCCAACCCTATTACCCTTATGGCAAGCCCCAACCCTTTTTATTATATGGGTGCTAGAAGGCAGTGGCTGAGGGTCTACATGTCCTGGGAATGACGTTAAACTCTATCTTCCAGTTTTTAAGGTTTGGGGAATGTGGAGCGCCTCTTCATCACCATTGCTCCCTGGTCCACTCTGACCCGGAGTGGTAGTACCTGTTAGGGTCCCATCTATGGGTTAAATAGAAAAATGTATTTATAAAAAAAAATAAGTATCCATTAAGAATGACTTTATTTCAAAACTTTATTGGCATTAAATGACCCACTGAGGTTTATATGCCGTAAAACCAAACTAATAACATCCAAAATAAATTTTTCTAAATAAGATATTTTAACTTTATTTTGGAAAATTTTATAAACTTAGTCAACTCCCTGATATGAAAATAGAAAGCAATTTTGTTTGCTGCTGGCAAATTGAAGTTTCATAAAATGACATTTGATTTAAACTTTATGTCTTTTGCTGTAATGTATTTCATACAAACATTAAGCAATGAAGGTCTTTTGAAAAAAAAAAAGCAGCAGGAGCTGCATTTCCTACTGTCAATGTAATTTCAAATTTATTTTTTCACGTATGCTTTGACAATCAATGGAGCAGAAAAATCACAATACAAAAGTTGGAAACAGTTATGAATCTAACAAAGAAAAGTAACAGATCTTGAACTTTTCTTATTTATTCATGCACACATGTATGTCAAAGAGTATATATATATATATATATATATATACATATATATATATACGCATACACCCACACATATTATATAACTCCAAGGCATGTTCAAAAAGTATCAAGGATGAAGTTATATTTACCAAAACAGAAATGAGCAATGAATAAAACTTTAACGTTTTTCAGAATTGTCTCCTTGGCATTCAACATACTTATCTTAGTAAGTTTTCTATTTTTTAAAGCAGATTTGAAACTCATGTGAAGCTGCACTGTAGAATTTTTTAATGCTTTCCATGTTCTTACTTTTGAGATACATTTTCAGTTTATAAAACAAGATAAAGCTAGGTGGTGGCAGGACTGATGAGTATAGACAGTACTGCACTTGTACAAGCCTGTGTTTCACCAAAAACACTTTTTAAAAAACTGACACTGATTCTACTCAATGTTTAGCAGTTGTTACTTTATAATTTTCACAGCTGTGTACACTTCTCCATTTAAATTTTAGAATTAAAGGAATTTTAATTTTCAGTCTCAATACTTTTTGATCACACTTTGTGCTTGTTAAAAGTACATTTTCTTTTTTCCAAAGGTATACATTTGATGAATGAATATATATGAATAAGTTTAATGTTCTCAGTATAAAACTAAACTGTATCCAGTTGTGAGTTCTGGAGAGGTTGGAATACCCTATTATAGCCATTACTACATATTATTTTAACTGTATTTTGACTCACCCTAGTAATTATGGACATATATTCCTGTCTGATTTTTGTTCAGATATATATATATATATGCAAAGTATAAAATACAGTCTATACTTTGTCACTTCTGATGACCAAAGATTTGCAAGTGGCATTCTTTGGCCTTTGCTGACATTCAAGAATGAGATCACCTTTCCAAAAATCTAAATGTGGCACAGTAAATACAGTGCACAAAAATTCTTCACAGTTGCCTCAAAAAATAAAAAATAAAATAAATTAATAAATGTAAGAGACCAAACATAAAAAAATTCATACTTGCAAAAAAATATTTAGGGAACAAATCAATAGTTTTATCTTCTCTTAAAACATTTCATAGATAAGACAGAGGATTTACTTACTCAGCCAGAATCTGGTACAAAATCTAAAACTGAGATGTTCTTAAAGGATTTTCCAGTGCCAGGCTCCCAATGGGGATTTTGATCAGCATGTCATTTAAAAAAAAAATTGTATTGAGAAACTGAAAATAATCTGGATTCAGTGACTAACTCAAATCTAATGTTGCCAGCAAGTATATCCAATTTTTTTTTTCTTTTTGTTTTTTTTATAGAGCTTTTTCTATGTGCTTCACTTGGAGATGGGAGATGGCATAATCGTTAGCAGAGCAGAGAGTGAAACCAGTGAACTGAATTCATATTTCTGTTGAGTCCATTAGTATTTAGTCTGCACTAGTGCTCTTGAGAAAGGCATGAATCTGCTCTTCCCTCTAAACCTGGAAGTACATAATATGGCAGTTGGAACTAATCATCCAGTTAATCTAAGAGAAGGATACTCTAATGGAAATAAAAAAGCTAAAATGATTACCCTATCCCAAAATAAGGCAAGGAGATTAGTTAGCTATGCAGTCGGAATAAAAATAATGCCTATCAAATGTTGAATGAGCAAGAAGAACCAATGGCTAGGTTAAATGATGAAAACATTGTGGAGAAGGAGACAGTAAAACCAATCCACTATCCCTCACAAAAACAATGATGTTAATGCATAGATATTTCTCTGAATTTTTGAGATGAGGCTTGATAATTAGTATTATTTAGATTATTTGTACTATTGTCCTCATCTTTATTGTTACCTGTACAATGTTTCGGCCAATGTGCCCTCCAGCCTTATTCAGGTATTTCTTGTCGGACTCAGGCACTTTCTTGGACAGCTCCCGAGTTCGAAAAGAAGGTTATTGATTTCGAAAAGAAGGCTCCCAAGTCTGACAAGAAATACCTGAAGATGGCTGGAGGGCACATCGGCCAAAATATTGTACAGGTGGCAATGAAGATAAGGACAATAGTCTGAATGATCCAAATAATATTAATGCACAGATGAAGAAAGCTTATAATTGCTCATATCCTGAAGAGACATGAATCATAGACAGATATAGACTACTCTTGCAGAAAGAATAAAATAAGTAATAGTTTTCACACAGATATGTTTTCAGATGTTCTCGTGTGCACACAAACCAGCAAAAACCTACATCAATCAGCTCTATACAGATTCTGTATGTTGTGCGAGACACCTGCTAGGTTCAATAACTGATAGGGAGGCGTAGCAAGAGAGAGTAATGAGAATCTGTGCTGTCAGTGCAACCTGATGATGATTAATCTAAAACACAAAATATGTACATACACATTATATAACTAAAAGAGATTATTTACAATACCATATGTAGCAAGAGTGGAGACTTGCCTCGTGGAGCAAAAGTGGGCATGAACCTTTCTGGCATGCGGGATGAGTGGAAAAGTAAAATATGGCTGCTTTGGTATGAAAATTTAAATAAGCACAATCTCGAAGCTTGAAGACATGGTGGCAGTAAAACTGCTCGTCTGCAAATCTCAGATCACTGTACATAAAATCCAAGCACAACTGAGAAGGGGCAAAATGTTTTGAAGCAGTGAAGGAGTTGTATGTGGAGAACTGCTAGAATATATATATATATATATATATATATATATATATAAAGAAAATTTGAAAAAACAAGTGTTCCGAAAATGGGATGAATTTAATTATCGATGTTTAAAACATTTCGGTTACATTGAACCTTCATCAGGATGTCTCTTGGGGTGAAGAAAATGATGGATGTTTTTATATGTGACAGGAGATGAAAATCTTTTTAGTTATGTAACTGTATTTGATCAGCGTTTTATTTTTGAAAGGCAAGTCGCGATCTACTCACGCGAAGGTGTCATGACGCGTGACGCAACTCGAAGAAATGCAAAAGACGAGAAAAAGTATTAATGGACTGATTATTTTTAAGAGAACATAGGGAAACAAAGTGGGAATGATAACTAAATAAATAATTAAATGAAGCCTGGTATTTAGTAATTATTTAACACTATTTAACTAGAAATGGAGATATAATAAATAATACATGTCGGTTATTAAGGGAACAAAGTCGGAATGATAACTAAATAAATAATTAAATGAAGTCTGGTATTTTGTATATATATATATATATATATATATATATCAGAAAATGCAACAATTTCATTTTATCATCAGTTGAATGGGATAGGATTTCCCAAAATATAGCAAACAATTTATTGATTTCTGATATTTCATTTCAAACAGCCTTTAATTTTAAGAACATTATATTTTTTTCAACACTTACTTTTAGTTATTTACATTAGTTAGATATATAGTCCATTCCATTTTCATCAATTTTATATAAGAAGCATACATGGAACTTACCCTTCAATTTGTGTATATATATATATATATATATATATATATATATATATATGAGGGCAAGTCAAAAAGTAAAGCTATTTTCTTTATTTCATGTGAAGTTTTCATAAAACTAAGGCCTACATTGAGACCCTAACAATACTCAGAGCAAGAATCCGACGAGTAAGACCCAACGTGTTAATTGACAATGTTCTCCTTCTGCATGACAATGCTCAAGCACACACAAGCATCAAGACAAGGGAGAAAATTGCCTCAATCGAGTGGACAACTTTACTGCATCCTCCATACTCACCAGATTTAGTGCCTTCAGACTATCATCTCTTCAGCCCCATGAAAGAGGGTTTGAGAAGCAAACATTGTTCCAGTGACGAGGAAGTGAAATCTGTAGTGAGGAAGTGGCTCAAAGAACAATCATAATTTTATGGGGCAGGGATACATGCTCTCACTTGAAGGTGGAACATTGCTATTGAAAGAAATGGTGACTATGTGGAGAAGTACGGATGGGATCCACAGAGGACCGGCTTTATTTTGATGTATGATACATGTTCCTGTGTTGGTAATTGTACCTGACCTAAACAAAATGGCATTACTTTTTAACTCACCCTCATAGTTGGAGGCCTATTGCATAACAGTTATCTTCGGAAATGGCCTTGGCAAGCCTAATTCAAATCCTATATAGAGCTGTTTACATTCCACTTTCACACTAATACCCTTGGTAAAGACTCAGATCTCTCTCTTATCCAGCCAGCTATTACTAAATATTAAGGCAAACTAGACTCCTTAGTCTTATAAGGCAACTGGTCTAGAAAAAAAAAAACATTGAATCCAAAACCATAAAAATCTACTTGTGACTGTGGCCCTCAAAGGCACAGAATATATTTGGATGCATGTGTGTATATATAAATATATATATATATATACATATATATGTGTGTGTGTATATGTTTTGATTATATGTCTAGGTATTTAGAAGAATAGAGAAAAATATGTTCATATCCAATGTATCCAAGCAAAATAGATATAAACTTTTAAAAATATAATGTATGAAACTTATATCAGAACAACTATGCTGAGATATGAGACAAAAGTATTGAGAATATGGCATTTTTTGGCTTCTTACCTGAGGAGACCACAAACGTGTAAGCAAATTATAGAGAAATCTATTAACCCAGAAACTAAAAAGAAGAATCAGTGAAAAATCTACAAATTTGCCAACTCAGAAATATATTTTACCTGCAGCATTAAAAATCAGTAATAAAAGATAAAATTTGAAGTATGAAAGAATAAACTTTTCGTCTAATAAGCAATGAAATTTTCAGTTGAGTTTCTGAAAATAAACAGCTGTTATCTGTATTTTTAGAAATTATTAGTCATATTTTATTATTTCAAGGAATGGTTTAGGCAGAAAATGTAAGTACTTTCAAAGAGGATCCAAAAAAGAAAAAAGAAGATTCAATGAAATGTACATTACACACCTCAAAACCCAGGTAGCCACCTTTCTGTTTTGCTTTCATACATTTTTAAACAATATTATGAGTATTATGAGAACAACATATATGTGTGTGTGTATGTGTGTGTTTCTTTTTTTTTTTTACTTTCTTTTTCTATATACTTATCATCATGGCTTGGCTTTGTGAACAAAGATGGGGTGGTCTACATTGACTGCAAGCATGTTTATGGCTTATAAAGCTAATGTGGGAAAGGCAAGTATGGTTGCAGTGGCTGCAGCTTTGGTCAGGAGTGGATAAGTCCCTTTTTTTTTTCTTTTTGTATATATATACTAGCAACATACCTCTAAGAAAAATGAGAGTATCATACATATACCCATGATATACTTAACTAATTTTCTAGCTATCTATTATGTAAGAAATTCTGTTTAATAAAACTGGAATTATTTACAATTCAAATAAGTTCAATCAAATAACTTACTTTGAAAAGTAATACTCTGACCAAAACTTTATTTCTCTAGCCACCACTTTATAAGTTGCTCAGCTGTGCCCATGTGTGGATTTAAATTTTAAGATTTAATGACTCAGTTTCAATACTTATTCATCACACCATAATGCATGCATTGTTCATGATTATATATCAGATACTAGTGAAAATATCAGTAGTTTTTGGATAAATAACCCAAGACTTAGATTTTCTTTATATTATATTTTATTTAGAAATCCCCATCCAGACTAATTGTGCAGAGTGGGAGTATGGCCCCACTGAGAGCATGCTGATCATGACTTGCAATCTCTGTGGCTTGCACAGTACTGATCTAACTCTTTCAAATCAAAACCAGAAGAGCCTTTGTTTCTCATTTCTCTACTAATTCTCACAGTATCTACCGGAAAAGGGGTTAACACAAGGTTAACATGTGCCAATCAATCTTGCATGATATCGTCACATACTCCCACTCCAAAAAAACTGCTAGCCGTAATTTCTAACAGCTATTTTGATTTCTACACTAACCCTACATAATTGTTAGGATACTAACAATTATGGAACATTAACAATTTATGTTTATTTATAAAAAAAGAAAACAGAATGGTAATATTAGCTATGAAAAAGTTGTATGTCTAGTCCAGGGCTGTGGAGTCAGAACATAAAACCTTTGACTATGACTCCCCTATTTTTAGCACCTTTGACTCCTCTTTATGTAATTAAATGAGGTAGGTTGATTGGTTGGTTGAATTTTAACCCTCAGAGATGCAGTGTATTCTAAAGCCCCAGCCAACAGGGCTGAATTAATTGATTATGGCCTACAAATCTCATAAAGCCTATGCATATGGTCCTGACTTCAGTAGACCTATATCATTATAACTGGTTTATATCAATGAATAAACATACTAGGGCCATATAAAGTGTAAATTCAACTGGAGTTGGAGTCCGTATATTTTTACTGACTCCAACTCCAGTGACCCATTAATTACCTCCTACCATAACTTTGACTCCACAGCCCTGGGGTCCAGCCTTTGGATTTGATGGTATATACATTTATTTAGACTGAAATAAGAGACAGGAGAATAAAATGTAAATCATTAAACTAAATTCCCAAGCCATGCATGTCCTATAAAGATACATTTGTAGGCGGTATCACTGAACTTTCAATTTGCATCTCAAGAGCATACTAGAATGAATGTAGTACATGTGACCATGCCTATTGTCAATGTTACAGTTATCTGGTGTGAAAATGAAAAGTTCCTTTTCAATCATATCATCATCATCATGTCGCGCAGTTTGCACGGATATCCATGATTATCTCTTGCTAGCCTTCCCTATCATTCATTGACTCCGGCAGCTCCTCTGCGCTGCAGCCAGTATCCCTACATAGTTGGTTAATGTAGGTCCTGGCTGGGCGGCCCACATTAGCGCGCCCATGCGCTGGCTTCCACAGTAGTACGTCGCTTACGATCTCATCCTTGTTTCTCGAGCAGTGACCTGCATGTCTAGTCCGTCTCACTCATATGGTTTGTGAGATGGGGGGCAGGTGGCCATATAGTTGCTCTTTTGTGGGGTGCTGCTTCCACGACCTATCCAGGACCGTCCGTAGCATTCTCGTACATTTCAATCATATAGTTGGTGTTAATAAAAAAGAAAAGTCACAAGAGACATATTTTAAATAAAGACTTGATGAATTGGTCAACTGAAGAGTATTTTGAATCCTTTTCCAATACTTGATATAATACTTACTTTGTGTCATTTAGAATTTTCAGACTGCTGTCCTCATTTTTATTGTTATATACACAATGTTTTGGCTGATGTGCCATCTGGCCTTCTTCAAGTGTTTCTTGAAAAACTAGAAACATTGTGTATATCACAATAAAGATGAGAACAACAGCCCAAAAAATAAATAATACTTAGGAATTTAATCAAGAATTTAAATACTTTTTTCTATTGTCATTTAAATTCACTCAGCACAAATAGACGATATTTTACATTCAAAGAATATGGAAAATGTCAATAAATAGAAATTTTACTTAACATAAAACTATATATAAATAAATAAATAATCATTATTTCTTTTAAAGTTGGTACATCAAGAAAAACACAAATTTAGATCCAAATTTTCCATTTAAAAATATTTATCCATCTTAACATTAAAGAACTCAAAAACTCATTCCTACTCAGCTACTTCAATATTTTTCAAAATTTAAGTTTTTAAATTTTTACATGCTATATTTTTCTAAATTCTTAAAAAATCCTTTTCATTTCTATTTTCTGTTGTCTGCTTCATTTTATGATTTTTATAATTACTACAATTAATTTGCTTTTACTTTTGTTTTTTTTAATTGATATTATTTTTAATTTCATTAATATTGATTTATTTCTTTACAGAGGATTTTTTAAAAGAAAAAATAGACAATGATTTCATCTGCTTTTGTGTCAAGTATACTTCTATATGAGTTAAAGGTGAAGAATTCTCTTTCAACCGAATGACTGAGCCATTAAAACTTCAATCCAAATATAACAAGTCAGTGTCTACAAGTACAAACATAATGATATTAGTTAATAATTAGTAACAATTTTGGTTACAACAAAGTTCCTTTCTATTCATATGAACGTGTTTTTTTATTGCTGTATTTGGTATTTTTTAATTTTTTAAATACTCTACATAATTGGTCATTTCTCTCGAGATTGAATCAGTGTTAGTGGCATTAATTTGATATAAAACTTACAAACAGGCTCTAATGGATTTAATATTGGCAAACTCAATCAAAAGAAAAATTCCTAATCTTTTAGCATCATTGGTTATACAGTTTTTATTTTGTTATTTTGTCAGGGTTTTTTTTTTACCTTATTCATCAGAACAAGTAATTAAAATATTGTTCTTAATCACAGTCAGTTGGCAGAGTCAGCCATCTTATAGGACAGATTGTTTGCTTTAAATTCAAGGGGCATTTTGATTGCTGTTTCTATACTCGTTTCCTCTTAAGCTCAAGTCTTCACAGATTTATTTGACATTTGTGATTTAAACAACACATACAAAATTATATATGCATAAGGATTTAAAGAAATGGAAGAAAGAAGGACAAAATATATTAATCTTAATAGGAAATTGCAAAAAAGAAACCAAACAATCGAAATAAAATGAATTAATTATTTAGAATGTTTGTGAAATTTTGAATATAAAAATGTTATTACATGCAGAAAATATAAGATGTGTTTGAATGTGAAAAATGTCAAGGTAGATAATTAAGAATTGCTTTCTATTATTCATACAATTATAAAACACCTTCATACTACAGGAGGAGGCTCTAGAATATTATCAGGCAATGGACAAGTCAAAAACTAATTTAATTCTTACAAAATGATAAAACAAAACCTCTTGTAAAATTTCAGCCACTTCAAACTTAATTATATTTTTACAATTGTTTAAACAATTTTGAAATTATAATCCTCTCAGAAATCTGAAAGCAATTTATGACTTGAAGTATATATCATCCATATACACATATATATATATATTAATGAGAAATCAACCTATCTTGTTGAATCTACTATTCTTTTTATAGCATAAAAAAGGTTTTCATGGTTACATATAGAACCTAATTCAATGTTGAATAAACAGAACCACAAAATCAAATCAATGATGCAAGAAATACTTGCATAAAAATTGTTGTTTTTTGCAGACCATTACACAAAAGTTTAAAATACATGTACACATAAAAGACTATCTCCAACTCCATTACATGATTAGTATTATTTTTTTTAAACATATTCTTATAAATACTATTCAGCTATAACTTTTATTTCAGTTGTTATAATAGCAGATACAAGTATTGAAATTCTGGCAATTTTGTGGCATTATTTTAAAATGGGCCTCAAAGCTACTGTAGCAGCTGACAGAATTTCAAAAATAGAAAAAAAAATGTTTTTTCACTATGCTGCTCAAGTATTTTAAGCATGGTGACTTTGCCATTGAAATAAACCCCCAATTTGGATGACCATCTGTTGCTGATGCTTTAAAAACACAAAATGGATTAAACCCCACTGACCAGCACAAAAAATTTTCAGCTTTAGGTATTCCTATCTAATACAAATAATTTTCAAACATTTATTTAACTCATAGATAGGTCCGTAACAGGTATTATCACTCCAGGTCAGAGCTGACCTACAAGTAGGGGGTACTACAAGACTCCTGAAATCTCCTGAACTAGAGCCTCACCATCAGATGCAGTTTAGTGTTATATCCAGGACACCCTTTTTTGGGGAGGGAGGAGTCTTACCTCTCTGAAGGGGATACAGTTAGTGTATTCTAAACCCTGCTGACAGGATGACAAGTTAACAGGCTATAGTTTATTTTTACTTTCACTGTAAAGACTAAACTCCTAGAATCAGAATTTCATAACAATACAATGACATTTCTTCTTATCTAATCCAATAGTTGTTGTTACCTTTTAATAATATTTCAGTATCCTACCCTTTTGGGCAGACAAATATTGTACTCATACTTAATAAAGACTTAATATATATATATATATATATATATATATATATATATATATATATATATATAGATAGATAGATAGATAGATAGATAGATAGATAAATGGAGTTTTAAATCAAAGCTGTCTGATCTCATGCAACAACAGTGAAATTCAAACGATTAGATTTCTTTGAAATCTTGACATAAATTGCTATATATGGTGCCATGCAGTGCACAGAATTTGGTGCCAGCCTGGAAGAGCACCTCTGTCATTTTAACAGAACAATGAATAATTCCCAAATCAGCAGAACCTCTTCAGCTGGAGCATCAATAATAAATCAATTTCCATCCATTAGGTGCCACCCAGGGTACATTTAATATGAAGCAATCTCAAAGTCTTCTAAAGAAAAAAAAAAGTAATTTTCAAGAGATTCTTTAACCAAGTATCATTTAGTACAAGTTTTCTTTCTGCTTATTCCAGTTAAAAAAAAATGATATCCTTAAAACAGTACTTGAGAGAACTTGGATACAAAATATGCTATCGTATAAAATGAGGTAAATTTTAAAGGAACTTGTATTTTCTTCATGTTTTCTTGAACGTTTTCAGAAGAGAATATAAAAAAGGCATTTAATTTAATACAAAGTTGAGCTCAAAATACAAAAAAAAATTTAATTGCCTAAGTTTTATATATATATATATATATATATATATATAACTATATGCCTGGCATCTCACTATCAATCATATTGCCTTCTCGTCTTAAAACACCCACATTGTGTGTGTGTGTGTATATATATATAATGTAGCTGACTATATTTATAAATAATGAGTGCCCAGTATCTATAGCATATGTAGATCTAAGTTAGAATAGCCTAGACACATAAAAACTTATAAAGAAATGAGAGATGAAACAGTAGTACTCCAAGGTTTGAAGTATGGAGTTAACCACGAGTGTGGCAGACAGGTTGAGAGTTAAAGAAATAACCAAACAACTAGAAATATGAATAAAAGACTGTATTACAGAATAACAAAAGGATTGCAAACTTTAGTTCATTTGCGCAAATATAATTTGTCACTTATCTGGTGTGGCACTTGGTGACTTTCAGTTTTTCTCCTTATGTTCAATGTCTCCCAAATATTACATATATAACAATTGGGGGAGTCCCTGTGGCATAATGGCTAACATGCTGGACTAGGACATTATCATAGACAAATTACATTCACTTTAGGACTGATATACTTGGGGAAGGTATGAACCCCTCATTCCTCCAAATGACACTGTATTGTATAAAAACAATAAAATAGAATGTTATGAATTATGTGCTGTTATAGGTTTTAATGTTTACTTTTTTATAAATAATATTTTTCTTTGGCATAATGAATTTGGAAACTTAATGTCTTTTAGTGAACTTATTATAATAATCATATCAGAAGCTTGCTCTCAACACAAAGCAAAAAAAACAACTAAATGATGGCTCATAAGTGAGTTTGAGTTTGAGTTTTGTTTAACGGCATATCAACCCCTGTGGGTCATTTAATGCCAAAAAGGTTATTTTGGATTTCAGACTTTAAGGTAGTGGTTCTATGGAGATAATTGGGCTCATAAGTGAGGGGCACTCAAAATTCAAGGTACTATTGCATATATAGATAATTCAAATATGGTATTCTAAGTTCTCTCTGTAGCTTTCTTCTGCTAGGCAATCATTCTCTTTTCTGACAGACTGGGGTTGATAACTGATCACTGTCTCATAAAAGTTAAAAGCAGCAGAGAAGAAAGATAGTTTTTGCTCTTTATTTCTCTCTAATCAGCCACTTTTTGTCTTTCACCCTCCTTGTGTTTTTATTTGAGAAAGTTCTTTTGATTTATACTCAGCTAGTTTTAGGATGGATCTAAAACACCCACAAAATCAGTCAACATGAACAATTTTTTGCAATATCCAGATCTATGAAATAATAATGCATTCAAATTAGTTCAGAATACATCTATGTTCTCATGAAGAAATCAATCTTACATACTATCCTTATCAGCAAAATATAATATGTATATTACTAAAATTCTCATTATCTTTGTGTAACCTGGAAAAATCAGTACATCATAGCAAATTTTTCATCGAAGCAATATACTTAAAATGCTATAACTTACAGCATAGAGCAATATTCAGATCAATAAAATAGTAATGTATTTGAATTAATTCAGAGAATATAAAAATTTTCTTGGGGCACCCAAATTTTAATGGAAGCACCTAAAGTACCCACATTTTGTCTTCAGTACCCAAATTCAGCTTGTACCACCGAAATCCCCAAAATTTTACTTGCATTACCCAAATTTTGCTTACAGTACCCACGTTTTATCTATAGCACTCAGATTCTGTGTACAGTATGCACATTTTGCTTACATGTTGTTGCAGCAACCAAATTTTTCCTGTAGCACCATATTCCAAACATTTTGCTTGTGACATCCACATTTTACTTGCAGCACCTGCATTTTAATCCCCTAAATTTTAATCGCATTTCAATCATGCAAATTTTGCCTGCAGCTCCTGAATTCTGCTTGCAGCAACTACATTTATAGTTGCAGCGTCTAAATGTTAATTGCAGCACCAAAATCTTTCTTATGTCACCAACATTTTGCTTGCAGCAGAATTTTACTTATGTCACCATATTTTACTCACAGTACCCAAATTTTGCTTGCAGCACCTAAATCACCAATGGAATTAAACAAATAACCATTCACCTTAAAAGCTGTGTATTGTTTATCTGGTTTTTGAAGTGGCACCTGGTGGTAACGACTCTTGAGGTCAAAAGTAGAAATAATTCTGTATCTAGTGAGGTCATTAATCATTTTATCAATTCTTGGCAGAGGATAAGCATCCAGTTCTGTGTATAGGCTTATCATCTGAGAGTAATCTATAAACATTCATTTTTTATGTTGATCGTTAGGGTTCTTCACCACTACTAGCTGACCTCACAATGATGAAATAGTTTTTTCAATTATACCTTTGGAAAGTAAGTGCTGAATTTCTTTAGTGATGAGGGTCTGATCTTCCTGATGAGGTGCATAAACCTGATGGCAATGTGCATACCATTTGGTGATAAATTAGGAATTAGGGAAATTTCTTCTATCTCCATTGCATATAATACACAGAACTGAAGAGCACTATTCACAGTTAATTACAGAAATCTCATAAGATGTTTTAAGAAATAATTCATTAAATTTTTGTATAGCCATATTGAAATCTTTACAACGTTCTATATATTTGAACATGCTGAAACTCATACAGCTCATGAGGGCCCAGTATTTGTTAGGAATTCTTTTCTAGTAGTCGTCTAAATCGTTCACTAAGATTGTTCACCAATGATGATAATCTCTGGCAGCTAACCACTTTGGCTTCCATGTCATTTCCATGCTTGTTTTTTGTCTGTGCATTTAACTAAATAAATTATGGTAAGAAATAAAGTAACACAGAAGTAAAACAATTACTTGGAACTGAATTAATGAGTTGCAAGCTTTATTTAGCTTTATTTAGCTTAACAAAACATGCCTACAAAATGAGTTAGGGGGCAAATAACAGGTGAGTCTATTGCAGGAAACCAGAATATATAGCATTAACAGAATCTGTTTGTGTATTTTCTATTACAGGTATTATGTATTTTATCATATCATGAGCAGTATATCAAGATATATATTGTATCATGACCTGACTGTATCACTACATGCTTAGTATATATGAAAAACGGTACATCATAGTAAAATTGTTATCAAATATCCAGATCTATAAAATAATAATGCATTCAAATTAGTTCAGAGTATATGTATATTCCCATAAAGAAATTGATTTATAAGTTGAAATATCATTATATAGTATCCTTATCAGGAAAACATCTATATATAACTAAAATACTCATGTATGTATATATCTAACACAGCAAAAACAGCACATAATAGTGAAACAGATTTAAAATGCTATATATTAGAGAATAGTGCAATATCCAGTCCAATTTGCAAATGAATGATAATTTCATATGGGTTATATTTGTAGTAAAAATTGTCAGAGTGGCCTATTGTCGGTATCAGCCAGACAGCAAGGGATCTTCCCACTTTTCCACACAGATCGAAGATATGCTATTCATGTGCAGAGTTGATGAGGGTCGATATCAAATGTGGAACCTTGTGGTTCCTAGGCGGATGTTCCACTGACTGAGCTAAACCAGCCTCTTTTTCTTAATAATGTATCTTTTCAATGTAAGGAAGATAATTATAAAATGGTAATAAGAATCCCTCACTCTTTCATAAATAGAAGCAATAATATAATCGCAGACTGCCATTATAAATAAAAGTTTTCTTTCCAGAGTTCCTAACGTCTTTGGATAGTATATTTAAAGATTAAGATCAAGAACCCCAACAAGTAAGTGGTCACCAACAGGGTCAACTAAACATTAAACACTTTGTAATGCAGACAACAATTTAACTAATGAATCTGATATTTAAATCCTTTCAAAGGTGCCAAGTCTGATAATCACACTGAGGGGGATTAATACAGTTGCACACATGCTGCTATACAATCAAAACTAAATAGACAGTACATTCATTCATCCATTCCAATGTTAAAGAACCCCCAACTGATTTAAAAATAATTCACTCTTTGGTTTGCTTAACCTCACTCATCAGGAGAGAGGTCATCTAGAATAATTGCTGTATGGTCTAAGAAGTTCATCTTATGGTCAAGAAACTTATGTAATTGTCACAATTTCTTACCTGCTGTGTTGTTCCTGATTTAGCTCATGAACAACATCACAATTGTGGACATTAAATGGCCGATATTACTGATAAATCTAAGGGTGTCTGATTTTCTTGTGAGATTCTATCGTGATTCAATTTTCTTCGATTAGAAACTTTGGGTTTGGATGAAAGAGAAGACAAAACAGTAAAAGGACATAATTTTAATACCAAAGATATTATTCAAATTTGCATTTTCTTTTCTTCGTTTTAGTGATTTATCTGGTGGGTTCATAGTAAGATCACTGACCTAGGTTTTATCCCCATTTATTCTGATCCAAACTTTAGCTTCATTTAGTAAATTCTTAAGATATTTATCAAAATTTCAAAGATAATTTAATGAAAATAGATTTGAAGAAAAGATCCATTGCTTCATGAAATGCATGGCAAAAAAGAACTCGTTCAAATTCACAGATTAATTTCTTATAATCTTAATTTGTTCTTTATCCTGCACAAAGAATTTATTCACATTAGAATAAATCTTGCGATTACTTAGCAGTTTACAAACAACATTTTTGACTAATTATGACCTTTATTTTGAGAGCAGAAAATGCATTTATCAAAATATGTTAAAGATGGATAGTGTGCATGGTATTGAGAAAAGAAGAATATAAAAAATATTACAGAAGCTTAACACTTTAGTATCTGCAACATTGCTTTGTGAAAACAAATCTGTTTCTTGGAAGAGATTAGCTGAAATGAACAGTGAAACCGAAAGAGAAACGAGGGAAAAAAATGGCATAATAATTTTCACTGCTTTGATTTGATTTTCATCCCAAGAAAGCACTAATTCATCTTCAAAGCTAATAATAATCAATGCATATAAACGAAGAAGAAGAAGAAGAAGAAGAAGAAGAAGAAGAAGAAGAAGAAGAAAGATATTTTAATGAGTGTAAAAATGACATTTAAATGTTTTTGAAATTCTTTTTACTAGTTGATTTTATTCTAGATTCTTAAATCTAATAAAGACAGAAGTTGGTTATATTTATTACTTGCTGTTTCTTCAGGACAAAAGAAAAAAGAAGAAAATGTTAAAATGAAAGAGAAGATATCTTGAAAAGATCCTAAGAACTTCTTCGTTTTCTGCACTGAAAATTTTATTGTCCAACATGGTGTTAATGACTTGAAAACACAATCAAAAGACTCTTTCTTTTGTAAGATTTTTTTTCCTTTTTTTTTGTTTTGTTTTAGTACTGTGATTGCAAATCTGGAGAGGACTCTCTCAAGCTATTAGACTAATCTCTTTTATTCACTGTCATTATTAATGATCAAAAAGAAAATTAGGTAAAGAAATATTTAATAAGTGCTGAAAGCTATCAGTATAGAAATATCATTAATATTTGCACGGTCTGTTCATAAACTGAGATAGCAGATGTTTAGAGCAGATACCTTATATCTGATACACTCTCCCCCCTGAAAAAGTAGGAAGGAAAAAAAAATTATGTTGAATGAAAAAAATCTTAGTGAAGAGAAAATGGAACATTCCTTCTTTCAGAATTCCAATTCTCAAATATTGTTAGTAAATATTAAAAGTGGTGATTTTTAAAAAATGAGATGACAACTAATAAATTAGTATAAAATCATAGTTGCTCTTTTAATAAGATTATGAAAATTTCTGTCTTAATTTTTGAGATTAGATATTATTTGCAAGTTTTTACAACAGTTTTAACTAAAGTCTGAGTGACACTAAGTTTCTTGAGGTATTCAAGGATTATTCCAGCTGATCTTAACATTGCTGCAGTCTGAATGGCCTCTGTTATTCTTCTAATCTCTTGTTCTCTCAGTCTCTTTTCCAGGCCTTCCTAAGGCATTAACTACAATTGGTATCATCAACTCCTTCATATTATACAGCTTTTTCACCCCTCTGGTAACATCCAGATATTTTCCGAAAGTCCCCACCTTACTTATGATTTGATGATAATCAAATTTTCCAGAAGGTTACTAAGTGCAACAGACACTTGAAGGCTAGCCAGTACAATGGCTTAAATATTGTGATGATAATATGAACCAACATGAGAGCACTAGTCTATATATCAATGTATAATAAGGAATTTTCATATCCAGTTAATGCAAAGGTAACATACCTTATTGATATAAGTTTTAAATTTTAATGAGAAGAAATGTTTTTGACTTGAACTGACACACTTCTTTCTAAATATCCTGGCACTAATACAATATTTTAATGATTCAATTATTATAATGATGATATCATCTCATCCTCTATATTTGCTAGAGGTCCCATTAATGAGTCAAATAGGTCTATTCAAAATTATTTGTATTTGATAATACGATGGGCAAAAAAACCTCCTAGGAACTAATTACACAAAAATATAATATGAAAGTACAATGAATACAATACCCTAAGCATAAGATAATGCTATACAGGTAGACATGTTGTTAAATTAAATCAATCATTAAATGAAAACCAAATTGAATTTTAATGGCATAATGTACATATAAAATAAAGAGTATATTAGTTTCACTATTTTGTACCTTGTGAAAAAAAGCCAATTTTGTAACACCAATATTTTTTCTTTACTGATACATCCCTGTCCTGTTTTTTTTTTTCAAATGTTCAATCTTATCTTTAAATAACCAAGGTTTGTATTTTCACTTCACAACACAGAATGCACATTTGTTATTCTCTGTGGCTAAAACTGGGGTTAAATGAGAGCAAATGATTAATACATTCAAGAATAACTTGCCTGTGTTTACCAAAGTGCACCAATGGGATAACAGATCGTTTGCAATCAAAGATTCATAGCAATTTGGTGCAGTGGCCTTGAAAATCTTAAACCAGTGCAAAGTTAATGAAATAACCAGATTACAATGATAGTTTGCCTGTATGATGTCACATTGCTGGGTCTCAGCACAAGTTGCCAGAGATGATGAAGAGATGACAACAAGTTCACAAAAAAGAAAAAGTCAGATACATGTTCCAAGAAAAAATACCACTCACTTTATTAGTGTGTTTAAGCCTTCCTCTGGATCAGCCTCAAAAACAGGGAAACATGAAGTGGTATATTTTGAGTCAAAAGGAAGGATTCTCTTGTTCCATCAATCATATCCCCCCCCCCCCAATAAGTATGGGACAATTTTGCTAGCTCCAAAATTTAAGGTCATTATTGTCCTCTGTCGGTTACTGTATGCTGACTCTTTTCAAAATTCCCAACTCTTGTGTGATTATTCATTGCACTTACCATGAGAGTTCTCATAGTTGATCCTTCATTGTCACAAGGTTCCTGGATGTTGGTTGGTTGTTTTAGAGCATATTAACACAATTCAGATGATTTAATGCCTAGTCAAGTCATTTTCATATACAAAGGATTTAGGTTGCTTACAGTACCTGCTTTTGCTTAAGTGTTCACCAAAAGAACTATTAACAAGGTTCATGGAGTGGGAAGGCTGCTTACTACATTACAATTACTTGTGAAACAATAAATAAATCACATTATATTAATTAATTTTAATGTACAATTTTAAGTTACTGTGATTGATTATTTTTTACATTTCCATTTATTACAAGTAATTTTCAATACATCATATTTTAATTGCAAGTATTTGGCTATAAAATAAAATGTCTTCATTCTTTAAAAAAACAAAAAACAAATGCATATTTTATGACTAAAATTGCTTTCTGGTTCATAAAGTTATCAAATAACTTAAATTTCTCTAAGAATCCCAGTAACTAAAAACGGTCAGTGCACAAACTTATATAATAATTATTCATTTTAAAAGAACATCTATTTAAACCTATTCAGAAAGTGACCATAATACAAAAACTAACAAACAAATCTATGAAATGGGCGGTAGGAGATTGGAGGAATATAATTTAATCTCAGTTACTTGACAAAATGATGAACAGCCTTGGCTGATCAAAGACATAGGCCCTTTTCAGACTAAGACGCACATACATACATACACATACATACATACATATATATATAATTAGGAGTATCAAATGTATTTTTCATCTTTTACATACTTTTACACATGAAATATTCTCAACTTCTATCATTAAAAAAATAAAAATAAAAGCAAGTATATACATATATATATATATCTCCCACACTGGTAGGTTGAGCTTTCTGGGAAGGAAATTTGCTGGTGGCTGTGAATTACGTTAAAATTGCAAGGCTCTCCTTAAAATAGATAGATCTCTCTTAGTACCCTTTATGTATGTATGTGTATACTTATATCATTAAATTCCCTTCCTTAAAGTGGGTTTTGCTGATGGCTAGGTTGGTAGAGATTCGATCATGGCCTAAAACAGCTTGAAAAGTCTAGCCGCACTAAAGAGCTGTAATACTGCAAAACAGTACGGTATGTGAATGACTATATATATATATATATATATATATATACATATATATATATATATATATATATATATATATATATATATATATATATATATAGGTATGGTTGGAATAAAATCCTATTAGAGAAAAGTAAATTACAGAAAATTGAATTGATATGAAATCATTTTTACTATAGGAATGCATTGAGAATATTCTCCTTTTTGACAGTTACATATTATCACTTTTTTCAAGGTTCTAATGCTGTAGAC
>CM042139.1:78032521-78052521 GCA_023376005.1 Doryteuthis pealeii | reverse complement strand
TAGTTGGATGTATACCTTTCCCAAGGTATTAGTGCTATGGCAAATGCAAACAGCCGCATCCAGGATTTGAACTCGTGTCTATTTCCTACAATGCTAACCATTACACCCAGGTGCCTCCATAAATAAAAGAAAGTTACTCTTTTTTTAAAACCTACAAAACTTGTTGTAGTTCACTATTGTAATTTCTTTTAGATATAGTCAGCTAATAAGAGCAATGTGGGAATTTACTCTGATCCTGTTAATGTGCACAATTACAGAAATTGCTGTGAGCACTTCAGTATTAACGACAGACACTGGGGAATTCCTCTGACTTCCTAGTATAATGGGAAGGTACTTTCTTGGAGACAGTTCCTTGGTCTCTAGATAAATCACTTTGATGCAATAACTGCAGAGTAAAGACGAAAGTCAAAAAGAATTACATTAAAAAAAGGTTTCTAGAGACTGATAAATCATCCGTATCTTATTTCCTTATGTCCAAGAGACTGGTTGGTTGGTTGATTTTTACAGCATGTTAACCCTTGGATTATTTTATGTCTATGAGGCTGGCATCCTTATCTGGCATGGTATAGTGAAAAGTGTATGGTGTAATGGTTACAGTTATAGGAAATGGACACCGTGACACAAGTTCAAATCCTGGACAAGGTTGGTTGCATTTCACATAGTGCTAAAACCTATGGGAAGGTATGAATCCAACTATTCTCCCTCTAGCTATGGGTAATATAATAGGGAAGACTGTGCGTTTCAACTTGGTTAAGCAACAAGTCTATATTGAAGTCAGTTAGCCTACTGTTGGTTTGAATAACAGCAGCTAAGAACCACTCGAGCAGTGTCCAAGACACCTGGTATAAATAGGACTCAAGAATGATCCATCCATGAATCTGGGTGATTTGGGTGATTCCATTCCTTGAGTTCTGATTGGCTGCTTCACTGCTTGATTTGAATGACATTGTGAAGTCTTATATATGCTCTGTCATTTTGAAGTGGACCTTGTAGCTTTCGGGATTGTATTGAGTTACAACCGTTTGCTGCCTTGTCTTCCCAGTTTGACGGTAATTATTCTTCAGTCTAGAAGAAGGAAAACTCTGAATTGAAGTCTGTTAAAATTCACTTAAGAAATTGACCATGTGTCGCACCATACTCGGGCAAAAGGGTTGGTAGTGAAAAGAGTTTACAACAATTCATATATGGTAAGCTCCTCACTCCAGTAACAGAATAATGTAAGCTGTATTTTTGTGAGGGTCAGGGGTTACACAGTAGGGTTTTATAACATTGTTTCACCAACAGGAATTTGTAATGGAGATTCAATTAAATACACTAAGTATTTGCTTATTTTGATACTAATCATTAATTCATTTATACCAATCAAAATTTTATGAAAAACCAGCAGGGCTAACTGGTGTTACCTGGGATTTAAAAAGTTAAAAATAAATTATTTTTCTATATACTTGTTTTATTATTTTTTATTCTTTATATATTCTTTTTTTAAAAGTTGTTTGTTTTTATTATTATTCTAGTTTGTATTTTTTTCTTTTATTTGCTTTTTATTGTGTTTTATTCTTCATCAATTTTTTATATTTTTCGATTATTTTTCAATAGATCAGTGATTTATATCCTTAATATATTTTTATTTAGCTTTCCATATGCAAAGTGAGAGACAAAATTTCTTTAAAACCCTTCTTGGACAAAAATAGGGTGTAGATCTTATTGAACTTTGACACATATATATATATATATGTATGTATATATATATATGTATATATTACTTTCTGAAATTCATTTGAAGAAAATCTTTAAAGCAATGTTTTTCTTAGGTTTTGTATGACACATGCCAATTATGCAATTCTGAGCACTGATTATTGGGAGCAGTCCTTGTGGCAGAGCCAAAGCTATCCATGCAGAAGAACAGTAGAGGTACTATCTAACTGATAGTAGGGGAAATGAAGGGTCCATACCTTTTCCCAAGGATATTAGTCTGAAAGTGAACATAATAGTGTGAATGGAGTTTGAACTCACTTACTAAAATGTCGCATTTTCAGCACTATGCGGGTACTTCACTAAATCACTACATTGTGTTGTGTAATGGCTAGTGAACTACTAGCAGATCATTACAAATGATTACAATTCTCACTGGATGCTCCATATTTCTGGCCTTGTGTCAAACTAATCTAAGATTTACAATACCAACACTAATGGAAAAACAGTTATCTTACCTGTTGCTGAAGTTGTATTAAAAGAAAAAATTGCAGCAAACTTACCTGCAAAATAAAAAAATTAAATGTAAATTTTAATTTGTACACATTTAAAATCAATAAATAAATGAAAATAATCATTCTTTTTTTTACAATAAATGAATTTATCAGTCTAAATTCTTGAGATGAGGCTTGATAATTTGTATCATTTAGATTTTTCAGACTGTTGTCCTCATCATTATTGTTATATAAAAAAACTTTCTCGCAATTACAGGTTCAGTCCTGTCTTCAGTCGAAAGTAACAATAAACAGCTTGTACTTGGTTATGGTTAATCAAATGAGAACAAACTACCCCAATGGATTAATGGGTATGATTCAAAGTTCCATGAAGGCTCCCAATTATGACAAGAAGGTTACAGAATTCAACAAGAAACACCTGAAAAGGCCAGATGGCATATCAGCTAAAATGTTGTGTATATAACAATAAAGATAGGGACAAGTCTGAAAATTCTAAATAATACAAAGTAAGTATTCTATCAAGTATTGGCAGATCATTCAAAATATTATCATTGACTATTCCATTGACCAATTCATCAAGTCTTTATTTAAAATATGTCTCTTGTGACTTTTCTTTTTTATTAACACCAACTATATGATTGAAAAGGATCTTTTTGTTTTCACATCAGATAACAATGACAACAGTCAGAAAAATCTAAATAATATGAACAAATTTTTATAAGAAAAAGGCTGTATTGATTGGATGATCAGTTGTTCTTCAAGATGAACAATAAATTGGATATTACGAATTTGAACATTTATGTATTTGGGTTAGTTCCCCTTTCCAAGATAATTATATGCTGTCAGTAAGTTTAATACAAACAACTGACACTTCATCTATATTTAATACTGAAAGTGACATCTATCTTCAAAGATATGACATCGCAGAATCCTTCAGTCAAAACCAACCTGATCCCTTTTCAACTTGTGAAAATACAAGTCTCTTTCAATTGAGTGAAATGCATCTTACCATCTTGTTATGAGCTAAGACAGAATAATCCTCTATCTCAATATTACTCCAGCCTTACAGTCTACCACCTAGATTTAGAAAAGTTGAAAATTACTTAAAATATCAAAATATGTTTTAAAATATCAAAATATGTTTAATTAACAAAAACTCTTAATTTATTGGCAAGCAAATATAAACATTTCTTTATTCTATAGAATGTATGTTGTATTTATATCACCAACTCTTAAACCTTGAAATACACAAATAATTTGTCAGTATAAAAAAGGTGGATTTTACCTAAGGAGTAGGCAATAGGAAGTACTGTTTACAGTTGTACTTTTTTCAAGGAAATAAATATTATTAGACTCTTTCAATGTCCCATAAGACTGTCAATATGACCTTCTTTACTGACCACTGCACCCAGAACTTTTCTTTACAGAAGTGTCATTGTATTTGAACTGTGTGGGCTGTCTTTTCAACTCAGGCTCCTATTGACAATGGAGAATGCATTTATATTTTACAATAAATATTTATTTTTCAATATTAGTTCTTCTTTCTCAATGGATTTTAACCAACAGCAATATCCATTTATCATATAGTATTAAGAGTTGGGATTTCATATGATTTTTATCATATGATTTTTATTAGAAGTATTTTATTGTAAAATCATTGCTCAATTCCTTTTATACTAAAATCATTATCTAATGCATTTTTAGTAAAACCATTGTATAACGCATTTTTGTTGTAAAATCATTCCCCACTGGCTTTATATACTAAGATTATTATCCAATCATTTTTATAGTAAAATAAATGACAATTGCCTTTTTTTCCAATGGATTTTATTGGGAAATTGTTGTCCAATGCATAACTTAAAATCTAAATAATTATACTAAAATATATACTAAAATCATTGTCAAATGTATGCTTAAAGTAAAATTGTTTTCAGTTGCATTTCATAGTAAAATAGTTATCTAAATAATTTTATGGTTAAAGCATTGTTCAATACATTTTTTGCAGTAAAATCACTGTTCACTGCTTTTATAAAGTAAAATCATTGTTCAGTGTACTTTTATTGTAAACAAATATGGTTTATTTAAATATTTGAAATAAATTGTATTCCCAAACCTAATTTACTGATTAATGATTAATCTTGCATTATATGAATGTTTTTAAGTGGCTAAATTCTTATATGTAGTGAGAATAGTAAGTACACCAATATATGAGGTCTAACAGACCTCAGTGTTGAAATATTTTACCAAAACTACTACACAAGATATATTTGTTAATTGTCAGGGCCACAGGCACAGGGTACACAAACATACTTAATGACATCTCACACCCTGGGTGGGGAACTGCCATAGGCATTTATTTGTTTATGCATGTACAGTAAGGTACTTTCTGATATAAAAGCATACATACTTAATATTCTGGAAGGCTTCCTGTCTTAGTGTAATGGTTAGCAAGCTAGTCTCACAGATCCATTACTACTGAATAGCGAGTTCAATGTTATATGGCCAATAATGAAAGAACGTATTTCCTGAAGTTGAATAAACTGTATGAAAACAAGTAGAACGAAGAAATTGTCTTGATTTGAGAGACTTTATTTAACTTCAGATTACTACTACAATAATAGGCAGTCCAAGTTTGGTACTTTTATACAATTTGAAAACTAAAAGGGATATATGTTGTTACCAAACTCCTGTGTCAATTTCTATCAGATTTTAACAATTTTGAATTCAGAGCTTTCTTTCTTCTAGACCAGTTAAAGAGCCCAATTTGCCCTACTATTTACCCATAGCTGGAAGAAAAATAATTGGATGCATACTTTTCCCAAGGGTATTAACGCTATGTGAAATGCAAACAGCCTCAGCCAGGATTTGAATTCGGGCTGTTGTGTCCATTCCTAAGATGATAATCATTATGCAACAAGTACCTCTTTTAAAAAGTGACTAAAATTATAAATATCACACTATAACTAATGATTTTCGTAAAGGAGAACAAAAGTTTCAAGTTGAAGACGTTTAATTTTTTTTTCAAAGCTGTATCAGAATTATATATTCACAAATATTTAACTAGAAAAAAATAAAAAATACATTTACAGATTATCTTTCTGTGCACTACGAAAAACATTAAGCCTATATCATCATTTATCATACCATAGATATATATATTTACCAACCCCTCTGCATGAGCAGGATGTGACACACGGTCAATTTCTTACCATCAGATATAATGATTTTATTCAACTTTAAGTATGATGTGAAGTAACTAAAAAGAATTAACCAAGTCTATGAAGATATCAGCATTTTTAATTTCCCTTTCAATTTAAAAGGAATAAAATATTTAATTTATCTTTTTTATTCTAAACTGTCTAATTAGATCCACTTAATTTATGGTCATTGTTTTGAACTGTTAAATCAAATTATGCACAATTAATCATCCACTCATCTCATCTAATGAATATAACTTAATTAATTTTAACACAATACATTTGTTCAATCAGATTTTCATTTGCTCAACATCTGTAAGTCCAATTGAAATTTTCAGCATTTATTCACTGTAAAAATCATAACATAATATATAAATAATATATTAATGAGCAGTTAGTATTAATTCACAATTAATTTCTATATTGACTTTTAGTATCTGCTGAGTCTCTACTTATATGTAATCCTTATAGCAAATTACATTTTTACAAATAATATACAAGTGGAGTTCAAAACGTATCAAGACTGAAGATGTATTTACTGAAAAAAAATGAACAATGAATGAAAAGTTAATTTTCTTTAAAATAGATCCCTTGAAATTCAACATACTCAATCCAGCAAGTTTTCCTTAACTAGGAGTATCTCTTTTGATAAAGGGTGGAGCTGTGCTGTTATATTACATTTCATATCCTCCACAGATCTTACGCTTGAAATGGTTTTTCAGCTAAGGAAACAAGAAAAAGTTTCACAAAGAAGATCTGGTTATTATGGAGGTTTATACATTTGAACAATACACTTGAATATATATATACATATATATATAAATTAATAATATAGTTTGCTATATCTATAAGCAAAGAGTGATCAATATCATTGATATATATATATATATATATATATATACTCTATGTATGATATTGAGTACTCTTTGCTTATAAATATAGCAAACTATATTATATATATATATATATACATATACATACAGAGATACTGATAAGTACGTGTCCCTGATGCATAAAAATCTAAAAGGACGCAGTAAAATCATATCCATGCATCCCAGTGTTTTTCTTTATTATTCACTCATCATTTCAAGCTACCTGTAAATACATGTTAATAGTTTCTTAGAAACGAACTACACAGAATAGTTTACATGGTAGGAGTTAGACGGCTTTAGTTGTTTCCCCAGATCATAAATAAAGACCCTACAATTTATTAACAAACTTTAGTTGGGACCTATCAAATTTACCGGGGACTCATTCAAAGCAAATATGTGCATCACAGGACACACTAAGTCAAAAAGCTATCACCATCACTCTCTCTCTCTCTCTCTATATATATATATATATATATATATATATATATATATATATATATATCTTTGTTTGAAGATGGCATAGGGGAGACATTAATAGTCACCAAGCACACACCACACACACACACACACACACACACACACACACATATATATATATATATATAAGAAACAGATTCTCTTGCAGGCATGTTATATCAAAAATGACAGAAAAGGATTTAGTATTTAGCTTTTTATTCAGCTTTACTTTTTGGAGAAAAAGATGTTGCAACTCTAGTTGTGACATCTCATTCACCAAAAAGAAAAGCTGATTAAAAAACTAAATACTTGTCTGTAATTTTTGATAAAAACACAAATACACACACATATATATATATATATATATATATATATAGTTGAACTGGTGTGCACATGACTTCAATTATTTTATTTTTATTTTTTACTGAAATTCCAATCTTGGTATGTTTTCATCATACCTAATATACCTTTGTGTAGCAAAAGTATTGTTATTTGAATTTCTGACATGAACCATTATCAAGTCTTATTAATGTTTGACTATTACTTCTTTTATGTTATTTCTATTTCATTTTATTGCAATTTCAAAATCATAATGCTATTATTGTTAGTTTCGTTTTGTTTTATGGATATCAAGCCTGTGGCTAGTATTGTTGATAAGAATTAATAAAAAATAATTTTCTGATGTGACTTGAACTCTGAAAGATAAGCAATATAACTTCTTTAATTTCTTGCTAAAATTAATATTCCAACAGAGAGGTTAATTCAGTGTTTATTCTGAAGCTAAGGATTTATTCACAATATATTTTCAAAATTGAGTAAATCATGCCTATAATTAATGGAGGCACAGATGCCTTAGTTATATATAAACAAGGTCCTATCTAAATGTTTGGTAAATCTCAGTCACAAAATTACTTATTTGAACACCTAGTTTCCACAGTTTTCTTTGAAGTAGTTTCCTAAGGCATCAATACAGTGATCTTTCAAAGGTAGCCTTAAAATTCTTTATAACATTCACTTTACAGACTGATCAAATTCATTCCAAAGATATACCCACACACCCATGCTCATATATATATATATATATATATATATATATATATATATATATATATATTATATATATATATGCACATGCATATACATATGCACACACACACACACATATATATATATATATATATATATATATATATACAGATATAATCACACGCATATATACATATATAAACACATGATTATGATTGTTGGTTACAGTCAAATCATGTTGAAATTGTCGGTTCCCACTAGTTAAGCAGCGATGAGCCTGTTCAATACTTAGATGAGAGACTATTTAAAGCAACAGCAGGTACGGTAAGCAAACTGATATCAAAATGACTTGATTCAGCATTAAACAACACGAAAAGATGTTGATATGCCATAAAACAAACCAATCCACCAATCAACCATGATTGGTGCAATCTTTACAGATGACAGTGAACCAATTAGAACCATATCTGTCCCTTACAGTTTTTTGTTTCTCCCTTCCTTCACCCCCCCCCGTGTTTTCCCCTTCCCCAACACGGCCATATTTAATTCCTACCCACTTTGTGTTTCTTCCTTTTCGTTTAACCTTTTCAAGGAGAATCTTCAGTTTTGTCTCCCCTCCCCCGTCTTCCCAGCATCAAACCTTCCATTTTTTTCCCTTTTTGTCCCTTGTGCTTCTCCCTTTCTATCACACCTGTTACTACTCCCCTCTCTTTTTCTCAACTCCTTCATGTATATTTATTCCCTTACTCAATCTGTTTTTTTTTCCTTTGTTCCAATTTCTCTGTATTTTTTTCCTTCTTCTAACACCCCCAAATACATATATATATATATATATATATATATATATATATATATATATATATGTCAAATTGCTGCTTAAACTTTTCCGTTGCCATGGTATTAGTAAGTTATCCAAGAGTGCTCAATATATTAATTATAAACATAGAGCTGTAATACTAATATAACTCTTTTCCATTATCTATTATTATACTAAATCTGAGCAAATAAATGTTTGTCTCCTAAAGGCTTTTTTACTGTTTAGTTTAATTACACAAAAGTTACACTAAATTATTCCTAAGTTTTAGGATTGAGTTATGTTTGAAAAAAATTAATTTTAATTGGTTCTAATTGGTTCACTTTTACAGTTGACTCTAAATTCTTTTACAGTTGACTCTCCAGCATCATTTTGATTGATGCTTTCTCTTCAACTGTGTCCTCACAGATGTATAATAATGAAAAAATAAACGAAATATCTGTACATTTCATTTTAAAATATTGATTTTCAAAATATATACACATTCATATACAGTGATGCTGATAGCTTTTTTAATTTAGTGCATCCTGGGATGCACAGATTTGATTTGAATGAGTCCCTGGGAAATTTGATGGGTCCCAACTAAAGTTTCTTAATAAATTGTACATTTTTTCTTTATGAACAACTAAAGACATCTAACCCCTACCTTGTACCCCATACAGTGAAATTCGTTTCAAGAAAATATATAAATGTATATACAGTTAGCTGTAAATGGTGGTGGAAGAAAAAAAAAACACTGGGACGCATGGATAGGTATGCTTCTTTTTAGATTTTTAAGTGTCAGTGATGCAGAACGTGTACCTATCAGCATCTCTGCATATAATAGTCATTCCTTATAATAATCCTTATAATATTCTATTATAATATAATATTCCTTATAATAATCCTTATAATATAATATAATATAATCATTTGATCTCTGCAATATTCAAGAATTGTAAGCAATTTTTTTTCAAAGTTGTTTTCTTTCATCTTAACTTTGCAGAGTTATATTTATTTGACAAACACTCCTTCCTCACCGTTAATAATCTATCTATTACTGAAAATATCATTATTTTTATATGTACGTATGTAACTGTACCCAAGCAAAAACAATACATATGTATTTACTTAACACTTCTGCACAAGCTGGATGTGACACAGGGTCAATATTTAAGTGGAGTTTAACAGGTTTGAATTGAGTTTTCCTTTCCTAGACCAGTTGCCATACCAATTTTAAAGAGTCAAACCGACCCTACTATCTTACCCATACCTGAAATGCAAACACCCTTGACCTGGATTTGAACTTGCATCACAGTGTCCATTTCCTATGGCAAAAACCATCACACTACCAGCGCCTGAACAACATATTCCTCTGTCCAATTGTCTCTATACAAAACATGTTTTTCTTTAATGGAGGTGCATGGTCTAATGGCTAAAGTCGTAGGAAATGGACTTGTCAACAAGAGTTAAAATCCTAGATGAGGCAGTTTACATTTCACATAGCACTAATACCCTTGAGAAAAGTAGGTATTCACTTGATCTTCTTCTGGCTATGGGTAAATAGCAGGGCAGACTGGGCTCTTTAACCTTGGTTAGGCAACCACTCTAGGAGAAGGAAAACTGAGTTAAAACCTGTTAAACTCTGCCTAAAAAATGATCTTGTGTCACATCCTGTTCGTGCGGAGGGGTTAGTAAATATGTATAAGTTTTTCTTTATTAAAGCTATACATTTAAAATGCTCTAGCTTAGAGAATAAAGCAATTTACTGTCCAATTTTCAACTGAATGGTGATTTTGGGGCAGTCTGTGTTTGCAGCAAATACCATTTTTAAAATCATTCAAATTCTTAATTCAACAGAAATAACTATGAAATGTTAATTAGAACCCTTCACTCCATTCTAAATAGAAGCATCAAAAACCTCATTGAATTAAATAATATATATTTTTGACTTTATTTACTGTCTTGTCAAAAGAAGCAAAACAAGTATATCAAATAATTATTTTCCATTCTTCATTTTCCTTCTTTTATCTTTTTGGATTTTTAGATTCTTCTCTCACTTCATTTAATATTTTGGCAGGTCAGAAATTAAACAGGTGCAAATTAATTACATCCTTTCGTTATTCAAAAAATAAATTTATAATTAATCAGTCATGACTTTCTCTTCGTAATACTGCCTTTTTTTTCTTCAAATTTTGTTTATATTAAAAGACATGTAATTATTTATATTTCAATCTCATTTCAGCATGCCACCAGCTATCAAATATGTTAGAAAATACCAAAATAAATTATCATCCAGTGAGATTTGAACCTTCAGTTGAACTAAATTACTCCAGTCCCACATTACTAATTATATAATAACCTCCTGCATCCTTCTGATTGCTAATTAATTATTCGGCAGAGAAATTCAAAGATTATAAAAATGACTTCTTCACAAATATTATTCCGTAGAAGTTCTAACCAAGAATTTACTATCACAAAATTAATAAAATGTAAATTCTAACCATATTGGTACTGATATATGGCTGCACCAATTGGACTAATAAAAATAATTAGTTTTGGCTTCTTTGCTTAATGGTATATCAACATTTGTTGGTTATTTAATGCCAAAGCCATCCTTGTAGAACAATAGTAGTACTATCTAACACATAGTTGGAGGCATAAGTGGGTTTATACCTTTCCCAAAAGTATTACTCTAAAAGTGAATGTAATAACGCAACTGCATTTTGAACACACAATGATGTCGCAGTCCAGCACATTAACCACTACAGCCTGGGAACTCCTTGCCCCAAAATGATTTGAGAAATAGCTATAAAAAGAAACTACACTTGGGTGTCATGTTTTGAACAAATCCTGGAAGCAGCACCCTACACAACAGCAGCTGCATGGCCACTTACCTCCCATTACACAAACTATCCAAGTAAGACATGCTGGGCACTGCTGGAGAAGTAAGGGTAAACTCATAAACAACATTCTCCTTTGGACTCCAACTCAAGATTGATGAATGTAAATTCTTTCAACCTGTAGCCAGCAAGAACTTACATTGGCCAGTTCTGTGCAGTCAGTGGATGCCGCCTAGAAGACCTACCCAAAAATGACTGCCAATAAGAATAGATGGTGAGAGAGAGAGAGAGAGAGAGAGAGAGACTCAAAGGAATCTGTGCTGTTGGCATGCCTTGATGTTGAAGATTAAATTCCTGTTTATTGTTTAACTAAATCTTAAAGGCCAGGGTTTGGTAAATTTAATTTCTTTTTAAATAACTCATGCTTTTATTTTTATTAGGCTGAGGCAAAGTTTCATAGAAAATGGAACTGGCAACCTGAGCTCAAATCCAGGATGAAGCTGTTTGCATTTCACTTTGCACTAATGCCCTTAAGAAAGGCATGAAATCATTTATTCTCCCTCCAGCTATGGGTAAATAGTGCAAACTAAATTCTTTAGTTTTGGTAAGGCAACCAGTCTAAGAGAAGGAAAACTGATTTCAAAACCAGCTGTACTCAATTCAAAAATTGACCTTGTGTCACAACCTGCTCATGGCAGATGAGATGGAAAAATACACACATACAATATCACACAGGCCTGTGTTGACAGTAATAATATAGTAATACCTCAATATAGTAATAACATTAATCTGAAGTGTAAAGAAGATTCTATCAACCGTAACAAGAAGCTGCTGGTGGTCTATAAGTACACAAAGGACCTCATAGTTTATGGTATTGTTTTGAGACAACTATTGTAAACTAGTACTGCATTTGATTAGACCTTGTGCTTGGTTTGACAGACTCTCAAACAAGAGAAAGAAAGGAAGTAGAAACATTAGAAATGTATTGGTTGCCTTTTAGCAAGAAGGTGTGGTGGGCAGGTCACTCAGTACACAGTCACCAAGGCAACAAATCAAAAGACATTTTTTTAATACAAAACAGAATTACATTCAGGTTAAAAGTTCAACAAAATTTAATCACATTAACATGTACAGTGATACAAAAATGAAATTAAAATTATAAACGTAGACTGCTGAGATAAATATTGTTCATGTTGAAAGAATCTTTTCTGAGTGAAGTTTTAATTTGCATGTCAAAATGTTATTAGTTTAGTAACATAGAAGAATGTTTTTCTTTCCTTTTTTTGTTTCATATAATAGAAAGAAGAACTGTTCATAAATGAAATACTGTATGTATATGTAAAAAATGTGTTTACGCACATTTGTTATATTGATGTTAGAAGTTTTTTTTTGATGGACGTACTCTCTCTCTTTTAAAATTCCTGGCATATTAAGATGGAAGGTACCTCATTTGTTTGTTTGTAGTGGACTGGAGTTTACTGAAAAATAGGGGATCAGTTGGTATATTCTAGGCCCTGCTGACAGTTCAAATATAGATATTCTCAGTGGGTATATTCATGTCAAATGAAGTATATATATGCTCTCAAAATCTGGTAGAGCTCTCTAGGAGTGAATTTAATTGACTTTCTCCATCAGTATAATAAAGCAATGATTGTCTGTTTACAGATTTGATCTCTCTGGTGATCGTGAAATATGTACAACGATATTTATATTTATCAGTTAAAACATCACCCCTTTAATGGCAGCTGTCGACGGCTGAGAGGTTAAAGAATCAGGCTGATGAAAAGTCAGGCAGGTTTCGCTCCTGGTCAGAAGTAGTTGCTGTGTCTAGCGATGCTGATGAGACATGAAACGTCGAAACGCAGTGTCTGTGGATGACTTATCATATATATATATATATATATATATATATATATATATATATATAGATGAACAATGTGATCAGACAAATAGGAATATTTATTTTCTTATTGTTCTCACCTAGTTTTGACCTTAGGTCATCATCAGGAGAAAAGTTTTTGTGAAGATTTTTAATAGTTAATATGCTATAAGAGAAAGACTGAAAAATGAATTGGTGACATAGCATATCCATTTGTTGAATGCAAATTCATATACATATACATATTTGGCAAAGAAAAAGACATAAAAACAGATCATATTAGCAGTTATAGATCTTTTTCCATCCATACAAGCTTCTTTAGACTGCTGATTTTTGTGGAAATAGATTTATAACTGCTAAAAGGATTGGTATTTAAGCTCTTTTTTTCTTAACCAAATATATTGCTCTGTATATAATTCCTAAATTATTGTACATTCAGTTATCAACTTGGACCAGACCAACTTTAATATTCTGTTCTTAAAAAAGGCCCACCTTAGAATCATTCCTAACACTAACTAACTAGGTGATTTACCTTTTGATATATATATATATATATATATATATATATAATTAGAGAGAGAGAGAGAGAGAGAGAGAGAGAGAGAGTCTCAAAAAGAGAGGAAAGTAACAAATTGAGAAGCCAAAGATTCAAAAACAAAAGATAAAATAAAGAGAGCTCTAAAAGAAGGGACTGAAGTCTAACAGTTGCGGAAGACTAGAGGGTCAGAGAGCGATGAAGTCTTAGACACAAAACAACTTCATACTTTCAAATTTCTGGTTACTGTTGCATTCTACCTGTCCAATGACCTCAAAGAAAATAAACAATATGATCCCTATGGTTAGGAAATGATAGCTAAGGTTTTTGATCTGCTTTTTCCACCAGATGATCGCCCCTCCCCCCATGATGGGATCTGGTTAATTTATTAACAACAGTTCCTAATGCATAACATTCCTTATGTTGTATTATGAATTAGGTCAGGAGTAGAGATTGAATAAATCAGTAAGTAACAAGTGAAATAAAGAGTGAAGGAAGCTAACAAGTTTCTACAATGTACATTTTTAAAACTGGACTCATATTAAAATATATTGTCTAGTTCAAAGTTTGTTTTTTTCATTTTAATTGTCTATTTAATTAAGGTGGAATTCTGCTTTTTTTAGAGCTGGAGTCAAAAAAATGAAAAAATAAAATAAAAAGACTACATTGTTAAAACTCATTACTTTCCTTCCCTTTGTATCTCACTTGTTCATCATAATTGATATCAGATCATTCTGGCAGCACTGATATACATGACTCTCTCTCTCCAACCATCCCTATTAGTCATGACCTCTGGCAGGTCCACCGCACAACATCCAGAATCTGCACACAACTGATTGATGTAAGTTTTTGCTGGTTGGCCTACACTGGTGTGTCCATGTGTAGGTGTTCATAGGAGAACATCACTTATGAGTTCATCCTTGCTTGTCCAGCATGTCTTTCTCACTTGTTACTTATTGTTTTATTCCCATCTATATACATATATAAAGGGCAATTGTGTTCTGGATGAAACTATGAAAATAGAACAATTAATGACAAAGTAAACCTATATACACATTAAATATCACAGGTTTCTGCTTTTTGCACAAAATTATGAAGATTTGATTTATATTCAAAGATATTTACAAATCAAAAATTACATAGAAATAGAGTTCTTTTGCTCCCCACTCTACCCAGTGTCAACTGGGTAGCTGCATCTAGTTTAGTATATTTCATTATGTGTTTTCCCTGAGCAGTGAATTACCTAAACACTATCACTGAAATGCCCTCTAAAAATGGTCAACATTTTTCAAGTTTATGAGGAGTCACAAACAGAAAGCAGACATTATGAATGTCTTTGAGTCAGTTTAGAATTGTTCACTGCTATTTACTGACTGGTAAATAGTCAAGATGGTGGCGGTGGGGCATTTGGTAGATGATTCAAGGCACATGGTTGACCTTTATTGCTGAAATGTTATGATTAGTTAAAGAGTCTGCAAACTTATAAATCGTTTCTGTGTGACATGGCTGTTTGGTAACTGTAGGCAACCAGACACAGCCACAACAAAAGACATCCTCCTTCCTGTCCAAAAAAAAGGACTCGAGAATTAAGTGAAATAAGTAAAGAAAAATGAAAAAAAAAATTAAATGCTAAACATTACAACATGAAAGAGTTGGACTACTGAATTTATCACTAACATTGCCTGACATCTGACCATAAGCAGCAGCCATTGGTATCTTCTTTTGATTAGTAAATGGTTCCAAAAGAAGTAAGAGTGAAAGACTTACTCAAGATTCTCGGTCCTAGTATCACATTCAAGTATTCTAGTATCACAAGTAAATATATATAAGTGTGTTATTTAGTGGATTTTCTAAAAAAAGAATAATAATACAAAAATAAAATAGAAACTACTCATAGAAATTAAAATATATCTGTGATTTTTTCACAGGTAATTACTAAGTAGGTAGACTACACTTGTTAATTGTCTCACTAACCCACTCTTTCTCTGTTGCTCTTTCACTTTTTCTTCTTTTTTTCTTATCTCACTATAACTTTATATACTTCAGCCTTTTCTCTAAAGTTACTTCATGTTCTTTCTCTTTTTCAATTTCTCTTTCCAAATCCAATCTATTATCTCTTTGCCTCTTTTTCTTTTGCCCATATTTTCTTTCTTTACTCGTGTAATTTGAAAGGATTTCATGCGATTGATGTTCCTGCATTCCTAACTCTCCAGCATGACTGTATCAGGAATCAATTTTCTGATAAAAAACTGAGTGGAATTTTGTTAGATGGGTTAGCTCAGTCGGTAGAGCGTTCGGCTAAAACCCACAAGGTTTCTGGTTCGATACCGGCCCTTGCCAACTCAGCATATGAGTAGCACAGGGATCTGTGCGGTAAAGTAAGGAGCTGATGATAGGTGTGGCGCTCCATCTCAGATGCAAAAACTATCTCCTTGTTCTAGCGCTATGGAAAAGGGGATAGACTCCCTCGCTGATTGGCTGATACTGACTTTAGGCCACCCCGGCGACTTTACTTTACTTTATTCACATAGCATTATTGGTCTACTTGGTGGCAGAGAATATATTTAGTAAGGTCCCCACTCTCAAAGGATCGATATTAGCATTAGTATCTCCATGATATACAAAGACTAAATACAACTGAAGGGAAGATGAAATAAACTCAGTCATACAGACCACAACATTTATTATTTGATAAGCACAATTTATAAGCAGATGGCATTACAAAGAAAGAATACACAAATGTATCCCATAGTAGAATGATATGCATATTGTTGCATGAACAAGCAGTATGTGGAAGGGGTATTAAAATGGACAAAGGCTTACTTGATGAGTGTAGATAATATAGCCATGTGACAACATCTCTTTAAAGAACAGAGGTAAATTGAGGTCAGGAAGGGGGTTCTATGACTGTCATGTGACAACCCTCAAATCCAAAACAGATATGTAAAACAAGGGAGATAATTATTTATTGTATCCCTACAGCATCATTATGTAGATGTAAACATACAATTTTTTACACCATTTCCTTTTAATTTTAAGCAAAGTGTAGAATCTAATAACCAATATTAAAAATGCAGAAGACTAACTTCACTTAAAGAAAATAATCTGTAAAATGTCTCTTCAGGCTCATAATAGATTTATACACTAAAAAGGCTCGGTAGGCAATTTTCTTTTCAGCAGTCTATATATCACACAAAATGCACAGCATAAGCCTTAGAAGGATTGCCTAAGAAGCAACCTTGTAAAAATAAAAATAGATCCTGACAACTGGGAAAAGCTGTCATCTAAAGAGGACTAAATGGAGAATCCACATGGATGATGGCTGTATACAAGTTTTGCAAGTGAATGAATTGAGCATGAAAACCTCAAGCATCAACTTCTAAAAGGATACACTTGTCATATTAGTAAGAGCACGGAGGGTTGAAAATATCAAACATGTGGTAAGATTCTATTCATCAGATATCACACCAGAGACAATCTGTGTGAAATAAAGGACCAATTTTATGATGAGCTTGAGTTGACCATAAAAACATCCCCAACAAGATCAGCTTGGTAACTTTAATGCAAGATTTGATGCAGACCATGACTCCTGGCCATTTTGCTTGGGTTAACATGGCATTGGTAAAATTTATGAGAATGGGCAATGTCTCCTTGAGTTCTGTACATACCACAACCTATGCATCACCAACTCATATTTTCAATCAAAACCCCATCACAGTCTCCTGGAGACACCCATGATCTGGCCACTGGCCTCTGTTGGACCTGATGATAACATGCCGGTCTGACCTCAGAAGCGTCCATGAAACCCATAGCTTTCACAGCACATAATGTGACTCAGACCACTACCTCGCCTGCTGTAGAGTCAAACTCAAGATGAAAAATATCTGCAGTCAAACCAAATGGACACCCTCGTGTGGATAGTGTCAAAGCAGCTGACCCAACCAAAGCTGCTGATTTCCTCTGTACCCTAGAGGAATCCCTCCCTAACTTACCACAATGTTGCCCAGCAGTACTAGGATGGCCTACAGACCACCATCCACAACATGGCCCAGACAGTTTTTGGCAAGAGTGTGTAGGTCCAATGACTAGTTCAAAACCAATGCCTCTGTATTAACCCCAATCTTGGAAAAAAAGGTATAGCGCTTACCAATTACAAATGTATGGCAAATTACAAGATGCTACGTGCCCTTAGGGTATCAATGAAAAACCTCAGCAAACTGCACATCACTGTGCCAAGAACTACTGGCTACAGTTTTTTAGCAGCATTCAATCATCTGCCGAATCCGGTAACATCAAAGGCATGTATGACAACATCAAAAAGGCACTTGGACCTTCAAACCACACAATCACTCCCCTGAAATTGGCCTCAGGAGAAATCATCCCTGACCAATCTAAACAAATTGACTGCTGGGTAGAACATTACTCTGAATTCTATGCCAGTAACAACACTGTCTCTGGTGCAGCCCTCTACCATGTACAGTGACAACCGGTAGCTTGACACAGAACCAACAACTGAGGAGCTAAGCTAGAATGTAACTCCAGGACACAAAATATCTATGGTCTTTTGAGACTGTGATGCCAATGAGATATGGATTATGTCACGGGCAACACCATCTATCAACTCTAATAGATAATTTATCAACTCATTTAACCCAACATAATTTCTCAATTCTTTTTCTATTGAATCTAAAAGGATATATTTCATCAAGTCTGTTTTTATTTCATCTTTCTAATCTAATTTTTTTCTTTTTCTTTTAGAAAAGGGAGAAAATTACAAAATGAAAAAATGCATTTTATTATCTTTTGATTTTCATTTTCCTGCAAAATTTTCTTCCACTAGCACATTTACTTCAATTGTAATTCTGTCAGACAGCTTTTTTTCTTTTAAAACAGCAGCAATTCTCCTCTTTCACACAAAGCATCTTTTAGTTTCAGCTCTAAGGCAGATATAAAAAAAAATGACCCTAAGGCTATAATTGTCTTAAGAAAAAAAATTAGAAAAAAAAATCAGGAGGAAAATTGTACAGATTTATAAAATAAAGCCAAAGTATATTAAGAGATTATTTTTCAGATATTCCATCTTCTGAATATATATATATATATATATATATATATATATATATATGTATGTATGTATGCATGTATGTATGCATCTGATTTTTTTTTTTTTTTTTTTTTAATGATTTGGTTTTGCTTCAGGGATTGTTGTAGCTTGCAATCGTTTCACAACATGTGGCATATTTAAAGAGGTTTAAGGAAAAGAAATAAAAGGTGCATGTAATTATTTATAAAAATGCATTCATGTAAGCTTACAGGCTGATCTATCTCTGCTTTTACTTAGCCTAGAAACTATGCTACAGGCAAACTATTATGTATATACATGAATCTGGCAAAAAAATCACATACTTATAATTACATATACAGAATAACACACATGAATATACATACAACCAAATTTATTGAAACACATATATGGATATCTTTAAGTGTAGATATATGCACAATCCCATATATAACTTTAGATTTGTGTACGTATAGATATATATATAGATATAAGTAAATATAGAGGCAAATATTCATGCAAAATAATGTGCATCCTCATTAGAATATATGAGTGCAAGAACACTCCATCTTGCTTACTTCTTACATGGATAAATATCATCTATATATATATATATATATATATGAAAGATAGATGGAAATTAATCCGACAGTATGAAATTTAACATTTTGAAAAAACATATGATGTTTGTTATGTAATTGCTGACAGAACTGTTTCGACCAAATCGATAAGTTGGTCTTCATCAAAGAGCGACATAGACGGGAAGAAAGATATTCGTTAAAAGACTGTTTACAGAAACGAACGCTGAATTCAACCACTGAAATTTTGAAAAATGCATGTTCTGTTTTAAAAATAAAATAAATTTTATTTTTAATTTTTTAAAAATCAGAAGCATTATAGTTTATAGTAAAACTCAAAAGAGTTTGTTGTAAAAATTCATATAAAAATGTAAAGTGGGTATCAAAATAGTATAGTATATATTTCAGCTGTTAAAAATATACATGTCCACAGTGTAATTTGAAAAAAGATGTTAGAGTTCCAAAATTTACTTGTGGCATTGATAAGTCTGTAGAGTTATAGATGAAAGTCTTCAAGGTGTAAAAATCCCAGATATAATGTTTTTTCATTTG
>CM042139.1:77882521-78027521 GCA_023376005.1 Doryteuthis pealeii | reverse complement strand
ATAGTAATAATAATAGGATAAATTAATTAAAATAATAATAATAATATTAAAAATATTATTAATAAAAATAATAAATTAAAAATGAGATAAGGTAAATGATAATAATAATATTAAAAATAAGAAAAAGAAAATAATGATAATAATAATATTGAGGTAAAGTAAAATAATAATAGTAATAATAATAAAATTAATAAGATAGGGTAAAAAATAAATAATAATAATAATAATAATAAATAAATGAATTGAAAATAATAATAATAATAATAATAAATTAAAAATAATAATCATAATAATAATAATAATAATAAAATAAATTAAAAATAATAATAATAATAATAATAATAATAATAATAATAATGATAAAATAAATTAAAAATAATAATCATAATCATAATAAAAATAAAAATATAATAAATTAAAGATAAATTAATAATAATAGTATGAGATAAATTAAAGATAATAATAATATAAAATAAAAAATATATATGATAGTAATAATAAAATAAAATAAATTAAAGATAATAATAATAATAAGATAAATTAAAGATAATAAATATATATATATATATATATATATATATATATATATATATATATATATATGCATGTATTTTTTTCAAGATAATATTAATTCTTTTGCAAGTTTCATTGTGTTAAATATAGGGGGATAAATTTCACAGGGAAAATTGGTGGTACAAAGGATATTGTTATCATTTTTGTTACCTTCCAATTTTCAATTCTAAAATGAAATGTTGTGCTGATATTGATGTTTGTATATTTTCAGAATTTTGCAGGCAATACGATTAATACATGGGGAATATATTGTTTGTTTATTATTTTAAATATATCCAACCACCAACATAATCCTGATAATTTCTATTGAACTCTGACAGTTATTTTGCTCCATATAGTGCTTATTCAATATGTATTGCATTTGATTGAATGTGTATTTACAGCAGGCTGCCAAATGTATGCTAAAATGTTCATGTAAAAAAATAAACCATCTCCAAAATATTGGCTTTCAATCGGGAATGCAAAATTCTAAGCAAGTAAAATGCGCACTAACTGAAATAAATACTAGGGTGAGTCAAAAGTTTTGCAGCATTTTGGTACATGCTAATTTACAGCCAGCATGTATGTCACATGGCTGAAGCAGTTCAAGCTATGGAATGTATCTTGCTCTGGTTGATAGTATCATGGTAGATGATGTGCTAACATGTTGTGAATTGCTTCAATCCATGTGGGATTCAAAAGCTGCACAGATGAACATGTAGTAAAGTCAACAGAGTGGCCTATTGACAGTGTCAGTCAGATGGTGGGGCAGTCTATCCTCTTTTCACTAATACTAGACCAAGAGATTTCTTTTGCATCTGTGGTGGAGCACCACGCCTACCATCAGCTCAACACTTTACTGCATAGATCCAAGCTGTGCTACTCATGAGCTGAGTTTGCGAGGGCTGGTAATTTCAAATGTAGAGTTATGTAGAGTCTGCGGAGTGGCCTATTGTCAATATCAGCCAAACAGCTATTGTCAGTATCAGCCAAACAGTGAGGATGTCTATCCCCTTTTCACTAGTGCTAGACCAGGGAGATTGTTTTTTGCTGAGGTGGAGCGCCACGCCTACCATCAGTTTCGCAATTTACCACATGGATCAGATTACCCGATCTGTGCTACTCATACACTGAATTGGCAAGGACTTGTATTGAACCCAGAACCTTGCAATTCCTAAGCGGATAGAACAATAATAAAAATGTTCCATCAAAAACTTTTAAAATTAAGAAATAAAATAAATTACGAATATTGAGCGGAGACAATAGGATCTCACAACCACTTTTAATCAAACTACAAACACATTTTCAGCATGTTATCTTTTTAATTACCAAATTATGCAGTTAAGTGTAAAGTGTAGTTACTCTCAAACCTATTAACATATAAATCAATAGATTGTACACTGCAAGAGATTTTATCTACTGCTTTTGTATGTTTTAGTACATGATGAAAAAGTAGCATTTCCATGAAATGAGCTAACATTCTTGTAGCATGCATATTATTGTTATTATTATTAGCATATTTATTATGTAATGGTCTACATATTATCATATATTTATTATGTAATGCTCAAGATATGATCATATATTATTATGTATGCTCAAGATATGATCATATCATATATTCATTAATGCTCATATATTCATTAGGTAATGCTCAAGATATGATATATATTCATTAGGTAATGCTCAAGATATGATCATATATTATTATGTAATGCTCAAGATATTTAATGATATGATCATATATTTATTATGTAATAAGATATGATCATATATTTAGGTAATGCTCAAGATATGATCATATATTCATTAGGTAAATATATGTAATGCTCAAGATATGATCATATATTCATTAGGTAATGCTCAAGATATGATCATATATTTATTAAATGCTCAAGATAATCATATGGTAATGCTCAAGATATGATCATATATTCATTATGTAATGCTTAAGATATGATCATATATTCATTAGGTAATGTTCAAGATATGATCATATATTTATTATGTAATGCTTAAGATATGATCATATATTCATTAGGTAATGCTCAAGATATGATCATATATTCATTATGTAATGCTCTACATATGATCATATCTTTCACCAATTCTAGTTTTTCTGGAAGTGTTCAAGTACTGATGATTGTGCTCTCTCCAGCTTTGTGTTTAAAGCATCATAATCAACAAGTAATTGTCATCTAGGATTTAGTTGGACACACAGATCAGTACTCAACTGTATTGTAAGTTGAGTCTACTCTGAGAATGGAGAGGGAGTTAGTAGGTGCTTTATATAGCAGGCGGGGATGTTCTATTATATAGTTTGAGCATGCTTATTCTCTGGGTTCTGGTTGGCAGTTAGTTTAAGTGTGGATACTGTGATCTATATATACCCATCCCATAACTATGCTGGGAGTACAGAGTCTATAATTGCTTAAGGACTGACTGTCTTTGTCTGCCAACTAGACACTAACTTAAAACATACTTGTGAATATATTCTACAGAATACATAATGAAATGCAATACAAAAGAGTGTATGAATGTGTGCATGTAAAAATGTCATTATCATACATTTATTTGTGATGTTTAATATAACTATTTTCAGTTTTTGTACATATGTTTGTGAAGTTTCTAAGAGATGTAAAAGTTTGTGAGAGACTTACATAGTTAAGAAGAGTTCCTTAATTGAGGATTTTGTAGAATTATTAGATATGCTTGTGTGTGAGCAAGTAAACTTAGAGCATCGGATGTTGTGTACTATACTGTGGTGTCATATCTAATACGACACAACATTTGCTGGGAACAAAAAGTCCATGTCTCTGTTGACTACCTAGGTCTTATCTCCAATGCATTCTGGAAAAAATTCTGAATAAAAATGTATTTTCCCTTTTTCAACAAACTTCCCCTTATTTATCTAATGACCCATGTATATCAACACGACCAGTTTCAAACTTTTAAATGACAAAATTAGATACAGTGTACTTTTTGGTATTCTTTCAGTATTTTTAGTTCCTGGTAAGTCTGATATAGATTTACAGGATTTGAAGATGTACAGTTAGATTTTGTCCATACTGGCTATTGTAAGTAATGCTTAAATGCACAAACCAACTGCCGATGCAAAGTATTTGTAACAATGCTGTATCTGAGGTTGCAGACCTCTTTTCTGAAGTGCCCATTCCAAAAGACATAACTCAATTTTCAATTCTGCTTGCTCAACCCATTGTCAGCAGTGTGAGAGTTTACATGACCTGTCATAGTACAAGAAAAACCGTCTCTAGGTCTTTGAGAAGATATCCATTTCAATATAACCTTGATATGGCAGTGCATATTAATCTAATGCAGCTGTAACATTAGATTAAGCAGCTATCAATAAATATCAGATGGGTTTGTGAGAGAACTGGAGGCTCTTCTTAGTCACACAGACAAAACATGGGCATGCAATAGAGAAGAAGAAGAAGCCAGCTTGTGAACATGAAGAAGTCACTTATACTATTTGCTGTCTTTGCCTAATGTGCCTCTCTTGTTACATTTAATCAATAAATTTACAACTGTCCTAATATATTGAGTGGCTTTGGCCATTTGGATAACAAAATAAAAATCAAAGTTAACACCTGTCTTAACTTACAGTGTTTTAACATTTTGTTTTCCTATATATTTTTGTCTGTAACAATGTCTTGCCAATAGTTTCTGAATTAAACAAACTAATAGAAAGCTATTATAGACTGACAGAAGGTCAATGAGTACTGTCTGACATTAAACATACTGGTGTTATTGGCATGGAGCCAGTAAGAGCTATTCTTTTGGACTTGAAATTAACCTGGTAAAAAAAATTAAATTACTATGAAAACAGGTCAGAAGGAAAGCTTTTAAAATAAGGACAAGGTTTGGTTTCTTTGTTTTAGGGCATATCAACCTTCGTGGGTTATTTAATGCCAAAGCCATCCTTGTGGCACTATTTAACCCATTGCTGGGAGGATGAAAGGGTTCATACCTGCCTCAAGGGTATTAGTCCGAATGTGAATGAAATAGCACTACTGGCATTCAAACTTGTTTACTACAATGTCACTGTCCAGCAAGTTAACCACTATGCCAAAAAAAAAAAAATAAATAAAGACAAGAAAACCTCTGAAGCTGATGGGTTCATATCTTACAGTGGTCAATGCTTCTATTTAGGAAGGAGTGAAAGATTCTGGTAGCATTTCATATTTAACACCTGTCCATGATGATATTGACAGTTCTATTTAGGAAGGAATGAAAAATTCTCGTTTGTGTATTGCTCCAATAAAAGTCTCACTATGATTTTCCATGTTTTCTGGGTTATGTTTTATATATATATATATATATATATATATATATATATACATATATATATATACAATATTTGTTGGATATATATATAGTATATATATACAATATTTGTTGGATTATGTTTATATATATATATATATACAACATTTGTTGGATTATGTTATATATATATATATATATATTACAACATTTTATGTTGGATATGTTATATATATATATATATATATACAACATTTGTTGATTATGTTATATATATATATATATATATATATATATATATATATATATATACAACATTTGTTGGATTATGTTATATATATATATATATATATATATAAATGAGAATGTTAAGCAGTGTTAAGTATTCTCTGTTACTATCACCCTTGGCCAGGATAGAACCTGCAGCCCAGAAATGATTGTCACTTAGAACTGAATTAACCCAACGCCTATATCTGTTGCTCCATGTATCCAATTAATAAAATTAATCATTAATAAATTAATAAAAAAATTCTGTGGAGATGTTAAAACTCAAGTTGTCAGTCCAGAAAGACACGTTAAAAAAGGAGTTGTCAAGTTAATTAGAGAATATCAAATTGGCTACCTGGGATCTTCTGGTTTATCATACCCAGCCTTACTGTCAGGGGACAAAAGGTTAATGAGCACATTCTAAAATAAGAAAAGCTGAAAGTATATTGATAACTATTTTTTTTAAAAGTGTACCGAACATCCCCCTTCCCCCCAAAAAACTATTGCAATTATTAGATATTAGGCAATCAGACAGGGAGAAGTTGCAGGCTTTTGAGAAAATTATAAATGTCAGACCCCTAGAATAGAAACAGTCCAAAAAGTGGCATTTGGTCACAAGAAGGGGAAAAACGAGTAATTTTTTAAAGAAAATTATATAAGTATTACTGCTTCTAACATTCATGTGTTGATGTCAGAAAAAAAGGTTTCATTTCATTTTATCTTATTTTCTATACATGTGAGTAAACGAAGAAAATTAAGAGTTTATATTCTATAAACTTAATACTAAATTGGTATTACTTAGTTTCTATAGAAAGTATTTCCAAAGTTAACACTAACTTCACACACAACTCATACAAATGCATCCAACGTTCACTTACAATTGAATATATATCTTTCTTAAATAAAATTCATGCAAAGGGGTTATGTTCATAGTTCTTTTTATAGGACTTGTTGGTGTAATATACTAGGGTGATTTAAAAGTTTTGCAATATTTTTGTTATGTGCTAGTTTGTATGTAAAATGACTGAAGCAGTTCAAGCCATGGAAGGTAACTGCTGTGGTTTGTAGTATTATGGTAGTTGGTGTGCTGAACATGTTGTGCATTGCTTAACTCCATTTGTGATTTGAAAGCTGCACAGATGAACATGCAACTTTGTTAAATTTAGGAACTTGAGCTTTACAAGTTCAAAATGGGCCATAACACCATGGAAGCAACCAAAAGTATTTGTTATGCCAAAGATGAAGGCATAGTTGAGCAATGTACAGTTAGTAACCAGATGGTTCAAGAAATTTTGTTCAAGCTACAAGAATCTTAGTGGTCAGGCAAAGTCAGGAAGGTAGAAATTTGTGGATTCCAAACTATAGAAACAAATCCAGTGAGTAAGCTCAGCATATCACAGTTTAGTGTTGTTAGTCACCTTCACAACATTGAAGTTGAGGTTGTGATTGTTCCATCTATTTTTCCAATTTTGTTCGGTGGTGCCAATGTATGTTTTATCATAGTTTGGATTTTCATTTAAGCCAATATAACGAGACTATGCATCATGCAAAGAAATCATTATTTTTAAATAAAAAGGAATAGTTATTTAAAACTATATAGGTATACAAATTATTGGTATTAGATTTTAAAAAAAACTTGAAATGTAGATTATTTGTATTAAGAATAGTTACTTTAAGTTATAATATTTTACTTAGGCTTATTATATTATTAGTTACTTGAAAACATTGATTGCTTCCAAAAAATGAAAAGACTGACTTCAGTGTTAAATAACTCAACAAGGATTTACATACTAAAAAGCAACCAACAATACTAACTGGCTGTAGGATCATTCTGATTAATATGGTGGCTTTCATGTAACAAAGTTCTTTAAAATTGGTTATTTATTTTGCAAAATTTAATTATATTTCATTGAATATTTTAATAAAAGGAGGTACATGGCACAATGGTTCTCTTCATAGGAAATGGACTCTGCAACCCGAGTTCATATGCTGGACAAGGCTATTTGCATTTCACATAGCACTAATACTCATGGAAAAAGTATGCATCCATTCTCCCCTCTAGCTCTGGGTAAAATAATAAGACAGACTAGGCTCATTAACCTTGATTAAGCAACCATTCTAGGAGAAGGAAAACTGAATTCAAGCCTGTTAGACTTCAATTAAAAAAATGACTTTGTGTCACATCCTGCTCATGTGGAGGTATTGGTAAATATATTGTAAAAAAAACAACAAATTTAGTTCTCTTTCTTAGAATGTACTAAGCTTTGTTTAATTTGGCACACAGGTCTCTGATTGCTTACAATAACTACTGTTTGTAAGTGATCCTCTATCTAATATATTTTATTGAATATTTTAATAAAAGGAGGTACATGGCACAATGGTTCTCTTCATAGGAAATGGACTCTGCAACCCAAGTTCATATCCTGGACAAGGCTATTTGCATTTCACATAGCACTAATACTCATGGAAAAAGTATGCATCCATTTTCCCCTCAGGCTCATCCTTGCTTTGGTTATCTAGTGGTAACTAATACTTTGAATGTGACTTTAACATGAGTTAACAATTATCATTCTTCATATTATTGTTTTCTTAGAATTCTTTAGAATAGCAGATAATTCTGAGACAAAATTCTTACAATTTCATTTTTAATACAGTTTTATTTATAAAATATTGGTGGTACATGGTGTAATGGTTATCATCATAGGAAATGGACATGACAAGATGAGTTCAAAATGAACATGTTCAGGCCACTCAGTCAAATTTAAATTTTTACTATAAACAGGTGAACATGTTTAGTCAGTCACATCTGGCCATTCACTTCTGGAAAGGGTTAAAAGAAAAAATAAATCAGCAAGTTGAGGATTTTACTGACCCTATTACTATGAGTGACCTTATGCCAACTAGTCTAAATTGATTTAATTGCTACTGTCTCACTCTTTATGGCATTCAGCCAGAAAATGTTTTCTTTTTACAAGGATAAAACATAGAAGAAAAATAAATTATTGAAAATATAATGACACAGTCAAGATGTTCAGCTAATCAAAAACTACAGAGAGATGACAAGTTAGAAATTTCAAATGAAAGTAACAATTAGTATGTGTGAAAGAAAATAGTTTTAATAAAGAATGAGTGTAGATAAGGTAACTTTTTGAAAGCAAAAGTTATCAGACAAAACATATTGGTCATTAGTGGAATAGGAGGGTGATTAAACAATTTTATCTACAGTATTGGCCAGAATGGTTGACTCACACAATTTTTTTCCTGTACTTTTCCATAACACAGTGTTCATTCATTATAATTTTTAGAACTTTTAAAATTATTTATCAACCTAAAAACTGTTGGTTGTTTTAGTTGCAATCTGGCTGCAGTTTTACGAGTGCTGTATTCTTCTTCGCAGAGAATTTCAATCTGCACATGCATTTCTGATGAAATTCTGTTATCAAGCATATTCACTATTATCACACTTTTTATCACTATAATTCACAGCTAAATTACACTTCTAATAACAGCTAAATCCCACCTGAACAAGAACATGCAATAAAAATATTCTTTGATTGGAAAAACAATGTGTCATCCAATTTGACCAATCAAAATGAGCATCACATGCAAAATCAATGAACACTGTCATTGAAAAGTGCAGGAAAAAAATCATGTGGTTCTTCCATTCTGGCCAATATTGTAGAATCAGAGTGTAGTAGCTGTGCACTGTCTCTGATCAACATTTAGTAGCTATTCTCAGGGGAACACACTGTTATTTAAAAACTATATGAGATACACAGATGAAAAAAGTTATTTTGCAGAGTATTACAGGAACCACAAGGTTTTAGATTCTATACCAGCCCTCACCAACTCAGTGCATGAGTAGCACAGTTTCTGTGTGGTAAAGTAGAGAGCTGATGGTAGGTGTGGTGCTCTACTTTTGATGCAAAAAAAAACAAACTCCCAGGTCTAGCATTAAGAAAAAGGGGATAGACTCTCTCCCTGTCTGACTGATACAGACAATAGGCCACTCCACCTTCTTTAACTACTAATACCTAATAGTTCTTCATAATCACATAATAAAGAAAACCAGACATGAATATAGAATAATGGTTATTTTGAATTTTCAATTAATTTTTTAAAATTATAAATATAATTAGATTTCCACAGGCATAGGTACTACACCCATCCAATTTTTAATACATTTTAATACATTTATTTCAGTCACTTTCTTTCTTTTTATCTATGTTAATACCTCTATCTCAGATTTTCTTTCTATCTTTATCTGTTAATACATCTATCTTCATGTTTCTATATATATATATATATATATATATATATATATATAATGTGTGAGAGAGAGAGAGAGAGAGAGAGAGAGAGAGAGAGAGAGAGAGAGAGAGAGAGATCCAGAAAAAACAAATCCAATTTGTTTCTTTTTTATTCTTTTTATGAACTGCAGACATTTCTCCTTTATTTTCATGTTGATTTTTCTCTTGATTAGGAATTTCAAGTAACTGCTAAGCAGACAAACATCTCATTGCCCAACAAGGTAGGTATGCCCAAAATTTCCGTACAACAGCACCTCCTCATTCTTTAGACTTATAAAAAGATTAACATTGTAAATTGTCCCTTATTATATTTTTTTCCTTAAGAACAGAGCCTAACCTTACATTTTCTTTTCAATGAATTTCTTTATTATACCAATGAAATAAATCATATTAAAAAGAGCATATCTCCTGTTTTAAAGAATGTAAAACAAACAATTTCTACATGTGATTTTTTGTTAATCCTTCTCTTCACTGTATAGAAAAATTACGTTAAGTTTATAGGTGCCCACAGGAGAATGTCACTTATGAGCTCATTCTTGTTTCTTTAGCAGTATCCAACATGTCTTGTTCATCTCACTGGATGGTTTGTGTGATAAGAGGCAAGTGGCTGTACAGCTGCTCTTGTTTTGTTTCATAAGAGTCTAAGTGCTGCAGTTATACAGTAGCACTGACACGACTAGTTTTTTATTTTTAATAACATCTTATACTACCCATTTTCATTGTAAAATGTTCCACTAGAAATAATAAAATCCTAGTATTTTGGGTTTAAAAGAAAAATTAAATTTTTATTAAAAAATTGTTGATTTGTTTATAGGTGATACTGTATATACAGAATACAATAAAATTTTAAGGATACATTTTGAATTATTTCTATTTCTTTTGCTCTTAAAATCTCAAGGATTTTTCTTTCTTCTAATTTTTATATTCCAACAATTTCCTTTCTTCTTAAATCTGAATTTTGAGCTGCTTTATTAAATCTAAATTTTAATTGGATCACAGTGAATGAAAGTTCATTTCAGTTAAATTGGATCATGCAGCTCAAAAAATTGATAATTTTTACTTGGAAGCAAGCAAGATGGCACTGAGAAAGCACTAAATCACATTAAAAAAAATAAAACAAAAAACCAAAAAAAAACAGCACAGAAATGTCTATCTTAACCTTGTCAAAGGTAATGATGAGATTCCAGATTAAAATTTAATTTTTCAATTTCAAATGTCTTAATACAATATTATCAGTTCAATAACGTCATCATTTTCACCAATTCTAAAATTTGACAAAAATCTGCAAATGAGAATTTTGTTTTGGAGAAAAGAAAAAAAAAAGTTAAAGAAATATTTCATCTTATAAATGCTACAAAACTTAATTGCAAAAGGAAGTTCATTTAATTAAAAGTTATCATTGTTCTTCTTTAACATTTCCAATTTTTGATTCACCACACACTGTTTGATCTCAATTGTATAGAAGTTTCATCCGATAAAAATTCTGGGGGAGTAAACTTTTGTAAAAGGAAAGAAAGAAAACAGAAATAATTTGAGAAAAGTAATAAAAAAAAATACCAACAAAGTCAGCGATTTGCTACTTTTATAATGCAACGAGAAAAATATTTTATGTTCAAATAACTAATTCCTGTTTTACAAAATTATATATATAATATATATATATATATATATATATATATATATATACACACATACATACATACATATTTACAAACCCCTCCGCATGTGCTGGTTGTAACACAAGGTCAATTTCTTAAGTGGTATTTTTAACAGGTTTGAATTCAGAGTATTTCTTCTGGACTGGTTGCCCAAACAAGGTTAAAAATTCCACTCTACCATGCTATTTACCAACAGCTGAAGGAAGAATAGTTAGATTCATAACTTTCCCAGAGTTATTAGCGAAATGTGAAATGCAAACAGCCTCACCTAGGATTTGAACTCATCTCACTGTGTATTTCCTATGATTATAATCATGCAGCTTACACAAAATGTTTTTAAAAATAGTTATATCTTATAGAAAAAAAACTGTTTTTTAATGTGGTTGGCTTGATATAGCATCTAAAGTTAATTTCCATAAAAAAAAATTCAAATTGAAAACTTCAGTGGCTAAAATACTCAAGAAATTCAATTTTTGAATATATATTATTTATACTAGCAAATATATGCACCCTCCGGGTGCAAGTATTTAAGTTTTAATATAATAAAATATCATGTTAAATTAGAAAGGCTAATGAAACTGAATAAGAATTCAGATAAAAATATTTGGAACAGAGGGGGTATGATTGAAAAATAGAACAACTTTGAAACTAACTCTTCCATCATTTTCCCTTACTCCCGTCTTTCATTGGTAAATCTTCTTAATTTAACTATTTAGTTAAAATAGGAAGTAAAGAATAATATTACAGTTATTTCTTCTTGTTAATGGATTTCTTTTAAGATTTATCCCCGAGATTTTTGCTCATATTCATTACTATAAAACCAAACAATTAGAAATCAATAATACTAAGCATATATTTATTAAAATCAATTTTTTAAGATCAATATGCAAATTAGCCTTCCAATTCACACTGTAAACTGCTATTTTTTTGTATATATAAATACAATTACATGTTTTTAGTATGTATATATGGTCAACAGTCTTAATGATGTAAAACAATTTTATTAATAATTGAGGTTTAAATAAAAAATAAAATCATGGAGAATGTGATGTAAATAACAAAGGGAATTGTGACTTGAATAGTAATATAGTTTCGGTTACAGACATACAAACCCACAATCTCCATTTATAATAAGATTGTTGTGTAGAGCAAAGTTTTGCATTTCCTAAACAATAGGTGTAATATTAATGCATCATTACAACTCGGTACGGATCAATATAAAAGAACTTGTGTATTTCAGCAATTTTTAATGAAACATTGAAATTGTCAGCTTTACTTTGACTGTTATTCATTTCTTAAAAAACAAAAAGCTCAGTAAGAATCCAAAATAAATATACTTATTTAGGGTAAACTTGATGTATATTTCCTTTTTTAACTTTTGGATATTTATTTGTTAGAAAAAGAAATTCAATGTATCAAATTTTCATTCCAGTAAATTACATTCATAATCATTCATAACATTGACATTACATTTTTGAAAGTTTTGTATTAAAACTTCTATAATTCTCAAGATTTGAGCACAAAATTGAACATTTCCTTAAAGATTTATTTTTTTATACCAGATACATTTTTTATGAAAGATTAAAAAGAAATAATTCATTTATCGTAAAAGAACGTACATTGCATGCAAACTTTAAAAATAGTGGTAAAGCCCATTTCTTTTATTTATCTTACTAAGTTTTGCAATTAGTACCTCAGGAATTAAATAAATGTATTATTTCCACATTGTTTTGTAAAAGAATGTGATTTTCACCCGTAATTAAAACTGGCTTGGGCTAGAATTTATTTATTCCTTTTACATTATTATCTTTCTTTTACTTTACTATGACATTACATCTATAAAGATTTTTCACTCATTTAAAGTCTCTATCTTTAGTTATACACAGCTAAAGTTGGCTTTTCATTCAGTGCTACATAGAAATTTCCAACAAACTTTCAATGGTTATTACCAAGATAAATTTGGTAACTTTTTTTTATGTTTTGCAACAATCTATGTGCCTATATAAAAAAATATTTTAGTATTTTTAAAACAAAAAATCAGTTTGAGAAAGTATGTATCCAATTATTCTCTCTCCAGCTATGGGTAAATAGTAGGGCAGACTAGGCTCCTTAGCCTTGGTATGGCAACTAGTATAGGAGAAGGAAAACTCCTAATTCAAACCTGTTAAACTCTGCTTAAAAATTTGACTTTGTGTCACATCCTGCTTGTGCAGAGCAGTTGGTAAATACATAAATGAATTATGAAATGATTTAAAGAGCCTAGTCTGCTCTACTATTTACCCACAGCTGGAGGGAGAATAATTAGATACCAACATTTCCCAAATGCCAGATGCAAACAGCCACAACTAGGATTTGAACTCCGTTCGGCATGTCCATTTCTTATTACGATAACCATTATACCACAAACACCTCCACATTTTATAATTTATTTATCTAATAAATTAAGAGTTCAGTATCAATATCTAAAATGATCAACATTTTACCCATTATATGAAATTTTGTTGGATATGTACATAAGTGAGTGCAATTTTTTTACACTATGCAGGGATTTCTTTTGGGTGGGGGTACCAAAATTTATGCAGATGAACTCTGCGGGGTATAATTCATAATTTCCTGGGTAGTTGGTGAACTTACCCCCAAAAGAAAAGGTTAGTGCACTTGGTATATTGGTGTTTATTTTTTATGCCATTTCTTTTTTCTTTTTTTTTTACAAAGAAAATTTTTTTTTTCAGAATCTACACCTGGTGAGGATTGAAGAATGAATTGACTGAAATTCTTTATCAACATCAAATATACAACAGTTAGATTCAGCTGTCTGCACAATTTATGTTTTGTATATGTCATATTCTATAGATCCTCAAAGAAAAGTTGTGTTGTGAAATCCCTTCGAAAAAAAAAAAAAAATCATATTGTCATGAGAATATTTTCTAGCACCTGAATGATACATTAATCAAAGCTTACATGACAAGTTTCATCTTAGAGTTATAAAACGAATTATTTCTGGCCAAATAAATGCAATTTAACAAAGTGGATGCAGTACATCTTAAAATACTTTTCAACTGAAGCTTCTTTCATTGAAAATCATAAAAGACAGCTGCCTTCAATGCACAAGATCTGGAATAACCTCTGACATAATGCAAGCTGGCTCTGAATCAAAATTCTATTAATGTCATTTCTAAGGTCAGAATAAAGACTGTTTTATCTGAAAATTAATTATGTTTGTTAGATTCTGATATGCCAAAATTAATTACAAACCCCTGGCTCATTAAATTTTCACCAAAGACAGAATCAATAAAAATTCTTATATAAGGAAAAACAAGAGAATTTCTGCTTTTAGAAATTATTACCTTCACTAAAGATGAATTATTTTATGCATAATATTCAGGATTACAGTTTATATATTATATATATATATATATATATATATATATATATATATATATATATAGTTTCAATTGATTTTGTTCTTTTTTTTTACTTTCAAGTAATTTCTTGATTTTAAAGAACATATTTTTATTTTCTTCTTGAAAATGTTTGCATATAGGAACAATTAGATATGAATACATTCAGTCGAAAACAGTGAGAATAATTCTCAATTTTAAGACATGAATATCATTTAATATCTTAACTATAAAATAACTTTTGATCTAAAAATTAAAAAAAAATAATTCTTATAATTTATTGAAAGGATATTTACATGGATCTTTAAAATTCTTACAGTAACATTTTATTAAACAATGACATGTATTTTAACTTAGACATTTAAATTTAAATTCAAAACTCACTGAGAGTTACTTAATGATCAAGATCTGAAAGCTTAAGCATGCAATAGTTTTTCAACAAGGGTGTAGTCATATTTCCTATCTTGAGACTTTTTTCTTTTTTTTTTTTGAAATGTGAATTTAAGAGAAAAAACTTTCACACTTATTTTCAAAATCTTTTTTTTTTTTGCATTTGAGTAATTATAACGAGAAATACCAAACAATTAACATTATTATTTTTTAACTAGTATTTTATTTCATCTACTTTATTTCACTTGCTTTTTTTTAATGCAACTTCCTCGGGTCATTATTTCATATCAACAGCAAGCAACAGTACAGATAAAAGACAAATAAAGAATATGCACTATTCCTTGTTGTCATAGTAATAACAGCATTGTTTAAACAATAATGACCCAATCAATTGTAATTAAAAAGCAACTAAAATCAAAAAGATTACAGAAGATACTATTCAAAATTAATGATAATAATGATTGATAGTTCTTCAGAAAAAAATAACAATTTTAATTATTTCTAAGTAAACATGCCTAAATAATTAGTAGCACTCTAAAGTATCAAAATATTAAAATAGTTTAATATTAGATTGTACCAAAAGTATATCTTGCAGACTTTTACTCTAAAGCTTATTTCATGTAAATATTTAAAGATGACTAGAAGGGGCTACCTGTCGTCACCTGGAAGAGGGAATGACATCACATATACCAATATACTAAGAAATGTGTTCTATAATACATGGTGTTTCATAAAATCATTTCAAGTTATTAAAATATGTAATTAAAAATTTCCCAATTAAAAATATTGAAAGAGATTGCTTATATGTTTGGGGAATATCTGATTGTTTTAAAGCTACCAAAAATATCAAAACAAAAATATTAACAGAAATATTTTCTGTTGTGTTTTCCTTAGAGACAAAAATCCCACATACACATCTATTGGTTGTGATTGGCAAACAATTACTAATCGGTTATTTGCTATCAGTGAAATATGATCCTGCCTTTTCCTGTTTAACGACTATGACTTCTTTATACTATTATCATGCTCTGAGTTTTTAAACAACTTCTAGCTGGTAACCTTCACTGGAATTTAAGGGACTGTAGTCTTCTCAGTACTCTAGCTGATCCCAGTAGTGATATGGTCTGAATGGTCTCTTTTATAGATCCAGAACTCACTGAGTCTATTTTCCAGGTTCTATGGGATTGTTCCAAGTGTTTCAACTATTAATAGCCTCATTCATCTTCATGTTCTATATTTTTTCAGTTCTCTGGCAAGGTCCTGGTATTTATCCAGTTTTTCATTATCATTATCATTATTATTATTATTAGTAGTAGTAGTAGTATATATATCTCATAAGTAATAATTAGTTGTAATTTTTCTTTCAGATATTATTGACCAATACAAGTGTGGAAATTCTGACGAATTTGATGCATCATTCTAAACCAGATCTCAAATTCACTGAAGCTGCTTGCAGAATTTAGGAAATGTAAGAAATTCAAACAATATCTGGTTGTATTGCTCAAAACATTTCAAAGGTGGTATATTTCTTCCTTAAAATATAGATCTCAAGTGGACAACTATCAGTTGTTAATAATCATGTTTGAAAAATATAAAGCTGCATTTATCCAATCCGTCATGAGCAGGATGCAACTCAAAATCAATTTTTAAGCAGAGTTCAACTTGCTTGAATTTGAGTGTTCCTTCTCCTTGAAAGGCTGCCATACCAAAGTTAAAAAGAACAGTCTGCTCTATTGTTTAGACATAGTTGGTGAGAGAATAGTTGGATACATGTTAAATTAGATGCACTATGTTAAATGCAAACAAACTTGTCCAGGATTTGAACTCAGGTCACTGGGTCTATTTCCACCAATGTTAACAATTATACCACCAGTACCTTCAATGCATCCTAACCACAAAATCTCAAATACTTTCAGAAAAAGTAGGATTATATAAAAAAAAAAAAAAGGAAAAATATATGCATGATTAAAACATGAAAAATATTCTTTGATACATCCTAGTATTTCTTCAGAGAGGAATACCAGTAAAGGGTTAATACTTACTCTCAGAACTAAGATTCAGTTTAGTTTATATCCAGAGCATCCATTTTTGTTAGCGTATTCTAAGCTTCGCGAACAGGGCAATCTATTATTTTGAATATAGATCTATGAAATCAATCTATTATTTTGAATATAGATCTATGAATTTAAGAGCAGAAGAGCAAGTGAATAAAAATCTGCAAGTTTTCTCAAGTTGTGGCTAATTATTTTCTGAGTATAAACATATTTCAGGAAGAGAGAGAGACAGAAAGAGAATGAAGAGTCATCCTAAACTAATTCTTAAGGGTTATTGACCATTTCTCAAAGTGACATTTTCATAACAGTAATATTGATAGCAAAGTGAGACTTTGATCACCAGCCAAGTAGACATGCAGACAGATTAGATGGAGGTTACAATTTCATAGGTGTGAGAAGGTTTTAAGAGCATTTCTCCATCTGTTTTAAGTTGTTCTAAGTGGGTGGGTTTTGGTTGGCACAAAAATGCTGACCGAGAATCAGCTGCCTTTCTTCCTATTTCAATTATCATTGATTCTTTTTTTTTTTTCGTTTTTGGAGAGGGAATTTTTGGCAGAAGATTTTGATGAGATAATTTTGACAAAATGGTTAAAACTTTGAGAACATTTTGCTTTTTGGTTCAAACTTTTTTTTTTCTTAGGAGAACAAGAAAGAATAATGATGAATGTATAAGATATTAAAGCAATTTTCTAAGTTTTATTCCAAAACCTTGCAGGAAAGAAACATGAATCATCATATTTGATTGCTAAACCTTGTTCAGGGCAATGAGAAACAGCTAAAATTTCACTAAAAAAAACAAAAAAAAAATGAAAAATGCATACATAGATAATTATTACTGGAGGCATATGGTGTCTTTCATGGTTATTGTTGTATGAAATGGACAAGGCAAGAAGAGTTCAAATCCTGGATGAGGTTGTTTGTATTTTTCAAATAGCACTAATACCCATGGTATGCATCCAACTATTCTCCTTCCAGTTATGGGTAAATAGTAGGGCAGACTGGGCTCTCTAACCTTGGTATGTCTATCAGTCTAGGAAAAGGAAAACTCTGATTTCAAACCTGCTAAACTTCACTAAAGAAATTGACTGTGTCACATCCTACACGTGCAGAAGGGTTAGTGTATATATATATATATATATATATATATATATATATATATATATATAAATTATTTTATTTAAATATGATAGGTGAGTCATAATACATCCCATGGATTGAATAACATTTTTTCTTATATCAATATCTATCTATATGTAATTAAAAAAGTAGTTATTTACTAAGCTTAGCTTAGTTGTGGCACAAGGTCAAAATACAATCACATCTACCCAAGTTCAAATCCCAGACAAGCAATTTGCACTTCATGCTAATGGTCTTGGGAAAGGCATGAATTGATTTGCCCCCCCCCTATAGAACAATAGTAGGACAGACTGGGTTATTTAGCCTTGGTTAGGTAACCAGTATTGAGAAGGAAAATTCTTAATTCAAATCAGTTGTACTCTGCTTAAAAATTGACCTTGAGTTACATCCTGCCCAGAGCCAACTTTGTCCAGTATTTGAACTCAGGTAGCCAATTCCATTTCCTATGACAATAACCATTACGCTAAGCACACTCTAAGTTATTATTATATCTATATTAAGTCAAGTCATTTTAATCTTTTTTTAAGGCATTTGTTTAGCTCCAGTCAGTAGAGCAACCACCTATGAACCACAAGGTTTCAGTTTTGATACCAACCGTCAACAACTCAGTGCATGAGTAGCACAGTTTGGATCTGTGCAGTAACGTGAAGAGCAGATTGTAGGTGTGGCACTCCACCACAGATGCAATAACAATCTCCAGTGGTCTACCACAAGTGAAAAAGGGGATAGACTCCCTCAATGTCCATGATACTGACAATAGGCCACTCCACCAACTTTACTACATAAGCACCAAAATTCTATAGCTCATGTTTTAACATTAATCAACAAGAAGAAGAAGCAACTAAATATGCAAATCAAAACACTGTTATGCACAATCACCAGTCTTCAAATAAGTTTATATAAATATTATATGTACTAGCAAAATAAAAAGACGCCCTCCGGACGATTTGAAAACAATTTTTTGAAATATATTGCCTGAGGGGATGGAAGCTGAAAATTCAATATCATAGAGTGTGTACCATAAGTGTGACCATGTAAAATCGTCAAATTTATTAAAGGGGTAAAAAAAAAAAAAGAAAGAAAGAAAGACAATTTGAAATGGAAACAGTTCTGATAACTTTAACTATTATATTAGAATAAAACAATCTATATATAAATATATAATGCTGGGCATCTATTTATTGAAACAATGAGGATTGTCTAATGTTGCATGCTCACATTTTGAGTATATTTATTCTATGTTATGACATTGGATTATGTGTTGGGTAATTTGACGTAAGCAATGACACAGTTTTTGTTACAGACAAAAACCGGAAGCGAATCTTCATTATTAATAGAAATATAATCTCATTTCTATTTGCATTATATTAAAGATTCTGTCATATACCCATTAGGGTAGGTTGATTTTTAACTTTTTTTTTTAAGTATCGAGTTCTTTTGAACAGAAAAAGTTGTGTGTTGGTATAATGAATACTGATATCAAGGAAATAGCATAAAATGGGGATTTTTGATGCATTTTATGCACCAAAAATTCTCATTTTTGCAACATTTGATAATATTTTTATTTTTATCAAAAAAAGTATTTGTATTGGCCTGAAAATAATATAATGTATACTGATACCAAAAATTAGATCTCTAACTTGCTCCATTATTTGAGGAAATAGCATCAAACATCATCTGCTAAAATGCACCAAAAATCATCATTTTTCAACATTTGGCCTAGAAATTGGTTAGAAAATTTAGCAATTTCAATATTTAAAACAAGAAAATGACATTTTAATCTACTAAAATAAAACGAATAAAATATTATAACTAGAATTCAAATTGAAAATATGCTCTCCACCCCAATCACTACGGATACCTTCAATATACTGCTTTTTACCTCATTAATTAAGTGGTAACAGTGATAATATCTTTAAAAATTAAAAAAACAAAAAAAAACGGGATTTTTTATTTTATGAATGAAACAAAAGAAAAGCACACAAATATAGATATTGCTAGGCACAAACTAATGGATCATTTTACTTAGAATATCTTCCCCCAAAAAAAACTATCGGGAAGATTATTTGTAATTTAAGTAAAATATTTTAAACATATTTTCTACATTTGTTTTCTCAAAGATTTCATTTGACCTACTTATCTTTTCAGTTAACACTCACTCAATATTTTACCCACTATTATTTTACTCACTATATATATATATATATATATATATATACACATATGCATTTTTTAAATATTAAAAATATATGCAAAATAATTGATATACAATCTTTGCTTAGATATTAAATAAAAACATGGTTCTCATCAAAATGACAACATTACTTACGTATGGATCAGTAGTTTAGCCCAGGATAAGAGTGTATTAAAATTTAATATAATGGTTAGCAAACTGGATTAGCAGACTATTATTAGCTAGTTCGATTCTCACTTGGTACCCGAGTGTAGTGAAATGTAATGCAAACTGGATTAGCAGACTATTATTAACTAGTTCGATTCTCACTTGGTACCCGAGTGTAGTGAAATGTAATGCAAACTGGATTAGCAGACTATTATTTCATTCTCACTTGGTACCCGATTTTTCGGCCCTTGTGTCACATATAAGCTATAGATAAATATATCTATATATATGTGTGGTTGAAAATAGAAGAAAGTGTGGATATAACAACACAGACAGCATAAATTCAATTGATATTTTGCCTCATTTTGGATGAAGCTTCTCCAGAGCTTTATTGACATAAGTACTTGTACATTTTACTTTTATAGTGAAAAGGTGTGTGGGAGAGGGAAAATTTTATTTTAGTCTTTAAAATTCATTTCCTCAAATGAGAACAAAGTTTTGAAGAAAAATATTTCGTGTGGTAAGTTTTTATGTTAATTTGCAAGTTTCTTCCTATGGGAGAGATTACAGTTCGAAAATCGACATTCTCTAATATCCATGTCCCATAAGTTAGATAACTGTAAGTTTAGTACATAAAACTATATCTAAGTAAATTCTAAAATAAACTAACAGATTTGAAATATCTTGTAACCTGGTTAAAGATAAAAGAACAAAACAAACCAAGATGCAAGAAGGTCTCACTTGGATGTTACCAGGTGGCTTAGTAACAATAATGAGCAACAACAACAACTCTAATATAACAATGCCAACAAGCCAGAAATAGTAAAGATTGTCTGTGTTTGGATAGATGAAGGAAGCTCAACAAATCTAACCTACAGGTGCACATTACATTTCGGGAATTCTTTTAGATTCTTTGTTTCTGCTGTTTCATTCTTTGAGTATAAAAACATCATTGGCTTCAGATAGAGAAAAGTGCTGTATTATTTAAATATGATACACTGATATGGTCTGCCTGAAAATGGCTGGTTGGGGTGGTAGGTCTGTTAAAACAAACATGCTTCATACATTTTCTTTTTTGGGTTACAGTAGATTCCACTTAAGCAGAACACATTGGCACCACAAAATCTGATCTTTCGATGTAATCCTGTTCCTTTTAAATGGATTTGCATAAAAAGGACAATCTGATATAAAAAGGTCCATACTATTCTTGCCCAATTGGTTATATTAAGTGACCATTCCTTTTTATTTTTACAATGTTGCATCTGACTAGAATCCAAAGTTCTTCAATACTTGATCAGGATTTCTCTGACAGATTTCTTTTTTATCTTGGTTTTGACTTCAAGCAGTCACTGACCTCAGTGGTGACCACGTTTCGTTGCTTTGTTTAATGGCATATCAACCTATGCAGAGATGCTGATAGGTATGCGTCCTGCGTTCCTGATGCACAAAAATCAAAAACAATGCAGCAAAATCATATCCATGCATCCCAATATTTTTCTTTTTTCTTCCCTCACCATTTCAGGCTAAACTGCAAATTCATTTCAATAATTTCTTAGAAATGAATTACACAGGATACGTTACAAGGTAGGAGTTATACGGCTTTAGTTGGGACGCATACATTTTCCCAGGGACTCATTCAAAGTAAATATGTACGTTTCAGGACGCACTAAATCAAAAAGCTATCAGCATAACTGCCTATGTGAGTTATTTAATGCCAAATCCATCCTTATAGAAGAACATCAGTGGTGTTATTTAATGTATAGCTGGGAGGGATTAGAGGGGTAATACCTATCCCAAAGGTAGTGGTCTGAAAGTGAACATACTAGTGTAACTGCAGTTTGAACTCGCTTACTATGATTTTGTAGTCCAGCTCATTAGCAACTATACTATGTGGACTTCATCCTCTCATTGTTGCATCACATCCTATTGATAGAATTCTATATTTAATTGCCACTAAATAAAAAGGGTTTGTTTTGTTTTATCTGTTTTTAATTGAAGCTCTAATTTTTTACAAAGGGTATTATTAGTTACCATATATTGTGCAAACAATTGACTATTATTAAATAGAATAATTAATTTAAACCATATAATTATTAGTATTAGATAGAAATACTTGAAACCACACAAATGTGTGTAAAATATTTCAATCGGATGGGAATAATTGATATAACTGTGTGCAAAAAAAACCTCTTAAGAAACAACAATCCAAAAACAAATATACAATGAATGTTATTCTCTTGCCTTTATGCATAAAGCAACCCTAGATGAGTTGACATGTGAATTAATCAATCAGTCTGAGTTAAGGTTTAGCAGAAAACATTACCTTGGACTAGAATAGTTATCTTGAGTCAAAGCAGAGATAGCAATCAGGATAATTCTGAGATGAATTTCAAGAACATGGTCACCTGTTTCTGGGCACAATAACAAAAATGAATTGGATTTTGTAGTTTATCAGAGGGCAGTTTACCAGGGGCAAAGCAGAATATTGTTAACAAAACCAATACAAATGTCCCTTCTTTATTTGACTGCTTTCTCCCTCAATATACATATCCTTCTGAATCCCTAACACTGGTACCTTCTGAAGCTTGTCGCAACTTATTTTGGCCTGTCTGTTTATTGATAGCAGAGCCCACGCAACATTTCTATCATCCAGGCACCTGAATAAAGCCACATGTCAGTCTTAAGTCCTGTTTTATGCATCCTAAAGGGCACAAGTTTGATCCAGGCAGGCAAGATATAATCAGGTTCTATTACACTGCTGTTTTGGTATTGCAGTGTTATTCCCATTACAGTAACCTACAGAAAAATTAGTGTTTATTTGTTTATATATTGTTCAACGTGTGATATCATGCCTACCTAAATAAAAACTCTTTGATAAAGAGCTCAAAAGAATCTTAAATTAAATAAGAATAAAATCAAATTGTCCACTTGTTTAATTTGACTTTTAAAATCTGTGAATAGTGATTCTTGTCATTCTTATTCTAGAGTAGAATAGTAGTATTCATAAAAAATATATACTAGTTTAGAAAAAGAAAAGGCCACTTGTAATATCCTTCTTAGCAGGCCAACTAAATTCCTCTCAAGAATTTTCCTTTCATATAGCAGAAACAAAAAAAAGTATCTATCAAGTCCAGATTATTATGAATTCAGATCTGTAGACTTTAAATCAGATCTTTTGAAGTGAGCAAATTGCAGTCAAAGATTTTTCTTAGAGTTTGATCTCTGCAAACTTATGTTCTTGTTGCATCCACCCAAATTGCTCTTAGGCAAGATTTTCTCTTTGTTAACTGAATTGTTTCTTTTTTTTTTCTTTCTTGAAGGAATACAAATAAATACTCCTTTGTTCTCAAGTACGAGTAAAAATTATGTTACTTTTTATCAGACTCAAAGAAAATTCATTTTTTTTTTTTTTTTAAATTTTTAGTTAGAACAAAACTACAAAATTACCATCCACATTTCAGTTCATTATTGGGCGAGAAACTCTGAAACAAGTGCAAAAAATTTTAGTCAGGCAAGTCGAGCAGGCATTTTAAAATTGTTTCTAGTAGACAGACCCAGTTCTCATCAACAAAGAGTCTGAAGAAAGAAAAAAAAAGAAATCTGTGGGGGAACCTTCACTGAATCACTATTTACTGATAGCAGCAAATCAAAGAAAGAATCAATAGAAAATGAGAAAATTCAAAGAATTTAGAGAAACAGAAAAAGAAGAGTCAACATAAAGGGAGATAATTCAAAAAGGGAAAATTTAGTAATTTTCTAAAGTTTTAGGGAATATCAACAAAATTCATATTTTACATTTATGCAGTTTCTTTGTATTGAATACAGGAATTCCAATTTTGATAATTTTGTGATTGTATGCAAGGAAGTTTTGTTAATTCTATTTTAGATAAATTAATGCTGTACTTCCAAGCTGTAGCCATGTCAGTGCTACTGTATGGCTGAAACACTTAGAGAAAAACTAGATGGGAACTACACAAGGATGCTGCATGCTGTCTTGAACAAATCTTGAAAGCAGCACTCCACAAAAAACAGTTGTACAGCTTTCCCCCATCAAACAAACCATCTAAGTAAGACAAACAAGACATGCTGGACACTGCTGGGGAAGCAATAACGAACTCATAAGTGACATTCTCCAGTGGATACCTACATATGGACACACCAGTGTAGGTCAACCAGCAAAGGCCTAGATCTATCAGCCCTGTATGGATACTGGATGCTGTATGGAGGACCTGCTGATAGGGATGATTGTCAAGAAAGATTTGTGGGTAACTATGCTGTCAGCATGACCTGATGATTATTGTATCTTGAAGATAAGAATATCCCAACCTGATTGTAAATCTGAATATCCAAAAGGTTTTAATTTCATATGCAGTTGGAAGCACAGTTGCCTTTAGAAAAAGAAAGAATCCGTGTCTGAGGATGAATTTAACTTCAACAATGTTATGAGACTAATTTTAATTGAATATTGCATTCTTGAATCTATAGATTTGTTTCTGCTAGCATAGTTGTTAATAAAATCACAAAGGTACATCAGTAGATCCTTTGCCTGGCATACAGTTAACAGCTGAGTTTTCAGTGTAAAATGTTTACTCAATATAAATAATGATATTCAATGTTTACTCAATAGAAATAATATTCACCATTGAATTAAGTGCATTGGCAAGAAGATTATGTTGAAAAATAAGTGTGTTTTTAATACAAAAGCAACACTTTTTCCTCATTTAACTATAGATTTATTTGTATACCTATGTATATCAAGGCGCATGTAGTGTAACAGTCGGCAAGTTCGATTAGCAGACCATCATTAATGAGTTCAATTCTCACTGGGTGCCCTGTACTTCTGGCTTTATGCCACAACTATGTTAAACATCAGGAATGACTATATTTATTATATAGCTCATCTATCTTATATATATATATATATATATATATATATATATATATATATATATATATATATATATACACAGTGATGCTGATAGCTTTTTAATTTAGTGCATCCTGGGACACACATATTTGCTTTGAATGAGTCCCCAGGAAAATTTGTGGGCCCCAACTAAAGCCATCTAACTCCTACCTTGTAATCTATCCTGTGTAATTCGTTTCTAATAAACTATTGACATGTATTTACAGTTAGTTTGAAATGGTGAGGGAAGAAAAAGAAAAACACTGGGATGCATGGATATGATTTTACTGGGTTCTTTTAGATTTTTATGCATCATTTTATATATATATATATATATATATATATATATATATATATATATATACATGCACACACATAACATTTTTCCTTCTCTTAATATATAGCAATATATATAAATATCTTAACTTTTCTTCCTCTCTCTCTCTCTCTCTATATATATATATATATATATATATATATATATATATATATATACATATAATGTATTTTCTATCCATCTCTTTTCTCTTTCTCTCTCTATATATGTATCTAATCAAAGATACACTGAAACATGTACAGGTATTTACAAAAGTAATTTCTAATAATAGCATTCCCTTTATAGAATCATGTTCCATCAAATGTTCACCTATATGGACAACAAAGGTTACTCTAATAAAAGTTGGTGAGAATATGCCACATAGCATAGTATATATTATTACTGTATATAAACTCAGTCCAGATAAGAGGTATGGTTGTACCAAAGAACAATATTAACAAAACCAATGAAGCATGTAGCAGATTTACACTGCAGACAAAACCAATGGTTAATACTTAACAAAAAAAACAAAAAAAAACAAAAACAACTATTCTGATTCAAACGTATTGCTAATAAAACCATTTCACCTTTGAACAGGGGGAAGTCTTATAATGAAACACTTTGGCTCACTTTCAAATTGCTTCTGATAAAAGGTGCTACCAAAAGATATTACTTTTGACCAGGGAAAGATAATAGCACAAGTCAGAAGGAAAACATGTTCTAGATTGTATCCTAATAATATGGAAACCACAAAATAAAAAGATTTGTAGCCTTTGATGTCTTTGGCTGTATCTTTAGTGCTCTTTAGAAAAATAAAAGTTCCTCCTCTTGCTTATTTGTTACAGCTTCAAAGCTATCGCCTCTCCAAAATAAATGTAAAAATAAATTAACTATAGAGAAACTGTTTACACTAGACGATTATCAACAGAACACAAACTGGTCTATGGATATTGGATTATCATTATTTTCATTATTGTGTTATTTTTTTGACATGAAGTGACAAGTAAACTTGATGTGCTTTCTTTTGAAATCTTTTTTAGAAAATGCTTCATATGATTGAAAGATTGTCAACAAAGGTCTCAAAAACATAAGACTTGTTTTAATTTTGAAAATAGTTTAATAGCCAAAAGGAATTATCCAACTACAAAGATATGAAAGGATATAACGTTGTAGAGAAGATATGAAATTTTTCATGAGTTAATGTTATATTACTATCAGAAATAAGTGTTTATACAAACAAAATAAATGCTAAGAAACACTATGAATCCTTAACAATTTCAGCAAGGATGTAGCAAAGAAGAATTTACATAAAATTGCCAAACAAACTTATAAGAGAGTGTTCAAAGCTTTCATCTAATTTTAATTGAATTTGTTATTGAAATTCTGGAACAATTTTTCATGCCTAGTTAATATTTTCTTTTGAACATTTCCGTCATTTTCTTTTTTTCTATTTCCAGTTAATGTTCTGAAAGGATGTCTTCCGCAAACTGAGAAACAACCCCTTCATAACAGCTTTAAAAGATTTAACAGGTTTTCAAGGCCGACATTTCTATCATCTTTTACCAATGAGAAAATATTTTGATATTCAGCCTTGAAATTTACCTTAAAAAAAAAAACAGAGACAGCAAATAATGGAAAATGTCAGGTTTTATTCTGACTTAGGGCACTTAAAAAACAATCAAGAAAAAACATTTAAATAAAAACTTTGTTTACATTAAACTAAGGATAATTCTTTGTAAGCAGTAAATGATATTTTAAGCATGTCAGAATCCATTTCTTTTATTCAATTATTCATTTGGCAACCATCTAGGCAAACAAAGGTGAATAATTAAAAACATGTAATATCTTATAACATTTATGAAGTAGTATATATATGTATGAAAAAACAAAATAATCTGGAGGATGCTGCCAACATTTTGGTCTATGCAACCACCACGATAAAGATGGGTGTATCAGCCAAAATGTTGGCAAAGTTCATAAATCCTCTATTTCATATTTATATATATACAGTTGGTTTTATTTCCATCTCTTTCTTATATATATATATATATATATATATATATATATATATATATATTAGTGTTTGTGTATATATTTAATTACATGGAATTATCTGAGACCATTTGGATTCATGCACATCTTTACACAGCAATTTTCAGAATGGAATTTTTTTTCCCGGCTGAAGATAGATGTATAAAGATATACAAGAAAACAAATAGTCACAGATAAGCATCCATGTAATTAAATATTGTTGACTTTTTTGTAATATAAGGCGTGTGTTAAAAGCCCACTACTATTTATAGACTTGCCGAGAACCATGTGACTAACTTCTCGGCCAATCACTGGCAGTACTCTGCTGCTGTTATAATATTTATACCGGCTGTTCGGATCTTAACTACTCATAACTACTTGAGCCTTCGTAGATGATGGCGTTCAAACACTTAACAGGTTACAGGCCCAGGTACACTCGGATGTTCTTCAATGGTGACGAGTCAAGCTACAAAATTTGGGAGACAAAGTTCCATGGGTATCTGAGAACCCTTCAGTTGCATGACATAATCAATGCACCATCGGACCAACCGGAGGACCCAATTTTCGTAGAAATGCAACAATGTATTCAGAATTAATCCAGTGCCTGAATGACTGGAGTCTCTCACTCGTAATGTGTGAAGCGAGAGATGATGGCAGAAGGGCAATGGAGATATTAAGGACTCACTACTTGTCAAAAGGCAAGCCTAGAATTATAGGGCTATATCGCCAACTAAGTTCGTTGAATAGAACAGATTATGAATCAATCACTGATTACATAATCCAAACTGAGAGCATTGCAAACTCATTAAGGGAGGCTGGGGAGATTGTTAGCGATGGCTTATTAATTGCCATGGTATTGAAGGGCTTGCCCTCAAATTTCAAACCCTTTGCAACAGTAATAACCCAAAGGGATAAGCCTATGATATTCATGGAATTCAAAGTAAGTCTCCGTAGTTATGAAGAAACAGAAAGTTTGTACTCTGGGGAATCCAAACATGGAACTATACAACTAAAGACCCAATTTAAAAAGGGTAAAACCAATCCCTGCTATGAGGGCAGATCAACTAGATATACCAACTACCAGAATTATCAAGGCAGACCTCGGAAGGATAACAAGAAGTCGCCATTAAAAACAAATATTACATGTTATATTTGTAATAAAAAGGGCCACATGTCTTACGACTGTAGAAATAAGAAAAAGGACTTTTGTCAAAATTAGTATTGTCCCCTATTTCTTTTTTTTTTGTGTTAATTAGAAAAATACAATACAATGTAATACAAGTTAGTGAGTTAGTATTTGGTTGGATAAGTTTAATGTCATGTCCAGGACATCCATTTTCGGTGGGGTCTTACCCCTCTGCATGGATACAGTTGGCCTATTCTACAGCCCAAGCCGACAGGGCAAAATCACAAGTTTAATTTTGGCCCCCTCATGATATCTCTTTTAAAAGTATTAAGTTTTATCTCATTCAATGATTTTGTAAACAGATCTGCAATGTTCTTTTCCGATTCTATATACTGCAAGAGTATAGACCCCTTTTTAATTTCATCCCTTATAAATTGATATTTTATATCTATGTTTTGATCGTTGGTGTATTATGGGTTTTTTTGCCAGTAATATGCTCGATTGATTATCACAATAAATAGTAACTGGGTTATTAACGACCCCTGGTTCTACAACACTTTTAAGTAATGTCCTTAAATAAAGGGCTTCTTGCCCAGCTGAGGCGAGACTAACAAATCCGGCCTCACATGTCGACAAAGAGACAACTGGTTGTTTTTTAGTTTTGGGGACAATACTTAACATTTTGACAAAAGTCCTTTTTCTTATTTCTACAGTCGTAGGACATGCACATCTTTACACAGCAATTTTCAGAATGGAATTTTTTTTTTCCCGGCTGAAGATAGATGTATAAAGATATACAAGAAAACAAATGGTCACAGATAAGCATCTATGAAATTAAATATATATACAAAAACTAATATATATATATTTATTCATTATTTTTATATAATAGCTCTGTCACAGATTTTGAGCACTCTCCTAATAATACTACATATATTGGCATACAACTAACTACTCAAGTAAGATAGTGCTAACCATACATAATGATTATATATATATATATATATATATATATATATATATATATATATATAGAGAGAGAGAGAGAGAGAGAGAGAGAGAGACACACACACATATGTGTAAGCATAGAAATAGGAAATAATATATTTCAGAGGATGTGTTTATGAGTGAGGAAATTTCATGATATAACTCTTTAATACTGCCCTGATGATAGTTAATATATCCTATATATATATATATATATATATATATATATATAAACCAAGATGTTTGAACGTAGGCAGAACAATTTATTCATTCATAAATAAACACATCCTCTGAATATTTGTTTGTTCATATTTCTATACTTATATATCATCAGATATATTTCCATTTTCATTAAATATACATGTATGTACGTCTTATTCATGATTTTTATTTACTGGAGAGAAAATATTTATCTCAAATGGAATTGAAAAGGATGTAAAAATTAATATTATTAAAATTATCTGCTGAAATTCCTTGTTAATTTGTTCTTGATATTCTCTGAAAAATGTAATATCAATTTTTGACATAAACAAAACATTTATCTTGGCTTTCAAATGCTTCATGTTTATAAAAGAAGAGATTCATTCAAAACCCTATAAATCAGCAGGTTGGCTTTGTTTCCTTGCTATACAGTAAATTCAAACTTATTGTTAAAGAGATTCTATCAATTCAATTTTTATTAATAAAGTTTTGTATTGTTCATCTACAAATTGCTTCTTGATATGTATTATTAGCTAACAGTTTTACTTTGTGATTTGAATTGGAAAACACTGAGGATTTGCGTTTAACTTTTAAAGTAATTAATTACACACAAATAATATCCCACAAGAATATTGAGTTAACTGTCATACGTTTGAGACAGAGATAGCTAGGTAATATATAACATAATCAGGAAATGGTGACAATAAAACTGAATAGAATTGTGTTTTTCTTTCTCTTTTAAACATATGTAAACTGCAATTATATATCTTATTTTTCATATATTATATATATATATATATATATCACAGATCAGTCTTTTAATACCAGAATATCTAGGAGACAATAACAAATATATGAGAAGGTGCTGGCTGGTTGGTTGGGTTTTACAGCATGTCAACCTATTGGGTCATTTTATGCCAAAACATTTTTTTTAAACTCATTTTTGAAAACTCATTTTCTTCTATTTAATTCATAGATGGGACCCTAACAAGTACTACTACGGATCAGAGTGGACCTGGGAGTAATGGCGATGAAGGGGTACTCCACATTCCCCAAAGCTCCAGAACCAATATTTTCCTGACCTCACACCAGGCCGGATTGACACAAATTCTTTTTAATGTGTGTGTGTGTGTGTGGGGGGGGCTATGAACAAACCAAAGCTCATGCAGTGGCCAGTGTGCAATCCCTTCAGCATTCCCCTTTTTGGGTGCCTCTGGCATCAGGCAATAAACCCAGCTCTGCCCCTTTAAATTGAGGGGGGGCAATTACTGCCTGGGAGAATGGCCTCCTGAGAACACACGAGTTATTTTACTTTGCTCAAAGGACTAAAGGTCAAAGTCCCTAATCTAGGTAAGTATTAAAGACCTTGTAAAATATGTGCTAGTAAATGAGCTAATATATTTTAAAATAAACAATTTCTTTGAATTTTCTCTATAAAACAATGAGTTACATGCTTTTATTGAACACTACATCTTTCATCTCAGATTTTTTTGTAGTTGACGATTTTGACAAACTTTTTAAAGCATATAAAAAAAAATTAAAAAATCCTTTTTTTGTAGCTAAGAAAATAATTCTCAAAACAGTACATTCTAAAAATGTGTCACTTACATGGAGCAAATTAACAGAACTAGGTTGAAAAATTAAAAAAAAAAAAAACATACTTTGACATATCTGCTAGAAAAAAAAGGAACTATGAATGAAAGGTAATTTTTGATCTAGGTATTTCCTATACACTATCAAACTTTTCAATCTTTTTAACAATATTTGTATAGTTCTCGAGAGAAAATCATGTATACTTTGAATATTTCTTTAACATTCTAAGAATGATAAGAAAATAAAACTTATATTTTATGTATTATTTTGATATTTCAGACTGTTGTCCTCATTTTTATTGTGGTATGGAAAAACAACCTTTTGCCCGCTGTACCTTCCAGCCTTCTTCAGGTCTTCCCTGTCTATCTAAGCATAGCAACAACCTAGCCTGGGAAATCATTTTTTTTCATTGATTTCATTCAAATAATGACATCATTGCTATGCTTGTATAGACAGGGAATACCTGAAGAAGGCCAGAGGATACAGTAGCCAAAACATTGTGTTTTTACATACCACAATAAAGATGAGGACAATAGTCCGAAAAATCTAAATAATAAACACCAAGCTCCATCTAAAAAATTCAGACAAATTAAACAACCATTTTATTCTTAGAAAGAAAAGATTGCCAGAGGAATAATTTGAATGAAGAGCTACAGAAAGAAACAATAAAATAGTCTAACTAGAACATTCCTGTCCATATTCAGAAATAGCCTATTTTCTATATTCTCTTGAAATCAAACCATCATAAGCATCACACAATTCTACAAACCATTTTCATGATCAGTATTGGAAAAAGCTTTAGTTACATTTCCCCCAAGAGAAAAGGAAAGGAGAGTTCCAACACATTATAAATTCCTCCTTATGCAGGCTTTTCACAGCAATTAACTTGCAATAAATAAATTTTATATTTTTATACTAAGGGGAAAAGAGAAAATGTAGGATTGTTAACAATACAATAATCTAGATATTCTGAATGTTTAAGTATATTAAAAGTGATTTGAAAACCAGCAAATCTTGCCATATTTTGATGAAATATCGATTGAAATAGTTTTCAAACATTTTTAGTAAGAAATTTGAATATAATTGGCTTCAATTTTAAAGCTGCATTGATGATCGTATAAAAATTGTTAACAATATTTTTTTTTTGTTTCTTGCAATGATAACAAGATGTTATTTCTCAGTCAGACACAGCAGCTATGAAAAAAGATTGCAATCATATTATTTAATTTTTGTCAGCATGACTGTTTCTTATTTGATGCTGGGAATTAATCTTCATTGTAGTTATATTGCATGAATTGGAAAAGAAACAATGAAATAAATGATGAAAAGAGTGGAAAAGAAAGATAAATGTGTAATGTGTATTAAAAGGTGAGTAACAACAAGACAGGAAATCAAAACAATAAAAAAGAATGAAGAAAGGAAGAAAGTAGTCAAAAGGAAAGAAACAAAGTAAAAGGAAAAAGAATGAAGGAAGCAAATAATCAAAAAGGAAAAAGAGATCATGGACAGAGAAATTAAGGAAAATGAATTAAGGAAGGAAATTGTCAAAAGTATAGAAAGAAAAAGTAAGGAAAAAGAATGAACAAAGCAAATAATCTAAAGGAAAGAAAGGAAGAAAGAAAAAGTAAAGAAAGAGAAATTAAGGAAGATGAATGAAAGAAAAAAATAGCAAAAATGAAGGAAAGAAAGAAAAAGTAAGGAAAGAAAAATTTATGAAAAAGACTGAAGGAAAGAAATAGCCGAAAGAAAGAAAGAAAGGAAAAAGAATGAAGGAAGGAAATAATCAAAAGGACATATGGTGCAATGGTTGAGTTCATACAGTTCTAATTGATTATCATCTGTAGGTTGCAGGTTCAATCCTGACTATGGCCGAAAATAACAGAATACTTAAAATAACACCTGTACTGAGTCATGGTTAATAGAATGAGAACAAACTACTTTAATGGATTAAATAAGGGGTTCAGTTTAAAGTTCCATGAAGGCTTCCAAGTTCAACAAGAAACACCTGAAGAAGGCAGAAGGGCACATCAGCCAAAACGTTGTGCATATCACAATGAAGATAAGGACAAAGGTCTGAAAAATCTAAATACAACTGGTAAAAGGAGAAGAATGTTGAAATGCTATATAATTTGATAAAGAAGATAATTTATTTTCAGAAGTTTTGAGATCAAGCATTTTCATACATTAATAATTCCAATAACCATATATACTAATGAAACTTGGAGTTTGAAAAAGGAAGACAACCAAAAAGTGAATGTATTTGAGAATGATTACCTCAGGACTATATTGGGAATTTATCACCTGAATCATATCAGAATAGACAATATCATCATCATCATCATCATCATCATGTCGCGCATGCAGCATGGATATCCATGACAATCTCTCGCCAAACTTCCCTATCATTCATTGCACCTGGGAGGTTCTCTGCGAGGCAACCAGCATCTCCGCATAGCTGGTCAATCACTTTCACTTGTTTAGCTCAGTCGGTAGGGTGTCCACCTGGGAACCATAAGATTCCGGGTTCGATACTTGTCCTCGCCAACTCAGCATATGAGTAGCATGGGACCTGTGCAGTAAAGTGAGAAGCTGATGGTAGGTGCGGCTCTCCATCTCAGACGCTAAAATACAATCTCCTTAGTCTAGCACAAGTGAAAAAAGGATAGACTCCCTCGCTGTCAGGCTGATACCAACTTTAGGCTACCCCGACGACTTTACTTTTACTTTTATCAAGAGAAAAAGATTGAAGTTGCTTAGCAATGTAGTATGCAAAGACAGTGCCAGCTTTGTCAACCAATCAACAAGAATGACTTAACCAATAGAAGACCATAAAGAAATACGACCAAAGCAAAGCAGTGACTAAATAAGAGAGGGGACAAAACTAACAGTGGAAAGAATGGCAAAACCACTTGATGAAATGGAGGTTTTATATGGACAAACGTGTGTGAAAAACTATTGTGAGTTTATGCAGATAATGAATAATAAATACATTTTTCAGAGTGTACCTATGTTTTAACATTATCATACAGGCAATATGATAGCCTTCAACTTTCCTTGTTTACAGTCAAGTCACACAAAAAGCACCAGTTCCCCGAGATCACCAAAGCTAAGCAGCGATGAGCCTGTTCAATAATTAATTGGGTGACTACTTAAGTAATAGCAGGTATTGTAACTTGATTCAGGTACTGTAAGCAATCTGAGTCCTTTGTTCATCAAAATAACTTGATTCAGTATTAAATGGCCCCAAAAAGGATTGATAAGCCATAAAATAAAACAACCAATAAATTGACTTTCCTTGATTGTGCTGTTTAAAATAGTTGTGTACATTTATCTTCTTGTCATTTTCTCAAGTAGAACACCTTCGTTGATCAAAGGAAGAAGTAAGTAGAAACGTTGTGGGAGTGACCTATTGTCAGTATCTACCAGACAGTGAGGAAATCTTTCCCCTTTTCACTAGTGCTAGACCAGAGAGATTGTTTTTGAATCTGTAGTGGAGCACTACACCTACCATCAGCTCCCCTACTTTATGGCACAGATCCAAGCTCTGCTACTCATGTGCTGAGTTTGCGAGGGTCAGTACCAGACCCAGATCCCTGTGGTTCCTAGGCGGATTCTATACATGAATATTGCTTCTTTTTTTTTCAATAGATAAAAATCCTGCTTCAAAAAAGAACTCTAGTTTTATTATGAGATGCCCTTTTATCATATCTGCTCTCATGTGTAGAGTTGGCGAGGGTGGGTACTGAACCCAGAAACTTGCAGTTTCTAGGCGGATGCTCTACCAACTGAGTTAAACCAGCCCTATGTCTCAAGACTGTAATAGTGGCATTTTCCATAAGTTCTACAGATTAGAGTTAGTGCTTTAATGTTTCTCAGCAGACAGATTGTTACGGCAGAGTTGTTCTATATTTGTATATAAAGAGAAAACTTTTCCTTTTAATTGTGCTTTCTTTTAATCTAAAACTGCAGACACAGGAAAAAATGTCAACATTCTTTTTTTTTTCTTTTTTGGACAACCAGTCTTGAGTATTAATAGTAAAGGATCAATAATACTATATACAGTGATATCAATCAGAGCAGTTAAGTGTCTCAAGTGAACAAATTATCAAGATTAACTGATCTATGTAAGCATTTCTTATGGTTCTTTCTTTTTTTTTCTTCTTTTACCATCAGATCTCAAAGTCTTTTGATGTAAGTAAAACTGACCAACAAGTTGTTAGTTGGCTGGTTGGTTGATTTTCACAGCATATCAACACGTCTGGGGTTATTTTATGCAGGAAGTTTATGGAAAATTATATTTTGTACATCTAAATTGACACTCTTGTAGTTAATGGTTTTAATGATATGTTAGCATAATCGGGAATCATGTTGAGAGAGTTACTTTTGTGTGGTGTTGATCAGGTTTACATTTATATTTTTGGTATAATTTTGTTTGTCTCAAAAAGAACAAGTGGTAGGTTGGAGATTTTAATGGCGTATCAACCCATTTGGGGTTATTCTATGTCTAGAGGTTAGGGAATATTATACGTTGTATGTCTATATTTACACTTTTGTAGTTAATGGTTTTAAAGATATGTTAGCATCATTGGAGATCATATTGGGGCAGTTACTTTTTTACGTTTATATTTTTCGGTATAATTTTGTTTGTCTAAAAAATGTCCTCAATGCTGACATTTTCAAATAGATGACCAACAAGTGTGAAGAAACTGCGTGCAATCTTAAACAATACTTAGAAACAACACCCCACAAAAAACAGATGTATGGCAACCTATCCCATCCATGTAAGGCAAAAAAGACATGCCAGACACTGCTGGAGAATCAAGGATAGACTCATAAGTGTCGTTCTTTTGTAGAAGCCAGCTCATGGGCAAGCCATTGTGGGCTGTCCAGCAAAGATGTACATTGACCAGATCTGCACGGATACAGGATTCTACACAGAGGGCCTCCCGGAAGCAATGAATGATAGGGACGGTTGGCGAGAGATTCTCATGGATATCCATGCTGCTGGCACAACATGATGATGGTGAAGTGTGATCAAAAGGTATTGAAATTTTAAATTATTGTACCCAAGTTGAATGCCATCACAACAACTGAGTGTATATATATATATATATATATATATATATATATATATATATATGGTACTGTTATACATTTTGAAAATACTTTTTTTCATAATATTTTTTCTTACCTCCTAGAAATCAATTTTCATCATTGCACTTATCTTTGTTTGGTAATTATATTTACCAGCCAAATATAAACAAATATAGTAATTGTATTTACAAATATAAACAAATTCAAGTTTCTTCAATAACATCTGTAAGTATCAACATATTTTCCAACCACTTGACTCAGCCATAAATTGATGTAGGTTTATTAACTGAATTTATAAATGACAATTTGCTTTGTACTTATTGATGCATACTTTATATATATATATGAGAGAAATGTAGATATATGCAGGTAATATCAATAAATCCACAATTTGATAGGTAGTTATTAGCTGAATATAAAACAAATATCAGCAAATAAATTAAGTAGTTGACAAATAAAATCATACCAAAAAATAAGTATTTGTTATGCTAAATAAATGTTTTTATCATGAAGTTATAGACTTATACCTAATTACAATCAAATTCATAGTTCATTTCCTATTTCACTATTAACCGAAACTTGAATTCGCCATCTAAAAATTAATAAAAAATAAATCAACACTTTTTGGTTGACGCTTGGAAAATCAATGGACTTTTTTTTATTGTGTGTAAATGTTCATAAATAAGAAAACAATGACAAACTTTTTTATACTATCTGGATTGTGATATAAGTAATATATTTCTCTATAATTATTTTGAGCATTACCAAGGCAGGGCCATAGCAGTCGACATTTGTACAGGGTTTTATTTTAACATAATATATATAAAAACAAAAATAACTGGCTGTTCTAAATGTACTTGCTGTGAACTATGTTGGCGGTCTTTAATAACTTAAAGTCAAATTCTCCCCCCCCCCCAATAACACATTCATCTCTTTTATGGTCCTGCAAGGCTATTTTCCCAACCGGCTATTCTAAATAAATACAGATATCTTTTGTATATAGATATTTATCATGTACACTACGTGTATGGGTTAGGCACAAGGCTCTATTAATGTGGGACCAACCACAAACCGAAGCTCATGGGAGGTGGTGCAAAAAATATGTTGATCCTGTCGGCATTGCCCTCAAGGGCACACCTCAGGCACTGGAAAATAACCCAGCCCTGCCCCTTTAAATCAAGGGGCAGGTATTACCTGGGGGGATGGCTCCCTGGGATCAACGCCGTTAATTACTTTATCGGTCCAGCGGCCGAAGCTCACTGGACCCCGATGAGAATGATGAAAATATTCAGTTTTTTAGAAAGATTTTATTTTAGAAAATTATTTCATAGCCAGAAAACAAAAGTTTTTGCTTAGATTCAGATAAACATTCAAGAAATAATTAAATTAATAAAAGGAAAAAACCGTGCTGCCTTATTTTTTTCATTGCTGTTGGAATTGAGTTTCAGGGTCGTAGTAGACTTTTTTTCTTTTTTTTTTTGAGGCGGTGGGGTGGGGTCCTTCTTGTATTTCTTTCTTAATTGCATTTTGTTAAAATAAAAACCTGTAAAAATATTACAAGTGGTAAAAAATTGTGTGGGGCAGAGTCCTCCGCCCCCGGTTTCTACGGCTCTGTGTTTGTTTACATATACTTAATGCTTAAGTTCCCAGTATTGTTTTTGTTGAAATACTTTATTCATATAAATTCACACCATTGTCATCAGCCATGAAAGTATTTTCTCTGCTTCACCTTATGCAACTTTTCGGGTACATCATGTATTCCATAATAAGAGAAAAAAATAATTTAATTCCTTTTACCTACCAGTGTGTATGGGTGTTAAATGCATTGTCACATCCAGGCATAATGTCAAGGAAATTTATTCTCCTCGACTTCAAAGGAAAAAGGTCAGATTAAAAGAATAGAACCTACCTAGAGAAACCTGATGCGATTCCTTAGGAGTACGAAAAGACATACCTTTTCATGACCTATTCTTGAAGGTATGAGGTATGTTTCGCCTCCTTGAGTGGAAATAAGGCACTTCTGGTGCAAAACCAATGACTATAAATGGTAGTAATAATTAATAATCGATTTCAGTCCATAATAAAGAAAACGGGCATCTCACGGTAAGCATGTGGGTACTACGATAACAGATTCGTCCCGAGGTTTCTGGCCTTAATAACGATTCTTTTATGCCTTAGGGTAGGGCATCATAGATATTTAAAAAAATAAGAAAATTATTTTCCTGAAAAAAAAAAAAAGCATACCAAAAGAGAACGAACATACAGTACATTTCTAAGAAGGTACTTTTTTATGCCAATAACTGGCAAAAAATAGAGTGGCATAGCGTTATTAAGGACAGGAACCTCAGGACGAATCCAGTACAATAGTACCAGCATGTGTGTTTTATTTTATTTCATTTGCATTTTTCTGGTTATTTATTTTACATATGAATAAAATTTCAATCATTCCCCCCTCTTCCTCACAATTATGTAAATAGGGGATTAGGTAAAAAGACTCATGGAGAGACTGGTACATTTTGGTAACTGTAGTACGGAAGGTTTTTTTTTAGAATAAGAGTGACGTTGTGATGAATGGACTATTATGTGTTTTGAGTCGGTAAATGGATCTAGTTAAGATAAAGATAGGATAATGATGACCAGCCATCTCCCACCATTTTTGAGACCCTGTGTCAAATTTGCTGTGTATTTATAGCACAATAAATATTTTGGTTTGTAATAAGTACATCTCAAGGTAAGTACAATCCCTGTTGGCGTTGTTCACACCTGACCAACTATAAACAATACAGACTGAAAACCATGCCTGTACATCCTTTGTGTGCCAGGACATTTAGAAACATGATACTTTAAATTATGAATATAATGGTAACTTGAGTAAAGACAGCATGTCTATTTGCCACTAATTTTACAGCAAATTAAATTAAAATTTTATACAAAACTGTATATCAAGGCTTCTTTAAACTTCTTACTTGAAGCATCCCTTGTAGGCTTGTAACAAATTCAATTTCTATTCAGCCCCAAATAAATTAATTGAATATTGCTGACATTTTTCATTTGTCATACAGTTTTTACTGGATGCCATGAAGAGAGGGTTGATTTTTTTCAATGTTTTCAGTTTCGGTTTTAAGATTAAATTTTTTACAAAATACAGAAAAGTTTTTGATCGAATATTGAAACATTGTTATTCATATTTCTTATCTGCTAACTCAAAATTTCTATCTCATTTAAAAATCGTATTCATATTTGAACATCTTCAACAATTTAATTTGAATACTGTAAATGTAATGGTCACGTCAAGCCCTAGCACCTATATGATTTTCCCAACCCTATTGCCCTTATGGCAAGCCCCAACCCCTTTTTATCATATGGGTGCTAGAAGGTGGTGGCTGCGGGTCTACATGTCCTGGGAATGACGTTAAACTCTATCTGATGGTGAGGTTCCCAGTCTTTAGGTTTGGGGAATGTGGAGCACCCCTTCATCACCATTGCTCCCTGGTCCACTCTGACCCGGGGGTGGCGTACTTGTTAGGGTCCCATCTATGGGCTAAATGAAAATGTATTTATAAAAAAATTATTATCCATTAAGAATTGATTTATTTCAAAACTTATCGGCATTAAATGATCCACTGAGGTTGATATGCCGTAAAACAAACAAAAAAACAAAAATGTAAATGTAACATTTGAAGAGTATATGAATCGTATTTTTGGTTTTAAACTTCAGCAGGTAATCATTGAGGTGGAAAAAACAATTTGAGGCTAGTTGGAGGTTGGTCTTCTTGTAAGATTCATAACCCTTTATGAGTTGAGTTACAAAGACATACAATAAACAATCAACTCAGAATATACACAACAAACTATGAATAAGTTGAACATTATAAAATGAAAGCCGTTTTATTGAGTAAATGTTGATTTCTCTTAGGAAATGTTAACTTCTTTAAGTTCTGTTCATTTATTTTTAAGTTCTATGTCTGGAAACTTAAATATAGTCAGCGATATTAAATTCGGTTAAAGAAAAGGACTTATACGAAATAGAATTAATATGAATCGGTTTTAGTTTTATCTTTTGTTTTCTTTGAGACATGTTTTAGTTCATCTATATAGAGTTTGCTTGCTGAGATCCAACAAAACTCACGTGTGTTACCTTCTGTGGAGACTGAGCACAAATCTCGTTTTATGTTTCTTTTCAAAATCAAAAGGCAACAGAAGAATTCCAATAGGCAATAGCAGCTTATAGACTGTTTATTTCTTTTATATTTTATCTCTGTTCCCGATTTAGGGGCTTTGTCTTCTGGACCTCTAATGTAGAGTAAATTCACCACTTGTTCCCAGGGGCTGTCTCCAAGGCAACTTCTGCCCCTCAATTTAAAGGGCCCGGGTTGGGTTTATTGCCCGGTGCCTGAGTCACACCAAAATGGAATGCCGACGGGAACCACGCACTAGCCATGGCATGAGCTTAGGTTTGTGCATGGCTCCCACATTAAAAACCTTTTATTGCACTGGTGGGAAGTCAGAAAATAGAAAGTCCTTTATAACAAAACATTTCTGTGATTGTTTGAATTAACGGCACGACAACCCATATCAGATTATTTTATACCTAGAGTTAGGAAATCATATACATTGAATGTTTATATTTACATTGTTTGTGTAATTGTTTTTTAAGTGTTTTATTTTTATTTTTGCACACAGTATAAAGATATAGGCTATATACCTTAGTATCTGTGCCTTAACCAATAAGAATTGGTCCCACGTGGGCAGCAGTTTTAAGTTTAGACACTAGCAGTTGCTGATAGAACTCGAAACGGAGTGAACGAGACTGTGCAATAAAAATAAATACTCTTTGATTGGAAAAAAACAATGTCATCCAATTTGACCAATCAAAATGCGTCTATCATGTGTGAAATGAATTCAGACTAATAATGTATGAAAAAATGTCCTCAGTGTATATACATGTATGTTAATTCTAGGAGAAATTTAAGTTTTGGAGAAAGACATATATTTAAAGAGATTCTTATTCTGGGATGTCATGTTCAATTGTAGGGGATGAAAATGTCCTTGTTTCAAGGCATGCTGCAGGTAAAATGAGATACAATGACATCTAGTGGTCATTAGCAGAAATTACTTGGCAGACAAGTAAGCTAATCCTACAGTCCATAGCTTCACTTCATTTTATTATTCTCTCAGGAATCCTGAATTTCCCTTAGGTGAACAGTCCTATACATTTTCCACTTTGCTGAAGTAAACACTGGTATAAATCCTATTGGAAATTTATTAGGGGACAGGCTTCACCAGCCATCAGGAGCCCTCTAGAGATCACATGTAGTCACTTATAAAAGCAAGACCTCAACGCCTCTCTCCCTCTCTTCTTCATCCGACCCTTGCTGAGGCAACAAGGTACGGAGCAGCTAGGCATTCACAAAACCCATGACTGTATATGAAGCCTCACTCACACCCCCTCCCTTAGTCTCACTTCTTCAAAGGTCTCATGGGGCAACAAAGTAATACATGCAGCTTCCATCGGTAGACCCTCAATGGTAGATGAAAGTCTGCTTCTTCTCACCACATTATATGTTCATTTATATGTCTATTTGGTACATTTTTGCTTGCAATTAAATGCCTTTTAGTAGCCTTGTCTTTCAGATCATTCATCCAGCTTCTCGCTGCTACCACTAGTATTTGTATTTCATTCCCCTCCATTTCTTAGGGGTTTAAGTTCTTTACTTAAATTTTTATATTTCAGTGGTAATCTAAATGCACTGAAACACTCCCCGTACAAATTTTAGGATTAGCAATCAAGTGGATTTGAGGATGAATTATCCTATAAAATTCACTCCAAAAGCAACCTTTTTCTTTTTCACCATTATCTTTATTGCTGCAGTGTACTATCATTATTTAAAAAAATTTTCCTATTTCACATGTATATTTTTTTAATTTTATTAAAGGATGGCTTTGGTAATTTCATAGAAATTATTATCCCTTGATCCTATTATTAATGATATTATTATTACTACTGAGGTTATCACTTATTTCTTTGTTAATATTCATTCAATTGTCCCTTGATACCATTATTAATAATATCATTATTACTGAGATCATCATTGTTTCATTTATTATTTCATACAAATTATATTCCCTTGATATTATTATTATTATTATTATCATTAGTTCTATCATCTAATCCTTTATTTTTTGTTCTTTGATTCTTCTGAAAAATATAATCTGAACAAATGTTTTTTTTTTCAATCTTTTATTTTTGCTATCATTATCATTTTCATGACTATTGTCTTTATTATCAGTGTTATATTTTCCTTTGAATATTATTTCCTTCTTTTTTCGTTACATATTTTCTTTTCTTATAAAAGATCATTATAATCTTAACTTTTTTTGCATTGTGGGATTGGTATTATTATCATGATTACTGTTATTATTACTGACGTCAGAGCAAGTATAATTTCCGTCTGAATTTTTATGAGTTATTGAACCTTTGAGAATTATCATAACTATTTCTTGAAAATTTTAGTTTCATTGATACTATATTTATTTTTAGGGTAATTTTTATAATAGATGGTTCACTGTGCAACTATATTTTTCTAAATCATTATATTACAGCTCAAGTTTTTCCTTCTCAAAAATTATTTTTATGCATTTTATTGAATATTTTTTTAAAGAATTCTAAACATTAAAAAACAAAAAAACAAAAAAACAAAAAAAAAAAACTTGCCAAGGCCATATAAGAATTTCCTGCAGTGTTGAGACATTTAAGAAGATTAAAATCAAATATTAATGTTAACTCATTTTTCTTTTTACATTTCTAAATTTCTAAATCGTGTGTGCATTTTGGATTAAACATGTTTGGTCACCCATGCTGTATTTAGTGATTGTAATGACAAACAATAAAACCGAAAGACTTTGGAAATCTTTATTCTACTTAGAATTATTCATACACTCATTAAGAGTTTATATAGTCTAGTATTCCCTAGAGAGTTCTCTAAAGGGAAGGTAATCATGTAGTAGGGGAGGTAACTCTTAATTATTTATTACAGTGATATAAATAATTTTCTTAGTTATTTTCATATTAGATAAGCTCAATACAACTAAAATAATCATCATATATGCATACACCCGACAAAATGTTTCCAAAATCATGGGTTGGTATAATTTTACCGACTCTGACACCAGTAACCCCTTAATTGCTTTAGATTCCGTCTCCATGACTCCACCACCCTAACTTGAATCCATAGTAAAGGTGGCAAGTAAATACACATCGATACTAGGTATGGTACTGTTCTCAGTTTGGTAAGAATATTTGTGTTATTACCTCCCTTGCCTGAAGGTGGAACTTCCAATGATCAGTAGGAAGCAGCATCCTTGTACTTAAGAAAAAGGTATGAAAATAATTCTCTCTTTTTTTCCCTACTGAATGGCCTAGTGTCTGGATGCATTTTTCATTCCTGTGTGGGTGACAACTTTCAAGGGACTAACACAGTACACAATGCTGAAAGCTTTTATCAATTTGTAGACATTACTATACAAAACAGACACAAACAGCAAGGACCACGAAAGGAATTCTGTCAATTATATACTTCTATTACAAACATAATTTCATACACACACATACACACACACACATACATATGTATTGTGAAAGAACTTTACTATGTACATCATTCCTTTCTTCTTCTTTATGTTTTTTTTTTTTTTTTAATTATATTATTCCTGTTTGTACCTACTTACCTCTTTGGTTCAGGCTGCAATAAAACTTGATAAGCACCACAAATTTTCTTGAAATTCCCTCAAGAGAGAAACCTTTCTTATTCCATACTCTCTGAAATAAACTTCACAACACTATACAGAAGAGACCAGTTTAGCTCAGTCTGTAGTGGATCCACCTTGGAACCACAATGCCCTAGGTTCAATACTGGCCTGCACCAACTCAGCGCATGAGTAGCACAACTTAGATCTGTAATAAAGTGGGGAGCTGAGAGTAGGTGTGGTAGATGCAGAAACAATCTTCCAGGTCTAGCCCTAGTGAAAAGGGGGATTGTGGTATACTAAGAAACGGAAGCACCGTTTCTACCATTGTTTTTGTTATGAAACGGAAGTACTGTTTCAGCCATCTTGTTGAGTTGCAAATAAAAGACAGAAGTGATCACTTCTCATGATTAATGTCAGCTGGACTACCATCTTATTATTTTGCTAAGTGCGTTACAACAGGGATAGACTCCCTTGCTGTGTTTTTGATACAGACTGCTGACTTTATTTAACTTTTAGTTTACTTACTTTTGATAGAATCTAAAGTTTTATGTACAACTACGTATTTTCTGATATCTTTGGTTCCAGAACAATGCTAGATTATCCATTTTCTCAGACTAGTTGAAATCATGACATTCATTTATACTAATTTATACCAAAAAGCCATTTTTGTAAATAGATATGGCTATACTTATAGTTATAAAATAGAGAAATTTTCAATCTAATTTGCAACACGTGTAAAGGTTTACATTTCCACACTCTCTGATCAGTATAATTTCTCAAGGGGTGATAACTTAAATGCTAAGTATAAAACAATTCCTCTTATTGATTTACAATTAATTATGATGTGATTCTAAATTTATCTTCATCCACTAATTAGGTAGGTGAAATGAGTAAGAGATGTTTATTAGTATTAAAATGTTCCGAGTTATAGAGAAATTTTCAATTAAATTTGCAACATGTATAATGTTTGCAGAATCTATTTCAGCCAAAGAATGTAAAAAAAATATAAACAGAAGGAATATATATTAATATACATTGCTGAGTAACCATCTACAGATACAGTAATTTACCCTCTCAAAAGTCAAAAACTGTTAATGTTGCTTAAACATCTTTTCACACATTTTGTTTTTGCTTTTTATAATGCTTCACACATTTACCCAGATCAAAATGGCAGTATATTGAATATATCTTTCTCAATTGAAATTTAGAAAAAAAAAGAAGTGGATTTACTATTATATATTGTAAGATGTTCTTCGCCTGTTGAAGATACAATTAAATCCCTCATGACTTCTAAACATCCAATCAACATTCACGGACGGGTCTTAATTCTATTGCTGTTGGCATTTTCTGATAAGCATCTTTGCCTTCTTGATTTTCTTTCTAAAGATCTACTGAAACAACAATTTGAGCTTATTGCACATTTCAAGATTATTTTTGGATTGATAGAATTAAAGCATAATGATGAATATGCTTAGATAAATGTTGGCTTTTGTTTCGCTGTTTTTTTTTTGTTCATGTATTCATAGCTGGAAGCAACATGAGCTTTCTGATAATGAACCTCCAGTGTATTGAGAAGACATCTTTTTTTTGTGCTTAAACTTACTTATTTATCATTATATGAAAATTAAAGTTGGAATTTTCTATTATTTCATTTTTCTGAAAAGGTTGTAACATGTAATTTTTGAAAATAATAAAATGATTGTTTCATGATTATTGCTATTACATTTCAAGAAGTTTTTTTAATTATCATTGTATATATTTCAATGCAAAATTATATATATATATATAATATATATGAAATAATATATTTTGAGATATAAAAATGCATATTCCAAATTAAGTGTATAAAAGGTAGATATTCTAATATATATCATAAATATGCCCAGTATGCCCCTTTCTTCAAGTTTCTCACCTTTCAATAATATTTCCTATCATTTTTCTTAATTAAAGAAAATAGTTATGTCAAATTACAGTTAAATCAAATTATAATCAGGTAGAAATTTATTTTGAAGAGAACAGCATTTTAAGGCAAATGCTTTCAACCAAGGAAATGTGTTTATCTTTATTAAATAATAAAATCGAAATAAATGCAGTTAAATTGGAACAGTTCTCACACAAAAAAGATAGGATGACTTTCCAATGTTATATCTCAACCTTTAGCTTATTAAGCATGTAATACAAATTCATATGCACATTAATTCTAATTATCATGTTTAGGAAAATTAATATGCATTCTAAGCAGTTGGAAAATATAATCTAATTCAAAGTCAAGTGATCAGTAATTAAGTTAGTGCAAGCTAATGCAGTTGTCTATGTCAGGTAAGCAGTCGAAACTTGTATCACACATGGTTATTTCATATATAAGTAAAAAAGATAAAGTTGGCAGAGTGGCCTATTGTCGGTATCAGCCAGAGAGGAACAGAATTTATTCCTTTTTCACTAGTGCTAGACCAGGGAGATTATTTTTGTTGAGGTTGAGTACCACACCTACCATCAACTCCCCATTTTACCGCACAGATCAGATTACCCAAGGTGTTCTACTCATACACTGAGTTGGTGAGGACTGGTATGGAACCCAGAACCTTGTGATTCCTAGGCAAATGCTCTGGCAACTGACCTAAACCAGCCTCCTTTCACATGTAATTATTTGTATTAGGAATAATTATTCATACTAGACAGAAATATGTATTATTTGGATTATTCAGACTATTGTCCTCAGCTTCATTGTTATATACACAATGTTTTAGCTGATGTGCCCTCACCTTCTTCAGGTATTTCTTGTCTGACTCGGGAGGCTTTTCAAACTTCAAGCACATCGCTGAAAATGTTGTACAGATAACAATAAAGATGAGGACAATAGTCCGACTAATCCAAATAATCCTAATTATCAAGCCTGATCTCAAAAATTCAGAATAATAGATAGGAATACTTGTGTATTAAAAAAGGTGTTTTCTGAGAAGTCCTCTACCTGGGTCAAAACAAAATGCCTTGTAATGAATGCCTTCATATCATTCTTTTCTCTCTTAATACAATTTGCTTGTACTCATATCTGTAGTCATGGTCAGAAAATGCAAAACACTTCCTGTTCTTCCTGTGGCAATCTACTCTTTTATGATCTAGCAGGAGCCACCAAAATCTGCATATGCCATAAGTTAGTCTAGCAAAATTCACATTGAACATGAGACCAGGTTTTTATCAATTGTGACTCTGGGAGCAGTCATGTTTTCCTCTCTCAGATATCTTGTATGCAAGACATGTATTTGTGCCCACTTCACCCTATGAGCTAAATTTGTTCTCCTCTTGCTACACTCCACAGCACAACTTGATATCATATAATTGTGTACAAAAAACCCTAAGAAATAACTACACAAAAAATATACATATAAATGTACAATGAATACAGTTCCCTAATCTCTAGGCATAAAATAATCCAAGATGAGTTGACATGTCATTAAGATCAAACAATCAATCTAAAACAATATAATGATTAATTTTCTGTTATAAATATTATAATTATGTTTGCTGATTTCTGAAAATTGTTCATATTAGTTGCTTCTTATAAATGTTGAATCATTCTTTGAAAGTAAGTAAAAAGTCGCCGGGGCGGCCTAAAGTCGGTATCAGCCAACCAGAGAGGGAGTCTATCCCCTTTTCACTAGCACTAGACCAAGGAGATAGTCTTTTGGCATCTGAGGTGGAGCGCCACACCTACCATCAGCTCCTTACTTTACCGCACAGATCCCTGTGCTACTCATACGCTGAGTTGGTGAGGAATCGAACTAGAAACCTTGTGGTTTCTAGCCGAACACTCTATCGACTGAGCTATCCCGGCCCTATTTGAAAGTAAGAACAGTTTATTGCAGAGAAGGAGTTGTATCATTGAACTCCAAGAAATATCTTCTGACAGTCACATTTACGAAATTCATTTAAGTTCATTTTTCATAATTGGGAGATCTAAAAGATGTATGTTTCTGAAATAGAGGACACACGTTACGTCTATAAAAGCACTGGACAATAAATATCACCATGTCATGAATGTATGACAAGAAGAGGAAGACCAAGTTCTAATGTCTATAAGCACCAGTACAGGCCAATTATCATCAATTAACTATGAGATGTCTGTGTGCTACTTATAGATACTTCATTTCTTAGGACGGTGCCCAGTTGGCTGAATCCATCAGAGCTGGAAAAATAAGTAAAAAAGACAAAAAAAAAACAAAAAAAAAAAACAGATAATAGTGAGGGTGCACAATTTTTTTGTGTCATTTTACAACTTGGCAGAAATGGCATATATTGATTTTTCTGCGAGTAACTCAAGGAAATAGGAAAAATTCTTGGCCTCACATATTTTGACAGTATAAAAGCTGATGAAAAAATGTTAACTTATGCAATCATAAATATGAACAATTTGCTGCATTTTGAGTGACATATTGGAACATAAATAAATAAATTGACTGAGTTCTTTATTTTGTGTGTATATATATATATATATATATATATATATATGTGTGTGTGGGGGGGTACTATGGGAAAATAGCAGACCAGTCAGGGCCCTTCAGCCATGTAAGGCAATCTATCCAAGGGAAGGCTACTTTGACCAAAAAAAATCTGCATCTTGGCCATTTCCAACTACTTATTATTTGGTGTGTGCTAGGGTAGGTCAATTTTAGAACTGTAACCTCTTCCTAGAAAGAAAGTTGCAAATAATTCTAACAAATTATTACACAAAATATCTTTCTTCAAAACTTTGTCCTTTGAGGAAATGAATTTTAAAAACTAAAATAATCGTAATATAGTGATTATTTCGGTGTTACTCGAAAAGATATACATGTTGGTGTTAAAATTCTAATGTCAAGTATTAAAAACAAATTTCAAACTAATCTTTTAAATTTGGAAAAAAATCTATCTTTTAAAAGCACAAACATGTACAACTATCACAATTTCATGATATTTTGTGAAGGGCCAGTAGAATGTCCGATGAGGAACAACAAGGTTCCTGGTTCAATATCAGCCCTCGCCATCTCAGTATGAGTAGGACAGGGATGTGTGCAGTAAAGTAAGCAGCTGATGGTAGGTGGGACGCTCCACCTCAGATGCATAAACAATCTCCTTGATCTGGCGCTAGTGAAAAGGGCATAGACTCCTTTACTGTCTGGCTCATATTGACATTAGTACACCCCAACGATTTATTTATTGCGAGACTCACAGTTGTGTGTGAGGTAGTTTTGTGCTTTTAAGGGATTGATATTTAAGATCAATTTTAACAATCAACTTTAACACCATATGAGTGGCACTCTCCTTGGATATCAAGTATTGTTACAGAAATTTGTCTTATTTCATAAATTGATTGGGAAGAGAAAATTCTTTCAACCTTCTTCATTTGTTAAAACGTTCAAAACTTTCTGTCATTCTCAATAACCTCAATAAAAAACAATAAAGACCAAGACTTATTTCCTTTTCCTCTTTCTGGCCATGTAACCTCCTATATTAAATCAACATGCATGATTCCAAATCATAGGGTTTTTACTATTTCATTCAGTACACATGCTGGCTCAAAATCTTTGATCTCTCAGCTGTCAGCCAACTCTGCATGTGTTTGAACCTGGGTTCAAACCCTGTTACATAATGTGTTGCAAGACTAGCTTGTTCAATAGTGTTGTCTGGCTTTAAATCTACAATATCTGTGACAAAGTATGTCGGTCTACAGCAGGTCTGAGAAGCCATAGGAGAAGGCATGAGGTTAATGTCAACACTAAAGATAGTTCTTTTGTTTGTGATATGTCACAGAGCTTGCAAGAGTGAATTTGGCTGGAGGACTCACATGTATTGTTTTGTGAGACTGGGGAGATGTTTGTCTAATGTAAAGAAGTGGCAGTATGTGGGTGTGTGTATATACACAGATACACGCATATATACATATACACACACACATATATACATATACACACATGCTCACATATATACATACACATATACATATATATATGAAAACAGACACACATATTTATACGCACACATGTACATATATATATGAAAACAGACACACATATTTATACACACACATATACATATATGTATGAAAACAGACACACATATTTATACACACACATATACATATGAAAACAGACACACATATTTATACACACACATATACATATATATATGAAAACAGACACACATATTTATACACACACATATACATATATGAATGAAAACAGACACACATATACATATATATATATATATACACAGGTATATATACCCTACTAAAAGTAACTTCCAAAAGGTTTTTGAAAAAACTGATAAATCTCATGAAGAATACATATTCTGGAACGTCTTTGAACAGAGACTCTAAAAAAACCATGACTGTTAAATGCTTCCCCAATTTTTCCACACAATAATCATAGCCATGATAAATACAATAACACTGTATTACTTGTGTAAATGAATCTTAGACCATACTTTGGTGGTAATTTGAATACAGTAAAATATACAAATGTTAGTAGTTTATCATTCAACACTAAATAATTCCATAATGTAAAAAGAGAGATTATTTAACATTTCCCAAGTGAAAATGTCTATTCAAATCATCATAAAACTTGACCAGTTATTTTTATCTTCATAGACAAACTGCTGTCATAAAGATGAAAATGGAATTTTCGACGATAAACAAATATTAAAAAAAGAAAGTTATATTTTCAGAATCAATATTGTAATAAATTCAATCCTTATTTGTGACTTCTATGAGTTGATACCAACATTAGAATCTATGTGAATTTGTTTATGTTTTCAGTGCATTTTTCTGTATATAGTGTTATATATAGATGTGTGTATCAATAAGTCTGTAGTCAGATACAGTGATTAGCTCATTTTACTTGGAATTTTCAGTGACAATTGAATGAAGTACATTGGTAAGAAAGGAAATTATATTAAACACTCAACATTTTGCTTGTAAAATAAATGCTTTTTTGTCCTATATTTTATCTATATGTACCTACATATGTACCTATCTCTCTCTCTCTCTCTGTATGTATATATATATATATATATATATATATATATTATATTTTCACCAAACAAAGATAATGAAACTAAAAAACGGCATAATCAATGTTTTTATTTTGATTTTACTTGCTCGGAGAAATGGTGATGAAGGAGTGTTCCACATTCTCCAGACCTCCAGAATTGGAACCTCACCATCAGATAGTTTAAACTTGTATTTAATCATTCAGTTCAGTCACTACTGTTATTACCACAATTATCTGAAGTCTATGAAAAATATGGGTTATCCACCCCCTAACATTAATGGATGATTCCACTTATGGGTATGGTTCAAAATCAGGCAGGAATCACAAAAAGGGGGGAAAAGCACTAAGAACCAGATAACCGCACAAAAGCATTTGGGAAGCTAATAACCTGGACAGAAACAAGCAGGCAGAAGCTGATAACACCTACTAGTATGAGGATGGACATTCGAGTGCTTCTGAGTAGGTATGAGGGAGCCGCTAAGTCAAGAATCCTGATGTAAGAGAAACAGCGACGAGAAGTCTGGACAAGATAAATTGACTAGAAAAAGATAAGTATTTCAATATGAATTGAACTTTGTTACCGCTCTATGACTATAACCACTAAAAGATTATGTTTTGGTAATTATTTGCACTATTATATAAACGTTGATCAACTTATCCGCTTGCCTTTTTTTCCCTTTCCTATGACTTATATGGGGAGTCGATAAATTTTCCCATAAGCCCTTAAAGTTTTTTTGAACACACTTCATAAAGTCACTTTTAAAAAAGAGCTATTTTGGATCATTATCCAAAATCTAAAGTCATGATACCGTTGTAGTAAACCAATTCTTTAAAATGTAGCTCACTAAATGTACTAATTCATAAAGTTATAAATAAAGTCTTAAAGCTAATTTCATGTCCCCCTGTTGTACTCCCCCCCCCCCCACCAAAAAAAAAAAAATTACTCATTTTAGAAACAATTTTTATTTGCTAAAATTATTCAGTAGCGAATCTGATTATTCAGAAAAGTCATGTTTCACATGATTTGCTGACTGGAGATCAAAGAAAAAGTGGAGAAATTTTCAAGGTTGGCACTTATTAGATACACTTTGACCCTATATTGGCTTACTAAAAACAAGATTTTGAATGTTATTTTACTAGTTTTAAATGTTTCTACACATGTGTTTTTCTTTCTTTTTCTTTTTTTGATAAGTCATAATACATAGCAAAAAGTTGAGCATTGGATGTGCAATTGAAAATTTTAAACTACACAACTTTTTAAAATTTTCCCAAAGGTTTCAAACTTGCTCTGAACAACAGTTGGACTGTTTCTATACAAGTTTTTTTTTTTTTTTTGATAAGCACTGTTCAAGAATTTTATTGTAAATATTCTCCTGAATTATAATTTGATTCATTTGAGCATTTTAAATATAAACCTTGCTACAATGTGTTTTTGTTTTTTTTGTAGTGGTATGATTACATAAAAATAAGTATAAATGCACCCATATTTCTTTAAACATTTATAGAAATTTTAAAATTATAAATTGTTACTACTTTTAATTTTTTTCCTCAAGAACAGATTTACATATAATTTTTTTTTCCAAGGATTTCTTAATTACAACAATGAAATAAGTTGTATCAGATTAGGCACATCTTCAAGAGAGAAACATTGGTACAAATGCACAGATTTTAATTTATAAAATTTTTCAGTTTTAAAGAATGTGAAACAAATGATTTCTACATGCGATTTTTAAAAATCCTTCCTCTTCATTATACAACAAAAATTAGATTAAGTTTCATTCATTTTTCTGAGTTTTGTTGTATTTTAATTCATAAGGTGGTTAAAAACACATGAAATTTTGGCCATACCTACATAACAAATACGATAAGAATTTTAGTCATATATAGATCTTAAGTATCATATTATTTGTATTGGACAAACACTGAAAAGTATACATCCAACTATTCTCCCTCCAGCTATGGATAAATAATAGGACAGACTGGGCTCTTTAACCTTGGTTAGGCAACCAGTCTAGGAGAAGGAAAACTTTGAATTCAAACATACTAAATTCTGCTTAAGAAATTGACCTTTTGTCTCATTCTACTTCTGTGGAGTGGTTACTAAATACCTATATAGATCTTAAGTTGCATATTACTTTGTACTGGACAAACACTGAAGATTTTTGGATGAAAAAACTGGAGAGACCAATAGCTGTAAATTTCATTAAGCTGTTCCATATGAAAATGCAGCACTTAGTGCTTTGAAGCAAACAGCAATTGAATAGAATAAATGATGCTTCAAATAATAGCAGACATTTCCACAAATGATGCTTCTAATGCACTTATTTGTTGAAGAGAAATAAAATGCCTTGGCAACCCAAAATGATGGATAGATAGATTTACATCTGCAGGTTGAATGCAAAGCATGTGAATTTAAAAGCGAAATGTTCACTTGACCGTGTGGAATGGTTCAGAGAAATGTGTTAGAATGTTTGGTTCGTTTTGTTTTTGTTTTTATTGTTTTTGCTCCATGCTCTCAGTATGTGGACTGACTCCTTGATTTACCAAGAATAAACTTTGTTTTTTTTTTTCTTTATAGATAAATGGATTATGAACTGTGTTGTTTTGAATATAAGAACATTTTCTGAAAAAAATTTTCTTCTTCCTTCATAATGTAAAACTGTCAGAATCAATTTGTATATGGAATCTTTTCTGAACATTATTTGACTTCATGGAATAATGAGAAAAAAAAATAAAAGAACAAAAAACAAAGGTTCTAGGTAATTTCTACATAAGATGATAAATATTTTGCTCACCAGAAGATAATAAAACCTAAATGCATTGACTTATTTACTAAGATTAGCTTTATTTTGTCACAATGCTAGAAACAGAGTGCACCCAGTTAGAACCGAGTTCACTAATAATGATCTGGTTGGTTGGATTTTACGCACGTCAACCCTCAGGTTATTTTATGCCAAAGACATTTTTGTTTTATTCCTTCTTGTTGGGTATTCAAATATCTTTTTTAAACTCATTTTTTTAAACTCAATTTTTTAATCTATTTAACCCATAAATGTGATCCTAACAGGTACTACCATTCTAGAGTGGACCTAGAAGTAATGGAAATAAAGGGTTACTCTACACTCCACTCACCACTATATGCAATTTACCGAGGACACAGTAATATTCTAACCATTTATCCACACAGCTCAATTACTTCTGAGTAGAAAGTTTAATCTTTACTGGTGTGGCAGTTTTGTTAGTAGTAATAGTATTTTGTCTTCATGGTCATCAGGCCTGATTTGCGCCTCCCCCTTCCACTTCCTTCCTTTCCCCCTAAAAGGTACCCTGTGACCTGTTCTTCCCACTTATAGGATTTCCCTTTGAAGAAATATTTCTTGGGTTTTAAAAATCCCCCAATATGTGTAAATGCATTTTTGAGATTGCCTTTGTGTTGCTTGTAAAAGAGAATCACTGCTGTTGTGCAGTAAAAGCAAAAGGTTTTAGTAAAAAATTAAAGTTTGTAGAGTCTTGGACTGTGAGTTTGGTCACAACTTTTGGGCTCTCGCTGTGAGCAATTTTTAGTGGTATATTTGGAACCGCATTCTTAGTACAAAATTAATAAGATATAGTCCAGTTTATGTCCAAGTCCCTACGTGCCAACAAAGGTAGGCAAATTCTCCATTCTCTTCTCTAAAACTGCATTTAATTTTACATTTGTTATTTTTTTGTGTTAATTTGTAATTTCTCTAAATGAAAATTATCCTTTTCCCCAGTTAAAATACTGTTTGTGGCAAATAAGTTTCAATACCACAAACCCCTTTGCATGCTTAATTTGTAATTCATAGTTAAGCTTTGAATGTTTTTTTATAGTTAGAATTTTCGGTAAAATTATGAGGCGTAAACCTTTCCTGGTAACTTTGTTTTTTATCCTTTTTGTGTGAAATTTGTAAAGGGAACTGTAAATCCTCGCTCCATCACCATCAACAGCTACACCCTGGAAGCCATAAACACCTTCACCCACCTTGGGTCCACCATCACCGACAACCTGTCAATTGATACTGAACTCAGTTGCCAGATCGGAAAAGCTGCCTCAACTTTTGGGAAGCTCACAGCAAGAGTGTGGGACAATAGCAAGCTCACTATCTGTACACATGTACAAGTGTATAGGGCATGTGTTATCAGCACCCTCATGTATGGAAGTGAAACATGGACCTTATACTCCCACCAAGAGTGGCAGCTAAATAACTTCTTCCTTCACTGCCTTAGATGTATACTGGGCATCACCTGGAGGGACAGCAGTCCTAGAGAGAGCTCAACTCCCCAGCCTGTACTCTCTACTGAGACAACGTCGTCTCCGATGGTTGGGTCATGTACGTCGGATGGATAATGGACGAATCCCTAAAGACATCCTCTATGGAGAGCTTACATCTGGTAAAAAACAGATTGGTCGCCCCCAGCTGCGATTCAAGGATGTCTGCAAGAATGATCTCAGGTGCTTTGGCATTGCCCCTTCCAGCTGGGAAAATTTGGCTCAGGACCGCCCTCGGTGGTGGCAGAATCTCCATAGAGGACTGTTCATGTCCGAAGTCAACCTGACACAACACCATAAATCCAAGAGATCCAGAAGAAAGCAGCGGCAACAAAGCATCAGAACATCAACATCTTCAGGGACAGCCTTCAAATGCAAAATCTGTGGTCGCAAATGTTTTTCAAACATCGGACTTCACAGTCACAGCAGGCGCTGTAACTTCAGAGGCACATAAAAAAATCATAGTCTTCTGAGACTGAAATGCCAATGATACACATGCAATAGAGGAACTGTAACACTGATAGGTTGTTATTGAATATTGAATTGTCTATAAAAATTGAAGAGAATATAAAAAAGAAAGATTCCAATTAAGCATTTCATAGTTGACACTCTTATATTAAAAATTTGGACATTTAATAATTATGTTCCGCATTAATACAGACCCTACAAAATTATCCTTCACTTTCCAATAGAATAAGAATTTTAATTATATATATATATATATATGTATGACAAAGAGAAAGAGCCAACTTCATTTTCATATTCTCTTGTGTTTGCATCTGTTATGAAAATAATATCTAATTTGATAAAACTTCCGTTTTTAAATTTTCAATTTTGTTACAATTTCCAAAAGAAATAATAAGAATCATTTAAGAAGTTAGTTTAAAACAAAATCATCAATTTTATTTCAAGTTTAATATTTCTATTCTTTTTTCAAAATGATAAAAATATCTATTAAATTATTTTTTATTGGAAAGAAAAGAGAAAACACTTCCTTGTATTAATTTTTGCTTCATATTGAAAACAGATATAGAAAAAAAAATTTTTCCCACTTTCCACTTGAATAAGTTCAAACTAGTGCAAAATGGAGGTGAAGTTGTGATTAATGTAAGTTCTTCATTTAGGAACCATGTTTTTGGAGATGAAAAAAAAAAGTTAAAATTTGATTCAAAATGTGCCTATAATTATCAGCCAATGATGAAAACGTTAATGCTTTGATAAAAAAAATGGTTAAAAAATCTCAATCAAAGGAATCACAGCAAATCCATGTCAAATGGGAATAATTCAAAGACTGATTAAAAAAAAGCTTGTTAAATAGGGTTCTATTTGCTTTGAATGACAAAACAAAAATGGAGGCCAATATTAGTCATATTTAATGGTATAAACTCATGTTTTTCCATCCTTACTGGTGATGAAAAATGATTTTTACGTGATAACCAGGGATTATCTAACAAATGGCTGGTGTGTGTATGAGAAATAGAAACATAAACTGAAACCAAATTCCTGGATGATTAATTTAAGTGTTTAATGGAACAAAAGTGGTTTGATTCTTTATAGGTTCCTTGAAAATGACCAAGACAAAATGATCCTAACTCAATTTGATCAGTTTGTGAATGTCAAGGGGACTATTTGGAAGAAAACCTTTTGTTCATTGTTCATTCTAACTTGGTAACCAGATATTCAGTCTTGATAACTTTTGAATAAACCTCATATATATATATATATATATATATATATATATATATAAGTTAGGTTAGTGAAGTCTTGAACCCAACAGCACTTGGTAACTGGCAGTTTCCTTTTTTATGCAATTTTCAAACCAAGTGAATTATTTGTATTCGTATTTTCCCTTATATGCTGTTGTGTGGTGCATCGTGGGAAGGGTCAAATACCTGAATCATGGTAAGGGAATAATTTAGTTTGTGAGTCATGATGGTAAGGTTGGTTTTATATATATATATATATATATATATATATATATATATATATCATTACATCCTATTTTATAATATTTTTATAAAATACAGTACTATTTTTCTGATTTAAAAAACCATAACAAAAAGATTAGTGTTTTAGGGTGGCTGGAATGGATTAATAGCATTTCAGTTCATCTAAATGGGGAAAATTGATTTGATATACAAGGAAATTGAGTTGTGAGTGAAATGAATTAAACCCATAGGAGAGAAACTGACAGTCAACAAGCACTGTTGATTCTGTATCTATGCTAACTTAGATCTACATATGCTCTTTTACCAACTCTTTATTTATACATATAGCAAATATATTATGAATATTTCTCTCTCTATCTATCACACACACACACATATATATATATATATATGGTGATTGCCGCTTCTTCACAGAATAAGGCCATTTCTACAAGTATTTCAGTTGTGAGTAGTTTTGAGTAGTTGTGAGCACGCAGATGGCCCACGGTTCCAGCTTGTTTTTATGTACCCTGTCACACATATGAAATCCTCGGCATACAGGCCCTGCCATACAGGTCAGACTTCAATGTGGGAAATGTTTCCATGGTGTGTCATGTGTTTCTTCAGGATGGAGGGCTCGAGTAACCTTACCTCAAACTTCTTACAGCTACCATCGGCCAGTCTTTCCATGATGATGTGTATCCAGCCCACTCTCTTCTATCACTTGGTCCTTATCCCTGAACGGACTTCTGCAAGGGCATCGATGTCGGCCCCATGTAGAGATGCTCCCCTGTCATGATACCAGTACGTAGTTAGGTGTTTCCCTATCTCTCAAGATTGGGAAGTGTCCAGACCTTCCAGGTGGCCATTCTTTGTCTTGTTTTGTGTCATAGTATTTTCTTGTTTTCAGCCCAGCTTGTTTTCAGTCCAGCTAATGTGGACATCCGTCGAAATGCTGGTTTCTGGCCAGCTTGATAGGTGAACCGGCATTTGTTTAGGTCACCTTTTCTGGACACTTTCCAAATGGCTGGGTGAAGAGTATTAACCAGGGGCTGCTCATTCACCCACAACCTCGCAGAGGCATGTTGCTGTTCAATCAGCAATGTGGTGATGCTAAGTAGGTCACGAGCCACGCTGTATGTAGATTCACATCTGCGTGCTTCCGGTACGTCAGGCTTGCACAACTCATCATTCCTCCATTACTCTGGGACTTGTAGAAATATCTGCACATGTTTTGTTTTACATGATGTGCGCTTGTGCGACACGCACCGTATGCTCTCCTTCCCCAAAGTCAAGTATCAGTGACAAGCCGAGGCAAGATGACTGGGAGACTTTGGCGAACGCAGGTAGATGATCTGACGAGATGTACGGGTCCACCACACCGGAAAAAAATAAATAAATAAAATAAAATCTAAGTTTTAACTTAGTATAAGTCCATAGGTTCCGTTTTCTATTAAAACGAAATGGTCTAGGGGCAAAATTTACTCATGCTAAATGACCAGACAAGATAAATGATACTGTACATTTTTTTTTCTCCCTTTCTTACATGTTCCTGTAAACGAAATGGTTTAGGGGCAAAATTTAAATGCCATTTGCCCAATAGTGTTAATAAAATATTTAACATTTAAAATAAAAATAAGTCACTTAGCTTAAGAGTCGAGTTCAGATAAAATGGTCTCTCAGCGTCTACATTTTTATATTGACAAAATTATTTTCCTATTTCTACGTGAGTAGGTAGGTCCGGGATGGGTAAGGGGACTATTAGTTCTAGGAAGTCATGCTAAATGACCAGACAAGATAAATGAAATTATACATTTTTTTTTTCCCCTTTCTTACATGTTCATTGTAAATGATTTTTAAAATAAAAATGCATTGCAAATAATTTTCAAAATAAAAATGCATTGCAAATGAGTTTTTTATAGTCTTTATTTCTTGAATGGATTTTGGCTGATTTTGACTACATAAAGTCTGTGTTATTTTGATGTGTTATGGAAGATAGAACTAGCTTTTTGATTTTTTGATGTGGATGACACAGTAAAATCTGTAGCCCATTAAAATCCGAATCAAATCATGCAGACTAAAAAAAGAGACAGATTTGGGCAGGTATTTCTCTCTTTCTGGACTCTTGTTTCCTAAAACAAATTGATGTAGTAATTCTAAACAAGGGCAGACAATCATGTATTTTGCATACCACAAAGATCATTATTTGACTTGAATAAAAAATAATTTCCGGATTCAAATAGTATTCAATATGTTCTGAAAAAAAAAAGAACTTTTGTTTAAAATATTTTATTTGTTCTACAATGTTAGATATTATTTGTCTGAATGTTTTTAGATGTGGCTTGATAATTTGAATTATTTTGATTTTTGGACTGTTGTACTAATCTTTATTGCTTTTTTTTTTGTTTAAAGGGATTGGTTTAAAGTTCCATGAAGGCTCCCAAGTTCGACAAGTAAGTTTCTGAGTTCGACAAGAAACACCTGAAAAAGGCAGGAGTACACATCAGTTGAAACGTTGTGTATATAGCAATTAAGATGAGAACAACAGTCTGAAAAATCAAGATAATACATCTAATGTTGGAGATTAAAAAATAAATGAAAATAAGAAATAATATTAAAAGAACCTCTTTACAACAAATATTAACCACTCAGAATGCAATGAAAACTTTTATAAGGATCTTCTTTAGTTTGATATACTACTTTGTCTTATACAATGTTTATAGATTCCTAGTTTATAAAGTTATACTTTTCTGCTATGTATTTCTTTCCCTTTTCTTTATTTCATTCAATTTTTGAAGTATGAAAAATGACATCTGCCTATTTTACTACTAATGCAATTATTAAATTAATACACAACTCATATATACTTTGAAAAAAGAAAAGAAAAGCCAGACGTATATCCTACACATGTTAAAAAATGATTTCTTTGTGTATGTCTAAACACACATGCATACACACATATCTATATAAATTCATATATCACATACATACATACACACACACACATATATATATATATGTATGCCTAACTTTTTTCTTCTCTATTTTCTTTTATCTTTTTTGTGAATTTCACAAACTCCTATCATTGCTTCACACTTGTCAATTCTGTCTAAAATCAATTTGAGGTGTGCTTTTTACTTAAGATTCCTAAGCCTAGTAATCTTGGCATGGCAGTCATAAAAAATTATTCACTCATAAAACATATATTTCTTGTAAAAATTGTCTTTTTTACTGTTTTTTTTTTGTTGTTCTTTTTCTTTTTTACCGCTAAAGACAAGTAAGCAAAACTTGTCTGTATTTCCATTAAAAAAATTTAAAAAAACAACGACAAAAAACTAAAATACCTAAAAGTCGTTAGGAAAAAAATATTCAAAATCATTAAAATATTTTTCCATTATATTTCTTGCGTGAACAAAATATTTTGGATACTTTATTTTGCAATTCTATTTTCATAAATTTCTATATTAGACCATAAATAACAATTCATACAATGTGCCTTATAAATTTACAGTGAATTAAAGAGAATCACAAATTTAGTTTGTTAACTGTTTTTCTACCATTCATATGACTGTTGTGGAGATTGTATTGATTCTCCCAAGGATTGAACTCATCATCTTTAGTGAGATAATATTGTTGAATCACCCTGTCTCACCTGCTGATTTAAAGTGGGTTCATCCTTTTCCATAAAAGCTGCTAGGTTTGTTCACAGGGAAATAATTCACTTGTTATTTACCGTCAAGTCATGTTAAAAGCACTGGTTCCAGTGAGGTCACTAAACTTAACTAGTGATAAGCCTGTTCTAATACTTAGATGGATGACTATTTAAGCAACAGCAGGTACTGTAAGCAATCTGAGGCCTGTGTGACATATCTAAGCAAAAAAAATTCACTTGCCTCTTGAATCCATGCTAGACAACTTTCCAACTTGAACAGTTGACACCCATTGTGTAGTGGTTATAATCGTAGGAATGGACACAGTGACATGAGTTCAATTCCTGGACAAGGCTAGTAGAATTTCATATATCATTAATACCCTTGAGAAAGGTATGCATCTAATTATTCTCCCTCCAGCTATGAGTAAATAACAGGGCAGATTGGGCTCTTTAACCTTGGTATGGTAACTGGTGAAGGGAAGAAAAACTCTGAATTCAAACCTGCTAAACTCCACTTAACAACAGACCTCATTTCACATCTTGCTCAAGGGCAGGTGTTGGAAAATACATATATGGTCACAGGGTTAATAGGAGACAACTTTTGTAATATTTGTTACAAGCTGCTATATCCAGTAATACCCAGGAAAGGTTGGGTTATTCACAGTTCCCAGAGTGTGCCTGAAAATGCTAGCAAACCTGGGTGCCTATACTGGATTTTCAAGAGCAACTTTTTCTAGGTGTGTTTAAGGCAGATAATTTTTTTGTGTATAATTATCAATAGCTGTTTTAGTCATAATTCCTTCTTCCATCCAGCTTTCTTCATTCAGAGTGAATAAGCCAGGGAAGTTTCAGCTAGAAGAATATTGAACTTATTAACTTGATTTCAACGTTACTACTCCTACTTCCTCCTAGCTCACAAAAATATCTTCCCTTTCCTCCTCTATTGTAAGGATGTCTCCTCGGGGTTTCATTATTGATTTTAGCTTAACATGTGAGTAAAGCTTCATCATGATCAGATCACTGGTATAGGCACCAGCTGTTTATACACAGACAGACAGAAATTACTATTTATGTAGTAGATTAAGCTTTGCTTCCAACAAATTTAGGTAAAAGTATCTATCTGCATTATACATCTAGAATCATAAAAGGTCACTCACCTTGATTTCGTTGTTAGAAAAAATACAAAAAAAAAATTGAAACTTAAAAAAAAAAAGAAGGTAAATTGCAATGTACCTCTCAGCTATAAATCTTATATATAATTTATATTTCTTGTTCTGCTTTTTTAATGCTAATAGATGCTTCTCCTAATGTTAATCAATCTTATATTGTGTCTGCCTCACTATTCTAAATATTGTATATCCTAATATCTGGTTAGGCTTGCTGATACCTGGTAATCAAGAAAATTGAAAACAACGGTTTCTTGAACAATAGAATATTTTTAAAGGCGATGAATTTTTTTGCAAGAACTTTCAAAATATTTTTTTAGAACAGGGGAATGAGTGCATCTAATCTAAATGCAGCATAAATTTTGCAATCAAGTCTTCAAAAAAAAAAAAAAAAAAAGAAAAAAAAGACAATATCTTGCTAACATGTTTTCTTTTATTATTATTAGAATTTTTAACAGTATTTTAGTTTATCTTTGAATTTTTTCTTGCCTTTTTTATTAAATTCTATCATGACCCAAGTGAGTTCCAATAAAAAAGCAATGAAAAAGAAAATACTAGTATTCAAAATTACTCTTGAAAATAATGTTTTACTAGATCTACAAATAAAAGATGCTATTAATATTACTCATATAACAACAACAAATATCATGCAAAGAAAGATTGATAAACAGAATAAGGTACAAGTATGTACATTTGATTTGAGCTTATGCAAACCAAGGATTCTTTATAACTCTATTGGTAGAGCAGCTGATATGTTTAAACAAGATTCCTCAAGACAAAAGGGAGGTAATTTTAGGTTTCACTGAAAACTTATTCTTTATGATTATCTCCATTCCATGATGTTCCTCACTGACGAATGCTTTAACAGAAACTAGAGGTTCATCATACCCAGTTTCTAGTGTCTTCCTCCTAGATGGTTGATTGGTTGGATTTTATGGCATACTGAAGACATTTTGTTTTATTTATTCTTGGGTATTCAATTTTTATTAAAACTCAATTTAAAAAAAAAACACATTTTTTAAAAACTCATTTTTTATCTATTTAATCCTAACAGGTACCACCACTCTGTGTCAGAGTGAACCTAGGAGTAATGGTGATGAAGGGGTACTTCACAATCCCCAGAGCTTTGGAATTGGAACCTAACCACTAGATGCAGTTTAAGGTCATACCCAGAACACTAAGACCCCCAGCCACCACCTTCAAGCCCATATGTTTCCTAGATCGAGGTCTCATCAACATCTTTGTATTCAATATGAAGCAAGTGTACTAGATGGCCACTGATCCACCATTTGACAGGTGTTATTTTTCATTCTGTAGTTATCTAGCCGCCCTACACATCTAATGAATCTAATAATAGTTTAGTTCCCTGATTATTCAAGCAGTACTGTGTGAGATAAGCCCTGTCAACAGCACTAGCTGTAGAGTTTAGTAAGAAATACTATCTCATGATATCAATTTTTCCTTGTATAATCACCATCATCAGGTTGTGCTGACAGCCCAGATTCCCCTGTCTATCACCACTCGCTCCTGGCTGGTCTCCGCACAGCATCCAATATCCACACAAAAATGATTGATGTAGGTTTCTGTTGGTCAGCCAACACTGGTGTGCCCATGTGTGGGTGTCCACAGGAAAATGTTACTTATGAGTTCATCCTTGCTTCTCCAGCAGTGTCCAGTATGTCTTGTTCATCTTACTTGGATGGTTTGTATAATTTTGTTTGTTTGTTTTGTTTTACGGCATATCAACCTCAGTGGGTCATTTAATGCCAATAAAGTTTTGAAATAAATTCTTAATGGATAATACAATTTTTTATAAATACATTTTTCTATTTAACCCATAGATGAGACCCTAACAGGTACTACCACTCTGGGTCAGAGTGGACCAGGGAGCAATGGTGATGAATGGGGTGCTCCACATTCCCCAAACCTCCAAAACTGGAACCTCACCATCAGATAGAGTTTAACGTCATTCCCAGGACATGTAGACCCGCAGCCACCGCCTTCTAGCACCCATATGATAAAAAGGGGTTGGGGCTTGCCATAAGGGCAATGGTTTGTATAAGTAGGAGGTAAGTGGTCATACAGCTGCCTTTTTGTGGGGTGCTACTTGATGCAGCATCCTTGTATACTTCACATCTAATTTTTTCTCTAAGAGTTTTGTTAGGGTTCAAGTGGTGCAGCCATACAGTAGCACTGACACAGAAGCATACCTGCTTTATTTTATTAGGATATCATATTTCCATATGATCGATAATCTGTCTATAGCAATCCATTCCCTACCTATTTATATACTGACATCACTTTCTGTAGACAGATTCCTTTAGAAATAATAAAATTCTGGTTAGGTTTAGTTTCTTTGTTTAATGGCATATAAACATTTGTAGGTTATTTAATGCCAAAGCCGTCCTTGAAAAAGAACCTTAGTGGTACTATTTAACTCATAGCTGGGGGGCATAAGTAGGTTGATACCTTTCCCAAGGGTATTAATTTGAGAATGAATATAATAGCATGACTGGAGTTTGACCTCAATTACTACGATGTTGCAATCCTGCACATTAGCCATTATGCCACTGTTTAAAATTCTGGTAACTTTGGTTCAGAGGAAAACTTCTTATAAAGATTGTTATGTACTTATTTATGGATGATACTGTATATTGGAAGTGTACCCAGAATAAAAAATGGCCTTTGCTTTTCTGTAGAATTTCATTGTAAAGTTTGAAGTTATGCTTCTAATTTGTTTTGAGAAGTCCTGATAAAAAGAGACAATTCTGGACTTCATTTATTGTTTGCAGTCTCTTTCATGACCAAAAGACAAAGATAAAAAAAAGGTTATTTCTGATGGTACATCTGAACAATGCATAACACCATAAATAGTTTCTTTATGCAGATTACATGATATAGCAGTTGGTAGAGAAGGGGGAAAAATACTCAGAGTAAAGAAAGCTGGGCATCTTTCCAAGTTCATATTCCCTGATCCAAAATTGTAAGATGACAGAAGAGCCAAAATAACTGTACTCAGTGCTAAATTGATTCACAATCTTTTGAAGTAGGCCACAACCAAAATATGAAAATTAATTTGTTTTTTCCCAACCCAACTTGTTATTTTTTTTCTTAGCCAAACTTCTCACTGTACAACATTTTATCATGATATGACTTTTTTTTTTCATAACATCCTCTTTTGTCATTATTTTTCATCTTATTCCTGTCTGTTATATCATTTTTCATTATGCACTATCAGCTGGGGCTGTAGAATATTCTGACTGAACCTCTGTAGAAGGTTAAAATCACCCTAATAGGCCCACCCATTGACTGTTGACCTATGATACTTAAGGGCAGAATCCTGGTGGCTGAGCAGTCCATGACATGCAACAGGCAGTCAAACGGCTGGTCATGTCAAGCCCTAGCACCTATATGATTGTCCCAACCCTATTACCCTTATGGCAAACCCCTTTTTATCATATATGTATGAGAATGTAATGGCTGAGAGTCTTAGTTTCCTGGGTATGATGTTAAACTGCATCTAATGATGAATTTCCAATTTTGGAGCTCTGGCAAGTGGGGAGTACTGCTTCATCGACATTACTCCCAGGTTCACTCTCACCCGGAGTGGTATTACCCGTTAGGGTTCCATCTATGGGTTAAATAGAAAAGAATGAGTTTTAAAATATGTTTTTTAAAAATTGAATACTTATTAATAATGAATAAAACAAACATCTTCGGCATAGAATAACCCAAGAAAAGTTTATATACCATAAAATCCAACCAATCAGCCAACCACTTTTCATGTAATCTGATGTATAAACTAATTAAAGTTAGAAAATCAACATACAGTTCAAGAAGGTATTATGGATGTTTCTAATAAAGATATTACAGTATAAAAGCATTTTGGAATTTTCTTTTTTTTAAATTTCAGGATATGTGGTAATTAGGATTAATTATTTTGATTAATATTTCTTTTGCCTTAATTTCAGTCTAATAATGAATAATAATAATAATGTTTGGATCAAACATTAACAATTGTCAACTTCATAATCTCGGCAACAGAAATGAAAGTATGTTTGGTAGATAAACATATACTAAATAACATATCAAAAGTTTATAAAAAATTATTGAGTGAAACAAGTTCAAGTAACCTGTTGAACTTAAATAGATATTTTGGAAATGTTTTCAATGTCCTCAAAGCTTCTGTTGACACAAGTGATAAAATCAGATTATATATTGTTTTTTTCATAACAACTATATGATGTTTTCTTTTTACATAACAAACATAGATAAAACACATGTGATACAATCAGGTCAAATTATTGAGTAAACCATGAAATACACATTCTAATTACTTAGGTTTCACAGTTTCAACATTTTACAACTAGCATAGCCTGCATTGTTACTGTTATAATCAAACTCAGAATCTCTTTCATCTGGTAAACTTGCTATGTTGAAACAAATACCTTTTACACTGTTGAAAAACAGGGGCACTCTTGGCAAACAGAGTATGTCTTTACTGTTCAACAAACAGAGATAAAAGAAACTGAGATGAATTCTTACATTCTCATGTAAGAGCATCCACAAGGCTACTTTTTGGACACCTGTCTCCAAAATGTTTTAGAAATCACAGAAATGTTTATTGTATATCATTTTAAAGTTTGAGCATGTACCTATTTTTCTACATAATCAACATTTTGGTTCATGCATTTTTGTAGGTGTAGTAGCAGTTTTTGTATGCCCATGTCATATCAGCTCACCACCATGTTGCTGAAGAAGCGTTGAACCTTGTTGTCATTGCAAACTCCCTACACTACTTGCAGATATTTTTTTACATTCATGTATGACTTGCCATACACCTCTGTTAAATGGCTATGAATTTCAATTTGGTATTTGCATTCAGAAACCAAATAACTGTGTGTGTCAATTGGGAGTTCCATCAGAAACGACTGCCAAGCCAAGCCTGAGTATGTCAGAGAAGAGCTTATAGGGGCAGCCACATACACAACAAAAACAGCAGTATTGCCAGTAGTCACACAAATACTTTTCCTGCATCCCCAGCACTTTGGAGACCTTACTTTTAGGATTACCCTCATATTAACAAAAGAAACTGCATTTTTTGTCTACTGACCTAAAAGCTTCTTTTTTTTTTTTATATTTCTAGTTTAAACCGAAATATCAGGAAGTACACAACAGTATCAAGAATCAGTTGAATGTATTTATTTAAATGAAGTTGTAAAATAGACACCTTGCTTGAAAGAATAATAGAATATTGAATGTTTTATGAAAAATATTGATTTGGTTGCTTAATTTTTGCAAATAACAGTTTTTGCATCAAAGATTTTCTGAAGCTCAATACAGCAATTAGGATTTGTGCCACATGAAAGATTTTGTCGGTCATAAGGAACAGGGTAAAAAGAATGGTTCTTAAAGATGAGCAAAAAGATAAGCTATGAGCACATGGAAGCAGTCAGTCAAGGAATGACTGAAAAGAAAGAAAGAAAAAACAATTGAAAAAATATAAGCTTATAGGAATTAAGACTTAATTTTGCATACTCACAAAGAGGATTTCTTTAAGAATAAAAAGCAGTGGGATATATGTTTCAAAGAAACAATCCAAAGCATTGTTTACCTGAGAACAATTCTTCCTTTCAAAATTCAAGAATATTTTTTAAATATATCTAATGTTTTAGATATATTGAATATTTGGTAGACAGACACATACTAAATAACATATCAAAAGTTTACCTCTTTTCTCATTATTTTTCATCTTATTCCTGTCTGTTATATAAATTAATTAAAGTTAGAAAATCCACAGACAGTTCAAAAAGGCATTATGGATATTTCCACTAAAAATCTTACAGCATAAAAGCATCTTGGAATTTTAATGAAAATTTCATGATATGCGGTAATTATGATTAATTCTTTTAATTAATATTTCTTTTGACTTAATTTTAGTCTAATAAATCCTTTAGATCAATATTTCTCTGAATTCTTGAGATGAGACTTGATTATTTGGATTATTCAGACTATTGTCCTAATCTTTATTGTTATCTTCACATTTTGAACTCAGGAACCTTCTTGTACTTGGAAACCTCCTCCTCAAACCTGGGAACCTTCTTGTTGTAATCAGAAGCCTTCAAACCAAACCCTTTATTCTATCCATGGGGGTAGACTGTTCTCATTCCGTTAACCATGACTGGGTACAAGTGTTAAGCTGTGTTAATTATTCTATGTTACTGTAGCCCTTGACCAGGATTGAACCAGAAGCCTAGAGATAACTCTTAGAACTGTATTAACTCAATGGCTATATCTACTATGCCATCTGGCCAATTAGATCAAGCATTAACAATTATCAACTTCATAATCTCAGCAACAGAAATGAAAGTATGTTTGGTAGATAAACATATACTAAATAACATCAAAAGTTTATAAAAAATTCTTGAATAAAACAGGTTCAAATAATCAGTTGAACTTAAATAGATATTTTGGAAATGTTTTCAAATTCCTCAAAGCTTCTGTTGACACAAGTGATAAAATCAGATTATATATGTTTTTATTTTTTTCATAACAACTATATGAAGTTTTCTTTTTACATAGCAAACATACATAAAACACATGTGATACAATCAGGTCAAATTATTGAGCAAACCATGAAATACACATTCTAATTATGTTTCCCAGTTTCAACATTTTGCAACTAGCATAGCCCACATTGTCACTGTCATAATCAAACTCAGAATCTCTTTCTTCTAGTAAACTTGCTATGTTGGCACAAATACCTTTACAGTATGAGCAAGTTAAGGATCAAATGAAACAATGCTTCCTGCAAGAACACTTCATGGTTGGTTGGTTAGATGAATCTTATGGCATGTCAACCCTAGGGTATTATCTGCTGAAGATCCACTGAAGATCTTTTTGTTTTATTCATTCTTGTTGGGTATTTACAATCTTTTTAAACATTTTTATTAAATCTATTTTTTAAATCTAATTAACCCATATATGGTAATATAACAGGTATTACCACTCTGGGTCAGAATGGACAGCTTCTCTTTCTTTCTTTCTTTCTCATTTGACATCAAGTAAGGCTTCTACTATTTTGTGCCCCTTCCACATACTGCTTGTTCATAGAACAGTATGTGTGTAGTTTTAGCTGTTGGGATATGTGCATTCTTTATTTTAATGCCACTGTTATATATATATTGTAAGTATTTGATATTAGATATTCTTGTATGTGTAAATTAATTTATTCTGCCTTTCCTTCTATTTTATTCAGTGTTAGTACATCGCAAATATATTAATGCATTCCAATAGTAGTATTTATTTATATATCTATCAACTTTCACCATAAAAATGCCTGTTATTCAAAACCATCTAAATATATAATAACTCTTCAAGTTACCTGGATCAATATATAGTTTTCACCTACCTAATGTATTCATATTCTCAAATGATTTCTCTTTATTTTTGCCTCTCACTAATACTTTCAAATACACAAGCAAATACTTTTTATAAAATTGATTATATTGATTCATTATTATCAAATTATTATTTAGCCAATTATTTTTTAAACTATTATTTGATTACTATCAAATAAAGTATAATTTGATTAATTATTTCATCATTCTGCTGTTATTACTTGATAAATAATTGTTTATTTCTTTTAGAAAATATAATTTATCACAAGCATTATTATTACTAAGATAAAGAAGTAAAATGTAAGAGAATGGAATTTCTGGTGTTTGTTAGAAAATGTCAATAATACTTGCCATAGATTCGAAGATAAAACCTGTTATTGTAGAAAAAAACTAAAAGGTGTGATTGTAAAAGAACTCAAGTTCCCAATCAGCAATTAAGTAGGAGAAAATGAGTATGGCACTTGAGAGAATGGTATTATGGAATAACAATTCAAGATATTTCAAGCAAAGATAAAAGAAACTCAAGAATTGTCTTGAAAACTGGAAAATTTAGTGAATATCTCAAAGCACAGAATATCTTCATGTAATGAATGGTCACTCTGTAGCAGGAACCCGGTTTTGTCTTGCCTGCCTGGATCAAATCACGTCCTTCAGAATGCAAAAAACATGACCCAAGTGACATGGATGTATGGCTTGATTCAGGTGCTTGGATGCACAGAAAGTTGTATGGGCTCTGATATCAATAAATAGACAGGCCAAAAGTAAATCTTGACAAGCTTCAGAAAGTATCAGTGTTACAGATTCAGAAGGATATAAATGTTGAGAGAGAAAGTCAAATAAGAAGGGATGTTTGTACTGGTTTTGTTAACAATATTCTGCTTTATCCCTTATGAACTGCCCCTGATAAACTACAATATATAATTAACACTCTAAATAGGTTCCCCCTCCCACACACACACACACATTCTGAAAGTAGACCATTTCCATAGAGCAAAGAAGAAATTTATCTGCTTAAAATTTTGAGCATTGCTAAATCTAAAAAAAAAAACTTGCAGAATTGTTTAGCTTTGATTTTCAAAGAACACATAGGTTTAGGGAAGATTTTCAGGATGTTCTGAATGGCAACAAAAAAAATGTGAGGATATTTTTTTGTATTTCAAGCCTTTTATATCAGTTACACATAGATATTTATATTTAGGGTCCAGGAATCTTCAAAGATCACAATTACTTCTTTAATTAATATGATTTCAAATAACAGAGAAACCTCTTTTTTATAGAAGCAAAGTGGCATAACCTTTTTATTAAAGCAAAGTGGCTTAACCTTTTTATTAAAGCAAAGTGGCATGATCTTTTTTATTAAAGAAAAATGGTGTAATCTTTATAAAAGAGATCTATTTATTAAAGAAAAGTGGCATCAACTTTTTATTAAAGAAAAGTGGCAGAACCTTTTTATTAAAGAAAAGTATTGTAATCTTTACAAAAGAAATCTATCCTTTATAAAAGCAAAGTAGTGTAAAGTGAATTTTTGAAAAATTATAGAGTATACCCATACTTTTTTAAAGAATTGCTTAATAAGTAGTGATAACTTGAAGACCATAATATTGAAACAATTAAAAAAAAACTTAAAATGTCAGATCCATGAATTATTCAACCAGATGAATAAAAAAGGAAGTGATATTGATAAATGATGGTGAACTACTCTGACATTAAAATTAAGAAGAATAAAATACAGACATTTTTTGTTTTATTGTAGTCATAAAAAAGTAAGAGACTAATTTCTATGGAATGGAGACCAAATAATAGACGGAGAAAAACTTTAGAGAATAAGACATTTAAAAGAAACAATTTATATTCTGATCTCAAATTTCTAATTAGGAAAGAACTAACTGATTTAAGGCTCTCATTACACTGGCAGAGTCTATATGGTTCGTTGAAATTCTTTTATTCAGCTGAGATAAGTTTAGCACAAGGCTAGAAGTATGTGGACAACCAGAAAAAATTGAACTCCGAGTCAGAATGAATCTGTGTATGGTCTCAATGAACACTACTTCACCACTGGTCACACTACTTGCCCAGGATCTTTTATACACTGCTGCCTTGTCATTTTCCTGTGCATGTGCTCAACCCAAATTTCCACCCCTTGTTTTCCAGTGTGTGTGCTCACTCCCGACTTCTGTCTTTTCTTCTGGTCGTTGTTGGTATAGACCACAGGAAGTTCACACATGCCTCCTGTCTTCCAGCAGCCACATTGCATGAGCAAACATGCCCTTTTTCTTCTTGATGACGTGTACACTATTTCACTACAAACTCATAAGCAATGATCTGCTAATTTAACTTGATAACCATTATATTAGATCAAGTGTAGCTTAATTCCGAGTAGTATGGAAATATACTTTGCCTGAGAGGCAAGTGATCTGCATCACAAAGAAATTGTGATGGTTACAAGTTCTGAAATTCCCAAGGAAAAACACAGGTCTTTGAATGCAAACATATCTCCATGGATTAAATGAAGATTGTCTGGTATTCTCAAAAGGTTACAGAATGCAATAAATACCTGAGGAAGACTAAAGTGAAAACAATTGAGAAACAAGGCAGTGAGAAATCTGGTCTGAAAGAACCATGGTATAATTATAATATCTATTGTTATGATATTTAAAGAGATAGCAAATAACTAAAAACTAAAGAGATAGCAAAGAACTCTAAAAATATCTAAAGAAATATGAGAATAAACAAATGGAACAATATGATACAAACTCTTTAGGCAAAGATGTCAAGTGGAAACATTTATAACAAAAAATCTTTTGTGATGTTTAAGGTCATCATACTTTAAATAGTATTTGCTCAGTTACAGCTGAAAAAATGATTTTTCCTCAATTATTTTACATTTATTTTTGTTTTTAAGAAAGGTAAAAATATTTTTTGTTTATGGAAAAGGTATAGCAAATGATTGAACATGCTAAAAGTATATTTCTCCCAGAATGATACTTTATGGTCAAATAAACAAGTTACGGTTGATAGCAATCAAATAAAGATAAGAATAATCAATTTTATATAACATGGAACATAGCCAACATACTCAAAATATGAAAATCAAGTATTGAAAACATTGAGTACTAAAGAGGCTCTCTGAAATTAAACAGAAGTTTCCTGTATGTTTAAATCTATTTTTGTTGTATATTTATACCATGTTCATATTTTTCCATATATATAGAACCTTGCAAAGCATATATCAATTATTCACGTAGAAATTTTAATTTCATTTTTTCCCTGCTAATGATAAACATTAGAATGGCTACTAAGTTCACTTTTTACTGGCCTTGTGCGACAACTAAGCTATTCTTATTAAATAAATATACTTATTTGTATAAGTATAATTCTTTGACATGGTCCCACTGTTAAACAATGATTTTGTTGTGTAGTATAGTGCCACTGGACTTTGAAAAACAAAAATGAACATGTTTATATAAAAATATAATCTTATATTTTTATTCTTTGATGGTGACAGTTGTGTAGAGCAAGAGAGCAATTAGAGAGAGTTTACACATAAAAAGGAGCTAATAGGAGTCAGAACAGCTAGTGAACTGATCCTCAGCCCAAATTCTAGACCTTATATAGTCTTAAAACTCCAACCCAACTCACATGGCCACACCTCCTTGACTATAGTACCCATGCAGTTTTCTGCAGCCACATAATTCACCCATGCAATTCTTTATCTGCTGGGTTCACTGCTGGTCAAGGCAATATATTACAGTTAGACTATTGTCCTTATCTTTGCTGATTTTATTATATATTGGTTGTTTTAAATAATTTTTCTTATCTGCTATCAATCCTCATTGGGTGCCGCATACTTCTGGCTTTGGGCTAAACTAAGCTAAGCTTATTGATTGATTTTAATGCCATGTAAACACATCAAGGGTTATTTTACATTTATATTTATGTTGTTTCTTAAGAGATTTTTGCACGCAGTTATATATCAAGTATTCCTATCTAATATGAATAATTTGCACATAATTATTTGGTTTCAAGTATTCCTATCAAACACTAATAATCATATGGTTTCAAGTAATTATTTCTGTTTAAAATTAGTCTTTTATTTGCACACAGTTATATGGTTTAAAGTAACTAATAATCATCCTTAGTGAACAATTATAGTTTCAGGTATGTATTTTTGATACAAATAATTCAAACATATATTGCATGAAGTATTCCAATCAAATACAAATAATTTTAAAACCAATCTATTTGACCCACAGATGGGACCCTAACAGGTACTACCACACCTGGTCAGAGTAGACATGCGAGTAATGGCAATGAAGGAGTACATCACCCTCTTGAAGTGGAGCCTTACAATCAGATGCAGTTTTGTATCATACCCAGGAGACCTCTTTTTATCTGGGGGAGTCTTATGCTTCTACAGGGGATACAGTCAGCATATTCTAAGTCTTACTGACTTCACAGAAAGCTAAGATTAGTAAATGAGAACAAAACAAAGTTTTTTTTGGTGTGGGGCGGTGTAAAAAAATGGATACAAGTATATCAAGTAATTTGTGCCAAAGAAACTATCATCTCTTGTGTTGTGATTGGTTGCACCTTCATGCATGCGTGATCAGCCAATCCGAATACTTGTTTTCTATTCACTTGTATGCACCGCCAATCTACTATTCCAATGGAACAAAGTTAATGATGTGTGATTGCTTTTGAGGTCTCTCTTTAATTGATTGGTTTAGGTTGTCATGTCTCATAACTTCTGGTCTTTCATTGCTTGCTATTGCTACACCAGTCTATTGCCATTTGTTTATAAATGGACATATTCCATGAACGTTTAGCTTAGTCGGTAGAGTGTCTGCCTTGGAACCACAAGGTTCTAGTTCAATACTGGCCCTTGCCAACACAGCTTCTGTGTGTTAAAGTGGGGAACTGATGGTAGGTGTGGCGCTCCACCTCAGATGCAATAACAATTTCCCTGGTTTAGCACTAGCAAAAAGGGAATAGACTCCCTCACTCTCTGGCTGATACTGATAATAGGCCACTCTGCCTACTTTACTTTTTTACTACTACTACTATAATGCAAGTGACGTTTAACAAGTAATAGTTATTGTCACAGGAAATGGACATGGGGAACAGGGTTCAAATCTTGAATGTGGCTGTTTGCATCTCCCATGGTGCAAATACTTTTAGGAAAGGTATGCATCCAAGTAGTCTCCCTCTGTCTATGGATAAATAATAGGACAGACTAGGCTCTTTAACTTTGGTATGGCAACCAGTCCAAGAGAAGGAAAACTCCGAATTCAAACCTGTTAATCTGTACTTATGAAATTGACCTTGTGACAAATCCTGCACATGTGGAGGGGTTTGTAAATATATGATATATTTCTTCTAAATGAATTGATTTATTTCATTCATTATTTTTTACTTAGAAGTAGATCTTAGTAAAGTCTACATAAAAACACAATTTCATTTTGTTCATTTATAAACAAACAAAAAAGAAAATGTTATTGAATTATTTCTGTTCTCTTTCATCTGATTTGTCATCCTTTTGGCAATGCAACATTAATGTACAACTTACTTGTTTCAGTCTTGATTTGATTAAAAAAAAAAAAAAAAAAAGCAAAAGACAAGTGAGATAATTGTAGGTGTATATATAACATCTGGAAAATTTCCAAGTTGGAATATCCCAAAAAATATCCATAACTTCTGGTAGCTGAATTGACACAAGACCAATTTCACTTTCATTAACAGGCAAATCTAGGAGTATCGTATTATATTAAATGTATGCTAAAATATCACCCTTATGTCTCAGTGCTCCTCCCAGTCTGATGTATCTTTGTTGTTTGCTGATATTTAAAAAAATATTTTTCCATTTTTAGACATTCTTATAGGTAAAAGTGAGAAGCAGAAAAGAAAGCACCTCTCATGATTCATTCATCAAAAAGTAGAAGTGTTATAGAATTTTGATCACTGTCTATCTGTGTCATGTCTAACTGAAGAATATCACCATAGAGAAATTGTTCCTAATTAAAAAGAAATAATACACAAAACAAACAAAAACAATAATAAATCAGATCTATGGTTGGACCTCCTCCTCTTACAAAGTGTCCCCCACCAGAGAAAAAAACTAACCTTTTTGATAAGAGTGTATCTGTATTTATGTCTTATTGAAGAATAAGGTGTGATAACTAAATAGAAATAGTGCCACCATGAATGCTCCTATTCCTAATCAAAAAAAGAATAATACAAAAATAAATCTAAAACAAAAAAAATAACTAAAAATCAGACCTATGATTGGATCCCCCCACCTTACAAAGTATACCAAAAAATACCTGTAGAGAAACTCTATTACCTATATCAGCAGAAGCCCACTAAAATCTCATGACTCATTACAGGTGGACATTGACCAACTAAAGCTCTGCTTAATGATTAAAATTTCTTTGCTGGAAGGCCATCTGATATGAAGGTGAACAAAAAAAAGCCAGCTTATCAGGTGAAGTGTTCTCTCTACAGGACACACAGCACTCACCTGTGAAATCTGCAACAAAATCATGTCAAGCTTGTTAACTCAACCTAAAGAATAGTATGCAGCCTTTTTTTTCCCCACACACCATGTTGATGTTTCTCACAACATATTTACATTAGAATATAACACATCCACATAGACCAGGTATTCAAACTAATGCTATACTGGAATATGACAGGCTTCATGGAAGCATGTTTAGCATAATGGTCATAGGAATGGAATCAGTGACCAAAGTTCAAATCCTGGATGAGGCTGCTTGTATTTCACTTCACACTAATGCTCTTGGGTAAAGGCATGGATCCTTCTCTTCTCCCTCAGCTATGGAGAAAAACTGCAGTCTGGGTTCTTTAGCCTTGGTTCGGCAACCTGTCTCTAAGAAAGAAAACTCAGAATTCAAACCAACTTTACTCCACTTAAAGATGTTCCTTCTGTCACATTCTGCTCATGGTGGGATTGAGTAAATACATACACTGAAGAATGACCAGACTTTGTTATATTTATAAAAAGGACTCTCAACAAAATATATTTCTTCAAATATGAAAGAATTTGATTTCAATGTATGTATTTATCAACTCCCCCACTCAAGCAGGATGTGACTGAAAAAAAAAAAAAATATATATATATATATATATACTATGAATAAGAAGAAAGATTGGAGAAAAAGCTAGTCTATTTTATAGTATAAAACAGTGTAATGGAATCACACTTTAAGACAAGATTTGGTTTCTCTGTCTATGTTGTAATTCGAGTATCAGAGTTAACAGAGAAATTTACAGGAAGAAACACAAGGAGTATTAAGGATAGGGGAAAGGATTTACTATGCAAAGATATAAGGGGAACAGAGTAAGTAGCAATTGCTAGTTTGAATTAACAAGTCTTGTGAGATCTCAGTGTGTCTCTCTTCCAAGGTTTTATCACACATTATTTATAGAAGATCAACTGATTCCATTCTTATTGAGGTACTATATGGGTCTAATGGCATATCTAGCTTCATAATTTATTTCATGTAGAAAAACAATATTGGTCCTATTTTAATTTATGGTGAGTTTCAAATCATACTGACAGCAAAGATTCCTTAAACTCTCTCACCATCCATCCCTATAGGTCATTGCTATTGGTAGGTCCTCTAAAGGGCATCCAGTGTCTCCACAGAGCTGTTGAATATTAGCTTTTGCTGGTCAACCAATACCGGTATGTTCACGTGTAGAGGTATTGTTAAAAGTGATGTCTAAAAGGGACGGATGATGAGAGAAAGAATCAACAGAATCTGTGCTGTTGGTTGGTCTTGATGATAATCATGAAATCTTTTACTGCAGTCCATTTTTGCACAAATCACATATCACTTTATAACAATACAAATAAATTATGATATTATTTATGGTCTTTATTTATCTCTGTGAATATTTATAAGGTTTACTGCTAAAATATTGTGTTTAGTATTAATCATAAATGCTATGCTAATACAGCCCTTAGCCTCTTGAAAATGGATTTTAGTACAGATATATGGTGCGTGTGTATTTGAAATCTCACAGATTTTGAATCCAAAAAATGTGCTAGGTCCTAAGGGTTTCAGATAAGAGATTGTGTCCTGTATAGTAAATGAATAAATTAGGATATTTTTGTACAATGATTAGAATAAAACCTGCTCTCATTATTTTCAAATGCTTTTTTGCTCCACTTATATTTCTCTTGAGATTAAGAAACAAAAGTATATACTATTTCCACAGTGAGTAAACCTATATATTCTATCAATAAAACATTAAGTAACATACCAATTTTGCATGGTGTAATGCAACATTTCTTCTTTATGTCCTTAAATTACGTTTATCTAATGTTTTGATATTCCACAGAGATAAAAAGATGTGAAGGAGTAAAAGTAAGAGGTAATAAATCTAAATAAAAAAAGGCTATATAAAATGTATGTGCATACACACACTAGAAGAACTGTCTTTGCATTACATATAACAGTATAAGAAGAAATGTGTTCTATAATATATTTCTTCTGGAGGTGTATGGTATATTGTTTTTTGTTGGAGGAAATAGACTTAGCAACCAGAATGCTGGATGAGGCTGTTTGTATTTCCCATAGTGCTAATACCCTTGGAAGAGGTATGCATCCAACTATTCTCCCTCCAGCTATGTGTAAATAGTAGAACAGATGGGGCTCTTTAACTTTGGTTAGGCAACTTGTCTAAGATAAGGAAAACTCTGAATTCAAACCTGTTAAACTCTGCTTACAAATTGACCTTATGTCACATGCTACTCATACAGAGGTGTTGGTAAATACATACATATATTTTTTTTTTAAATTTATTTATTTCATTTGTTTATTCTTTAATTAAAAGGATTTAGGATCTTAGCAAGGTCTCTATAAAAACAAAGTTTCATTTTGCTCATTTATAAACAGAAAAAAAAAGAGAACATTATTGAATTATTTCTGTTCTCTTTCACCTGATTTGTTCTCCTTTTGGCAATGCAACATTAATGTACAACTTACTTGTTTCAGTTTTGATTTGATTTCAAAAGAGTTAAAAGGTGAGTTAGATAATTGTATGTGTCTGTGTAAGACCTGAAAATCTTTCAAGTTGGGATACCCAAAAAAGTACCCATAACTCCCGGTAGTCAAATTGACATGAAGCCAATTTCCTTTTCACTAGAAGGCACATGCAGGAATATCTTATTATATAAAGGTTTGTGCTCAGATGTCACATTATCCAAATAATCCAGTTACAGTAAACAACAATTCGGTAGAGCGCCCACCTAGGAATTATAAGGTTGCTGGTTTCATACAGGTCCCTGCCAACTCAGTGTATGTGTAGCACAGACTGTGGCACACCAGCTCAGCTGGTCTAGTGCTAGCAAAAAGGGGATAGACTCACTCACTTTCTAGCTTATACTGACAATAGACGACTCCACCACTGCAACTATATATATATATATATATATATATATATAATTGGGTATAATTTTCATGCATTGAGCTCTCCTGAGGACTTGAAATTATGTTCCTATATGTCTATGTGTGTGCATATATATATATATATATATATATATATAGATAGATAGATAGAAAGAAAGAAAAACACATTTGTATTTGTGTGGAGATAAAGAAGGTCCTGAATAGAACCATTCCCACCACTAACTTATCTAGTCTATTGGATATATAAGTTTTAATAGTATAGATGCAGAATCAATGGCATTTGATGACCAATGTCTGATAATTGCATAGGCAAGACACTGACAGTCACCAAACACAAGGGACTATCATTGCGATTAAAATTTAGATCTACTTATGCTCTATCACTAATATTGAGCACTATATATAATATATATATATATATATATATATATATATATATATAGATAGAGAGAGAGAGAGAGAGGCAGTGGAAAGACACAGGATAAACACGTTTTTTTGGTGAATATCAAGATAAAGTAAGTGTGAACTTTAAAGTCAGAGTTGGATGGAAAGCGGGTAAAAATTGTGATATATAGAGCAAAACAATGATAAAAGATAAAATACATGAGAAAATATATGCAAATTCTTTATTTACACATGAAATCAATCCACATTTGTATAACATTTATATAAACACATTGACAAGTGATTGAAATAGATAAGGAAGGTAATGAGAAGACACATGTCAACAGCGATAGAAGAGCCTAGTTGTCAAAAATTCATGGAATTTCACAAGTCTTGCTTGTATTAATTATTCTAAAATTAAATTTTGAGTTGTATTTTCTTCATCTTAGCAGTGTGGATACTTATTACAATTTTCCAGGTAGAATATCCTGCCAACCTTAAAATGAATACCTAGACGTATAAATTTGTCATAAAAAGCAGCAATAAGATGAACCAAAGACTGATCAAAAATCAATAATGAAACTTGTTAACTAGTATTTGATGTGCTCTAAAAGATCTCATAATGACTGGCATCTTTTAAAATCAATATTCTATCAATATAATTTTGATTGATTTCTTACCGGAGGTCTTCAAAAATCCAACATACTTTTAAATGAGTTAAGTTGGTATCTGAACATTTCTTGTTCATTTTTTAAATTCTTGCAAAACTTCATCAATCATCCAAATAATATTATGTGGAGAATATTGATGTCCTTTTGGGCAAACCCAAACGGACATTTTCAAAACACTCCTTCATAATGGAATTAAAAAGGAGATAAATTAAAGACAGATAAATTTCTTAGTCATTTGCTAAATCTCTCTCTTTTTTTTTTTGTTACCCCCACCACACTAGTGTCAAAAATTGAAAGACCAAAAAAAAACAAAAAAACAAATAACCAAACTTTTCCAATCAGTGAACAGCACTGAAGGCAGCACCCACAATCTACCTCTTAATCTCACAAATTCCACAAACAGAAGCTATAAGGGTGGACTGAAAAATATTCATACAATGTCATACTATCTGCTGATGACATTTTTTACCCATGGGATCCAAGCACTGAAACACAGAAGGAAGAAGTGTGTGGACTACAAGGGGGACGATGTTGAAAAATAAATCTCATTTTGTCACATTCCATGAGAGTATATGGTCAGCATATAGACTATTCAGTCAACCCGTGGATATCAAAAGTCTCTAACTCAAGGATTTAAAAGGTCTTTATATGCTAAGGGAGAGGCATAGTGCACCAAAATTGAGATGAGGGTGGCATAATTTCCACCAGCTATAATGCTAATCTTCAACACAACTGAAAAGCTGCTATTTATTATCAAAATGAATATGCATATAACAGTGTGATATGTTAATTAGTACAAAATTTAGGAAAACACATTTTCAGTTTTTAATTTTCTTTAATTTTGTTTTTACTTATGGTATATTCGATTTTTTCCCCATTTTATTGAATTTCATGAGTGAATTGCAATAAATAATTCTATATCATCAAAACAGAAAACAAAATAAAATTCACTTTAAAGAAAAAGCAAATATAATTTCTGTTAAACAATCCGCTCTCAAACATTGTTTATGTTTTTCTATTTGTATGTATTGTCTGTCATCTTAGGTACACAAATCTATTTCTTCTTAAATTGTGAAACAACAAATTCCCTCAGATTTTTTTGTGTGTTTTAGTTGTCTGTCATCTCATGTACACCCTCCATGCTAATATTAATTGTCAGATCTATCCCTTCTCACATTATTAAAAAAAGAATTCCCCTATTCTGTGTGTTAGTTTTCTATAATCTCACTCCTCAACCACACTAAGTCTTTAAAAAAAGCTGATGTAGATATCACTTATATTCTTATTAGGAATATATTTTTTTTTAAATTGGATTATTTCTACTTTTTAGCTTTTGGTTTTGAGGTGAAAGTAACTGAAATATTAAAGTATTTTCTACCTGTCTCTGTGGAGAAACATGATCAGGGACGAGGGATAAATTACCAAGTTTTAGGAAAATATTAGTCATGAAAATTGTTCTGTTGTGAGTCACAGAAAAGTAGTTTGTGGGCTGCACATTGCCCATGGGTTGTATGTTTTTGAGACCCCTGATCAATATGATGTGCACAACTTATGTCGAAAATGTCAGGAATATCCAAGATACCAGCTTGGGCCATTCACTTTATTGTTAAACCTGACAGAACAGCAATTTTCAAGTAAGTGATGATCTGACACCTCTTATAATTTGAATAAAATTATGAGTACACAGCACATTTGTAGGCCTTCCATTAAATTGCACATTGCTTGATCCTTGAGCTGAACTGCTGTGTAATAATATTGCATACACAGCATATTTACCAGCAAACTTTACATCTCTTATACAACACCAAGAATACAATGCTCTATGGAGTTAAAGTATTGCTAATGTATTGATCATGCTTCATGAAGCATATATTAGAGATGGTAAATTCTGCCAACTCTGTTGAGATATTTATCACAGAATTTAATATGAACAATATTTGCTTAATTTAATTTTCTCACAGTCCTAATTCTTTGAAGATATAAAAGTGGGCATAATTAATGGGTCAAAGGCCTATTATTGAATTCTTATTACATAACGTCAACTAGTCTGAGAAAATGAGTAATCTAGCATTGTTTTAGAACTAAAGATTTAAGAAAATATGTGGTTGTACCTAAAACTTTAGGCTCAATCAAAAATAAGTAAAGTCGGTGGAATGGCCTATTGTCAGTATCAACATGACAGTGAAGGAGTCTATCCCCTTTTCACTATTGCTAGACCAGGGAGATTGTTTTTACCTCTGAGAACCACACCTATCTTCAGCTGCTCACTTTACCGCACAGATCAAAACTGTGCTACTCATGCGCTAAGTTGGTGAGAAATGGTATCGAACCTGAATCCTTGTGGTTTATAGATGGACACTCTACATGAATATTTTTATTTTTTTTCCATAGCTAAAAATACTACTTAAAAAAAGAACTTTGATTTTATTATGAGATGCCCTTTTATCATTGATATCTACTCTCTAAGAAAGGATTATGTTTATAAAGATGTAGGGATTACATTCCTTACTTGCCACAGTTCTCCTATCAGGGGACATGAAAGGTAAGAACAGTAAAAATAAGCATGCACAATATGAAACAAATTATAAATAAACACACATTCCAGTGGCTATTTCTATGTAGCGGTATACAACAGAAGTTTTTGTTAAACATTTGTTACTTTGAACCATTGATATAACTTACTCTTGGTCATGCCATCCTGAATATAGTAACACATGTATCCAGAAAAAAAAGTTGATATTTAGTTCTCATGTATAATACAGACCCCTAACTTTTGGTTTGAAAAATCTGGAAAAATAGTGTATCTTATACATAAATAATTAGGGTATCAGCAGCAATTGGCAGTAATGATTAAAATTGGAATGTTCTTGTAAAAAGAATTAATTCCCTCAAAATTAACACAGAAAGTAGTTTACTCACCAAACATTTCACAATATGAAACCAAATTACAGTATTTGGACTTACCTGTAAAAGAAAAAAACAACAAATAAGTATACCAAATATGAAGGATTGTTTCAATCTAGTAAAAAGAAAAACATTCTATAATTATTTAAAAATTTATTGATATTTTATAAAAGCCAATCAATAGAATTCAAAGAGGAATAGGAAGATCTGGAAGTGATATAAATAACCATTTCATTTTAATTTACTGAATTAAAACCAAAATTCTGTTTTTTTTGTTGTTTTTTTTCAAGTGTAAATCAATGGATGATATTTGGTTTTCCCTTTGCTGAATTAACATAATATAAACCTTCAAATACTATTTCTATAGTCACGTTTGCCTTCAAATCACTTCTAACAAATATCTTTTTTTTTACATTAAACTTCACACACCTTAAGTCGAAGAATTTTTTTAGATTCTTCAAAACCGCCTCTTAGCAATGAAAAGAAAACAACAAGTTCAGTTTTGAAATACGAAGAAACATATCTGCACATAGCAGCCTTCAAATGCATGTAAAGCCTGAATACAGAAAATTTCAATAAAAAAAACAAACAAATATTGACAAAATGGACAGATAACAAAAAAGAAAAAAAGTCAGCAGTTAAATTAAAATTAAAATAGCAACAGCATTTTCTTTAATTCAAAGACAAACTTTAAACATTGAAATCTAATTTTTGGCTCTTTCCTACCCACTTTACTGTCAATCCTTTAGATCAGCTATTAAAAAAAATCCAAATATCAGAAGTGCCAGAAACGTTTTTATTTAGTTTCTACATCTATTTATGTATCAAGCTAAAATCTGCTCTTTTGCTTCTTTAAATTTAAAAAAAAACAAAAAAAAAAACAAACAAACAACTATAACAAAAAAAGAAAAGACTATAATAAAACCATTTTTCTTGCTAGTTCTTGAATTAAAAAAAAAAATTGTTCACATCTCATCTCTTTCATCAAGATCATTTAACTAAAAACAAATGAGATTTGAATAATCAATAAATTTCCATGTGTTAATGGCTTTTTCAAGGCAAATCTCTTCCAGGTTTCACTGCCAATCTTTTCAAAGAAAAGATTAATGTCATGTATTCTTGTTATGAAAGAATTAAAGACTGTCCTAGAACTAAAGATGGTAAACAAGTAATGGTTGATTATGCTCCAAGAAAATTCCATGATTATTATCCACTCTTAGTTTTTCTCCTTTTTATTAGTGACTGGTTAAATTCATCCATTTTGTTTTCTTGTTTATCTGGCCTGAGTTTAAATACTGCCCGTATTTAGTATGCAGTAAAATTATACAGTCAATACAATAAATGCAAATCCTGGAAGCAGCTGTCTGGCCACTTATCTCCCATCACACAAACTATTCATGTAAGATGAATAAAAGATGATGGACACTGACTCAAGCACTGGGCAATAAACCCAATGCTCAACCCTTTTAGGTTTAAATTCAGAGTTTTCCTTCTGGACTGGTTGCTTAACCAAGGTTAAAGAGCCCAGTTCACCCCACTATTTACCTATAGCCGGAGGGAGTTTTGTTGGATGCATACCTTTCTCAAGCATATTAGTGCTATGGGAAATGCAAACAGCCTCGTCCAGAATTTGAACTCTCATTGCTGAGTCCATTTCTTTTGACAATAACCATTACATCATGCACCTCCATATTCTTAGATTATGTAGTTTACTCACTTGAGCTAAAATAAAGAAACACAAATTTAAGACCATTTATCTGGCATAAATCCTGCAAACAGATGTTATGGAAATTTTTACAATAATGTTAGTGCATTGGATCTATAAATAATAATGTTCACAACTCACTACTTTCATTTCTGTGGGTAAAGACACACTGGCTCACTTAACCAATTAGGGTGAATAAAACCACAATTTAATCTGCTATATAGCATAGTCATGTGATGGGTACATATTGATTAAAGTACCCACACAAAAACCCAGCAGCCAATCAGAACCCAGAAAATAATCCTACACATGGGTGTCAACCTTACTTATTTCACAACACAACATACAGCTTCTATATGACTACTATTGTCGGTTCCAATGTTATATGCAAATCAATATTATGGAGGTGCATGGTGTAATGGTTACTGTCGTAGAAAGTGGACAAGGAGAGACGAGTTCAAATCCTGGACAACACTGTTTGCATTTCACATAGCGCTAATACCCTTGGGAAAAGGGTAAAACCAACTATTCTCTCTCTAGCTATGAGTAATTAGTAGGGCAGGCTGGGTTCTTTAACCTTGGTTAGGCAAACAGTCTAGGAGAAGGAACGCACAGTTTTAATAAACTTATCAATTTAGCAGCTGCATTGACCTTTGATTGAACTTTCAAACTCAATCAGAAGTATTAACCATTATCCAATATTTTGGTTTTAATTTTTCTGATTTTAATAAAAAAATATGCCTTCTGGCTTATTCAGCATATTCTAAGCCCCACTGACAGGGCATTGAATTTCTGGTCATTGCCTAAACCAATTCCAAGAGAGAAACAAATATAGCTGAATATTTAAAAAGGCTAGTGTGATACCCAAAACCAATTGTCATAGCTATCAAATTGAATGTAAAATCCCATGCAGAGGTGTTGGTAAATATGTATATGATTACTACTGTCTGTTCCAACATTATATGCAAATCAATAGAATGCTAATAATAATAATAAAACTAATGGTCCAATGAGACCAGTCTGGTCTATACATCATCTGCCTTAAGATCAACCTTCAGACATTGTTAAAGAAGAAAATACTGGCATTAAACAGAAAATAGTATTTATGCATGATGGTGCTGCAACTGTTGAATGCCTAGCTAAATCAAAGTTTGAAAAAAAAACCCAAAAAACAATGGGGTTATGAAGTGGTTTACATGTCTGTGAGATCTTCAGAGCACTGTCAAAATAATGGAAATGTTCATCACAAGAAATGACTGAACCCATCAACCCTGAAGAAATTCTGAATTTAACTAGATCTTTGGATTGTAGTCTGTTTGAAGTCATTAAAAAAAAAAGAAAGGAAAATTATATCATGCAAAAAGATACTGCATTTCTTCTGTGTTATTCAACTAAACTTGACAATTTGTTTTGTATATGATTTCTTTGAATAAATTAAATTTTGTTATTTGTGTTCATTTTTTATCTACTATTCCTATCATTCTAAAATAATTTGAGGTAGTTGCATATGTTTTAAACAATTATATTTTTTTTACTATATTAAGATAAAAAGCAAGAAAATGCACCCTCCAGGCGTAAGTATTTAAATTTTAATGTAATGAAATATATCAAATTAGAAAGACTAATGAAATTAAATAAGAACACATCTAAACAGATTACACTTATTTTAATTATAATTGTTTTCTATATAAAAATCATTCATAGGATTGATTTTAATACATTAGAGAATAAAACAACAATATCAGAGAACAATAATACCAAGTAAATATAATTAAACCCAGTTTGTTAAAACCGGTATGCAAATTAACCACACCATTTATTATGTAGACCTTTATTTCTTAGTGATATATAAAATAATTTGCAGGATTTTAAACGCACAAATAACATGGGCTGTTTTGAGGCAAATCTAACTCAGATTTTCATAGAGACATTGTTAATAAATAGGATTTCTTCTGTTTATTAATGACTATAAATTAAATACTCATTGATAAACTTATGCAATACCTGAGGGTATTATGATGTAAGTAGTGACGTAGTTTCAGTTACAGACAGATTCGAATCTCCATTATAATAAGATATCTTAGGAATGTCTACTTGTAGTGAGCAAGCTTGTCTCACAGATCATTACTTTTGGGAAGTGAGTTCACAGTTGTGTTCCATACTTGTGGTCTTTTACCAAAACTAAACTATGCTTGGGGGGATAATCATAATATCTTTGATTTTATAATTTTGCATACATGAAACATACATATTTGAAATTCAATGATTATGACCACAGATTTTATGAATATTATAATTTTTATGCTTTGTAAATCTGATCAAAATTTGAAAAGTTAGATCATTTTAAAATATTTTTGCTGTTTTCTTAAATTTATTTAAATGAGATTAAACGTTTCAGGAAGTTAATGTTATCATAAGCTATAGAGTTTAATGGCTTTAAGCATTTGTTTATTTACACACACACATGCACACACACACACACACATATATATATATATATATATATATATATATATATATATATATACACACACACACACACACTAGGAGATACTGAAAAGTTCTTAGCCAATTCAAGAATAGAATGATTTAGAGCTATGAAACATACATGCTATTCCTTTTATTCCTTCAATAGCTCAACAAACTTAGTACATAATTTATTAAGTCTCTTTAACCTCAGTTAAATCAATATGAAAAAAATGGTAATTCCCTTCTTAGGAATATATATATATATATATATATATATTATATATTATGGTATTCATTTTCCATAACTATTTTAGCATTGAGCACCTTTATATGCTAAAACTTTTCATATACATTATATTATATATATATATATATATATATATATATATATATATATATACATGTACATGCTCACTACCATTTTCTCTCTATATAACAATTTACTTATTAAGTTGTTTTAAGCATATCATTTTAAGATATATTCTGCATAAAATTAAAAAATTGTCTTCCTGTTTGAAACATATCACTTTGATACACATCATTAATTTGCATTTTGTAGTCATAAAGCCAAATTGGTTGTATATTCTCCATTAAACCTGATTTGGATCTAGAATGTTATTCAAACCATGGCAGCCATAGAGTAACTAAAGTGGCTGACATCATTGGAAGTTGTTGATATATTATCAGACTGTTTGGAAATGTATTTAAATTTAAAATCAAGCAACTACTGCAAAAACCAATGTTAAATAGTAAACAAAAAAAACAAGTTTTAATCATGAATTTTTACAAGTATTTTGTTTTCATTTTTTGAATTCCATATTTTTAAATAAAAGAAAAAATTAATGCTTATCTAAAACAAAAATGAAATAAAGAAAATACTTAGATATAGTTTAACATCAGTTTAGCATTTGCTTTTTTGTAGCTTATCACCTTAATGGGGGAGGGAGAACCAGGAATGTAACCTGATATGTAAATTAGCATGGAAAAGTTTTATAAGGAAAATAAGAATTAGGCGTTAGATTAGAATGGAAAAGTTTATGGATAAATCATCATAAGGCCACATAGCATTTTTTTTATTGGACGAGAAGTAAGACATGGTGAAGTTGGAGAGAGGAGGAGTGAGAGGTGAAAATGTGAGATGAGTCTGGTATGAATGCGCTGACTGAGCAAGACATGGCTCTTGCTCCAGATAGTTTTGGCTTGGGGAAAATAAAAACAACTCATGAGAAAAAGAAGTGGCCAAGTATTATTACTAAAAACTATCAATGGCATAAGGCAAGATGTCCCCCAGCACCCCAAGTTGTTTTCCTGACTCCAACATCCAGGAATTGTCAGCCAACTCAACATCGGCCTAGAAACCAAGATTTGAGCCTCTCCAATGTTGTACCGGTCCAGAGATAAGTATACAATTGATTTTACTAACAACACAATGTCACTTCATTCTGAAGATAAGAGCCATAACAATACACCTATAAGGAGGTGTGTGGTGCAATGGTTATTAGAAAATAGACTCGGCAACACAAGTTTAAATCCTGGACAAGGTTGTTTATGATAAGTTCTAAAAATGTTTCATTATATGAGGTATAATAAAAAAAATATCGAGATTGTATTGAAGGTGAATAGGTCAAGTCATTAGTGTATGAAAGGATATTTTTCTGAAATGTCCAATACAAAATAGATAATGAAGAATATGGGATTTTACCCTTCTGCAGAAGTGCAGTCAGTATATTCTACTGCCCCAGCCGACAGTGTGAACTTTACTAAAAGGCATTCAATGTGATCTCTACTTTACTTAAAGGCATTTAATGTGATCTCTACTTTACTTAAAGGCATTCAATGTGATCTCTACTTTACTTAAAGGCATTCAATGTGATCTCTACTTTACTTAAAGGCATTCAATGTGATCTCTACTTTACTTAAAGGCATTCAATGTGAATTTTATTATACATTCATCGAAGCAGATCTTCATGAAAATAACAGAAATTTTACAAAAACGTAAAATGTATTATTATGTTCAAGTATACATACACATTTCAAGCAAATAGAAAAGAAATCTAAGAATGGGATTTAGGTTTTTCTAAGAACTCTGCACATTCGGTGCAATGTTCAATAATTCATAACATTTTACTAAACAGAAATGAAAATCTCTTTCCTTCACCAGATTGTTAAAGGAGATGAGAAAATGGATGATGTATTAGCTTGTTGGGAAAATAATGGCCAATTTCATATTTAAATGTGTCATAAAATTGGCCATTATTTTCAAAACAATGTAATATGCTAACAGCAATGACAAAAAAGGCAGAAGTTATCTGGTAATGTCAAACTGATCTGAAAATTGAAAACTGGACTTCATTTACCGAAATAGTTATGCATCAGGTAATCCTGGGGAAATGATTACAGCAAACCTTGTCAACAATTTAAGAATATCTATTTGCATTACACTTTCATTTAGGGAAGGGAAAAATTGTGTCGTTCTACAGTGAGGTCACGTAAGGCTTCATTAAACAAAGCAAACAAACAAGAAAATGAAGTCAACAAAAAAAGAAAGAAAGAAAGAAAGAAATATATTTATTTTTACACATTACACTTTTTTACAAAAAGAACAACAAATGATTAACGTGTGGGGGATGATCACTAATTAGGACTGAGCCTATTCTAGTAGTGATCACCGCTGCTATTTCATAGGTTTTCAGGTTTAAATATGTTTAAAATATTTTAATAGATATAAGTAATTCTTTAAAGAAGAACAAAGGTTATTAATTTTAAATATATTGTAGAGACTGTGTCTCTTTTTGTTGGTATTTGATTACTTTTAAACCAACCAATAGTAATTCCTCCATTAAAGCTCCAGAATTGAAACCTCACCACCAGATGTAGTTTAACGTCATATCCAGGACACTAAAACCCTCAGCCACTGCCTTCTATCACATAAATGATAAAAAGGGTTGGGAGTTTGCCATAAAAGCAATAAGGTCAGGATAATTATATAGGTGGCTAGGGCTTGATGTGACCAGCCGATTGATCAGAGGTGGCCTATCTAACCACCCATCTAGTCTAAGTAAAGTTGAGTGTTGCATGCTATGGACTGCTCAGCCACTAAGATTCCATCCTTAAGCATCACGGGTTGTCACCCATGGCCAACAGGGCTATATTGACTTGGGACATTGAATAACCATTTGTGAGTTTACAAAGTTTATTCTCTGTATTGCTGCTCTAATATGTCAGACATATTAACAGTTAGGCCTTTTCATTGTTTTATTTTCTCTGTTTAATGTCTGAGACTGTGTAAGCAGGTAGAAATGGATAATGGACACAATGTTGTAACTTCTTTGTTATTTGAGCGGCAGTCTCTTCTCGGATTTTTTGTTACTCATTCTGCATTCACAACTTAACCACCAAAAGAGAAACAGAGACCTAATCATGAAATCCATGATTTATATACTGTGGTTCACAGAACACCTCACCCTAAATTCTGCCCCGGGTGGGTGATACTTTGAATCGTGACCTTTGTAAGACTGGTCACAGAGTGCTAAATCAAAGGTATTATGCTACCACCAGTGCAGTGAAAGACAGACTAAACTTTGTCTACTTAATCCCAGGTAGTTATTTGCTTATAAATCTACACTAGTAAATCATTAATAGTGAACTTATTTCTAATAGGATGCTTTATATTTCATGCCTTGTGCCGAAAGTTGGACATAGTAAATGTCAATAATCTTACAAGATTTATAACATCATCCTTGGTTTTAACATTTAATTTAGACATAATATACATACAGGTAGTACTGAAAATACACAAAAGTGTCCCAATCGATAAAATATGCCCATATTGTTCTATGAACGAACAGTATGTAAAAGGGGTACAAAAAACAAAAGGGGTTTACTTGAGATTGATGGACAGTAAAGCTATGCAGGCTTTATTGTATAATGGCAAAGCAAGGAAAAATCTGTACTGTTCAAAGAACAGAGGCAAAAGAGAATGATAATGGATTTCTAGGATTGACTTTTGACACTCAATGGGCCACCTAATGGATATGCCCATTCTTCGAAGGTGACAATTATTCATTCTCCTTACAGAGTTAAGAATTGGCCTGTTAAAGGAGAATGACTATTAATGACGAGAGCAACCGCAGTCCATTTGCATTTTACCCAACAGTGAGGTATAGTTGTAGTGAGAAGTTAATACTAAAACATCCAGAAATGAATAAACAAATTCAGTGGTATACACTGATTTGCTAAGCATCTTAATCTTGGCTTTTAAAGTTAGAATGATATGGTCATTGTACCTTCCAGCCAGATGTCTGCTGTAATATAGTAGCTATCTCCCACTACCAGTGACCCTGGTGCCCATCTGTGTGACCTATAGCAAAAAGTCAATCAAAAGAACACTCATATTAGGTGCAAGAGACAGTCAGATATAAGACTTGGGAATTTTTGAAAAGGGGCAGACTGTCAGTGAGAGTGACAAGCTAAATTTCAGGGCCAAGCAAAATACACTAACCCCCATTCAAATCAGCTTTTTTTTATATAGTACATGAGTGGGTCAGATCTTTTTTTTTTCTTCTGAGGTTTGTGTAGCTCAGTTTCTGCTTATCATTGTGACTATTTCTTTTTCTCTTGTGTTTATCTTCAAAGTGGTGTATGAAGCCAGGTGAATTTTGGTCTGTCTTTGCGAAATGATTGGTAGTTGTTGAGATGAACACTTCTGTTTGTGTTGTGGTTGTTGAGAAGAGTTCTAACAGGTTATGACAGATGAATTAACTGAAATAAGATATCCTCTGGCATGGATAAGCAGAATGAGAATAATATATCCCAGTGGATTGAATAAAGGATGTGAATGAAATCTTCCCAGAAGCTAACAATTCTGATAAACCTGAAGAAGGCTGGAGGGTACAAATGCTGAAACATGGTGATTATACTAACAGTCCAGATAAGAACACTAACAAGCAAAAAGAATCTGAAGAAATAAGAGAATCATAATTCGTCTATATATTTACAAACCCCTCTGCATGAGTAGGACGTAATACAAGATCAATTTCTTAAGCAGTGTTTAGCAGGTTTGAATACAGAGTTTTCTTTCTCCTAGACCGGTTGCCATATATATGAAGGTTAAAGAGCCTAGTCTGCCTTATTATTTACGCATAGGTGGAGGGAGAATAATTGGATTCATACCTTTCTCTAGAGTATTAGTACTATGTGAAATGCAAACAGCCTTGGTTAGAATTTGATATCTGGTAGTTGAGTTGGTGCATATTGCATAAATGTGTCCTGGCCTCCTGCGCTAAAAAACGCTAAGTGATGCCTTTTGAAAATCTAACCCTTGAAACAACTAGGGAGTTCATAAGTAGCATGGGTTGGATTTTCAGCAGGCACTGCTTAGCGTTTTTTAGGGCAGGAGGCCAGGACTCATTTATGCGATATGCACCATTGAGTCAACTTCCTACAATCATAACTGCTACACCACAAACCTCTTGAAACTAATATATATTTTTTATATATTTGTTGAAATACAGAAACATCAAATAAAGAATTTCTGAATCAAATCAAATCCATGTATAAAGAGGAGGATATTAGTCTAAATTAAATGGCCATAATTTATTAGATTTTTTTCCGTACACAAAATCCATTTTTATAAAAGAAAGAAGTGTTTTAGTTAATTCATATTCTGATACAAATACAACTGCAACATGAAAGCAAATTTAAAAATTCTTTTTTTTTTTTTTTTTTACACTTTTTGGTCTCACTTGGTTTTCATTCATTTATTCATGGTTCATTCCTGATAAATGAAAATATGATTATTAATATCTAGAAATTAGTTTCACTGCTTTTTATCTCTTTTTAAAAATAAATAATAAAAAAATAGAAAATTTAAAAAAAAAAAAAAAAAACAAAAAAAAAAACAGAACTGAGGATCATTTTTTAATGAAAAACAAAAAGAAGAAAAATTGGTTCAAAGAATCGGCCACTGCTCCATGTACAATGCAGCTGTTTAACAATGCTGAATTAATCAGCTTCATCAAAATCAATCACCAACATTTGTAATTTTGTAGAATTCGCAACACCAATACAGGCAGTTTATCATCGTTCTGAATACAGATAAAATCATCAAAGCAAATTTTTTTTAAAAACACCTCAAAAACAACCAAAGAATCTAATTATTGAAATTGAAGGAATACACAGCAAAGGATGGATTAATTTCTTATCATAAAGTTATTTTTTAAATGTATTTTTTATTCATTAAAGCTTTTAATCATACTTTGAATAAATCTAGCCCTGTCGGTGGGGCTTAGTGTATGCTGAGTGCATCCCCAGCAGAATGGTAACACAACCGCCCCAAGGGGTGGCCTGGCTATGACACTAAACTGTATTTGATGATGAGGTACAAGTTCGAGAGATCTGGGGAGTCTGGAGTACATTGCCATTACTTCCAGGTCCACTCTTAGCTGGAATGGCAGTACCTGGAAGAGTTCCATCAATGGGTCAAGTAGATCTGTTTAAAAATCATTTGTATTCACTAAGACTGTGTTCCAAAAAAAAAAAAACCCAACAAAAAAGACCTCTTATGAAACAGCTGTATAAAAAATGTTAATATGAACGAAACAATGTGATTCTTTAACATTTGGCATAAAATAATCCTAGACGAATTGATATGCCATTAAAATCAATCAATCAATCTGAATTTTTTATTTATTTATCAAGAATACAAAATTTAAGTTTATATCTGACACATTTATAATTTAATTCTGCTGTAATTATCTACATACCTTTATCTATGGGATTTGGCATGTGTCGCATTAAAAGGGTGGTAGGAAACAGATAAACTAACCCAAGAAAAACTTATCCTATACTTATACATGTAGGATTTTGCTACATGGGTCAGCAGGTAAGATACAAAAATGTTTCATAGCACATCAGCTCTCCCTATAACAACTTGTCCTAGCCAATCACACTTCATCACACTCTCTCATGATGATTGAATCATATAATAAAATCAAAATCAATAAATAAGTAGCAATACTGAAACTGACAAATCAGGATCTCTTAGGCCAGAACAGGATTTTTTGTTAAATTAATTTAATTTCATTCATTAAAAATCTGTTAACATGGATAAGAATTAAAATTTCAGGCACTTTATTTTAATTATACTTTTACTGGTTGGCTAACACTGGTGTGTCCATGTGTTAGAGTCCATGGGAGAATATTGCTTATGAGTTTGTCCTCATATATCCAGCAATACCCAGCATGTCTTGCTTGCTTGAGATGGTTTATAAGATGCGAGGTAAGTAAGTATTCAGCTGCTGTTTTGTAGGGTGCTACTTTCAAGATTTGTAGGGTGCTACTTTCAAGATTTGTTCAAAACAGCAGGCAACATTCTTGTGTAGTTCCTATTTAAATTTTTTGTTTTATTAAACTCAGAGTAGTTAGTATAAATATAAGGAAATTTTGCAAACTATTTTTTTTTACGAGATTGTATCCCTAAGAATTGTTTATCTTGTAGATATTTAGTCATCGGTTGTCGGAGTGGCCTAAAGTTGGTATCAGCCAGACAGCGAGGGAGTCTATCCTCTTTTCCCTAGCGCTAGACCAAAGAGATCGTTTTAGCTACACCTATCATCAGCTTCTCAATTTACTGCACAGATCTCTATGCTACTCATACACTGAGTCGGACCAGGAATTTTGAAGTTCCCTGCTGGACACTCTACCAACAAAGCTAAAATGTAGATATATACATGAATTTATTAAGTGCCATTCTGTCTACAGAAAGGAAAGAAAACTTGGTTCTTGTCTAAAAATGTCAATTTTCTCTATACGAGATTAATCTGCACTTATGATAAAGGTTCAAGATAGGTTGGCCTTTTCCTCCGTCCTCTCAATAATACCTGCTAGTGTCACTGCAGTATTCCCTTTTGATTATTCACTGATTAACACAACGAAAATAAAAAAAGGAGAAAAAATACAAAAACATTAATGGTGCCACTTTGGGCCAGTGTCCAGTGCCAATGTGTTTGGCCAATCAACTATGCCTCCATCGAAGCTCTCGACCAATCAACTGGAAATAATCTTGAAATGTTTTCTCTGCATCAACCTGTCTATTGCTGAGTACATCAAACCATTATTGATTGAAAAGTTGATATGAATTGGGTCATACAGCAAGTAATTTCATTTGCATTATTGTAATTGTTTCAGTCTTTATGGGTTTGGGTGAAAGCAGAAAGCTTTGATTGAAGATACTGAATGGCAAAGAGGTTGAATAGGAATGAACGATGATGAAAAAAGACAGAAAAACTGGGGAGATATTCATGCATTTGTATATTGCATATGTCATTAGCTTGTGGTTGTGACGGTGTAATTGAATTAAACACGTGTGTAAATGTCTGCTTGATTATATGTATATGACACAATCAATGTGGGTGGAATTTGGATACGTCTTCATGTGCATTAATCGTATGTGATAAATTTTGTTCTGAGAACCTGATTAAATTTGTATGCATGTACCTAAACATCTATGAGGGTGGACCAATAAGTCTGTGGCCTAACATGCAGTTATCAGCCTAACATGCAGTTATATTTTAATTCAAGTGTAAAAAAATATACTTTAAAAAATTTTTTATCCCAATTTTATCGATATCCAAAATTACGTAAAGATTTTTTATTTTGCCAAACTCTTTTGTAAAAAAAAATGTAAACAGATTTTTTAAATCTTATATCTTTTAAATAATAGACATAAAAAATAGTTTTGCTGTCAAAATTCAAATAAATATATTTTCTTTCTAATAAAACCATGTTCTTCATTCTTGTTTCTAATGTAGATATAATAAGTTAATTGCAATAAAAAGCAACCAAAATTTAGATGAAGGGTAGAATTAGTAATAATACTAGATTATTTACAGAAATTAACAACTTTTATTATAATGGATTTTTTCTTGGGATATATACCATTAGCATTCGTGTTCCTTTGTTGAAATCTAATAGGCAAAGTGTTGGCGGAAGGAGATAAGTATTGTCTTTTCAATGGGAAGAATGCTTATCATGACCGTAAAATGTATTCCAAATATCTTTTTTCCCCTCTTGGAAAAGTGGTTAAAAACTCCCACGCCCATTAGGATCTCACAAGATAAAGAGATCTTTCAACTCTGAGAAAAATCTGCAATAGATTAAGAATGTTCGTATCTTGTTAGCAAGGCCCCTTTTGTGCCATTTCAACTTTCTACTGATAAAGAGACAGCTAGTTCCAAAGCTTACTCTTATTCTTATTCTTCTCGTATTGTGATCTTGCCAAGCATGTGGTACAAGACTTTAAATACACACTTTAGCTCAGTTGACAGCCTCTTGCTTGTACTAAACACTTGGACAAGCAGAGCTGCAGACATCTGAGGTGAAAATATTATCACTGTGTGTCTACAAATGTTATTCTCTTTGCTCATATATCTTGGTAGCAACAGCTATTTCGTAATGACTGCCTGCCCCATTCATGGCTCAACACATCGTAATTCTTTTCTTATCCTGAAATGAACAGCGAGCAGAAATGCCAAAGTGTTGAATGCTGACTCCCTTCTGAACATTATTCTTTTACTCGGTTGATAAAGTCACATCTAAATTCGCAATATATGTAGGGCCAATGCCACTATGTTTCCCTGTTGGCATTCAGGCAAAGCACTTTGGGATTCCCAAAGAGATATCTTGTGATAAGAAAGGAACAACAACAAAAAAAAAACTTGAAAGTTAACAACATTTGTCTTGATTTAAGGATTGCTTGAAAGGAACACATGTTCATTCTTTTACTTCTATCTATTGTCATAAAAAAGAGACATAATTGTTCACAGATACTGATATCATTGTGTGATTGCATACACATACATACATGTTGGTTTTGTTCATGGCTGAATAACGAAAAAGCCTTTTGTATTATGGTTCTGTATATATGTGTGTGTGTTTCTCTGTGTAAAATTGTCTATGTTTAGCCATTTATTTGTATATGAGCATCTAGGAATTATGGGGGAGTCACTTTTTGTTTACTAATTTGGCTACCTAATTTTGAAATTATTTTTCTTTATTATTAGGGAGGTGAGATAAATTTCCCATGGCATAGTGGTTAGCATGCTGAACTGTGAGTTCAAACTTCAGTTGTGCTATTATGTTCACTTTCAGACTAATACCCTTGGGAAGGGTATGAACCCCTTCATCACTCACGTATGGGTTAAATAGTACCACTAATGTGCTGAACTGCAAGTTCAAACCTAAGTTGTACTATTATGTTCACTTTCAGACTGATACTCTTGGGAAGGGTGTGAACCCCTTGATCACTCACCTATGGGTTAAATAGTATCACTACTATTCTTCTACAAGGATGGCTTTGGTATTAAATAACCATACAGCTATTTTCTAGTTACAGAAAAAAAATGCAAACCAATTAGAAATTAAAATTTAAAAACTGAAAGGAAACAAATCAACCATATTAGTTCAAATAATGATTTAAGGCTTAGTTTTTTTTATGTTGGGTTAGAGAGGGACATTAGTTAAATGTATATAAAAGTTAAACCAATGACAAGACAAAACAAAGAAAAAAAATAGAGATAAGATCAAATGAGATACAAGATGGCATTTAGAATTGGGGACACAATAACAAAAAAAAACACAACCTTCCTTAGCTGAACATAATCTATTAAATCTTATATTTATTTTCCTTTTCTAAAGTTGATTTGTTTATCTTTGTTTGGCTTTGTTTTGATTTGTTTCCTATGAGGTATCTTTCTTAAATTATTTAAAGCACTTAAGAGATGAGAAATGGCATCTTTTGTTCATTCCATTAGTTTAAGTCAGAAATTCTCTTTTAATTTTTTCTTCTTTTTCTCATATGAAAGTTTAGCAACTATATTTCTTTAAAGACAATGTTGATGTCTAAATGGTTAAATTACAAGATGGGTACAATTTTTTTGCTTGTCCTAGATGTCATTATAATTGTACAAGTACACAATCCATTGTTAAGAAATGTGATACAGTACAAAAATCAAATTAAATATCATCTATTAAATTCTCATTATACTTGTCATTATATATGCAACCCTAAATCAACAAAAGTAGTACATCATAGCAAGATGTTTATTAGAGTAATAAATTTTACATATCTAGGAACCATTTAACATTTTTTTTGTCCAGGCAAGCAAAAAATATTTAAATATAAAAATACAATAGGACTTTTTAAGATCGAGGGTCCCACCAAAGTAAAATAGGTATCAAAGGGGTCCATAGGTGAAAAAAGGTTGAGAACTAGTAGCCTAAACACAGTTTTTACTTGAATTTTAATCTATCTGATCTATACTGAAGAATTATGCATAATGCATTGTCAAGGAATAGATTATGTTGAAAAATAAACATTTGTTATATAAAATGATTGATTGTTTTTATTATTATTATTATTATTATGAGGCTATGGACTTATTGATATACCTAAGTATAAGTAACACTATTATCTCAAGTTGTTCAAATAATAATTTTTTCCCTTATATTTCTCTTCTTCTGTTATTTTAGCTAGTTTATTGATCAAACTGTTGGAAGAAATTGCTGCAAAATATCCTGGCACCATTGTTTACACTGTGAGCAAAGTCTGAAGTCAATTAATTTTCTAATATTTACCTTCACACTTTTCATTTATATTGAGTATATATGGATATAGACATTTCCCATAACCTATTAGGCCGTCTGGATGTTATGCTGAGTACTTTCTCTTTATGGATTCTATCGGGGAAATGGAGGTTACTCGGCAGTACCCATCTCCTCTCTAAGACAATGAGTTGGGTTACATGGAGAAAGTAAAAATCCCTATCTGACCTATCAAACACCCATTGTTTATTGAGATAAATGCCATTTGTTAGTACATATCTTGCCTATTGCATGTGGATCATGTGTATCAAACATGATGTAGCATGGATGTGGAAACTTATCTATTAAAAAATTGATTTCTAAAATAATTAAGCAAATTAGATATCCTATGATTGCGATAAACATCATTTGTTAGTACACACTAAATATTTATCATGCATATAAATGATTTAACATGATATAGGCTGTTTTGATGCTAGCATGGATGTGGAAACTTATTTATTAAAAAATTGATTTCTTAAATAATTAGGTAAATTAGATATCCTATGATTGTGATAAACGTCATTTGTTAATACATATAACACACACTGAACATTGATTATGCATATAAATGATTTAACATGATGTAGGCTGTTTTGATGTTAGCATGGGTATAAAAACTTATCTATTCATTTATCAAAGATAGATTTTTAAAATCCTCATCTAAATTAGATATACCATTACTATGATAAATGCCATTTGTTAGTACATTTAACATGATTTAAGCCATTTTAATGTTAGTGTGGGTCAAGCTTGATGCCAATGCATAAGTAAAAAAGAAACAACAAAAAAGCATAAATTCTAAAATATCATCAAAAACACTTAGTGTGTGTGTGTGTGTGTGTGTGTGTGTGCATATATGAATGTATTCATATGAACAATTTTCATATATATAAAAGTTCATGTTTATGTAATACAAGTGATTTTGTCATAGAAACAATTTTGCATTTCAAAAATTATATTCATCTGAATCAATAAACCAGCCACCATTTTTCCATGACAAGTATTTCTTTTTTGTCTTTTTGTTTTTCTTCATAAAAAAAAAAAAAAAAACTTTTTTGGTGTATTAAATGAATTAATGTCAAAAGTATCTTTGGGGAGTGTAAATTTAAGTATATTATATGTAATGCTTGCAACGCCCCCACACAAAAAAAAGAAGCAATACAACAAAAACCAACCAACCAAATAATTTATCTGATTGAAGCCAATAAAGTCTAAGTTTGCATTTAAAGAAAAGTAGGATTTGCATCCCTTAGGGGGTGGACATCTGATCCCAGTAATAATATTCAAATAGATTCCAGGGAGGGTGGACAAAACAAATGAGGTTGGTTCAGATTTCATGACTGGAGCTTATCAATTATTCTAGAAAATTTGCTGCTTCAAGGTGTTCCCAAAGTCCCAGTGACAAAACAACTCATTCATTGAATTAGATTAATCAATGAAGACTTTTTGGCACAAGATTTTAATGGCTTAGATTTCTTATTTCATATTTCTCTTTGAAAGAGAGAAAGAAAGAAAGAAAGAAAGAGAGAGAGAAAGAATGAGTATTTGACGGTTTTTAGGGTTTAAGGTGTGTTCTGTTGAAATTAATGATAATATTTTTTTAAATATAAAATTTCTCTTTACTGAAAAATTTATACAAATTAAGTTTCAGAATTTCAGCAGAAACGGTAAAAATTTACAGGTTGGTTGGTTGGATTTTATGGCATGTCAACCCTTAGGTTATTTTATGCCAAAGATGTTTGTATTTTATTAAAAAATGTTTGGTATTCAATTTTTTTTTTCAAACTCAATTTTTTTTAACACATTTTTTTATGACTCATTTTTTTATCTATTTAACCCATAGATTGGATCCTAACAGCTACTACCACTCTGAGTCAGAGTGTAACTGGAAGTAATGGCAATAAAGAGGTACGCCACATTCATAGACAGCTCAACCACCAGGATTCTGTCCTTAAACATCATGAGTTGCCACCAATGGCCAACAGGTGGCCCCATTAGGTATATTTTACCCCTCTGCAGAGGTGTGGTCAGCATATTTTACAGCCCCAGCCAACAGGGTGGAAAGGAAAAATTGATAATTCTTTAATACACTGTAGAAATAATTATGGATTTATGGTGGGATTGGAGTGGTTACTAGTAATCGATAATGTTTAGTACTAGGAAGGATATTTAGTCATGTCCTCATTCACCAAGGTCCAATATTAGCATTAGTATATCCAATGATTTGTTCAAGACAGCATGCAGCATCCTTCCTGGAAGCAGAACTTCACAAAAAAGCATGTGTAAGGCCACTTACTACCTATCACACAAACTGCTGGAGAAGTAAGGACAAACTCATAAGTGACATTTTCACACGGACACACCAGAGTGGGCCAACCAGCAAAAACTTACATTGATCAGCTCTGTGCAGATACTGCCAGGAGTGATGACTGATAGGGATGGGTGACAAGAGAGGGAGTCATGAGAATCAGTGCTCTCAGTGTGAAATGATGATGATATCCAATGATACACTAACACTGAAGAAAATGGAAGGGAAGACAAGACAAGCCAATATACACATACTGTTCAAATAACAGAGACAAAAGAGGTTGGAATTCGTTTCTAAGTCTCTCATGTAATACCCCAACAAGGCACCAAACAGACACACTCGGTCTCTAAGGGAGATATCTATTGTTTCTACAGTTTAAAGACATTTTTATATATATCTGGCAAGGAAGTAGATTTTGATGAAAAATATTTTATGTATAAAATGAAAGGCTTCTTCCATCATTAATCTATGGATTTATTTATTACCTATATCATATAAATAAAGGGCCATATTTCTCTCACTCTTTGCAGCTGCAGTTAGTTTATTGGTACATCTGAAAACTATAGTACTCACAAAATATCAAATACACCTTTTTTTACTTGGTTTTGCTTTTAGCAAGACAGTTAAAGCCATAAGATGAATGCTTCTGTGAAAAAACGTCTATGTTTCTGCAGTGAAAACAAAAAGGGAAGAAAAGATATATAGATTTACTTATAGGATTTGATACACAGAAATAAAAATATTATGGTTAGAAGTCTTTTTCTCTCTCTCTCTCTCTCTCTCTCTTCTATGTCCACCTACTGTATTTGAGTGAGTGATTGTGTTTGATTTTTCAGCAGGGTTAAAGTTTACAATGGTTTAAGATTACATTTATGATGGGTAAAGCATGTTTATATGAGTGTCCGACTGTTATTTAAGAGCTAGTAAATCATATAACAGGAATGTTTTCTTTATTGTAAACCATTTTTTCTTTTATTACTCATTTCCTTGTACTATTCCTGTTTATAACGGTTGATTCTTTTATTTGCACATGTTTTGCACCATTTCCTTATCTTGTATATATATACCTTTAAACATTTTGTAATAAAACTCAAGCAACCAATAGCCATTAAAATATCACCCAGTTTACTAGTTTGCCAGTAAAGACTTAATTCAAGTAAAGAAACTTTTAGACTCTTTTCTTTAATATCATCAGTTCCAGATCAAGTACTTGGCAATCACTGGAGGTTTTTTTAGTCATTCTGCCATGAATATACATTATATGTGTATTGAGGCAGTATTTAATTCTACTGATAAGCATTTAAAAAGAATTTAAAAAAATTTACACCAGTGTGTATTGAAGCCGTATTTGCTTCTACTGGTTGGCATTTTTAAAAAAAGAGACAATTTATAGCAGAAATTATTTTTTGATATTTTCTCATCAAATCCAAAAGTCTTAGCTTCTTATTTTTTCAATTTCATTTTTTTTCATCACATGAACTATTGCCTCAAAATAACTACTTTCCTCAACAAGCCTTTGCAGCAAAAGTACTCCACGCTTCAGAAAATTGCTGATCACTCTCTAATTCAAAACAACAGATTGCAACAAATATAAAAAAGACCATCATTCCCAGTGGTCACCCTCTAATTCTAAACAGACTATGTTGAATTTAGAATTTTTTTGATTAGAGAAATAAATCACTAATTAGGACTGAGCCTATTCTAGTAATGATCACCCCAACCAGATTTAACAGGTTTGAATTCAAAGTTTTCCTTCTCCTAGACTTGTTGCCTAACCAAGGTTAAAGATCTAGTCTGTCCTACTATTTTTCCCATAGTTGGAGGGAGAGTAGTTGGATTCATACCTTTCCCAAGGATATTGGTGCTATGTGAAATGTAGTTTCATCCAGGATTTGAACTCGGTTTGACGAGTCCATTTCCTATGAGTCTAACTATTACACCATGTAACTCTAACCAAAACATTAAAAGCAAACAAACAACCATGATTAACAACTGGTATCATTATCTTATATTTTATTAGGATGTAAAAGGATTAAAGCTTCACCAACAGAAATGTAAAAGCATTGCTACTATCCAAATGTGACTGTTCTGAATTTTATCTTATATTTTACATTGATAGAGAGAGGCCTTTTGCTTAGTCAGAGAAGGAATGATAAGTGTTTCTCTGTAGTTTTCTGTATATAACGTTTGTATGCCAATAGACTTGACTCAGGTTTAATGCATCAAAATGTCTGAAATTGAATCTCCTAAGAAAGGAAATGAATTTATTTTTGCCAAGTTCTATTTTAAACATAAGTAAAAATCAAATTTTATCAGTATGCACTTTCTTTGTACAATACATGCTTTTAAAAGTTGTGTTTGGTGTCTGAAAAAGGCAATGGCACTTTTTACAAGAGTTGCCATATTTAGTATGCATGGAAGGTGAAAATCCATTCTGTCAACATGATTCAAGTGCAAAATGTTGACATTATTTGGAAGAGCCCATTAAGTAGCAAATGCAAAAGACATGTTAAAAATACTGAGACTGAAACTGTATTTACCAAGACACAAATGTACAATGAATAAAATGTTAAACCTCTTTAAAATAATCCCCCATGGCATTCAATAAGTTGTTTTTATTATTCAAAGTATTTTTGAAAGTCCTTTTTTGTTATTGTGTGAATCTACAATGTTGTATCTTTTAATATACTCCACATGCTCGAATCTTACCCTAGAGATGAATTTTCAGTTTAGGAAACAAGGAAAAGTTGCCTGAAGCTAGGACTGGTGAATATGGAGGAAGCTGCTGCACTTGCACAATCTTGTGGTTTCCAAAAGTATCAAGATTGGTTTTATCATTATTTTTAAATTGACACTTACACATCATCACTTTATAGTATTAGTTGATCAACTGTGCACACATTGTCATATAAAAAAAATATTTTGCGTATTAAAAAATAATACAGTACTAATAAAAATTTGAGATACACATGAATCACCCAACCCCATCCAGAAGACCAGACCTAGTATTGATTAAAAAGAAAAAATAACTTACTATCTAGTGGATTTTGCTCTTCCAGTGAGCTAAAAAAGCTGTGAAACATGATGGTGACTGTGATACCCATTGTAGTTGGTGCCCTTGGAATAGTCCCCAAAGGCCAAGAAAACAGACTGAGGGAACTGGATATCAGAGGAAGAATCAAGACTATCCAAAGCATAGAACTGTTAAGATCAGCTACAAGACTTAAAGGAGACTTGGTTGGTTGGTTGGTTTCGTTTTATGACATGTCAAACCTTAGGTTATTTCATGCATCACAAGAAGTAAGATAATAATTGAAACACCTAAAATTATTGTTTGTAACTTTGAGAAGAGTCATTAATATTCCTGTTCTTTATTTTGAATCACTAAATAATTTTTTTTTAGTTTTCTGTACACTTTCTGGTCTTGTAACTTGCAAAAATAAAAAATTCTTACTTGATTACTAATGACAAACTGATGAATATTAAAATCCAATAAATTCAAAATTGAAAAATTAAGGTTAATTTCATTTGCTTTATAATATTGCAAAGAAAGAAAGATTGGTGATATAACCTAACTACTACTGAGGGTTCCTCACTGACTGCTGCATAATTTTTTTCTTTATTTGTACCAGCCAAAATATTAGTAAATACCCAATACATGTGCTTCCCTATGGAGTAATGGTTAGCAAGATAGACCATTACCACCCCCATGTATCTACATGTATACAGGAATATAATAAAAATTATAAAACAATTGACATTTCCTCGATAGCAAAAGACTTATAAAGAATGAAGAGTGCCTATCAGATTGAAAATGTTTCCACATAATTTTCTTACTTTTCAGTTCATATAAAAATAGTTGAATCTTGAAGCTGAGTACTAATATTAGTATGTTTTCATGTCTGACAGACATATATTACCATAGGAGAAGAATGTAAAAGCATTGCTGCTTAGCAATCTCCTTAATCATGGTCTATCATGTCTAAGCACCTTAAAAATGATGAACTACAGTGTACTTACCTCGACTACTTGTCACATTTACTGAAGACGTTTTCTTCGTAGTCATAGGAAATCAATCACTTCTTAAGACTTATTCCAAAAACATTTTTGCCATTTTGATCTCTATGTCCCTTAGCATCACTTCTATCCATATAAATATACATTGGAAAAAATCTCTTGATAGATAGCAGACTGAGATAGATAGATAGATAAATATGAGCAGACTAAGAAAAATAGATAGGTATGCGCAGCCTGAGATAGATAGAAAGATAGATATATGCAGACTGAGATAGATAGAAAGATAGATATGAACAGACTAGGATAGATAGATATGAGCAGACTAAGCCAGACATATAAATATGAGCAGAGATAGATATGATCAGACTGAAATTGATATAGATAAATAGATATGAGTAGACTGAGATAGATAGACAGATAGATATGATCAGAGATAGGCACACATGAGCAGACTGAGATAGATATGTAGACCATATATATATAAACAGACTGACATAGATACATGGACCATATATATGAACAGACTGTGACAGATATATAGACCATATATATGAACAGACTAAGTGTTCATTTCCTATGATGATAGCCATTAAACAATGAGCGCCTCCATTAAAGTGATGCAAATTATCTTTCTTATTGGGAATTAATGTATTTGTTTTTCTGAAAAAAATCTAGGTATAGTCATTTTCATTAAGAGATTTATCTATTTTTATTGCATAATAACCTTTCCAAACTACATTTCTAAATTTAAACAGTTTAAAGATAAATCTGAGTTTAAAATCTGTTCAAATTTGAAACAGATTTATACAAAACACTAGCAGAGCTTCTCAGTGTTGCTCAGGATTTAAAAAAGTTAAAAATAAATTTCTTATCTATATTTACATATAGATTAATAAAAAAAATCTTTTTTCTATATATTTGTTTTATCTTTTATTCTTTATATATTCTTGTTTTTAAGTTGTTTATTTTTATTATAATTCTTGTTTGTATCTTTTTCTTTTATGATGTTTTATCCTTTATTCATTTTTAAATTCTTTAATCTTTTTTTAATTAATTTCTTAATATATCATTGATTTATACCATCATATTTTTATTTTCTTATAGAAAATGAGGGGTAAAAATTTTTTCCAACCCCATCTCAAACAAAAATAGTCTGTAGAGTTTATTGAACTTTAGTCTTTATTGATCTCCACCAATTCTCCTATATACAAATGGATGGGAGCTCAGTCTTTGTACACACAAACATAGAGACAGATACAATCACAATCTCTCTCTCTCTCTCTCTATATATATATATATATATATATATATATATTCCCTTCTGGCCAATTAGCATCGGTTGTAATCAAAAGCATATTTAGCCGACTAGATCTGGACAGTTTATCTGGAAAGAGTAAAGTAACAAGGCCTTAAAGATAAACCATGATGGTCCTCCACAAAAGAACAATAATCTCTGCTATGTTTCGTGTTTGACCATTTCCTTTTTCATAGTGTTTACTGCATGCTAAAAATCAATAGATATTGCCTCTATGTGGACTTTCTAACAAAGAAACATGATGATCATGACTCATGTTGTTATTTTTTTTATCAAAGTTTTTTTTTCTTTTTTATTTTTACTGATAAACAAAACAACAGGTGTAGAGTAGTTAACACAAGTATTTACCTTTTTTTTCTCTAATCTATTAGAGTATTCTGAAAGTAGTTATGCATTTCATTGCAATGAATTATGAGTCAACCAGCCAAGGCAGAACCAAGGTTAAATGGTATGAAACTGAATCTGGAATTATATTTCTATCTGATAGTTTTATTTATTTATAGTGCATCTCAGAGTTTCACCCCATGAAGGAATACTTTAAAAAGCAACATATTTGTTATTTCTTACTGTATGAAGGGGCCGATTCAGCTCAGTTGGTAAAGCATCTGCCTAGGAATCGCAACGTTCTGGATTCAATACTGGCACCAGCTAACTCAGTGTATGAGTAGCACCGTTTGGGTAATCTAATGTGTGGTTAAGTGAGGAGCTGACGGTAGGTGTGGTACTCCACCGGAGAAAAAAAACAATCTCCCAGGTCTATCACTAGCAAAAAGGGGATAGGCTTCCTCGCTGTCCGGCTGATGCTGACAATAGGCCACTCTGTCAACTTTTCTAATTACTGTATGAATTCTGAAAAGGTAGTATTGCTACAGATATTTTAAAACATTTGTGCAATGTATATAGATACAGTGAATGTTTATATATGTCAAATAAGGTTTAAAAGTGGCGGTAGTGACATATTTGACAAGCCTCACTGTGAAAAACAACCTTCTTTGAATGAAGGACATTTTATGAAAGAGTCTTTGGAATTGGATTCATATCAAAGGATCTGAGATTTGATGCAAAAACTTAATGTGTCATATTCAACTGTGCACGAACATCTCAAATGAATTAGGAAAACATGCAAGGAGGGAATTTGGATTCCTCATGTGATTTTTTGTGAACCAAACACAACAGAACATTAAAGAATCTAAAAACGGTCTTTCAAACTATTTGGTGGGGGTGATCCCCAGATTTTGTTGAAAATTTGTCTTCCTGTTTGGCTACTTTTGTTGAAAATGAATCCAATTACATAACTGAATTGAGTTGGTAACAATAACCAGGAACAAGATTGCTGTGTAAGCCATAAAATCAAAGAGTTTTAGTCCCCATGATGTTCGGTTTTCAGTACTAAATGCCCCCAAAACATACCCAGGGTGATTATTAGACACAATTCGGTAACACCAGTACCTTCTCTGTTTTTGGAACATGACTATCTGCAACACTAGACAACTTCCAAAGTTTACCCAACTGTCTTTTGGCCTGTCTATTTATCTACACTAGAGCACATGCAACATTTTGTATATCTGGGCAACTGAATCAAAGTATGTGTCCTAGATCATTCTTAAATTAAGGTTTTTTTGATTCTGAAGGATGTGAGTTCGGTCCACACAGGTAAGACATGATCAGGTTCTCTTATACTGCTGTACCAGTTGTATTTCATTCTCAAATCAAAGCTCATGAGGAACTGGTACATTATTATTCCTACTAATAATAATGATATTGTAATAACTAGCAACAAAAAAACGACCTCCGGGCGGTGTAAAAATTATTTTTGAGAGATATTGCCTGAGAAGGGTGGGGTTAAAAATTCAATGTCAGACGGTTTGTATCATAAGTAAGTAAAATCATTAAATGTATTAAAGGAATACAAAAATAAAACAATTTGAAATGGAAACACTCCGGTCCTCCTCAAATAAAATGTTGCATGCATCTATTAATTATTAATCAAATGATTATTTTGAATATTTTGCAAAAAAATCATAGGTATTATTTGTAAATGCTTTAGTTAACTTCTTGTTACTGAAAAAAAAAAGGATGAGAGTAAAAATACAATTTTTTAAATTGCTTACTCAAATTTTGTGTGTAAATAACACAAGTATATTGTGATGTAAGCTGTGACATAGTTTTGGTTACAGACAGAAATACACCCAATCTCCATTATTGATAGATAAAATAATAATATTTGAATAAATTTAACTTATATTTCTTGTTATACCCTGTGGTAAATTTTTCTTTACTTTCTCAGTAAAGCACTAAGAGGAATTAGCTGAAAACAACTGAATTTAACATAAGCAAAAAAATATACATTTTTTTCTTTCTTTCTACTGCTATGTATTATTCTTTGCTTCATCATCAAAGCCATCAACTATTCATCTGTGATAGCAAAGATACAGACTTGTACAGATTATGAGAATGCAATAGAGATGAATGGAAGGAAATTATTATTTAATATCATTTCTTACCTCTAAGGAGTTTCTCGTCACCTTTTGATTTCTTTTTCTTTTCTCTCTATTTCTACCAATTTCTCCTTTTTTAAGGACTTTTTCTTTGTTTTTTTTTTGGCATCAAGAAATGATGATAGAGGGTGTAGCTGTTTTTGCATTAATCATGATGTTCCCCATTTCCTTGAGTTAATAAGAGATTTTTGTCTTACTTTCAATGCCAATTATCTTTTAAGAGTGCAATTATTATCATTGCTATGATACATAACCTCTTTTTGGCTTCAACTTAAGTGTTTTTGCTTTCTGTACTCAATCGTATCAAATTGGCACCTGAGATTTGAGCATAGAAGAAATGTAAAATCTATGTATTATATCATCCATTCAAAACCATAATATTTCAAGAATAGTTTTGCAAAACTGGGATACAAATTGACATTTTTCAGAATGACTTTCTGAACCTGTAGAAATTCCACAGGCTAATTAGTATATATAAATTATACAATATATCATGTGTGGATGTGTGTATATAAAACCAAGAGCCACAAAAATTCCCATGTTATATATATATATAGATATATGTATATATATAAACAACACACAAGATGCTTGATAATGCCTCATTATACAATTACTATGGAATCATCTGTTTAATTGTCAGCTACTGGTATTTTTTACTATTGTTAGAAATATTCAGTTGTTAGTAGAGAAAATTACTAAAGTTGAAGCTTGGAGTAGGGGTAAAGTCAGTGAAAAACATCAGAAAAGATGAAACATGACAGATAGAGGTGCCAGTGTTTAGTTTTCGTTTTATTTAACACAGAAATGAAGAGGTTAGCTCAGTTAAAATTTCCATCTGACTTTGCAAAGGCATAATTCCACTTCCACCCTAGCTATGGGTAAATAGCATGGCAAACTAAACTATCTAGCCTTGGTAGGGCAACCTGCCCAAGAGAAAAATAAATAAAACTGAATTTAAACCAACTGCCAACATGTCATGGGTCAACATTGTAGTGCAAGGCCCATTATGCCCAATGTCTTATAGACCTCCAGGAATGGATGAGTTTTGAAAAAATATTGATGGGATTGGTTGTATAATTAGCTCAGTAGGTAGAGAACTTGTCTAATAATCGCAAGGTTCCTGGTTTGATACTGGATTTTGCCAACTCAGCGTATGAATATCACAGGGGTTTGTAGGGTAATGTGAGGAGCTGATGGTAGGTGTGGCACTCCACCTCAGATGCAAAGAAAATCTCCTTGTTCTAGTGCTAGTGAAAAGGGGATAGACTACCTCGCTGTCTGGCTGATACTGACTTCAGGCCACCTCATTGACTTTACTCTACTTTATATATATATTTATTTATATATATATATAACATTCAAATACAGCTTTAAAATATTTGTGCTATTATTGTTTCATCATTCCTGAACGAATGACAGTTTTAACCTATCTGTTATGAGAATCTTCCTTTTTATATCATAGCTTCCAGCAGTGTCCAGATTTTGAGTATTTTCTATTCAATTATCAACTTCTAATTCCTATCTAATCCTCAGAAAATTTTCATCAGTTTGATACTAGTAATGTTATACTTGCAAAATTATCATTAATAATTCAGTATAATACACAGCTTGCAGAAGATGATTTGTAGATGATATCCAGTTTAAATAAACACCATTAGAGAGTAATTGCCTTATGAAGAGTCTATTAAAGGTGTCGTTACTGAGTTCTGGTGATAATTATTGTGTCAAATAAATATTTCATGCTGGGCTATTAGACAACTGGTTTATTTGTTAATTAAGCCACCCACAACAGATCACATGGCTGATTATGGTGGGGTGACCAGCTAGAGAAGCAAATGATTAACAGTTCCTTCTGCTATATTAGGATGTGATGTATTCCATACTAATAATCATTAGTTCAAAGAACAGGCAAAAGAGGTTGAGAATGGCTTCTGAGACAGTCATGTGATAACTTTGAAATCAAACTAGTTTAACTCCACTTAAGAAATTGGCCATGTGTCCCAACCTATTCATGTGGAGGGATTCGTGTGTATATAATATATATATATATATATATATATATATATATATATATGAGCAAAGGATTTTTTTTCTTCATGCTATTTTCTTGATGTGATTTCATGCAGTCTGAAAATATTAATATCTAAATTATTTATCAATACTTAATTTGCTATTATTATGTTCAGCAGAATCTCTTAGGTTTCATTCATCTTGTGATTAAAAAAGATATATGCCTTCAATCTATTTTCAATTTATTAGATACTTTTCTGGCTTACGTTTCATTTCATAAATTTACAATTATAAATAATGATTCTAATTATATTTACCAGAAAATTACATATTTCACCAGGAAAGTGGAACAAGTAAAAAAGAAAAAAAAAATACAACTTGAAAAAAAAAACTAACTTAAATAAAATGATAATGTGGTAAATTGTTGTTTACTCAAGTTAATAAAAGGTTTCTATCCTGAATTGTCTAGTGAGACACTGCTACATAAAACAACTTACTCTAAAATTCCTTCTGGTTTATAGACATGCATCCGGTTTCCTAATCTTCAAAAGGACCTTACTAAATCTTATTCATCTCTATTGTTTCTTTAGGAATATATTTAGAACTGGGTAGGACTTATCTCTTCTCTAGTTCTCTGTTTGTTTGAATTTGAACTGAGTTTGCTTCTCTGTATGAAATCCTTTCATGATATACAAGGTAAGGGAAAAATAACCAGAATTATTACCTATCCACAGTCATAATTTTGGAATCAAACTGTGAACAATTTTCAACTTGGTTAAATAATGGCACACATCCAAGCAACTGTTTTTTCTATTCTCTGTGAGAAAACATGGCATGAATTTTGAGCAAATGCATTTCATTTTTCCATATTTTGTTAACAGTTGTTGGTATAAACTCCAATGTGCAACTGTTATAACATGATCTGTTCTCACATGTTATTCTGACTGTTCATCTTCAATATTGTTATTCCAATTGGTAATCTTCAACATTGTTATTCCCACCTGTCATCTTCAATATTATGATTGGTCATCTTCCATATTATTAATACGACTGGCCATTTTCAGTTATTAAAGCTTCTACCGTATTCACTATGGCATCTATTTTTCTCTCTTTGTAAAAGAACAGGCCACCAAAAATGACAATTATTAAATCTATTAATGGAGATTTGCTTCCGTTTTTTGTCTGTAACAAAAAGTATACTACTTATGTCACATTACCAAAATCGTCATAACATAGAATAAATACACTCAAAATTTGAACATGCAACATTAGATAGTCCTCATTGTTTCTTAAAACAAGTTTTAATAAATACATGTATTATATATCTATATATAGTTTGTTTTATTTGATATATATTTAAAGTTACATTTCAAATTGCTTTATTTTTTAATCCTTTAATGAATATGATGATTTTACTTACTTAGGATACAAACTTACTGATATTGAATTTTTTACTCCCACCCCTCAGGCAATATGTTTCAAAATCGCCCGGAGTGCGTTTTTTATTTTGTACTAGTAGAAATAATTACTCTAAACTATATAACGGTGTGAAAATTATTCATATTTAAGAATACTTGATATCATATACTAAATTATTTGTATCATGAACATACAATTATTTTGAATAATTGAACATATAATTATTACTATGCATTATTATAAGTTACTTAAACAAATATAACAGCATGCTAGCAAATGACTAATATTAGATAGAAATAATTACATGAAAACATATAATCATTAGTATTAGATAAGAATACTTGAAACCATACAATTGTATGCAAATTATTTATATTATGGGGATACTTGAGAAAAAACAACACAAAATGTAAATATAAATGTACAATGAATGCAATTTACTAACCACTTGGCATAAAATAATCCAAGACAGGTTGATATGCTATTAAAATCAATCAATCAAAATATTCATATCAACGATTGAAAATTATTTGTTTGGTTAGATTAGTCAGTTTGTGTGTGTTTCCAGATAAGTTTAAAGATATCATATTCACATATTCATATTTTAAAACAAATTTTGATAAGCAAGTTTGGTTCCTTTGTTTAATGGCATATCAATCTTCATGTGTTATTTAATGCCAATTCATCCTTGTAGAAAGAACAGTAGTGGTATTATTTAACCCATAGTTGGGGTATAGAGGGCAATACCTTTCCCAAGAGTATTACTCTGAAAGTGAACATTAGTATTGTTACATATTAATTGGATCCCTATTACTTTTTAAGGTAGTATAGAAATCCTTATGGCAATCAGTACAGCTGATGGCCTTGAGAGTGAGTGACAATGCTTGACCTCACTCTCAATCGTGAGAAGGAACCCCGATAGAAAGCCCCCCTTCCAGTTTAAGGTGGGCAACTCAGTAAGGCAGTTACAGTTAGAGAAGTCAGTTGCAGAGTTAGAAGCTAGCAAGATGCGACTCTCAGCGCATTGTCTGGCCTGGGGATCTGGAATAAAATAACATCAAAGGTAAATCGAAGTCTTGTTGTTATTACTAAAAGCTAACAATGACACAAGGCTTCTGATAAGAAATGGTCCCCAGCAGAACCAGACACGGAATCCCCAGATAAGAAAGACCAGACGAGACCTGTAGAAGATATACCAGACCATTAGAAGATAGAAGAAGCAGATCCGGCCAGAAGAATAAAAGAGGTATATAACATAATGACTCACTAAGATGTCACAGTCTAGCATGTTAGTCACAACACCACGGGTTGTCCCTACAAAAAGAAGTGCTCTACAACATATGCAAAATGCAATTGATTATTGGACATGCAAAATAAAGCACTGTACCAAGAATATGATGTTGTTCATTTGTTTGTTTTGTTTTACAGCATATCAACCTCAGTGGGTCATTTAATGCTGACAAAGTTTCGAAATAAATTCATTCTTAATGAATACACAATGTTTTTCTATAAACACATTTTCTATTTAACCAATTGATGGGACCCTAACAGGGACTACGACTCCGGGTTAGAGTGGATCAGGGCGCAATGGTGATAAAGGGGTTCTCCCCCCCCCAGACCTCCAGAACTGGAGCCTCACCATCATTTAACGTTATTCTCAGGACATGAATACACTCAGCCACCGCCTTCTAGCCCATATATGATGTTGGTATATAAGGACAATTATATAGGTCCTAGGGCTTGACGTGACCAGCCAATTGATTGGAGGATGTCTCTCTGACCACCCGTCTAGCCTAAGTAAGGCCTAAGTGGAGTGTTGCATGTCATGGACCGTTCATCCACCAGCATTCTGTCCTTAAGCATCACAGGTCACCACTCAAAGCCAACTGGTGGCCCCATTGTGGGGGGGGGGCTTATCCCTCTGCAGTAGTGCACTTGGTGTATTCTAAAGCCCCAGCTAAATATGATGTTGTGTATATGGTTGTATTAGAAGGCAAGTGTAGAGGTTAATGCTCTAGCACAATATAAAACCATTTCAGTCTAGTATAAACTCCTTCTAGAGAACCAAACAAATGATTAAAACAAACACTGCTCCTACTTAGACCAACCAAAAGCAGCAATCAATGAAAAGTGTTTGGGATTACTTAAGTGAAAAGTTGTAATCTATCAGTGTAATAATAGATTTTGTATGTTTCTTTAGTAACCAGTTAGCTTGAGCTTGGCTTGCAAATGTCATGTTTTCACCAAATACTTTGGAATACTGGTCTTTACTGAACTTTCTTAATGAAAAACTATTCAATTCCCTGCAATACTGAAAATGCACCAAAAGCAAATCTTTTCCAAGAAAGATGAAATCTTCTATTAAGATGGAATTATGAAGATAGCAAAAAACAGAACAAAATGGGAAATATATTGTTCAATAATATTGGTGAAAAAACTCCTGTCTTTATTTAATAAAATAAACAAAACTTTTACAAAACCCAATACACTTCCACCCACCACTCACACACACACATATACACACATATATATATATATATATATATAACCATTGAAACAAAAGTGGGGAGAATCTTTTTCCAGTTAATAAAACAACTTTGAAAAATCTGCAACACACATGGAAGAAAAATTATGTATTCTAGAATATGCCGAAAATGATGAATTACTAAATAAAAATGTGAATTGATTTCTAAGTGTAAACATATCAACAAATTTCTTGTGTGTCATTTACCACTTGATTGATTTCAAGATGTATTTCATCTGTATTTTGACTTTAGATTTCTAAAATCATTTTTTTTTTGTATGTGCGTATGCGTGATGTGAACTGACATTATGCCACAGGACAATTTTTCTCTAATCTTAGATATCATTGTTGAGCCATTTTTTCCTTATTTGCATTTTACCTTTTTATTATATTATATATATATATATATATATATATATTAAATTTTTACTTGAAGGCACTTACAACGCATGTATCGCATAAAATTCGATACTTTTCTTATAGAAAATGAAATTGACAAGTGTAATCCGGCAAAGGATCGCTCGGTGTGTAGAATGTCGTACAGACTGTTTCTACACACCGAGCGATCCTTTGCTGGGATTACACTTGTCAATTTCATTTTCTATAAGAAAAAGTATCGAATTTTATGTGATACATGCGTTGTAAGTGCCTTCAAGTAAAAATTTAATATATACTTTATTCAGCAACGTTTCTAAAATAAACAAACATCCAAATATATATATATATATATAAGGAATAAATAAAAGGTTTAGCTTTTTTATTATTATTGGAACAATTATTGCCACCATTTGGTTTCTTGCTCTTTGGCAGTCTTCAAAATTGTTTTTGATAATTATACAAATGATATAAATATGGTTGGATTACTACTGCATCTTCAAGTGTAATAGTGCTATCCATACACATTTATATATATATATATATATATAACTGGTTATAAAAAGTAGTAGAAAATAAAACAGTACCCACAATGAGTGTAGATCACATTTAATAATATCAAAATATCTTTTTACTTTATAAGATTATATAAGAGAGTCAGCTGAAAAGTTCATTGGCAGATACTATCATGCAATGTAACCAAATGAGGTTTAATTTTCAACATTCACCCTTGCTGTCCACACACTTCTTCAAAAGCAAATATGATGTCATCATATGAACTTTTTAGCCCACTCTTGTGTATGTGTGTGTCTATATGTATATACTTATCCAACCCCTCAACACATACAGAATACAACACGATTTATAAGAAAAGTTTAAATGGTTTGAATTCAGCGTTTTTCTTCTCCAAGAATGGTTGCTATACCAAGATTAAAGAGACTGATTTGTCCTACTATTTATCCACAGCTGGAGGAAGACTAGCTGGATGCATACTTTTCCTAAGGGTATTTGTGCAATGTGAAATGCAAATAAGTCTTGCCATGTCCACTTCTCATGATGATAACCATTACATGACAAGCACCTCCAATTTGTGCATGTGCGTGTATTAATCGACCAGGACCAAGCTAACTCCCTGTGTATCTTTTATTATCTAATGAAAATATTAACAATATATATATATATATATATAATATAATATATATGTATATTTATAATCCACATGAGAAGCTATTAATGATATTTAATGTATCAATCAAGCTTTATACACATCCCTTATGGATAGCAGAGATACAATTCATTACCTCAAAAGAATTATCAAGTGAACAAAAAAATAAACAAAGAAAAAAGAATGGCAAAAGAAAGTACATTAAAAAAATTCAATATAAATCCTAATGTGTTCCTTTTATTTGGTGAAAATTATATAATGTTATTTGAATGTACAAATATCATCAAGTCAATTCTTTTTTTTTTGAGAGAGATGACGATATATGCTAACATAAAACACTTTGTTAATAGCTTAGTCTACAAGATTTTTGAATTGAATCATGAAAAGAACATGCATAATGCTGGCATTTTCCATTTTCAGAATTGCTGATTAAGCATGCTGATTCCAATCAAAAGCATTTGATGAATAACATGAAAAATAAGAGAGAAATTTATCTGAATGAAACACATTTGCCAAAGTATTCACAATGAGAATATTCTGCATAACCCAAAAAGAATTAACTCAGAGTAAGATAACAGGAATTCATATTTTGTAGATGTATTTCAAGGCCATCTGTTGATATTCTGTACCAAAATAGATTATGGAATTGACCACATGCAATATATGGCAATGGAAGCAGGTTTTTGTTTTAGATATAAAGAGTTGTGTTAAAGAATATGATGGAACCAATGATTTATATCTGCATATTATTGTTGTATAATACGGATATAGTTTACATAATATGTAGATGGAAGTCTTTTTCTCACACACGCATGTAAGGAATAGGGTGAGAGACTGTGATTTCCATCAGCAAAGCAAACACACATACACACACATATATTATTATTGGATCCTTTCCATCCACTAAGGACGATGGTGTAGTGTCCAAAATAAAAAATAATTCTTTTATCTGCATCTGCCCAAGTGACTCTGCAGGCCAATTCTTGAGTGACAGTCTTTGATGTACTGAATGCACACAAACTGTGATGTTTTCTGGGGCTGCTGGCTTTTCTCTCTCTTTCTAGCTCTCTTTTCTGTCAAGGCTACTCTCCTCTCTGCCTCACCCCTCCACGTGCCTCGCTTAATGTTGAGGCGCCAGGCCGCTCTATTTTTTGCATCTACCTCCCACATGTTTGTGACAATATGGCATATTCTCATAGCTCTCCTGCAGACATCTTTATATATATATATATATATATATATATATATATATATTACGCTTGTGGTGTAATGGTTATCGTCATAGGAAATGGACACAGCAACCTGGGTTCAAATCCAGGACAAGACTGTTTGCATTTCACATAGTGCTTTTCCCTCCTGCCATGTGTAAAATAGGTCTCTTTATAGCAACTGTTCTCAGATATGAAAATGCAGATTAAAATTGACTTTGTATTGTATTTATCTCATGTAGGGGGGTTAGGTACATTATATATATATATATATATTATATATATATATATACACACACGAGGTATACTTAGTATAATAGGTGTCCTCATAAGAAATAGAATAAGCAACCTAGGTCAAATCCTGGAAGAGGCTGTTTGCATTTCACTATGCATTTTAACCGTTTGGAAATGCATTGATCCTGGTGTTCTCCCCTTGGCCATGTGTTATTTAGCTTTGTTTAGGCAACCAGTCTAAGCGAAGTAAAACTCTGAATTTAAACCAGTTTTTTGTGGCTTAAAATTTGAGCTTGTCTCATATTCTGGCTGTAGTGTAGGGGTTGGTTAAATATATTCCTATCAAAACATATCAAGAACTAGCATTGACTCATGTAGACATTGTCTCTTTATTACAAAAGTGGCTCAGTTACCTATGTCTTCATTTAATATTTAAAAGATTAAGTCTCAATACTTTTTGATCATCACTAGTGTGTTTGTGATTGTATGTGTATACATACATAAACAAATAAATTCATTTGTTTATATTTTGCTCTCTTTCTCTCTCTCTCTCTCTATATATATATATATATATATTAATCATTTACTTTCCTTTATAAATGTACATCAAGCTCTCCTGCCTAGCAAATGAAAGTATCCAAATATCAAAATCTTTCAACATTAATTACTTAATATATATATATATATATATATATATATATATATATGATAGCTAGCTCTACCGTAAATTTATAATTCAGATACTTATTTCTGATTGTGAACATGCAAAAAAATAATAGAAAAAAATAAAACACTAATGAAAGATCAGTTTTCAAATTTTTTTTAGCTCATCTGTTTCTAATGATTGTATTTACAGAAACCATTTCCAATTTAAGTCGTCAATGAAAAAAAAAAAAGTAGAAAAAAAAAGAGAGATTTAGGCTATTGTTAACTAATGATCTTAAATTATGCTCAGACACACACAAATTAGTCATTTGAATAAAAATTTGTAATTTCAGGTAATTTTCAAATGATTACCAAATAAAAATTGTACAACTATTTGTGATGACTTTTGTTCTAATTTGAAGATAACATTTTTATTTAAAGAGGTTTAATGTCAAATGTAGTTAATATCAGATGCAGCTGCTTATGATCAAGCAAACAAAAAATGTTTTACTGCAAGTCAATCTCATCATATTGGAATGGCAATATCTATACATATATAAAGGGCAGTTGGTGTGTATGTATGTCCGGATGAAATTATGAAAATAAAACATTTAATGACAAAGTAAATATATATACACATAAAATATAACTGGTTCTTGCTTTTTGTGCAAAAATTATGAAGATTTGATTTATATTCAAAGATATTTAAAAATTAAAATATGCATAGAAATAGCATTTAAATTCTATTCAAAAGTGTCTTGCATTTGTAAATCTCAAAATTAAACAAATCAATACACTAGGTTTTTGTCCCACTTCTACCCACTCAATGCTGGGTAGCCACTTCTAGGTGATAATAAATAGGTGTCTATGCCATTATCTATGCTAACTAAAAGTCAATAAGTGCCATTATTTGGTGGTGTTTGTGGTGTAATGGTTACTTTCATTGGCAATGGACACAGTGAGACAAGTTCAAATCCTGGACACGGCTGTTTGCATTTCACATAGTGTTAATACCCTTGGGAAAGGTACAAATCCAACTATTCTTCTAGCTATAGTAAATATGTAAAAAAAAAAAAATAATTGCCATAAAATATCAATTTATTGATACCATTGTGAGTAAAAATGCATGCATGCTGGTAATTTGCGATTGAATGTAAATAAACTTACATGTTTTACTTACTCAACAACATTTGTTGTTTTTTCAAAATCACAGAATCTTACTTCAAATCTGGCTTTATATTAGCAGGGATGAGTTTAGTCTCATTTAATATGCTAACTCAAGTTTCATGTTGAAAGAAATATTCAAACCAGCTTATCTGAAGATTGAATGGAACTCAAGTTACTAGGTGACTATATATATATATATATATATATATATATATGTATGTATATATATATTGGTTTGGTGGTTAGTTTTGAAGGCTTTCCCAATGCAAGTGTAAAGAAAAACATGGTAACTATGATGTATTGTTCATCTACCTTTAAACAGATCCTAGCCACAAGCTCCAGAACTTAGCTTTCAGAAATCTTCTGACGAAGGGATCTTTATCCCGAAATATATTAAGAAAATAGATCAAAGGTAGACGAACAACATCATAGTTACCTCATTTTTCTTTACATTTGCATTGTGATAGCCTTCAAAACCAACCATCAAACCAATATAGACACAATGCCTCAAGCAAATTATTAAACTCTTTTATATATATATATATATATATATATATATATTATACCATGAGCATTTTATAAATATGGAAATTAAGAAAAAAACACTTGAAAACAAAGTGAATGGCATCTGCAATTTTAGGAATAATTCTAAGACCCAGAAAGATCTAAGAGCCCAAATAAAGAAAAATCATAGATGGGATTAAAAGACAAAAATAGGTGTTGGCAGAGCATATTGTTGAAAAGCAATTTAACAGTGAAAAAGGTTAGTTGACTAATGAACAACAAATACAATAAGAAAATATCAGATTAAAGATAGAGAGATGAGATAAAGGAGTTTGCTGTTCAGACATAACAGAGATCAACACAGTAATTAATTGTAAAAAATCAGCACTGAACTCTGCTGGTGATACATAAAGTATGGCTATTGAATAACAAGATTATTATTTAATTCAAACCTGTGTACATGAATGAATTATCTGGTTTACATTTATCAATGAATAAGTCTAAGCAATTCCAGAAAGTTTCAATCCTCTCAAATCTTCATTCCACTTTTATACATCACTTGAATTATTAATTTCTTTTTTTTTTAAAGTGTTTTAAAATTATCAGTTAAAAAATCAATGAATACATCAATATGGAATTTTTGTAGAGAGTGAACAAAATGTCTATAGAAACGATTTCTATTTGCATTTGGATGCTGAGCCAATGATCAATCATTCTAAATGATTAGTTCATTTATTTGAACATTCTCATCAGTTCTTTATGTGCACAGACATCGGCAGGTTTTTATCATCTTTGATATTCTCACAAAATCTCTGTCATTCAAACATTTACATTTAATATTCATTCTTCCCCATACAATTTAGTTTGCATACAGTAGGATTTGGTAACCCTTTTTCATTAACTTTTATTATTTTATAGTCCTATATACAAAGGCCATTCAATAAATGAATTTTGCCTAAATAGTTTGGAATAGTAAGCATTGTTTACAGTTGCACCATTTTTCAAGGAAACTAATATTGATGGGTGGTTTCATGACCAGCATGGCCTTCTTTATAGACCATTGTGCTCGGAACTTTTTTTTTTACTGGAGAATCAGTGTGTTTCCACTTCATTGACTGTCTTTTCAACTAAGAATTATCATGACAAGTGATTTCAAGGTAATTTGACTAACAAGAAGAGAGCCCCTTTGGTTTGAATTCAGAGTTTTCCTTCTCCTAGACCAATTTCCATACCATAGTTAAAAAGCCCAACCTATTTATCCATAACTGGAGGAAGAATAGTTGGATTCGTAACTTTCCTAAAGGTATTATTATGTAAAATGCAAACAGCAGTGTCTAGAATTTGAACTTGGTTTGCTGTGTCCATTTCCTATGACTGTAACCATTACACCATGTACTTCCACAACTGGGCTATTTAGCTTTGTTACAGCAGCTGATCCAAGAAAAAAACAATTTGAATTCTATCAGGCTGTACACTGTTTAAAAATAAACTTTGTGTCACATTCTAACTGTGGTAGAGAGGTTAGATAAATATCTACTAATTTAAGTAGAGTACACAGATACTATACTGATTCTAATTAGTTGATTGAGGAGTGTTACTGATTCTAGGCAGTGACAATTATTTTTGATGAATACTGTATGCATATATATATATATATATATATATATATATATATATATTATATAATTATATATGTAATATGAAAAGACAAAGAGAATTGGAAAATGGTTTGCCTTGATTAGACAAATCTATTGTACCTCTTTTTTCTTTCTCAAATTATTCCAAAACAAATAAAAGATAAATGTGAAACATATTTGGTCTTTCAAATATGATTAATTTCTCATCAGACTCCAGTGAATAAATTAGATGTGACCTTATTGTAGACTATAGTCTGAGTTGTAGAAAATCAGCGTATTTTAAATGAGACAATTAAGTTTGCCAAAGTATTTTATTTTTTTAATATTCTGTTTTCATTAGTAGAAATAGAGAGAAGACTGTATGTCTCTTATACTATAATGAATTTAAGTATGATAAATATACATTTATATGGTGGAAAGCTGATCCAAAATGTTGACTGATTTTCAGGAAACAAGAGTTTCTTTAGAAAAGAAGCATTATATATATTTATCAACCCCTCTATACAAGTAGAATGTGACACAAGGTCAATTTCTTAAGCAAAGTTTAAACAGTTTTTAGAGTTTTCTTTCTTGTAGACTGGTTGCTGAGCCAAAGTTAAAGAGTCCAGTCTACCTTACTATTCCTCCATAGCTGGAGGGAGAATAGTTGGATGCCTACCTTTCCCAAGGGTATTAGGACTATGTGAAATGTAAACAGCCTTTAAGAAACATTATGCACACAATCTAGTTGAAGCGTGATAGATTGCAAACTGTTCTCAAATTGAAAACTTGTGAAAACTGTACTTTTACTTATAATTCAAAAAAGTCTTTGAGATTTATTTTGGTTACAGACACCAAACAAATAGTTATTGAAACATTCTAAAAGTGCCGATTGGTTGTAAGTCTATACTCTTGTTTTTTTTTCTGTCAATAAGAATTATCCTTTGTTGTTGTGCTCTTCAGAAAATGAAAATTAAATGTGTTTAAAGAAGAAAAAAGGAGTAATTTAATACTATAAAAATATTACCAGTGTATGATTGGCAATATTGATTTGCTTCAAGACTATAAAATCGATGAGCCATTATTCTGTATATAATAATTGCATTTCAGAATCTTCATTTTTTTTTTTCAGCTTCTATCTTCTGTTTAAAAGGTTTCATTATTTACAGAGAGTGCTTCGTATCAGATCTAGAGTTATTATAGGTATAACAGAAAAATTAAACCACATATTACAATTAATTCTTTATTAGATCATCAGGCTAATCTACATTCTGGAGAATTTGTTTGCTTGTTTGTTTGCTTGTTTGTTTGTTGCTTTTATGGCATGTCAACTGCTGTTGGTCATTTTAAGGAAAAATTGTATTTTTGTTACTTTTGTGATTATAGAATGTAATTTTGTTTTGAGACTTTTTATAGAGATTATACTAATTGATGGCTTGGTGATATGGTTATTTTTCTTTTTAAGCATTTTCCTTATAGTTCTTGGTTTTAATGGGGAATTTTTTTATGATTTGTGTTGTATATGCTTGCTTAGAAAGTTTATGATGTTGCTGGTATTTTTTGGTTGGAAGGTATTTTTTCTGTAGTGGTTTCAGTTTTTGCACTCTATGAGGATGTTTTTGGTTGTGATTAGTTTTCCACAAATAGTACATAGAAATAGTATATATATATATATATATTATATATATATATATATATATAGGTGTTTCTGTGTGTGTGTTTTGATACTTTAGATCTATGCATTTATATATAATAGAAATTTAATGTTGAAATTTAGAGTTGATCTTGATACTTTCTATTCTAAAATAAAATTGAATTTCAATAAAATTAAATTAACTTTGACCTATTTTTTGCTATCATTTGAAAATATCCCCTCCAAAATTTGATTAGAGAGAGAGAGAGAAAGAGAGAGAGAGAGAGAGAGAGAGAGAAATGGAGGTTGGGGTTTATGTTATGCTATGTTAGGTTATGTTGTGTTGTGTTGTGTTAGGATGGTTAGGTTAAGGTTAGGCTATTGCACTAAAACTATACTGTGATACTTTCCTTTTCATATGATAGCAAAAAGTATCTAAATATTCTACTGTACATACATATTAACATTGGGCAATTGTCCTCATCAGGCAGTTCTCCATTGGGCACGTGTCAGTTGGGAAGCTGTCTGTTGGGCACTTGGCTGTTCGGGTTCTTGTCAATCGGGCAGTTGTCCTAAAACCCATGAGTATATATAGTGTTTCTGTGAAGATTTTTTATATCTTTTCCTTGTTTTATTAAAGTTTACAAACTTTTTCAAACTTATCTAAGAGTTTTTTTGGCAACTAGAATGAACAGAAACTTTCTTTACTGACATCCTAATAAAAGATAACTTAGTTTCCTGTCATAAACCATAAGAGCTAAGAGATAAAAAGAAGACAAAGCAAATCAAGCACACTTCATAAATTATTGTAGAACCATTTTATTTTCTTCATCATTCTTGTCTGTGTAATTAGTTTGGCACCAAATCTTAACAAAGTCACCTTTAGGAAAAAAAAAACAGAAAAAAATGTCCTGCTTCATATTTGGATTCTTTCTTTTGTGGTTCTTTTCTGTTCTGATCCTAAATTCTGATTCCCAGACTAACCGTCTCACGTCTTTGTTTATATTGTTTGGTCAATCTTGAATTCAATATCTTTTAGTGTACACAGTTATAATTCAAACTGCCCTGTCTCTTCCTTATGCATATATGCATAAAACTTGATTAGTATGAGCAATCACAACAAAAGATAATGATCATTACATCTTTGATGGATAATTGAGATTCACTTGGAAGCTGTAAACAAAAGAAATTCTTATTTTTATTCATTTCTGACTTAAGTAAAGATGTTCATTATCTTCTGTCTTCATGAAATGTTGACTTATCACAGTCTTGCATACTGCCTAGTTTAAGATCTTAATCAGTATCATAGTTGGGTTTCAGTTTCTTTGTTTAATGGCATATTCAACCTTTGTGACATTTATTCCAAAACCATCCTTGTTGAAGAACACGGTTACATTTGACCCATAGTAATCACCAATTTTGCCAAAAAATCTGGAGCGCTTCATTGAATTTTTTAAAACTTTTTACAAAACATAGTCATGTATGAGAATTGTTAAAAATGTCTGTGTATATGTGATAATGTTCTTATTAACTGATAAAATACTAATTAAGACTTATAAGAAATCTGCACTTTTAGAATGTTTCAATAACTATTTCTAATAAGGAACAAAATAAATCTATATAAAAATTTTTTTTTTTAAATCTAAGTCAAAGTTATCTTTTTGACATAGAGCTACAAAAATCATTATAATCAACCTAAAAAATTTATTTTTTTAAAAACTTTTACTATAATGTATAAAGTATGGGTTTTTATTTGGCATGAAGTAAAATGCAAACATCCTCCTTTAGGATTTGAACTGAGGTTGGCAATTCCATTTCCTATGATCATAACCCTTATGCTAAGTTTGCTTCCTTTTTTGTAAGATTGGAATTCAAGCATGATTGGAAGGACTAAGACTAATCTATTAATCAAACTTTATACCCATAAATCAAGGGTTGATATATACTTCAGTATATATACACAGTCAATTTTAGTTATACTTTAGCTGATTTAAACTCTTTTAATCCTTATTATAAAAAATATTTTAAAATAATATCATTTGTTGATTTCAGCAAATAACCCCATTATATATCCTTGAATATCATTCTACTCTCTCTGATCATATGTTATGACGAGAGAGAGAGAGAGAGTAAAGTGATATCTAGTGAGATATAAATGGGGTTATTGGAAGCAACACCCCACAAAAAGCAACTGTACAATGACTTGCCTCCTATTGCAACAAAACCATCCAAGTAAGACTAACAAGATATACTGGACACTACTGGAGAAGCAAGGAAACTCATGTGATCTGTTATCCTGTGACACATGAACACACAAATGTTGGCCAACTGGCAGAAAATCTTCAATATGACTTTTTGAAGGGAATAAGACTGGATACATGGTTTAGTTATTTATTTTTTAGTGGCATATCAACCTTCAGGATTATTCAATGCCAAAGCCTCCCTTGTAGAAGAAATATAGTGTTACTATTTAACTCATACCTGGGATGATGAGGTATTCATACCCTTTCTTAAAGGTATTCATTTGAAAGTGAACGTATTAGTGCAACTGGAGTTCAAACTTGTTACTATGATAATCGCAGTTCAGTATGCCATGAGGACTCGCCCCTATTACACAGTTGAAAGCAATGGATTTAAAAGCATGCTTCCTGAAGTCTATGAGCTTCTTACTATTAAGTAAGTACAGTAAAATCCTTGGGGTGGCTAAAATCAACAGTGAGGGAGTCTATCCCTTTTCACTAGCACGACCAAGGAGATTATTTTTAGCATCTGGGGTGCAGCACCACACCACCATCAGCTCCTCATTTTACCACACAGATCCCTGTGCTACTCATTACGCTGAGTTGGTGAGGACCAGTATCGAACCAGGAACCTTCCGGTTCCCAGGTGGATGCTCTACCAACAGAGTTAAACCTTTTATTACTATTAAAAATTACTAAAAATATGAATTGTATAAGTGTTGAATTGAAAGGGTTAGACTTTATTTATTTCTGATTTGAAATTATAGATTTATCATCTCAGGAAATGAACAAGAATTGTTTTTCTTTATATATGAGATACCATAGGCAGGGACAGCAGAATAAGACACTATCTCTGTCATTGAATAAAGAGTTCAGTATGAAATTTCCTCAAGGTTGCCAACTATGACAAAAAGACACCCCCAAAAGAAATAACTGAGGGCACAGCAGCTGAAGCTTTGTGAATAGAACAACCAAGATTCAAAACAATTGTCTGAGATTTATAGGGTAATTAAACAGCTCCTTATCTCAGAATTTAACAGATGATTTATATTAAAAAAATACTGTGTTTCCATATTTTAGGCTTAATATATATCTTTATTTAAAGCTACACAAGTTCTATTGATAGTCAATTATATAAAATAACTGTATTTTATATATAAGTAGTAATGGTTATCATTGTATGAAATGAAGATTGTGACCAGAGTTCAAATCCTTGATGGGCTGTTTGTATTTTACATAGTGTTAATACCCTTGGAAAGGTATAATTCAATTCCAGCTAGACTGTGCTCAACCTTTGTAAGGCAAACAGATCTGTAGGATTTAGTTGGTAGGTGCTTTATATAGCAGGGTGGGATGTTCCATTATGTAGCTTGGGCAAGCTTATTCTCTGGGTTCTGATTGGCTGCTGGTTTTTGAGTGGATATTTTGATCAATAATACCAATCATATGACTATGTTTGACTCAGTACTGGTCTTTATTTTGTTACAGCCTGCCTTCCTTGGTCTGCAAACTGGATGCTAGCTGTGAAGGTGAATTCATATCTTGATTTACAAGGTTAAAAAGAAAGAAAACTCACCATTCAAAACCTATTAAAATCCACTTAAAAATTGACCTGTGTCACATTCTACTCATACAGAGGGCTGAGTAAATACATATAAGTAGATACAATTTGTTGTTTTTTTTATTCTTAACGAATGCATATCAATTGCTTTTCAATAACATCCATATTTTAGATACTATTATATTAGATTAAAAATTTCTGTATATTTTTCTTAAAGGAAACTTTTGGATTTTTTCAATAGATTTTATAAAAATCAACATGAAAAAGCAGCTTTTTAAAAGATGTCACTCTGAAGGCATTTTATCTCAAATCTTAGCAGCTGGTTTAATGTCTTGGCAAAGTGATGGCAAATAGGAAGAAAAAAAAAAACAGAAAAAAACAGGAAAAAGACACCCACACTTAAAATCATGTCTTTAGAGCTTTCACTTCCATTGCCCCAGCCATTGCAAAAATTCTCTCTTCTTTTTCCAGAAGGGACTGTTAGTGCCAATATCTAAGAGGGACTGCATGCCTGATTCAGATATATTGAGAGAAGAGAGTGGGGTAGAGATTGATAGATCTCTTTGATTATTGATTGTATTGTAGATGGGAATGTAGACTTTCTAACAAGAATATTCAGACTGTACACTCATCTGAAGTAAGATTAAAGTTTTAAAGTTCTGAATCAGTAACCTCAGTGAATCAAAGGAAAAAAAAAAAAAAAAAAAAAAGAAAAGAAGAAAAAAAAAAAAAGCTAAACCTGGAACATTATATACTTTAAGCTTTACATTTGAATGGCAGACTGTCTGAATATCCTTCTCGAAAAATAAACCAAATAAAAAATAAAAAATTTGTAAATCCAGGGGAACTTCAATTTGCAAACTATATATCTATGTTCACATCCAGAATTTTATATGTTCAAGTCAGTGAATCTATTTACCCATATACTTAAAACAAGAATATAAATGCATTTTTAAAAGTTACCACACATACACATTCTCATTTACATAGAAATTATTGTAGATAATTATATATATATATATATGTGTGGATGAATTTACCAACCCCTCCATACAAACAGGATGTGACATAAGGTCAATTTTTTAAGAGGAGTTTAACTAGTTTAAATTAAAACTTTTCCTTCTTCTAGACTAGTTGCCATACCAGGGTTAAAAAAGCTCAGTCTAACCTACTTTTCCTCATAGCTGGGAGGGAGATACTTGGATACATACCTTTCCCAAGTATTACGGTCAAGTCATGCTAAAGCACAGGTTCCACTAGATCACTGAAGTTAACAGCGATGAGCCTGTTCATTACTTAATTGGATGCCACTGGGCTCTTTAACCTTGGTATAGCAACTGGTTCTAGGACAAGACAAACTACTTTGAGAATTCAAACCAAAGGACTCTTCTTGTTAGTCAAAAAACTACTTCTCCTATTTTACTAGTATCTTCATCTTAATTTAGTTGCTTTTTATTGCAATTCATGGTTGTTATGAACAACAAACAGTACTTGAATCTATTATGTTTATTAAGGATTATTATCAGTTACTTATAGGGCTGGTTTAGGTCAGTCAAATAGAGCATCAGACTAGGAACCAAGGTTCTGAGTTTGATACCAGCCCTTCACCAACTCAGCGTATGAGTAGCTTCAGGGATTTGTGCTGTAAATTGAGGTAAGTGTGGCACTCCCCAGATGCTAAAACAATCTTCTTGGTCTAGCCTAGGAAAAGGGAATAGACTCCCTCACTTTCTGGCTGATACCAGCTTTTGGCCACCCTGAGAAATCTACTTTTTTTTTTATTAGTTACTTGAAATGAAATAACAGTGGAAAAAATCTTCTTAAGAAACAACTCCCCCAAAAAATTATATATAAATAAATATGATCCCTAACTTAGGAATAAGTTAACTCTACTTCCGGTTAACATCTCATTAAAATCAATCAATCCATGAAGTTTCATTGAAGAATCACCTTACAACTTTACATAAATAGGATTTAGTATGCCAAGCCTGACATTAAACTGCAGAATTTTTACATTTTCATTTTAATATATTTATTTATATATATTATTTTAGGAATACTTGATGCAATATCCTGTAATTTATTGGTATAATTAGTTACTTTAAACAAATTACTGTGGCAAAATAACGGCTATTATTAAATAGAAATAATGACAGAATCAAAAAAGTCTTAAGAAACAACTACACCAAATAATGTAATACTTTCCCAAACGCTATATTAACTGTAGCTTCAAATCCTGGATGAAGCTATAATTTACATAGCATTAATACCCTTGGAAAGGTATGAATCCAACTACTCTCCTCCGGCTATGATTAAATAGTAGGGTAGACTACGCTCTTTAACCTTGGTTAGGCAAACCAGTCTAGGAGAAGAAAAGCGCTGAATTCAATTCCTGTTAAACTCCTCTTGGTGTGGTCACAACTAGAATAGGCTCAGTCCTAATAGTGATCTATTTTCCTAATTAGTTTTTTTTTTATAAATATAAATGTACAAGAATGCTATCCTAACCTCTAGGCAAATGTAAAAATGAAAACTTATGAAACCTTATTTAAAGCTTGGTGAAAGTTCCTATTAACTGAATATCAATGTAAGCGTAAAAAAAGGAAGACATTTTTAGTGAGGTCAACTCTTTTGTTTTTTTTTTAGCTTACATTGATATTCAGTTTAATAGGAACTTTCACCAAGCTTTAAATAAGGTTTCATAAAGTTTTCATTTTTAACATTTGCCTAGAGGTTAGGGAATAGCATTCATTGTACATTTATATTTATAAAAAAAAACTAATTAGTGAAAATAGATCACTAATTAGGACTGAGCCTATTCTAGTTGTGACCACACCAGAGGAGTTTAACAGGATTGAATTCAGCGCTTTCTTCTCCTAGACTGGTTGCCTAACCAAGGTTAAAGAGGTAAGTCTACCCTACTATTAATCATAGCCGGAGGGAGAGTAGTTGGATTCATACCTTTCCCAAGGTATTAAATGCTATGTAAATTATAGCTTCATCCAGGATTTGAAGCTACAGTTAATATAGCGTTTGGGAAAGGTATTACATTTTGTGTTAGTGTTTCTTAAGACTTTTTTGAATTCTGTCATTATTTTATTTTAATAATAGCCGTTTATGCACACAGTAATTTGTTTAAAGTAACTTAATTACAAATAAATTACAGGTATATTGCATCAAGTATTCCTAAAATAATAATATTAAATAAATATATTAAAATGAAAATGTAAAATTCTGCAGTTTAATGTCAGGCTTGGCATACATACTAAATCCTATTTTATGTAAATTTTGTAGGTGATTCTTTTCAATGAACTCATGGATTGATTGATTTTTAATGAGATGTTAACCGGAGTAGAGTTAACTTTTCCTAAGAGTTAGGGAATCATATTTATTATATATACATTTTTTGGGGAGTTGTTTCTTAAGAAGATTTTTTTCCACCTGTTATTTCATTTCAGTAACTAAAATAAAAAAAAAGTAGATTTCTCAGGGTGGCCAAAAGCTGGTATCAGCCAGAAAGTGAGGGAGTCTATTCCCTTTTCACTAGTGCTAGACCAAGAAGATTGTTTTAGCATCTGAGGTGGAGTGCCACACTTACCTCAATTTACAGCACAAATCCCTGAGCTACTCATACGCTGAGTTGGTGAGGGCTGGTATCAAACTCAGAACCTTTGTGTTCCTAGTCTGATGCTCTATTGACTGACCTAAACCAGCCCTATAAGTACTGATAATAATCCTTAATAAACAATAATAGATTCAAGTACCTGTTGTTGTTCATTAACAACCCCAGTGAATTGCAATAAAAAGCAACTAAAATTAGATGAAGAAAAATACTAGTCAAAATAGGAGAAGTAGTTTTTTGACTAACAAGAAGAGTCCCTTTGGTTTGAATTCTCAAAGTAGTTTTGTCTTGTCCTAGACCAGTTGCTATACCAAGGTTAAAGAGCCCAGTGGTCATCCAATTAAGTAATGAACAGGCTCATCGCTGCTTAACTTCAGTGATCTAGTGGGAACCTGTGCTTTCAGCATGACTTGACGTAATACTTGGGAAAAGGTATGTATCCAAGTATTCTCCTCCAGCTATGAGGAAATAGTAGGTGTAGACTGAGCTTTTTAACCCTGGTATGGCAACTAGTCTAGAAGAAGAAAAGTTTTAATTTAAAACTAGTTAAAACTCCTCTTAAAAAATTGACCTTATTTCACATCCTGTTTATGGAGGGGTTGGTAAATTCATCCACACAGTATATATATATATATTAATTATCTACATTAATTTCTATGTAAATGAGAATGTGTATGTGTGGTAACTTTTAAAAATGCATTTATATTCTTGTTTTAAGTATATGGTAAATAGATTCACTGACTTGAACATATAAATTCTGGATGTGAACATAGATATATAGTTTGCAAATTGAAGTTCCCCTGGATTTACAAAATTTTTTATATTTATTTGTTTATTTTTCGAGAAGGATATTCAGACAGTCTGCTCATTCAAATGTAAGCTAAGTATATAATGTTCCAGGTTTAGCTTTTTTTTCGTTCTTTCTTTTTTTTTTTTTTTTTTTCCTTTGATTCACTGAGGTTACTGATCAGAACTTTAAAACTTTAATCTTACTTTCAGATGAGTGTACAGTCTGAATATTCTTGTTAGAAAATGTCTACATTCCCATCTAACAATACAATCAATAATCAAAGAGATCTATCAATCTCTACCCCACTCTCTTTCTCTCATATATCTGAATCAGGCATGCAGTCCCTCTTAGATATTGGCACTACACAGTCTTCTGGAAAAAAGAGAGAGAAATTTTTGCAAATGGCTGGGGCAATGGAAGTGAAAGCTCTAAAGACATGTATTTTAAGTGTGGGTGTCTTTTTTCCTGTTTTTTTCTGTTTTTTTTTTCTTTCCTATTTGCCATCACTTTGCCAAGACATTAAACCAGCTGCTAAGATTTTGAGATAAAATGCCTTCAGAGTGACATCTTTTTAAAAGCTGCTTTTTCATGTTGATTTTTATAAAATCTATTGAAAAAATCCAAAAGTTTCCTTTAAGAAAATATACAGAAATTTTTAATCTAATATAATAGTATCTAAAATATGGATGTTATTGAAAAGCAATTGCATATGCATTCCAGTTAAGAATAAAAAAACAAACAAATTGTATCTACTTATATGTATTTACTCAGCCCCTCTGTATGAGTAGAATGTGACACAAGGTCAATTTTTAAGTGGATTTTAATAGGTTTGAATGGTGAGTTTTCTTTCTTTTTAACCTTGTAAAATCAAGATATGATATTCACCTTCACAGCTAGCATCCAGTTTGCAGACAAAGGAAGGCAGGCTGTAACAAAATAAAGACCCAGTACTGAGTCCCATAACATAGTCATATGATTGGTATATATTGATCAAAATATCCACTCAAAAACCAGCAGCCAATCAGAACCCAGAGAATAAGCTTGCCCAAGCTACATAATGGAACATCCCACCCTGCTATATAAAGCACCTACCAACTAAATCCTACAGATCTGTTGCCTTACAAAGGTTAGAGCACAGTCTAGCTGGAAGTTGAATTAATACCTTTCCCAAGGGTATTAACACTATGTAAAATACAAACAGCCTCATCAAGGATTTGAACTCTGGTCACAATCTTCATTTCATACAATGATAACCATTACTACTTATATATAAAATACAGTTATTTTATATAATTGACTATCAATAGAACTTGTGTAGCTTTATAAAAAGATATATATTAAGCCTAACATATGGAAACACAGTATTTTTTAATATAAATCATCTGTTTAAATTTCTGAGATAAGGAGCTGTTATTAATTACCCTATAAATCTCAGACAATTGTTTGAATCTTGGTTGTTCTATTCACAAAGCTTCAGCTGCTGTGCCCTCAGTTATTCTTTGGGTGTCTTTTGTCATAGTTGGCAACCTTGAGGAAATTTCATACTGAACTCTTTATTCAATCGACAGAGATAGTGTTCTTATTCTGCTGTCCCTGCCTATGGGTATCTCATATATAAAGAAAAACAATTCTTGTATCATTTCCTGAGATGATAAATCTATAATTTCAAATCAGAAATAAATAAAGTTCTAACCCTTTCAATTCAACACTTATACAATTCATATTTTTAGTAATTTTTAATAGTAATAAAAGGTTTAACTCTGTTGGTAGAGCATCCACCTGGGAACCGGAAGGTTCCTGGTTCGATACTGGTCCTCACCAACTCAGCGTATGAGTAGCACAGGAATCTGTGTGGTAAAATGAGGAGCTGATGGTAGGTGTGGTGCTGCACCCCAGATGCTAAAAATAATCTCCTTGGTCTAGTGCTAGTGAAAAGGGGATAGACTCCCTCACTGTTGATTTTAGGCCACCCCAAGGATTTTACTGTACTTACTTAATAGTAATAAGCTCATAAGACTTCCAGGAAGCATGCTCTTTAAATCCATTGCTTTCAACTGTGTAATAAGGGGCGAGTCCTCATGGCATACTGAACTGCGATATCATAGTAAACAAGTTTGAACTCCAGTTGCACTATTACGTTCACTTTCAAATGAATACCTTTAAGAAAGGTATGAATACCCTCATCATCCCAGGTATGAGTTAAATAGTAACACTATATTTCTTCTACAAGGGAGGCTTTGGCATTGAATAATCCTGAAGGTTGATATGCCATTAAAAAAATAAATCAAACTAAACCATGTATCCAGTCTCTATTCCCTTCAAAAAGTCATATTGAAGATTTTCTGCCAGTTGGCCAACATTTGTGTGTTCATGTGTCCACAGGATAACATCACATGAGTTTTTCCTTGCTTCTCCAGTAGTGTCCAGTATATCTTGTTAGTCTTACTTGGATGGTTTGTGCAATAGGAGGCAAGTCATTGTACAGTTGCTTTTTTGTGGGGTGTTGCTTCCAATAACCCCATTTATATCTCACTAGATATCACTTTACTCTCTCTCTCTCTCGTCATACATATGATCAGAGAGAGTAGAATGATATTCAAGGATATATAAATGGGGTTATTTGCTGAAATCAACAAATGATATTATTTTAAAATATTTTTTATAATAAGGATTAAAAGAGTTTAAATCAGCTAAAGTATAACTAAAATTGACTGTGTATATATACTGAAGTATTTTTGGGAGAATATGTGCTTAATTAGAGTTGTACCTAATTTTGAAATAATTGATAATAATGAATTAGGCTTGATTAATTTTCAAAATTTAGGTACTCTAATTAAGCACATATTTCCAAAAATCGTCGGCAAAAAGCCATTCCAAACATACCTTGTTTACAACTTATCATACTGAAGTATATATCAACCCTTGATTTATGGGTATAAAGTTTGATTAATAGATTAGTCTTAGTCCTTCCAATCATGCTTGAATTCCAACCTTACAAAAAAGGAAGCAAACTTAGCATAAGGGTTATGATCATAGGAAATGGAATTGGCAACCTCAGTTCAAATCCTAAAGGAGGATGTTTGCATTTTACTTCATGCCAAATAAAAACCCATACTTTATACATTATAGTAAAAGTTTTTAAAAAAATAAATTTTTTAGGTTGATTATAATGATTTTTGTAGCTCTATGTCAAAAAGATAACTTTGACTTAAATTTTTAAAAAAGTTTTTTATATAGATTTATTTTGTTCCTTATTAGAAATAGTTATTGAAACATTCTAAAAGTGCAGATTTCTTATAAGTCTTAATTAGTATTTTATCAGTTAATAAGAACATTATCACATATACACAGACATTTTTAACAATTTCTCATACATGACTAAGTTTTGTAAAAAGTTTTAAAAATTCAATGCTAAAGATTTTTTGGACAAATATGGTGATTACTATGGGTCAAATAGTAACCGTGTTCTTCAACAAGGATGGTTTTGGAATCAAATGTCACAAAGGTTGAATATGCCATTAAACAAAGAAACTGAAACCCAACTATGATACTGATTAAGATCTTAAACTAGGCAGTATGCAAGACTGTGATAAGTCAACATTTCATGAAGACAGAAGATAATGAACATCTTTACTTAAGTCAGAAATGAATAAAAATAAGAATTTCTTTTGTTTACAGCTTCCAAGTGAATCTCAATTATCCATCAAGATGTTAATGATCATTATCTTTTGTTGTGATTGCTCATACTAATCAAGTTTTATGCATATATGCTAAGGAAGAGGACAGGGCAGTTGAATTATAACTGTGTACACTAAAAGATATTGAATTCAAGATTGACCCAAACAATATAAACAAAGACGTGAGACGGTTAGTCTGGGAATCAGAATTTAGGATCAGAACAGAAAAGAACCACAAAGAAAGAATCCAAATATGAAGCAGGACATTTTTTTTCTGTTTTTTTTTCCTAAAGGTGACTTTGTTAAGATTTGGTGCCAAACTAATTACACAGACAAGAATGATGAAGAAAATAAAAAATGGTTCTACAATAATTATGAAGTGTGCTTGATTTGCTTTGTCTTCTTCTTTATCTCTTAGCTCTTATGGTTTATGACAGGAAACTAGTTATCTTTTATTAGGATGTCAGTAAAGAAAGTTTCTGTTCATTCTAGTTGCCAAAAAAACTCTTAGATAAGTTTGAAAAAGTTTGTAAAACTTAAAAAACAAGGAAAAGATATAAAAAATCTTCACAGAAACACTATATATACTCATGGGTTTTAGGACAACTGCCCGATTGACAAGAACCCGAACACCAACTGCCCAACAGACAGCTTCCCAACTGACACGTGCCCAATGGGAGAACTGCCTGATGAGACAATTGCCCAATGTTAATATGTATGTACAGTAGAATATTTAGATACTTTTTGCTATCTATGAAAAGGAAAGTTATCACAGTATAGTTTAGTGCAATAGCCTAACCTTAACCTAACCATCCTAACACAACCACAACACAACATAACCTAACATAGCATAACATAAACCCCAACCTCCATTTCTCTCTCCTCTCTCTCTCTCTCTCTCTCTCTCTCTCTCTCTCTTCTAATCAAATTTTGGAGGGGATATTTTCAAATGATAGCAAAAAATAGGTCAAAGTTAATTTAATTTTATTGAAATTCAATTTATTTAGAATAGAAAGTATCAAGATCAACTCTTAAATTTCAACATTAAATTTCTATTAATATAAATGCATAGATCTAAAGATCAAAACACACACACAGAAAACCTATATATATTATATAAACTATATATATAAATATATATATATATACTATTTTCTATGTACTATTGTGGAAAACTAATCACAACCAAAAACATCCTCATAGAGTGCAAAAACTGAAACCACTACAGAAAAAATACCTTTCCAACCAAAAAATACCAGCAACATCATAAACTTCTAAGCAAGCATATACAACACAAATCATAAAAAAATTCCCATTAAAAACCAAGAACTATAAGGAAAATGCTTAAAAGAAAAATAACCATATCCACCAAGCCATCAATTAGTATAATCTCTATTAAAAAGTCTCAAAACAAAATACATTCTATAATCACAAAAGTAACAAAAATACAATTTTTCCTTAAAATGACCAACAGCAGTTGACATGCCATAAAAGCAACAAACAACAAGCAAACAAACAAGCAAACAAATTCTCCAGAATGTAGATTAGCCTGATGATCTAATAAAGAATTAATGTAATATGTGGGTTTAATTTTTCTGTTATACCTATAATAACTCAGATTCTGATACCGAAGCACTCTCTGTAAATAATGAACCTTTTAAACAGAAGATAGAAGCTGAAAAAAAAAAAATGAAGATTCTGAAATGCAATTATTATATACAGAATAATGGCTCATCGATTTATAGTCTTGAAGCAAATCAATATTGCCAATCATACACTGTAATATTTTATAGTATTAAATTATCTTTTTTCTTTTTAAACCACATTTAATTTCATTTTCTGAAGACAGCACAACAACAAAGGATAATTCTTATTGACAGAAAAAAAAACAAGAGATTATGACTTACAACCAAATCGGCACTTTTAGAATGTTTCAATAAACTATTTGTTTTTGTGTCTGTAAACAAAATAAATCTCAAAGACTTTTTTTGAATTATAAGTAAAAGTAACAGTTTTCACAAGTTTCAATTTGAGACAGTTTGCAAATCTATCACGCTTCAACTAGATTGTGTGATAAGTTTCTTAAAGGCGTTACATTTCACATAGTCCTAATACCCTTGGGAAAGGTAGGATCCAACTATTCTCCCTCCAGCTAGGAGGAATAGTAAGGTAAGACTGACTCTTTAACTTTGGCTCAGCAACCAGTCTACAAGAAAGAAAACTCTAAAAAACGTTTAAACTTGCTTTAAGAAATTGACTGTTACACTCGTGTCACATTCTACTTGTATAGAGGGTTGATAAATATATATAATGCTTCTTTTCTAAAAGAAACTCTTGTTTCCTGAAAATCAGTCAACATTTTGGATCAGCTTTCCACCATATAAATGTATATTTATCTACTTAAATTCATTATAGTATAAGAGACATACAGTCTTCTCTCTATTTCGACTAATGAAAACAGATATTAAAAAAATAAAATACTTTGGCAAACTTAATTGTCTCATTTAAAATACGCTTGACTACAACTCAGACTATAGTCTACAATAAGGTCACATCTAATTTATTCACTGGAGTCTGATGAGAAATTAATCATATTTTGAAAGACCAAATATGTTTCAACATTTATCTTTTATTTGTTTTGGATAATTTGAGAAAGAAAAAAGGGTACAATAGATTTGTCTAATCAAGGCAAACCAATTTTCCAATTCTCTTTTGTCTTTCATATTACATATATAATTATATATATTATATATATATATATATATATGATATATATATATGCAACGTATTCATCAAAAATAATTGTCACTGCCTAGAATCGTAACATCCTCAATCAAACCTAATTAGAATCAGTATAGTATCTGTGCACTCTACTTAAATTAGTAGATATTTATCTTACCTCTCTACCACAGTTAGGAATGTGACACAAAGTTTATTGTTTATAAACAGTGTACAGCCTGATAGAATTTCAAATTGTTTTTTTCTTGGATCACTGCTGTAACAAAGCTAAATAGCCCAGTTGTCCTCCTTCATAATACATCTATTAAATGGACACAGCAAACCAAGTTCAATTCATATAGACACTGCTGTTTGCATTTTACATAATAATACTTAGAAAGTTACGAATCCAACATATCTTCCTCCAGTTATGGATAAATAGAGTGGGCTTTAAACTATTGGATGGAATTGGTCTAGAGAAGGAAAATCTGAATTCAAACCAAGGCTCTCTTCTTGTTAGTCAAATTACCTTTGAAATCACTTGTCATGATAATTCTTAGTTGGAAAAGACCAGTAAGGAAGTGGAAACACCTTGATTCTCCAGTAAAAAAAAAAGTTCCGAGCACTAGTGGTCTATTTAAAGAAGCCATGTGGTCATGAAACCACCCATCAATATTAGTTCCTTTGAAAAAATGGTGCAACTGTAGAACAATGCTTACTTTCCAAACATTAGGCAAAATTCATTTATTTGAATGGCCTTTGTATATAGGACTATAAAATAATAAGTTAATGAAAAAAGGGTTACCAATCCTATGTATGCAACTAAATGTATGGGTAAGAATGAATATTAAATGTAAATGTGTTGAATGACAGAGATTTTGTGAGGAATATCAAAAGATGAAAAAAAGCCTGCCCGATGTCTGTGCACATAAAGAACTGTGAGAATGTCAAATAAATGAACTAATCATATAGAATTGATTGATCATTGGCTCACATCCAAATGCAAATAGAAATCTTTCTATAGACATTTTGTTCACTCTCTACAAAATTCCATATTGATGGTATTCATTTATTTTTAACTGATAATTTAACACTTTAAAAAAAAAGAATTAATAAATTCAAGACGATTGTATAAAAGTGGAATAAATTGAGAGGATTGAAAACTTGTCTGGAATGCTTAGACTTATTCATTGATAAGGTAAACCAGATAATTCATTCATGTGCGAGAGTTTGAAATTAAATAAATAATCTTGTTAATTCAATAGCCATATTTATGTATCACAAGCAGAGTTCAGTGCTGATTTTTTTACAATTAATACTGTGTTGCATCTCTGTTAAATGTCTGAACAGCAAACTCCATTCTATCTATCTCGTCTATCTTTTAATCTAATTTCTTATTGTATTTGTGTTCATAAGTCAACTAACCTTTTTCACTGTTAAATTGCTTTCACAATATGCTCTGCCAACACCTATTTTTGTTTCTAATCCCATCTATGATTTTTCCTATTTGGGCTCTTAGTCTTTCTGCGGTCTTAGAATTAGCCTAAATTGCAGATTGCCATTCACTTTGTTTTTCAAGTGTTTTTTCTTAATTTCCAATTTATAAAATGCTTCATGGTCCTTATAATATATATATTTATATATATAATATATAAAAGAGTTTAATAATTTGCTTGAGCATTGTTGTCTATATTGGTTTGATGGTGTTTGAAGGCCTATCACAATGCAAATGTAAGAAAAATGAGGTAACTATGATGTTGTTCGGTCTACCTTTGATCTATTTTTCTTAATATTTCGGGATAAAGATCCCGTCGTCAGAAGATTTTCTGAAAGCTAAGTTCTGGAGCTTGTGGCTAGATCATTAAAGGTAGAGAACAATACATCAAGTTTACCATGTTTTTTTCTTTACACTTGCATTGGGAAAAAGCCTTCAAAAACTAACCACCAAACCATAATATATATACATACATACATAATATATATATATTTATATATAAAAATTTATATATAGTCACCTAGTATAACTTAGTATCCAATTCAATCTTCAGATAAGCTGGTTTGAATATTTCTCTTCAACATGAAACTTGATTAGCATATTAAATGAGAACAAACTCCCCTGCAATATAAAGCCAGATTTGAAGTAAGATTCTGGATTTTGAAAAAAAACAACAAATGTTGTTGAAAGTAAAACATGTAAGTATTACATCAATCGCCAAAATTACCAGCATGCATGCATTTTTACTCACGATGGTATCAAAAATTGATGATTTTATGGCAATTATTTTTTTTTTACATATTTACTATAGCTGGAAGAATTAGTTGGATTTGTACCTTTCCCAAGGTATTAACACTATGTTGAAATGTCAAACAGCCGTGTCCAGGATTTGAACTTGTCTCAACTGTGTCCATTGCCAATGAAAGTAACCATTACCACCACCAAACACCACCAAAAATGGCACTTACTTTGACTTTTATGTAGCATAGTATAGATGGCATAGACACCTATTTATTATCACCTAGAAGTGGCTACCCACATTGAGTTGAGGTAGAAGTGAGGACAAAAACCTGTGTAATTGATTTGTTTACATTTTGAAGATTTAAAATGCAAGACACACTTTTGAATAGAATTAAATGCATTTCTATGCATATTTAATTTTTAAATATCTTTGAATATAAATCAAATCTTAATTGCACAAAAAGGCAAGAACCGTTATATTTTATGTGTATAGTATATTCTACTTTGTCATTAAATTTTTATTTTCATAATCATCCCGACATACATACACACAAACTGCCCCTTTAATATGTAATAGGATATTGCCCATTCCAATATGATGAGACTTGACTTGCCAGTAAAATTTTTTGTGGCTTGATCCATAAGCCAGCTGCATCTGATATTAACTACATTGACATAAACCCTTTAACATAAAAAATGTATATCTTCAAATTAGAACAAAAGTCATTCACAAACATTAGTTGTACAATTTTTATTTGGTAATTCATTTGGAAAAATTACCCTGAAATTACAAATTTTTATTCAAATGACTAATTTGTGTGTTGTCGAAGCATAATTTAAGATCATTATAACCAAAGCCTAAATCTCTCTTTCTTTTTCTACCTTTTTTTCAATTGACGACTTAAGATTGGAAATGGTTTCTGTAAATACAAATCATTAGAAAACAAGATGAGCTAAAAAAAATTTGACAAACTGATCTTTTCATTAGTTTTATTTTTTTCTATTATTTTTTGCATGTTCACCAATCAGAAATAAGTATCTGAATTATAAATAATTTACGGTAGAGCTAGCTGATCATATCATATAATATATATATATATATATATATATATTAAGTAATTAATGTGAAAGATTTTGATATTTGGATACTTTCTTTGCTAGGCAGGAGAGCTTGATGTACATTTATAAAAGAAAGTAAATGATTATTATAGTATATATATTATATAGAGAGAGAGAGAGAGAAAGAGAGCAAAAATAAACAAATGAATTTATTTGTTTATGTATGTAACACATACAAATCACAAACAACACTAGTGATGAATCAAAAAGTATGAACTTAATCTTTTTAAAATTAATGAAGACATAGGTAAACTGAGCCACTTTGTAATAAAGAACAATGTCTACATGATCCAAGCTAGTTCTTGAATCGTTTGATAGGAATATATTAACCAACCACCCTACACTACAGCCAGAATATACGACAAGCTCAAATTTTTAAGCCACAAAAAACTTGGTTTAAATTCAAGTTTACTTCGCTTAGACTGGTTGCCTAAACAAAGCTAAATAACACCATGGCCAAGGGGAGAACACCAGGATCAATGCATTTTCCAACGGTTAAAATGCATAGTAAATGCAAAACAGCCTCTTCCCAGGATCTACCATAGGTTGACTTTTCTATTTCTTATGTGAGGACACTTTATACTAAGTAACTCGTGGTTGTATATATATATATATATATATATATTTATATATATATATAATGTACCTAACCCCCCACATTGAGATGATACAATACAAAGTCAATTTAATCTGCATTTCATATCTGAGAACAGTTGCTATAAAGAGACCTATTTTACACATGGGCAGGAGGAAAGCGACTTATTGAAAGCAAACAGTCTGTCCTGGATTTGAAACCCAGGTTGCTGTTTCCATTTCCCATTGAGATAACCATTAAACACACAACGTAATATATATATATATATATATATATTTATATATATATATAAAGATGTCTGCAGGAGGCTAATGAGAATATGCCATATGCACAAACAGTGGAGGTAGATGCAAAAAATAGAGCGCCTGCGCCTCAACATTAGCGAGCACGTGGAGGGTTGAGGCAGAGAGGAGAGTAGCCTTTGACAGAAAAGAGAGCAGAAAGAGAGAGAAAAGCCAGCAGCCCAGAAAACATCACAGTTGTGTGCATTCAGTTACAGTCAAAGACTTCACTCAAGAATTGCCTGCAGAGTCACTTGGGCAGATGCAGATAAAGAATTATTTTTTTATTTTTGGACACTACACATCGTCCTTAGTGGATGGAAAGATCCAATAATAACTATATGTGTGTCGTATTGTGTTTGCTTTGCTGATGGGAAATCACCCAGTTCTCTCACCCTATTCCTTACATGCGTGTGAGAAAAGACTTCCATCTACATATTATGTAAACATATCCGTATTATACAACAATAATATGCAGATATAAATCATGGTTCCATCATATTCTTTAACACAACTCTTTATATCTAAAACAAAAAACCTGCTTCCATTGGCCATATATTGCATGATGTCAATCCATAATCTATTTTGTACAGAATATCAACAGAACCTTGAAAACATCTACAAAATATGAATTCCGGTTATCTTACTCTGAGTTAATTCTTTTTGGGTTATGCAGAAGTATTCTCATTTGTGAAACTTTTGCAAATGTGTTTCAGTCAGATAAATGTCTCTCTATTTTCATGTTATTCATCAAATGCTTTTGATTGATCAGCATGCGTAATCACCCAATTCTGAAAATGGAAAATGCCAGCATTATGCATGTTTCTTTTCATGACAATTCAAAAACTTGTAGACTAAGCTATTAACAAAGTGTTTTATGTAGCATATATCTCAATCTCTCTCAAAAAAAAAAAGAATTGACTTGATGATATTTGTACATCAAATAACATTATTAATTTTCACCAAAAAAAAGGAACACATTAGGATTTAATTGAATTTTTTTTAAGTACTTTCTTTTGCCATTCTTTTTTCTTTGTTTATTTTTGTTCACTTCATAATGCTTTTGAGGTAATATTTGTATCTCTGCTCATAAGGATGGTATAAGCTTGATTTGATACCATTAAATATCATTTAATCAGCTCTCCATGTGGATTACCTCCAATATATATATATTTTATACTCTATATATTAATAATAGTATATAATTGTTATACTTTCATCAGCATAATAAAAGATACACAAGGGAGTTTAGCTTGTCCTGGGATCATAATACACGCCACATGCACAAAATTGAGGAGTGCTTGTCCTGTAATGGTTATCATCATGAGAAGTGGAACCATGGCAGACTTATTTGCATTCACATTGCACAAATACCCTTAGGAAAAGTATGCATTCCAGCTATCTTCCTCCAGCTGTGTAAATAGTAGACAAATCAGTCTCTTTTATCTTGGTATAGCAACCATTTCTTGGAGAAGGAAAACGCTGAATTTTCAAAACCATTTAAACTTTTATTAAAATCGTTTTTTGTATTTTTCTTGTATTTTGGGGGTTTGGAGGGGGGTTGATAAGTATAACATATAGACACACACATACACATAGTGGGCTAAAAAGTTTCTATGATGCTCAATTTGCTTTTGAAGAAGTTTGTGGACAGCAAGGGTGAATGTTTAAAATTTAAACACCTCAATTTGGTTACATTGCATATAGTATCTGCCAATGAACTTTTTCAGCTGACTCTCTTTAATAATCTTATAAAGTAAATAAGAGCTATTTGGATATCCATTAAACGTGATTCTTTACACTCATTGTGGTATGTTTCTATTTCTACTACTTATTTATAACCAGTAATATATATATATTATATATATATAATTGGTGTATGTAGATAGCGACTATACACTTGAGATTGCCTAGAGTACATTCCAACCATTTTATATAATTTGTATCTATCAATAAACAATTTTGAAGGACTGCCCAAAGTAGCAAGAAACAAATCGTGGCCTCAATAATTGTTCCAATCAATAAAAAAAAGGCTAAACCTTTTTATTTATCCTTTACTACTACTATATATATTTTGCCAGTTTGTTTATTTTAGAAACGTTCTGAATAAGTATAACTAAATATTTTTCACTTGAGGCCACTTAAACGCACTGCATATCGCATAAAATTCGATCACTTTTTCTTTATAAAATGAAATGAAAGTGTAATCCCGGCAAAGGATCACTTGGTAGTGAGAAACAGTCTGTTACGACATTCTACACACCGAGCGAGCGATCCTTTGCCAGGATTACCACTTGGTCAATTTCATTTTCTATAAGGAAAAATATCGAATTTTATGCGATACATGCATTGTATAAGTGCCTTCAAGTAAAATTTAATATATATATAATATATATATATATATATAATAATAAAAAGTTAAAATGCAAAATAAGAAAGAAAATTCGG
>CM042139.1:77786264-77882421 GCA_023376005.1 Doryteuthis pealeii | reverse complement strand
TTATAACATGTGAGAACAGATTCATTTTTAACAGCTGCACATTGGAGTTAGTATACCAACAACTGTTAACAAAAATATGGAAAAATGAATGCATTTGCTCAAAATTCATGCCATGTTTCTCACAGAGATAGAAAAACAGTTGCTTGGATGTGTGCCATTATTAACCAAGTTGAAAATTGACAGTTTGATTCCAAAATTATGACTGTGGATAGGTAAAATAATTCTGGTTATTTTTTGCCCTTACCTTGCTATATCATGAAAGGAGTTTCATACAGAAAGCAAACTCAGTCAAATTCAACAAAACAGAGAACTAGAGAAGAATTTAAGTCTACCAGTTCTAAATATATTCTAAGAACAATAGAGATGAATAAGATTTAGTAAGGTCCTTTTGAGATTAGGAAACCGGATGCATGTCTATAAACCAGAAGGAATTTTAGGTAAGTTGTTTTAATGTAGCAAGTGTCTCACTAGACAATTCAGGATAGAAACCTTTTTATTAACTTGAGTAAACCAAACAATTTACCCATTATCATTTTATTTTAGTTAGTTTTTTTTCAAGTTGTATTTTTTTTTCTTTTTACTTGTTCCACTTTCCTTGGTGAAAATATGTAATTTTTCTTGGTAAATATAATAGAATCATTATTTATAATGTAAAATTTATGAATGAAAACGTAAGCCAGAAAAAAGTATCTAATAAATTGAAAATAGATGAAGGCATATATCTTTTTTTAACACAAGATGAATGAAACCTAAGAGATTCTGGCTGAACATTAAATATAGCAAAAAATTAAGTATTGATAAATAAATTTTTAGATATTATATTGTCAGACTGCATGAAATCACATCAAGAAAATAGCATTGAAAGAAAAAAAAAATCCTTTGCTCATATAATATAATATATATATATATATATATTATATATATATACACACGAACCCTCCACATGAATAGGTTGCGGAACACATGGCCAATTTCTTAAGTGGAGTTAACTTAGTTGATTTCAAAGTATACATGACTGTCTCAGAAGCCATTCTCAACCTCTTTTGCCTGTCTTTAGAACTATATGATTATTAGTATGGAATACATCACATCCTAATAGTACAGAAGGGACTGTTTAATCATTTGCTTCTCTAGCTGGTCACCCCACCATAATCAGCCATGTGATTCTGTTGTGGGTGGCTTAATTAACAAATAAAACCAGTGTCTATAGCCCAGCATGAATACTTTATTTGACACAATATTATCACCAGAACTCAGTAACGACACCTTAATAGACTCTTCATAAGGCAATTACTCTAATGGTGTTTATTTTAAACTGATTATCATCTACAAATCATTTCTGTGCAAGCTGTTGTATTATACTGAATTTTAATGATGAATTTTGCAAGTATAACATTACTAGTTATCAAACTGATGAAATTTCTGAGGATTAGATAGGGAATTAGAGTTGATACTGATAGAAAATACTCAATCTGGGACACTGCTGGAAGCTATGATATAAAAAGGAAGATTCTATAACAGATAGGTTAAAACTGGCATTCGTTCAGAATGAGAAACAATAATAGCCACAAATATTTTTAAAGCTGTATTGAATGTTATATATATATATAAATAAATATATATATAAAAGTAGAGTAAAAGCAATGAGTGGCTGAAGTCAGTATCAGCCAGACAGCGAGGTTGTCTATCCCCTTTTTCACTAGCACTAGAACAAGGAGATTTTCTTTGCATCTGAGGTGGAGTGCCACACCTTACCATCAGCTCCTCACATTACCCTACAAACCCCTGTTGATATTTCATACGCTGAGTTGGCAAAATTCCAGTATCAAACAGGAACTTGCGATTAGTAGACAGTATCTCTACCTACTGAGCTAATTATACAAAACCAATCCCATCAATATTTTTTCAAGAACTCTCCACCTGGAGGTCGATAAGACATTGGGCATAATGGCCTGGCACTACAATGTGACCCATGACTGTTGGCAGTTGGTTTAAATTCAGTTGTATTTATATTTTCGGCTTGGGCAGGTTGCCCTACCAAGGCTAGATAGTTTAGTTTGCCATGCTATTTAACCCATAGCTTAGGGTGAAGTGGAATTATGCCTTTGCAAAGTTCAGATTGGAATTTTTAACGAGCAACCTCTTTTCATTTTTTCTGTGTTAAATAAAACGAAAACTAAACACTGGCACCTCTTCTGCATGTTTCATCTGTTTCTGATGTTTTCATGACTTTACCCTACTCCAAAGCTTCAACTTTATTTAATTTCTCTACTAACAACTGAATATTTTCTAACAATAGTAAAAAATACCAGTAGCTGACAATTAAACAGATGATTCCATAGTAGATTGTATAATGAGCATTATCAAGCATCTTTGGTGTTGTTTATTATATATAATATATCTATATATATATTAACATGGGAATTTTGTGGCCTTGGTTTTATATTACACACATCCACACTGATATATTGTATAATTTATATATACTAATAGCCTGTGAATTTCTACAGGTTCAGAAAGTCATCTAAAAATGTCAATCTTGTATACCAGTTTTGCAAAACTATTCTTGAAATATTGGTTTTGAATGGAGATAATAATACATAGATGTTACATTCTTCTATGCTCAAATCTCGAGGTGCCAATTTGATACCGATTGGAGTACAGAAAGCAAAAACACTTTAAGTTTGAGCCAAAAAAGAGGTTATGTATCATAGCAATGATAATTAATTGCACTCTTAAAGATAAATTGGCATTGAAAGTAAGACAAAAATTCTCTTATTAACTCAAGGAAATGGGGAACATCATGATTTAATGCAAAAACAGCTACACCCTCTATCATTCCATTTCTTGATGCAAAAAAAAAACAAAGAAAAGTCCTTAAAAAAGAGAAATTGGTAGAAATAGAGAGAAAAAAGAAAAAGAAATCAAAAGGTGACGAGAACTCCTTAGAGGTAAGAAATGATAATTAAATAATTAATTTCCTTCCTTCATTCTCTATTGCATTCTCATTAATCTGTTACAAGTCTGTATCTTTGCTATCACAGATGCAATAGTTGATGCTTTGATGATGAAGCAAAGAATAATACATAGCAGTAGAAAGAAGAAAAAAAAATAGTATATTTTTTTGCTTATGTAAATTCAGTTGTTTCAGCTAATTCCTCTTAGTGCTTTACTTGAGAAAGTAAAGAAAAATTTTACCACAGGTATAACAGAAATATAATGTTTAAATTATTCAATATGATATTTTTATCTATCATAATGGAGATTGGGTGTATTTCTGTCTGTAACCAAAACTATGTCACAGCTTAACATCACAATATACTTGGTTATTTACACACAAAAATTTGAGTAAGCAATTTTTAAAAATTGTATTTTTACTCTCATCCTTTTTTTTTTTTTCAGTAACAGAAGTTAAACTAAAGCATTTACAAATAAATGTGAGTACCTATGATTTTTTTGCAAATTCAAATAATCATTTGATAATAATTAATAGATGCATGGCGAACATTTTATTTGAGGAGGACGGTAGTGTTTCCATTTCAAAATTGGTTTTTATTTTTGTATTCCTTAATACATTAATGATTTTTACTTACTTATGATACAAACCGTCGAACATTGAATTTTAACCCCACCCTTCTTAGCAACTATCTCTCAAAAATAATTTTACACCGCCCGGAGGTCGTTTTTTTGTTGCAGTTAATTACAATATCATTATTATTAGTAGGAATAATAATTTTGTACCAGTTCCTCATGTGCTTTGATTGTTTGAGAATGAAATACAAACTGTACAGCAGTATAGAGAACCTGATCCATGTCTTACCTGTTGTGGACCGAACTCACAATCCTTCAGAATCAAAAAACCTTAATTTAAGAATGGATCTTAGGACACATACTTTGATCAGTTGCCCAGATATACAAAATGTTGCATGTGCTCTAGTGTTAGATAAATAGACGGCAAAAGCGTTGGGGTAAACTTTGGAAGTTGTCTAGTGTATGCAGATAGTATGTTCCAAAACAGAGAAGGTACTGGGTTGTTACCCGAATTGTGTCTAATAAATCACCCTGGGTATTGTTTTGCGGGGCATTTAGTAACTGAAAACCGAACATTCATGGGGACTAAAACTCTTTGATTTTTTATGGCTTACACAGCAATCTTGTTCCTGGTATTGTAACCAACTCAATTCAGTTATGGTAATTGGATTCATTTTCAACAAAAGGCCCAAACAGGAAGACAAATTTTCAACAAAATCTGGGGATCACCCCACCAAATAGTTTGAAAAGAACCGTTTTTAGATCTTTAATGTTCTGTTGTGTTTGGTTCACAAAAAATCACATGAGGAATCCAAATTCCCTCCTTGCATGTTTTCCTAATTCATTGAGATGGTTCGTGCACAGTTGAATATGACACATTAAGTTTTTGCATCAAATCTTCAGATCCTTTGATAATGAATCCAATTGCCAAAAGACTCTTTCATAAAATGTCCTCATTCAAAGAAGGTTGTTTTTACAGTGAAGGCTTGTCAAATATGTCACTACCCGCCACTGTTTAAACCTTATTTGACATATATAAACATTCACTTATCTATATAACATTGCACAAATGTTTTAAAAATATTCTGTTAGCAATACTACCTTTTCAGAATTCATAACAGTAATTAGAAAAGTTGACAGAGTGGCCTATTGTCAGCATCAGCGGACAGCGATGGAAGCTATCCCCTTTTTGCTAGTGTAGACCTGGGAGATGTTGTTTTTCTCCGGTGAGTGAACACACCTACCGTCAGCTCCTCACTTAACCACACATTAGATTACCCAAACGGCTGCTACTTCATACACTGAGTTAGCTGGTGCCAAGTATTGAATCCCAGAACGTTGCGATTCCTAGGCAAGATGCTTTACCAACTGGCTGGAATCGTGCCCCTTCATACAGTAGAAATAACAAATTATGTTGCCGTTTAGTTATTCCTTCATGGGGTGAAACTCTGAGATGCACTATAAATGGAAATAAAACTATCGATAAAATATAATTCCAGATTCAGTTTCATACCATTTAACCTTGGTTCTGCCTTGGCTGGTTGACTCATAATTCATTGCAAGAAATGCATAACTCTTTCGAATACTCTAATAGATAGAGAAAAAAAAGGTAAAATACTTGTGTTAACTACTCTACACCTGTTTTGTTTATTGCAGTAAAAATAAAAAGAAAAAAAACTTTGATAAAAAATTAACAACTATGAGTCATTGATTCATCATGTTTCTTTGTTAGAAGTCCACATAGAGGCCATATTATTGATTTTAGCATGCAGTAAACACTATGAAAAAGGAAATGGTCAAACCGAAACATAGCAGAGATTATTTGTTCTTTTGTGGAGGACCATCATGTTATCTTTAAGGCCTTGTTACTTTACTCTTTCACAGATAAACTGTCCAGATCTAGTCGGCTAAATATGCTTTTGATTACAAACCGATGCTAATTGGCCAGAAGGGATATATATATATATATATAATATTATATAGAGAGCAGAGAGAGAGAGATGTGATTGTATCTGGCTCTATGTTTGTGTGTACAAAGACTGAGCCTCCATCATTTGTATATAGGAGAATTTGGTGGAGATCAATAAAGACTAAAGTTCAATTAAACTCTACAGACTATTTTGTTTAGATGGGTTGGAAAAATTTTTACCCTCATTTCTATAAGAAAATAAAAATATGATGGTTATATAAATCAATGATATATAAGAATAATTAAAAAAAGATTAAAGAATTTTAAAAATGCAATAAAGGATAAAAATCATAAAAGAAAGATACCAAACAAGGGAATTATAAAAAAATAAACAACTTAAAAAACAAGAATATTATAAAGAATAAAAGATAAAACAATTATTATAGAAAAAAATTTTTTTTATTAATCTATATGAATATAGATAAGAAAATTTATTTTTTAACTTTTATTCTTATATATTTTGTTTTTTAAGTTGTTTATTTTTATTATAATTCTTGTTTGTATCTTTTTCTTTTATGATGTTTTATCCTTTATTTTTCATTTTTTAAATTCTTTAATCTTTTGTTATTATATTCTTAATATATCATTGATTTATACATCATATTTTATTTTTTTATAGAAATGAGGGGTAAAAATTTTTTTCCAACCCCATCTTCAAACAAAAATAGTCTGTAGAGTTTATTGAACTTTAGCTTTATTGATCTCCACCAATTCTGCCTATATACAAATGGATGGGAGCTCAGTCTTTGTACACAAACATAGAGACAGATACAATCACAATCTCTTCTCTCTCCTCTCATATATATATATATATATATATATATATATTTCCCTTCTGGCAATTAGCATCGGTTGTAATCAAAGCATATTTAGCCGACTAGATCTTGGACAGTTTATCTGGAAGAGTAATGTAACAAGGCCTTAAAGATTAAACCATGATGGCCTTCACAAAAGAACAATAATCTCTGCTATGTTTCGTGTTTGACCATTTCCTTTTTCATAGTGTTTACTGCATGCTAAAAATCAATAGATATTGCCTCTATGTGGACTTTCTTACAAAAGAACATGATGATCATGACTCATGTTGTTATTTTTTTTATCAAAGTTTTTTTCTTTTTATTTTTACTGATAAAACAAAACAACAGGTGTAGAGTAGTTAACACAAGTATTTCACCTTTTTTTCTCTAATCTATTAGATATTCTGAAAGTAGTATGCATTTCATTGCAATGAATTATGAGTCAAACCAGCCAAGGCAGAACCAAGGTTAAATGGTATGAAACTGAATCTGGAATTATATTTCTATCTGATAGTTTTATTTATTTTATGTGCATTCAGAGTTTCACCCCATGAGGAATAACTTTTAAAAGCAACATTATTTGTTATTCTTACTGTATGGAAGGGGCCGATTCAGCTCAGTTGGTAAAGCATCTGCCTTAGGAATCGCAACGTTCTGGATTCATACTGGCACCAAGCTACTCAGTGTATGAGTAGCACCTGTTTGGTAATCTTATGTGTGTTTAAGTGAGGAGCTGACGGTGGTATCTGTGGTACGTCACCGGAGGAAAAAACAATCTCCCAGGTCTATCACAGCAAAAAGGGGTAGGCTTCCTCGCTGTCCGGCTTGATGCTGACAATAGGCCACTCTGTCAACTTTTCTAATTACTGTATGAATTCTGAAAGGTAGTATTGCTACAGATATTTTAAAACATTTGTGCAATGTATATAGATACAGTGAATGTTTATATATGTCAAATAAGGTTTAAAAGTGGCTGGTAGTGACATATTGACAGCCTCACTGTGAAAAACAACCTTCTTGAATGAAGGACATTTTATGAAAGAGTCTTTGGAATTGGATTCATATCAAAGGATCTGAGATTTGATGCAAAACTTAAGTGTCATATTCAAACGTGCACGAACATCTCAAATGAATTAGGAAACATGCAAGGAGGGAATTTGGATTCCTCATGTGATTTTTTTTTTGTGAACCAAACACAACAGAACATTAAAGAATCTAAAAACGGTCTTTTCAAAACTATTGGTGGGGTGATCCCAGAGATTTTTGTTGAAAATTTGTCGTTCCTGTTTGGCTACTTTGTTGAAAATGAATCCAATTACATAACTGAATTGAGTTGGTAAACAATAACCAGGAACAAGATTGCTGGTAAGCCTAAAACAAAGAGGTTTAGTCCCCATATGTTCGGTTTTCAGTACTAAATGCCCCCAAACATACCAGGTGATATTAGACACAATTCGGAACACCAGTACCTTCTCTGTTTTTGGACATGACTATTCTGCAACACTAAGACAACTTCCAAAGTTACCAACTGTCTTTTGGCCTGTCTATTTATCTACACTAGAGCACATGCAACATTTTGTTATATCTGGGCAACTGAATCAAAGTATGTGTCCTAGATCATTCTTAAATTAAGGTTTTTTTGATTCTGAAGGATGTGAGTTCGGTCCACACAGGTAAGACATGATCAGGTTCTCTTATACTGCTGTACCAGTTGTATTTCATTCTCAAATCAAAGCTCATGAGGAACTGGTACATTATTATTCCTACTAATAATAATGATATTGTAATAACTAGCAACAAAAAAACGACCTCCGGGCGGTGTAAAAATTATTTTTGAGAGATATTGCCTGAGAAGGGTGGGGTTAAAAATTCAATGTCAGACGGTTTGTATCATAAGTAAGTAAAATCATTAAATGTATTAAAGGAATACAAAAATAAAACAATTTGAAATGGAAACACTCCGGTCCTCCTCAAATAAAATGTTGCATGCATCTATTAATTATTAATCAAATGATTATTTTGAATATTTTGCAAAAAAAATCATAGGTACTCATTTTATTTGTAAAATGCTTTAGTTAACTTCTTGTTACTGAAAAAAAAAAAAGGATGAGAGTAAAAAATACAATTTTTTAAATTGCTTACTCAAATTTTGTGTGTAAATAACACAAGTATATTGTGATGTAAGCTGTGACATAGTTTTGGTTACAGACAGAATACACCCAATCTCATTATTGATAGATAAAATAATAATATTTGAATAAATTTAACTTATATTCTTGTTATACCCTGTGGTAAATTTTCTTTACTTTCTCAGTAAAGCACTAAGAGGAATTAGCTGGAAACAACTGAATTTACATAAGCAAAAAAATATACATTTTTTTCTTCTTTCTACTGCTATGTATTATTCTTTGCTTCACATCAAAGCCATCAACTATTCATCTGTGATAGCAAAGATACAGACTTGTACAGATTATGAGAATGATAGAGATGAATGGAAGGAAATTATTATTTAATATCATTTCTTACCTCTAAGGAGTTTCTGCGTCACCTTTGATTTCTTTTTCTTTTCTCTCTATTCTACCAATTTCTCTTTTTTAAGGACTTTTTCTTTGTTTTTTTTTTGGCATCAAGAAATGATGATAGAGGGTGTAGCTGTTTTGCATTAACATGATGTTCCCCCATTTCCTTGAGTTAATAAGAGATTTTGTCTTACTTTCAATGCCAATTATCTTTTAAGAGTGCAATTATTTATCATTGCTATGATACATAACCTCTTTTGGCTTCAACTTAAGTGTTTTTGCTTTCTGTATCAATCGTATCAAATTGGCACCTGAGATTTGAGCATAGAAGAAATGTAAAATCTATGTATTATATCATCCATTCAAAACCATAATATTTCAAGAATAGTTTTGCAAAACTGGGATACAAATTGACATTTTTCAGATGACTTTCTGAACCTGTAGAAATTCCACAGGCTAATTAGTATATATAAATTATACAATATATCATGTGTGGATGTGTGTATATAAAACCAAGAGCCACAAAAATTCCCATGTTATATATATATAGATATATGTATATATATAAACAACACACAAGATGCTTGATAATGCCTCATTATACAATTACTATGGAATCATCTGTTTAATTGTCAGCTACTGGTATTTTTTACTATTGTTAGAAATATTCAGTTGTTAGTAGAGAAAATTACTAAAGTTGAAGCTTGGAGTAGGGGTAAAGTCAGTGAAAAACATCAGAAAAGATGAAACATGACAGATAGAGGTGCCAGTGTTTAGTTTTCGTTTTATTTAACACAGAAAATGAAAGAGGTTAGCTCAGTTAAAATTTCCATCTGACTTTGCAAAGGCATAATTCCACTTCCACCCTAGCTATGGGTAAATAGCATGGCAAACTAAACTATCTAGCCTTGGTAGGGCAACCTGCCCAAGAGAAAAATAAATAAAACTGAATTTAAACCAACTGCCAACATGTCATGGGTCAACATTGTAGTGCAAGGCCCATTATGCCAATGTCTTATAGACCTCCAGGAATGGATGAGTTTTGAAAATATTGATGGGATTGGTTGTATAATTAGCTCAGTAGGTAGAGAACTTGTCTAATAATCGCAAGGTTCCTGGTTTGATACTGGATTTGCCAACTCAGCGTATGAATATCACAGGGGTTTGTAGGGTAATGTGAGGAGCTGATGGTAGGTGTGGCACTCCACCTCAGATGCAAAGAAAATCTCCTTGTTCTAGTGCTAGTGAAAAGGGGATAGACTACCTCGCTGTCTGGCTGATACTGACTTCAGGCCACCTCATGACTTTACTCTACTTTATATATATATTTATTTATATATATATATAACATTCAAATACAGCTTTAAAATATTTGTGCTATTATTGTTTCATCATTCCTGAACGAATGACAGTTTTAACCTATCTGTTATGAGAATCTTCCTTTTTATATCATAGCTTCCAGCAGTGTCCAGATTTTGAGTATTTTCTATTCAGTTATCAACTTCTAATTCCTATCTAATCCTCAGAAAATTTTCATCAGTTTGATACTAGTAATGTTATACTTGCAAAATTATCATTAATAATTCAGTATAATACACAGCTTGCAGAAGATGATTTGTAGATGATATCCAGTTTAAATAAACACCATTAGAGAGTAATTGCCTTATGAAGAGTCTATTAAGGTGTCGTTACTGAGTTCTGGTGATAATTATTGTGTCAAATAAATATTTCATGCTGGGCTATTAGACAACTGGTTATTTGTTAATTAAGCACCCACAACAGATCACATGGCTGATTATGGTGGGGTGACCAGCTAGAGAAGCAAATGATTAAACAGTTCCTTCTGCTATATTAGGATGTGATGTATTCCATACTAATAATCATTAGTTCAAAGAACAGGCAAAAGAGGTTGAGAATGGCTTCTGAGACAGTCATGTGATAACTTTGAAATCAAACTAGTTTAACTCCACTTAAGAATTGGCCATGTGTCCCAACCTATTCATGTGGAGGGATTCGTGTGTATATATATATATATATATATATATATATATATATATATATATATATATGAGCAAAGGATTTTTTTTCTTTCATGCTATTTTCTTGATGTGATTTCATGCAGTCTGAAAATATTAATATCTAAAATTATTTATCAATACTTAATTTGCTATTATTATGTTCAGCAGAATCTCTTAGGTTTCATTCATCTTGTGATTAAAAAAGATATATGCCTTCAATCTATTTTCAATTTATTAGATACTTTTTCTGGCTTACGTTTTCATTTCATAAATTTACAATTATAAATAATGATTCTAATTATATTTACCAGAAAATTACATATTTTCACCAGGAAAGTGGAACAAGTAAAAAAGAAAAAAAAATACAACTTGAAAAAAAAAACTAACTTAAATAAAATGATAATGTGGTAAATTGTTGGTTTACTCAAGTTAATAAAAAGGTTTCTATCCTGAATTGTCTAGTGAGACACTGCTACATAAAACAACTTACTCTAAAATTCCTTCTGGTTTATAGACATGCATCCGGTTTCCTAATCTTCAAAAGGACCTTACTAAATCTTATTCATCTCTATTGTTTCTTTAGGAATATATTTAGAACTGGGTAGGACTTATCTCTTCTCTAGTTCTCTGTTTTGTTGAATTTGAACTGAGTTTTGCTTCTCTGTATGAAATCCTTTCATGATATACAAGGTAAGGGAAAAAATAACCAGAATTATTTACCTATCCACAGTCATAATTTTGGAATCAAACTGTGAACAATTTTCAACTTGGTTAAATAATGGCACACATCCAAGCAACTGTTTTTCTATTCTCTGTGAGAAAACATGGCATGAATTTTGAGCAAATGCATTTCATTTTTCCATATTTTGTTAACAGTTGTTGGTATAAACTCCAATGTGCAACTGTTATAACATGATCTGTTCTCACATGTTATTCTGATTGTTCATCTTCAATATTGTTATTCCAATTGGTAATCTTCAACATTGTTATTCCCACCTGTCATCTTCAATATTATGATTGGTCATCTTCCATATTATTAATACGACTGGCCATTTTCAGTTATTAAAGCTTCTACCGTATTCACTATGGCATCTATTTTTCTCTCTTTGTAAAAGAACAGGCCACCAAAAATGACAATTATTAAATCTATTAATGGAGATTTGCTTCCGTTTTTTGTCTGTAACAAAAAGTATGTCACTACTTATGTCACATTACCCAAAATCGTCATAACATAGAATAAATACACTCAAAATTTGAACATGCAACATTAGATAGTCCTCATTGTTTCTTAAAACAAGTTTTAATAAATACATGACTGGTATTATATATCTATATATAGTTTGTTTTATTTTGATATATATTTAAAGTTTACATTTCAAATTGCTTTATTTTTTAATCCTTTAATGAATATGATGATTTTACTTACTTAGGATACAAACTTACTGATATTGAATTTTTTACTCCCACCCCTCAGGCAATATGTTTCAAAAATCTATTTTTACATCGCCCGGAGTGCGTTTTTTTTTTTTGTACTAGTAGAAATAATTACTCTAAACTATATAACGGTGTGAAAATTATTCATATTAGATAAGAATACTTGATATCATATGACTAAATTATTTGTATCATGAATAGTAACATACAATTATTTTGAATAATTGAACATATAATTATTTACTATGCATTATTATAAGTTACTTAAAACAATATAACAGCATGCTAGCAAATGACTAATATTAGATAGAAATAATTACATGAAAACATATAATCATTAGTATTAGATAAGAATACTTGAAACCATACAATTGTATGCAAATTATTTATATTAGATGGGGATACTTGAGAAAAAACAACACAAAAATGTAAATATAAATGTACAATGAATGCAATTTACTAACCACTTGGCATAAAATAATCCAAGACAGGTTGATATGCTATTAAAATCAATCAATCAAAATATTCATATCAACGATTGAAAATTATTTGTTTGGTTAGATTAGTCAGTTTTGTGTGTTGTTTCCAGATAAGTTTAAAGATATCATATTCACATATTCATATTTTAAAACAAATTTTGATAAGCAAAAGTTTGGTTCCTTTGTTTAATGGCATATCAATCTTCATGTGTTATTTAATGCCAATTCATCCTTGTAGAAGAACAGTAGTGGTATTATTTAACCCATAGTTGGGGTATAGAGGGGGGTTCAATACCTTTCCCAAGAGTATTACTCTGAAAGTGAACATTAGTATTGTTACATATTAATTGGATCCCTATTACTTTTTAAGGTAGTATAGAAATCCTTATGGCAATCAGTACAGCTGATGGCCTTGAGAGTGAGTGACAATGCTTGACCTCACTCTCAAATCGTGAGAACGGAACCCCGATAGAAAGCCCCCCTTCCAGTTTAAGGTGGGCAACTCAGTAAGGCAGTTACAGTTAGAGAAGTCAGTTGCAGAGTTAGAAGCTAGCAAGATGCGACTCTCAGCGCGCAGTTGTCTGGCCTGGGGATCTGGAATAAAATAACATCAAAGGTAAATCGAAGTCTTGTTGTTATTACTAAAAGCTAACAATGACACAAGGCTTCTGATAAGAAATGGTCCCCAGCAGAACCAGACACGGAATCCCCAGATAAGAAAGACCAGACGAGACCTGTAGAAGATATACCAGACCATTAGAAGATAGAAGAAGCAGATCCGGCCAGAAGAATAAAAGAGGTATATAACATAATGACTCACTAAGATGTCACAGTCTAGCATGTTAGTCACAACACCACGGGTTGTCCCTACAAAAAGAAGTGCTCTACAACATATGCAAAATGCAATTGATTATTGGACATGCAAAATAAAGCACTGTACCAAGAATATGATGTTGTTCATTTGTTTGTTTTGTTTTACAGCATATCAACCTCAGTGGGTCATTTAATGCTGACAAAGTTTCGAAATAAATTCATTCTTAATGAATACACAATGTTTTTCTATAAACACATTTTTCTATTTAACCAATTGATGGGACCCTAACAGGGACTACGACTCCGGGTTAGAGTGGATCAGGGCGCAATGGTGATAAAGGGGTTCTCCCCCCCCCCAGACCTCCAGAACTGGAGCCTCACCATCATTTAACGTTATTCTCAGGACATGAATACACTCAGCCACCGCCTTCTAGCCCATATATGATAAAAAGGGTTGGTTCTTGCCATAAGGGTAATAAGGACAATCATATAGGTCCTAGGGCTTGACGTGACCAGCCAATTGATTGGAGGGTGTCTCTCTGACCACCCGTCTAGCCTAAGTAAGGGCCTAAGTGGAGTGTTGCATGTCATGGACCGTTCATCCACCAGCATTCTGTCCTTAAGCATCACAGGTCACCACTCAAAGCCAACTGGTGGCCCCATGTGTGTGTGTGTGGGGGGGGGGCTTATCCCTCTGCAGTAGTGCACTTGGTGTATTCTAAAGCCCCAGCTAAATATGATGTTGTGTATATGGTTGTATTAGAAGGCAAGTGTAGAGGTTAATGCTCTAGCACAATATAAAACCATTTCAATCTAGTATAAACTCCTTCTAGAGAACCAAACAAATGATTAAAACAAACACTGCTCCTACTTAGACCAACCAAAAGCAGCAATCAATGAAAAGTGTTTAGGATTACTTAAGTGAAAAGTTGTAATCTATCAGTGTAATAATAGATTTTGTATGTTTCTTTAGTAACCAGTTAGCTTGAGCTTGGCTTGCAAATGTCATGTTTTCACCAAATACTTTGGAATACCTTTTATTCTGGTCTTTACTGAACTTTCTTAATGAAAAACTATTCAATTCCCTGCAATACTGAAAATGCACCAAAAGCAAATCTTTTCCAAGAAAGATGAAATCTTCTATTAAGATGGAATTATGAAGATAGCAAAAAACAGAACAAAATGGGAAATATATTGTTCAATAATATTGATGAAAAAACTCCTGTCTTTATTTAATAAAATAAACAAAACTTTTACAAAACCCAATACACTTCCACCCACCACTCACACACACACACACACACACACACACACATATATATATATATATATATATAACCATTGAAACAAAAGTGGGGAGAATCTTTTTCCAGTTAATAAAACAACTTTGAAAAATCTGCAACACACACGGAAGAAAAATTATGTATTCTAGAATATGTCGAAAATGATGATTACTAAATAAAATGTGAATTGATTTCTAAGTGTAAAACATATTAACAAATTTCTTGTGTGTCATTTACCACTTGATTGATTTCAAGATGTATTTCATGTGTATTTTGACTTTAGATTCTAAAATCATTTTTTTTTGTATGTGCGTATGCGTGATGTGAACTGACATTATGCCACAGGACAATTTTTCTCTAATCTTAGATATCATTGTTGAGCCATTTTTTTCCTTATTTGCATTTTACTTTTTATATTATATAATATATATATATATATATATATTTAAAATTTTACTTGAAGGCACTTACAATGCATGTATCGCATAAAATTCGATACTTTTTCTTATAGAAAATGAAATTGACAAGTGTAATCCGGCAAAGGATCGCTCGGTGTGTAGAATGTCGTACAGACTGTTTCTACACACCAAGTGATCCTTTGCCGGGATTACACTTGTCAATTTCATTTTCTATAAGAAAAAGTATCGAATTTTATGCGATACATGCGTTGTAAGTGCCTTCAAGTAAAAATTTAATATATACTTTATTCAGCAACGTTTCTAAAATAAACAAACATCCAAAAATATATATATATATAAAGGAATAAATAAAAGGTTTAGCTTTTTTATTATTATTGGAACAATTATTGCCACCATTTGGTTTCTTGCTCTTTGGCAGTCTTCAAAATTGTTTTTGATAATTATACAAATGATATAAATATGGTTGGATTACTACTGCATCTTCAAGTGTAATAGTGCTATCCATACACAATTATATATATATATATATATATATAACTGGTTATAAAAAGTAGTAGAAAATAAAACAGTACCCACAATGAGTGTAGATCACATTTAATAATATCCAAAATATCTTTTTACTTTATAAGATTATATAAGAGAGTCAGCTGAAAAGTTCATTGGCAGATACTATCATGCAATGTAACCAAATGAGGTTTAATTTTCAACATTTCACCCTTGCTGTCCACACACTTCTTCAAAAGCAAATATGATGTCATCATATGAACTTTTTAGCCCACTCTTGTGTATGTGTGTGTCTATATGTATATACTTATCCAACCCCTCAACACATACAGAATACAACACGATTTATAAGAAAAGTTTAAATGGTTTGAATTCAGCGTTTTTCTTCTCCAAGAATGGTTGCTATACCAAGATTAAAGAGACTGATTTGTCCTACTATTTATCCACAGCTGGAGGAAGACTAGCTGGATGCATACTTTTCCTAAGGGTATTTGTGCAATGTGAAATGCAAATAAGTCTTGCCATGTCCACTTCTCATGATGATAACCATTACATGACAAGCACCTCCAATTTGTGCATGTGCGTGTATTAATCGACCAGGACCAAGCTAACTCCCTGTGTATCTTTTTATTATCTAATGAAAATATTAACAATATATATATATATATATATATATATATATATATATGTATATTTATAATCCACATGAGAAGCTATTAATGATATTTAATGTATCAATCAAGCTTTATACACATCCCTTATGGATAGCAGAGATACAATTCATTACCTCAAAAGAATTATCAAGTGAACAAAAAATAAACAAAGAAAAAAGAATGGCAAAAGAAAGTACATTAAAAAAATTCAATATAAATCCTAATGTGTTCCTTTTATTTGGTGAAAATTATATAATGTTATTTGAATGTACAAATATCATCAAGTCAATTCTTTTTTTTTTTGAGAGAGATGACGATATATGCTAACATAAAACACTTTGTTAATAGCTTAGTCTACAAGATTTTTGAATTGAATCATGAAAAGAACATGCATAATGCTGGCATTTTCCATTTTCAGAATTGCTGATTAAGCATGCTGATTCCAATCAAAAGCATTTGATGAATAACATGAAAAATAAGAGAGAAATTTATCTGAATGAAACACATTTGCCAAAGTATTCACAATGAGAATATTCTGCATAACCCAAAAAGAATTAACTCAGAGTAAGATAACAGGAATTCATATTTTGTAGATGTATTTCAAGGCCATCTGTTGATATTCTGTACCAAAATAGATTATGGAATTGACCACATGCAATATATGGCAATGGAAGCAGGTTTTTGTTTTAGATATAAAGAGTTGTGTTAAAGAATATGATGGAACCAATGATTTTATATCTGCATATTATTGTTGTATATAATACGGATATAGTTTACATAATATGTAGATGGAAGTCTTTTTCTCACACACGCATGTAAGGAATAGGGTGAGAGACTGTGATTTCCATCAGCAAAGCAAACACACATACACACACATATATTATTATTGGATCCTTTCCATCCACTAAGGACGATGGTGTAGTGTCCAAAATAAAAAATAATTCTTTTATCTGCATCTGCCCAAGTGACTCTGCAGGCCAATTCTTGAGTGACAGTCTTTGATGTACTGAATGCACACAAACTGTGATGTTTTCTGGGGCTGCTGGCTTTTCTCTCTCTTTCTAGCTCTCTTTTCTGTCAAGGCTACTCTCCTCTCTGCCTCACCCCTCCACGTGCTCGCTTAATGTTGAGGCGCCAGGCCGCTCTATTTTTTGCATCTACCCTCCCACATGTTTGTGACAATATGGCATATTCTCATAGCTCTCCTGCAGACATCTTTATATATATATATATAATATATATATATATATATATTACGCTTGTGGTGTAATGGTTATCGTCATAGGAAATGGACACAGCAACCTGGGTTCAAATCCAGGACAAGACTGTTTGCATTTCACATAGTGCTTTTCCCTCCTGCCATGTGTAAAATAGGTCTCTTTATAGCAACTGTTCTCAGATATGAAAAATGCAGATTAAAATTGACTTTGTATTGTATTCATCTCATGTAGGGGGGTTAGGTATACATATATATATATAATATATATATATATATATATATATACACACACGAGGTATACTTAGTATAATAGGTGTCCCTCATAAGAAAATAGAATAAGCAACCTAGTCAAATCCTGGAAAGAGGCTGTTTGCATTTCACTATGCATTTTAACCGTTTGGAAATGCATTGATCCTGGTGTTCTCCCCTTGGCCATGTGTTATTTAGCTTTGTTTAGGCACCAGTCTAAGCGAAGTAAAACTCTGAATTTAAACCAGTTTTTGTGGCTTAAAATTTGAGCTTGTCTCATATTCTGGCTGTAGTGTAGGGGTTGGTTAAATATATTTCCTATCAAAAACATTCAAGAACTAGCATTGACTCATGTAGACATTGTCTCTTTATTACAAAAGTGGCTCAGTTACCTATGTCTTCATTTAAATTTAAAAGATTAAGTCTCAATACTTTTTGATCATCATAGTGTTTGTGATTGTATGTGTATACATACATAAACAAATAAATTCATTTGTTTATATTTTGCTCTCTCTCTCTCTCTCTCTATATATATATATATATATTAATAACTTTCCTTTATAAATGTACATCAAGCTCTCCTGCCTAGCAAATGAAAGTATCCAAATATCAAAATCTTTCAACAAATTAATATATATATATATATATATATATATATATATATATATAGCTAGCTCTACCGTAAATTTATAATTCAGATACTTATTTCTGATTGTGAACATGCAAAAATAATAGAAAAAAAAAAACACTAATGAAAGACAGTTTTCAATTTTTTTTAGCTCATCTGTTTCTAATGATTGTATTTACAGAAACCATTTCCAATTTAAGTCGTCAATGAAAAAAAAAAAAAGTAGAAAAAAAAAAGAGAGATTTAGGCTATTGTTAACTAATGATCTTAAATTATGCTCAGACACACACAAATTAGTCATTTGAATAAAAATTTGTAATTTCAGGTAATTTTCAAATGATTACCAAATAAAAATTGTACAACTATTTGTGATGACTTTTGTTCTAATTTGAAGATAACATTTTTATTTAAAAGAGGTTTAATGTCAAATGTAGTTAATATCAGATGCAGCTGCTTATGATCAAGCAAACAAAAAATGTTTTACTGCAAGCAATCTCATCATATTGGAATGGCAATATCTATACATATATAAAGGGCAGTTGGTGTGTATGTATGTACCGGATGAAATTATGAAAATAAAACATTTAATGACAAAGTAAATATATATACAACATAAATATAAACTTGGTTCTTGCTTTTTGTGCAAATTATGAAAGATTTGATTTATATTTCAAAGGATATTTAAAAATAAAATATGTCATGAGAAATAGCATTTAAATTCTATTCAAAAGTGTCTTGCATTGTAAATCTCAAAATTAAACAAATCAATACACTAGTTTTTGTTCCCACTTCTACCCACTCAATGCTGAGGTAGCCACTTCTAGGTGATGAATAAATAGGTGTCTATGCCATTATCTATGCTAACTAAAAGTCATAAGTGCCATTATTTGGGTTGGTGTTTGTGGCTGTAATGGTTTACTTTCATTGGCAATGCGGACACAGTGAGACAACGTTCAAATCCCTGGACACGGCTGTTTGCATTTCATCAAGCTGTTAATTACCTCTGGGAAAGGTAACAAAATCCAACTATGTATTCTAGGCTATAGTAAACTTAATGGTTACACACAACAAGAAAATAAGATTGCCATAAACTATAATCAATTTATTGGACTACCATTGTGAGTAAAAATGCATCAGCTGGTTAATTGCGAAGTGAATGTAAATAAACCTTACATGTTCTTACTTAATCTCAAACAAACATTTGTTGTTTTTTCAAAATCACAGAATCTTACTTTAAATTCTGGCTTTATATTAGCAGGGATGAGTTAGTCTCATTTAATATGCTACTCAAGTTCATGTTTATTCAAACCAGCTATCTGAAGAATTGAATGGAACTCAAGTTACTTACGGTGACTATTACTCTACCTATATCATGTATATTATATTATACTATATATAATAGTTTATGTAATCTAATACTATATTGGTTGGGGTTAGTTTTGAAGGCTTTCCCAATGCAAGTCGTAAAGAGTAAAACATTGGTAACTATGAGATGTAATTGTTCATACCTACCTTTAAACAGATCCTAGCCACAAGCTCCAGCGAACGATAGCTTTCAGAAATCTATCTGACGAAGTGAGGGCATCTTTTATCCCGAAATATGATTAAGAGAATTAGCCATCAAGGTTAGCTCACGAGTGAAACCAAATCATAGTTACCTTCACTTTCTTTACATTTTGCTATTTTGTGAATGAGCCCTTCAAACAACAATCCACTCAAACCCAATAAGGCACCATATTAGCCTCAAGCAGAAACTACTTTAAACTCTTTATTAATATCCCTAGTCTACTAGGTTATCATATATATATATGATATTACCGATGAGATTTATAAATATGGAAATTAAGAAAAAAACTACACTTTGAAAAACAAAGTGAATGGCATCTGCATTTTAGGATATCTTCTTAAAGACCCAGAAATTATATAAAGAGCCAAATAAAGAAAAAATCAATTATTACGATGGGATAAAAGACAAAACCGGTGTTGCAGAGGCATCATTGTTGAAAAGCAACTTTAACGTTTGAAAAAAGGTTTAGTTGACTAACATAAACAACAAATACAATAAGAAAATATCAGATTAAAGATAAGAGATGTAGATGAAAGGAGTTGCTGTTCAGACCACTAACAGAGATCAACACAGTAATTAATTGTAAAAAATTTCAGCCATTGAATCTCTGCTTGGTGATACATAAAGTATCGGCTATTGAATAACAAGAATATTATTTAATCAAACCTGTGCTACGATGACATGAATTATATCTTGTTTACATTAGTACTGATCCTCATGAATACGAGTCTAAGCACATTCCATGAAAGTTTTCAATCCTCTCTCTCTTATCTCACTTGTTTAGTACACCATCCGTGCCTATTGATATATTAATCTTCTTTTTTTTTAAAGGTTCTTAAGAATTATCATTAAAATAAAATCAATCTCTTAAATACAGCATCAATATGCGAAATTTTTGCCATAGAGATGTGAACAAAATGTGTATTACGAAATGATTTCCCTATTTGCATTTGTGGACATATGAAAGTAGAATGAGTCAATGATTCTAACACTGATATAGTTCAAGTTTATTTAGAACTTCCTCATCAGTTTACTTATGTTGCACAGACATCGGCAGGTTTTTATCATCTTTGATATTTCTCACAAAATCTGAGTCATTCAAAACAGATTTACACTTTAATATTCACTTCTTCCCGCATACATATTAGTTTTGCATTAACAGCCTAGGATTTGGTATAACCCTTTTCCATCTATACTCTTTATTAGTTTTATTAGTCCTATATAAGCTAAAGCCATTCGAATAAATGAAAATTTCTGGATCGCCTAAATAGTTATGGACACGAATAGTATAGCTATTGTTTATCAGGTTCGCACCATTTATTCAAGGAAAACGTAAATTACCCAATGTGGATGAGTTCTCATGACCACAATGGCCTTCTTTATAGACCATTAGTGCTCGAACTTTTTCTTTACTGGTCAGAGTATCAGCTAGTGTTTTCACTCGTTCATCTGACTGTACTTTTCAACTAACAGAACTTATCCATGACAAGTGATTTCTAAGTAATTCTACTTGGACTAACAAGAAGAGCAGCCCCTTTGGTTTGAATGCCAACGTATTTCCTGTCTCCTAGACCAATTTCCACATACCATAGTAAAAAGCCCAACTTTTATCCATAACCTGCGCAGAAACATAGTTGGATTCGTAACTTTCTCTAAAGTATTTATTATGTTAAAATTGCAAACACGCAGTCTGCATCTGTCTAGAATTTTGAATTGGTTTGCTGCTGTCCATTCCTATGCACTGTAGACCATTCTTACTACCCAGTACTTCACACACACTTTATCATATCTTCAAGATCGTCTACCAAGCGGATCATATGTCCCATAATAAACACGAGAGAACCTCTCTCTTCATCATATCAGGCTTTGTACACTGCTTTTAACAAATTAAACTTTGGTCACATTCTAACTGTGGTTAGAGAGGGTAGATAAATATCTAACGTGCAGTAACATCCTACACTCATCTGTCCCCCATGCACCAAGCTCTGCAGTGCAGTGAGATAACAGATCACTACTGACATCTCCTCCAATAATAAGCTCTGGAGACTCCGTCTGTAGTTACTGATTGCTAGGCTCTCTGAACCCAATTATATTAGTGTTATTAGGTATCTTCGTTAAATCAGCTAGATATGCTGACGCTCACTCATGGCTACCCTGGCACAATTTCTCGCTTCTTCTAACTTACTATATTATTAAATTTATCTACTATAGTCTAGCATAGATACCTCCTAGTATCACTCAGCTCCCTCACGTAGCTATAGAGCTCTACTATGTATGAGTACTAAAAACTTCGTATATGGCTTTATCCCCTCGCTATGTGAAGTACAGAGTATCTCTCACTCCCTCTCCCTATCTTCCATCCCACCAATCTTATTCCAACAATCACACACACGATATACAAGCGAGTGCAAATTGTGCGTGTTTTGATCAACCTCATGTGTGTGTCTCTCAAAATGTGATGTGCTCTCGCAGTCAGCAAGATCATTATATTTAAGGTAGAGTGGAGCCTGAGTCATAGGTCACCATAAGGATCCTTATATGTTGAGTGTGTATTATTTAGGGCAACTCCTTTCGGTGACTCTGGTAATTTAAGGCTTTGCGCATAATATCTCTCTCTTTAATGTAATCTCTTTTATATAAATTCTACTGAAATGCCGTTTACAGTCCTGCCTCAATAATACATCAAGCGTGGCGTTCTGTGATTGCAGAGCACACTTATATACATGAGTGAATAGATGCAGATTACCATAAGTATAGAATTTATGGGTAAACTCGAGCTCACTATTCACTGGCGCGGTTCTCCTCTTCCCGAGTCTACACCTTGTATATAGGTGGATAATGGATGCTCGAGTCTTCACATAATTTGAGATGAGTCCTGCTCGAATGTCAACTACGAACATGAGTCTCATATATACTCGATGGCTCCTTGTATAACTATAGTCTTCTCAACCACTCACACTCGCTCCTATCAACTCCTGCTGAACATCATCTAACCATGTCAACGTCCCAGACATAGCCAGAAGGTGACGTAAATCAGCAGTTTTTAGAGTTTTCTTTCTTGTAGATTGATACCGTTTGGCACTCCAGGTTGGTGTGAGGACTGTCTCAGTCTGACCACCACTGACCGTTACATATACTCTCTCTCACAACTAGGCTTGTGTATGGTAGCTTGAGTACAATAGTCGGCATCAATGCCTCAGTCGTGGGCATACCGCGTCTAGCCTGATTCCACCACGAAGGCCACCACGATTAGGCCTATGCGGTGTGCATAATTGTAATCACATGACCTTAACGAACATATCCTCTCTCCTCGCTCATCGATAAGCTCTCTCCAAACCAGCTAGTGTGTCAATCTCACTCGCTCTAATATATATAACGGCCTCACATGTACTATATAGTTCTATAATTCAAGATATCGCCTTGAGTAAAACGTCTTTTGAGTGTATATTCTAGCTTACACGATACAATCCACAACAACACAATGATGGTCTATTTTCTTACAATATACGCGATTGCAATGGCCGGTTGTAAGTCCTCATAATTAATACTCTGTTTTTTCTGTTACGAATATAAGAATTTCCTTTGTTGCTTGTGCTCTTCAGAAAAGAAATTAAATGTGTCTTTAAAGGAAGGAAAAAAAGGGAGTAATTTAATACTATAAAAATATTACCAGTGTATGATTGGCAATCATTGATTTTATTCAAGACTATAAAATCTATGAGCCATTATTCTGTATATAATAATTGCATTTCAGAATCTTCATTTTTTTTTTTCGCTTCTATCTTTCTGTTAAAAAGGTTTCATTATTTACAGAGGAGTGCTTTCGTAATCAGATTTCTAGAGTTACTATAGGAGTATAACAGAAAAATTAACCCACATATTACAATAATTCTTTTACTTAGATCATCAGGCTAATTCTACATCTGAGACATTGTTTGCTTGTTTGTTTGCTGTGTTTGTTGACCTTTTTATGGCATGTCAACTGCTGTTTGGTCATTTTAAGGGAAAAAAATTGTATTTTTGTTACTTTTGTGATTTATTAGAATGTAATTTTGTTTTGAACTTTTTATAGAGATTATACTAATTGATGGCTATCGTGATTATGAGTTATTTTCTTTTTAAGCATTTTCCTAGTATAGTTCTCTGCCGTTTTTAATGGGGAATTTTTTTATGATTTAGTGTTGTATATGCTTGCTTAGAACAGTTTATGATGTTGCTGGTATTTTTTGGGTTCCGGGAAGGTTATTCTTTCTTGTAGTGTTTCCAGTTTCGTGCACTCTATGAGGGATGTTTTTGCGTTGATGATTAGTTTTCACAAATAGTACCCATAGAAATAGTATATTACATATGCGTATCATAATGGTGCTTGCTTCTGAACTTTGAACCTATATATTATATATATATATATAGGTGTTTCTGTGTGTGTTTTTTGATACTTCTAAAAGAAATCTACTGCATTTATACTTATACTGAGTACTATTAATGTTGAAATTTTAGCAGTGATCTTGATACTTTCTATTCAAAATTAAAATGAATTTCAATAAAAATTAAATTAAATGGACCCCTAAATTCCTGATTTTGAATTACGAGAGAGAGAGAGAAAGAGGAAGTAGAGAGAGACGAGAGAGAAATGGAGGTTGAAGAGTTCTATGTCTATGCTATGTTAGTATGTTTGTGTTGTTGTGTTAGGATGGTTTAGTTAAGGTATGGCTAATTGCACCTAAAACATATACTGTTGATACTTTCCTTTTCATTTATGATAGCAAAAAGTATCTAAAATATTCTACTGCTACACACCATACATATAACAATTATTGGGCCAATTGTCCCCTCATCAGGCAGTTCTCCATTGGGCCACGTTGTCCAGTTGGGAAGCTGATCTGTTAGCGGCACTTTGCCTGTCTCAGGGTTCATTGTCACACACGGGAGCACTCTCTGTCCTAACGGCGTCCGCGCGCCAATCGACCACTATATATATGTTACTCTCTCAGAAGTACCATCTCTCCTTCTATTAAACTGCTCTCATACATGCGCTCTTATTCAAAACTATATACACACTTCTAATAAAATATATATATATAACTACACCCATAACATACTGATTCATGAGTGAGACACTCATAACTTAGTTGTCCTTCTGTCATAAACCTCTTACATAACTAGATGTTATTAGTCCATAGATATCCAACGTCTCCGGCCATAACTCCTCCATACTAAGTTGCTGACATCTGTGGGAGTGTGCTATGTCTATAGACTACTCCTTGAGTTCGCGTCGCTCTCTCTCGCGACTCTGATACAATATCTATGCATACTATCTGAAGTAATTGCTCTCGATATGTCTCTATTAGTACTCCTTAGACTTATATATGGCTCTGTGCTTTTTCATAGTATATATATATATCATATAATATATAATATAAACAGACACGTGACTCCTCTCGATAGTGGTGCATAGATATCCGTAATATAGGTGAATCATCCGCTCTAGATATAACTACATTTAGACATGCAATTATCTCAGTAGAGTGCTACCTGGTGATCAGAATACCTGGTAGGTAGCTCCAACGTTCATAAGACAATCACTCTCGCGTCATTAAATGTGTAAGTGCCATGTATACGCAGTGATGCTCCATGTACAGCACTCACTAGGTCTCGCTCATACGATATAGACTGTGAATATAGTCGAGATGTTATATCATGTGTATCGATACACACCTAACTGCTATTCTCCTCTCTCCTGATACATAGTGCCTCATTTTCTTATGAAAATGTCTGTGCACCTAGTATCAGCCTCAGCATCATCCCTCAAGCACCTCCAATACAATTCTTAATCAGTATCATAAGTTGGGTTTTCAGTTCTTTGTTTGAATGGCATATTCCAACCTTTGTGACATTTATATTCCAAAACCATCCTTGTGCAAGGAACCACACTATACGCTCTTCCTCATATGAAGCTAACTGCCATATTTGTCCCAAAAAATCTTTAGCATGAAAATTTTAAAACTTTTACAAAACTAGTCAGTATGAGCGAAATTTTAAAAATGTCTCCATCTGTAGCAATCTCTACGTCTCCTCCGCGCCGATTACCTGTTATTATCCAGATTCCCAGGTCAGTGACCTTCTCTCCCTATACTCTCTCTGTTCTTTAGTGAGTGTGACACTCAGAACTCCTGCGAGATCGACATCTTACATAATTTACAAACTTAATATACACGAATGACTCTGCACTTTTAGAATGTTTCAATAACTATTCTAATATATGAACAAAATAAATCTATATAAAAAACCTTTTTTTAAAAATTTAAGTCAAAGTTATCTTTTGACAGAGGAGCTACAAAACAAGTCATTATTATATCAACCTAAAAAAATTTTATTTTTTTTAAAACTTACTATAATGTATAAAGTATGGGTTTTTATTTGGCATGAAAGTAAAATGCAAAATCCTCCTTTAGGATTGAACTGAGGTTGCGCACATTCACATTTCCTAATGATCATTAACCCTTATGCTAAGTTTGCTTCCTTTTTTTGTAAGGTTGGAATTCAAGCATGATTGGAAGGACGTAAGTACTAATCTATTAATCAAACTTTATACCCATTAAATCAAGGGTTGATATATTACTTCAGTTGAATAAGTGTAAACAAGGTATGTTGGAATGGCTTTTTTGCCGACGATTTTTGGGGAATTGTGCTTAATTAGAGTTGTACCTAATTTTTGAAAAAATTAATCCCGCCTAATTCATTATTAATCAATTAATTTTTCAAATCATTAGGTACAACTTCTAGATTAAGCCACATATTCTCCCAAAAATACCGTTCAGTATATTATTACACAGTTCAATTTTAGTTTATGACTTTAGCTGATTTTAAATCTTTTAATCCTCACTCATTAAAAAATATTTTAAAAATAATATATTTGTTGATTTCAGCAAATAACCCCATTTTATATATCCTTGGGAATATCATTTCTACTCTCTCTGATCATATGTATGACGAGGAGAGAGGAGAGTAAAGTAATTCTAAGTGAGATATAAATGAGGGTTATTTGGAAGCAACACCCCACAAAAAACAGAAACTTGTACAATGACTGCCTCCATTTGCACAAACCATCAAGTAAGTACTAACCAAGATATTACTGGACCACTACTGGAGAAGCAAGAAAAAACTCATGTGATTATTATCCTGTGGACCACATGAACACACAAAATGTTGGCCAACTGGCACAGAAAATCTTCAATTATGACTTTTGAAGGGAATAGAGGGACTGGATTTAACATGGTTTAGTTTGATTTATTTTTTAGTGGGCATATCAACCTTCAGATTATTCAATGCCAGCCTCCCTTGTTAGAAGGAATATAGTGTTACTATTTAATCATACTCCTTTGGCGATGATGAGGCCGACCCCCTATTCATACCTTCTTAAAGGTATTCATTAGTGACGCAAGTGACGCGAGCCGGCTATCACCAGCGTAATTCAGTGCAACTGGAGTTCAAACTGTTTACTTGTAGACTCCTTACGTCGCCACTGAAAGCAAACACCTTGGCGCATGTAACCCTGTCCCAGTCTTAATTATCGCGCACGTACATGTAGGATCGACCGTGGTCGCTACTCAACATTAACACAGTTTGGAAGAGAACATCGCTGTCAATTTAAAGCAGCATGCTTGCCTGACGGTATAGTCTCTACATGAGGCTTACATACGAGAGTGGAGAGTAAGTACAGTAGAGGATCCTCTGGGGTGCCCTAAAAATCAACAGTGAGGATCTATCCCTTTTGCCTAGCAACAACCATCCACACGTACAAGTCCTAGCGCTCGAGCGCACTCTCGATCGATTAGCATCTGCGGCGGTGCAGCAACCCACACCTACCATCAGCTCCTCATTTTAACCCCACAACCCCAGTTTTTTTTCCCTCGCGGTCTCACCTAGTCGATCATGTCATTTTATTTTGCGTTCTCGCCACACTATGCCTATCAAAGTCAGTGTCTATATGTGCGAAGAGCAGACTGCTCCGAAGAGTAGCTCTTCTGACTGAACGTATATTTGCTCTGCCGCGCGTCATACGCCGCACTATCGGCTCGCTAACTACGCTCTCTCTCGCGGAGTGATATAAATCTTACTACATATTACTATACAAGTGACTCTCTAAAGGTGTGGCTCGAGCTCATATATAACTGACTAAGTGTCTATCCTCCAAACTCCTCCTAAAATGCTCTCGTCTCCTGCAAATAAATCTATGCATACGATGTTTATGTGGTGGTGATATCGAGTATTAGCTATCCGAAGTAAATAACAATGCTCTCTCAGCGACTCGCCGCTCGCGCGACTATTAAGCTCAACGTTCTCCCAACTATTGAACTCCGTTACCATCTCAGTGATGCGTATACACCCGCTCGACCTCGTCGATCGACATAGTCACACGGGAGCGCCTCAATAGCATAGACCTAACTCAGAGACCGATGCTAGCACGCACACTATGTACCTAGTTCAGATACGCCTATGCTCCGCAGATATTCGACTCCTCTCGCCGTAGTATGAGCTCGCGACACTCAACTCTGCATATCCCCAGCATGAGGCGCCATTTATCACATATCTCCAAAACATGATACGCGAATACCTGTGTATCTAAATCAGGCTGAACACGAGATCTTCGCTGGGTGTGAGAATTCCGCATGAGAAGTGTTATCCGTATCAGGACTAACTCAATTATGATCTCCGACTAATATATACATTCGATAAGTTAGTAAGTGCAACACTCTCATTTACCTCTACTCAAGCTTTTACATCTCTCGCTCGATACCGCCATGTCGTGTGGCTCTCTCTCTTAAGCACATCATCCCCGATAACCGTGGAGCGTCTCACTCTCCTTCCCAGTATACACAACAATACGGATTATGTGCATCTTGGTACTCGCTGTGCGAGCACTCCCACGAGTGGGGGGGGGTCTCAAGCTCAATTGGGTACATATATATACCCCTGTACCTGGTCACTGAAGACCCTGGCCGGCTTGGGGGTCAAGTCGGCTTTTCTTGGCAGGAAACCCATCAGTCGAGCGACGCCTAGTAAGGACCGGGTGATTCACATCAATCCATATCTTCCCACTGTCTGCCTAGATGTCTCATCATTCCTGGTGTGATATATCTATATATATCACAATAGCTTCAGTCCATGACATTACAGGTCGTCTCCTATCAGGTCCGAACAGCTCGTGTATCATGTCGCTGCCTCGCTCATTCGTGGACTCGGAGCCACTCGTGCGCAGATGCAGTCGGGTCGTCCCTCCTCTCTAGCTCTCTCTAAAGATATCGTCCTCGTGCTCTCTCTCCACTAAGACGTGGCTCTCATGAACGTCTGTTGAAGCCGAAGTGTGTATGATAATATCCAGTCTCCTCATCCGATATCTCACGAATACACTCTCAATAAAAAGAACAGAAAATCACCCATTCAAACCTATTAAAATCCACTTAAAAATTGACCTTGTGTCACATTCTACTCATACAGGAGGGCTGAGTAAATACATATAAGTAGATACAATTTGTTTTTTTTTTATTTCTTAACTGGAATGCATATGCAATTGCTTTTCAATAACATCCATATTTTAGATACTATTATATTAGATTAAAAATTTCTGTTATTTTTTCTTAAAGGAACATGAAAGCGCTTTAAAGATGTCACTCTGAAGGCATTTTATCTCAAAATTAGCAGCTGGTTTAATCTTTGAAAGTGATGGCAAATAGGAAGAAAAAAAAAACAGAAAAAACAGGAAAAAAACCCACAATAAATAGTCTTTAGAGCTTCACTTCCATTCAGCCATTGCAAAAATTTCTCTCTCTTTTTTCCAGAAGACTGTGTAGTGCAATATCTAGGGACTGCATGCCTGATTCAGATATATGGAGAGAAAGAGTGTGGGTAGAGATTGATAGATCTCTTTGATTATTGATTGTATTGTTAGATGGGAATGTAGACATTTTCTAAAAGAATATTCAGACTGTACACTCATCTGAAAGTAGATTAAAGTTTTAAAGTTCTGATCAGTAACCTCAGTGAATCAAAGGAAAAAAAAAAAAAAAAAAAAAAAAAAAAAAGAAAGAAAAGAAAAAAAAAGCTAAACCTGGAACATTATATACTTTAGCTTTACATTTGAATGAGCAGACTGTCTGAATATCCTTCTCGAAAAATAAACAAATAAATAAATAAAAAATTTTGTAAATCCAGGGGAACTTCAATTTGCAAACTATATATCTATGTTCACATCCAGAATTTTATATGTTCAAGTCAGTGAATCTATTTACCCATATACTTAAAACAAGAATATAAATGCATTTTTAAAAGTTACCACACATACACATTCTCATTTACATAGAAATTATTGTAGATATATATATATATATATATATATATATGGATGAATTTACCAACCCCTCCATACAAACAGGATGTGACATAAGGTCAATTTTTTAAGAGGAGTTTAACTAGTTTAAATTAAAACTTTTCCTTCTTCTAGACTAGTTGCCATACTAGGGTTAAAAAGCTCAGTCTAACCTACTATTTCCTCATAGCTGGAGGGAGAATACTTGGATACATACCTTTCCCAAGTATTACGGTCAAGTCATGCTGAAAGCACAGGTTCCCACTAGATCACTGAAGTTAAGCAGCGATGAGCCTGTTCATTACTTAATTGGATGACCACTGGGCTCTTTAACCTTGGTATAGCAACTGGTCTAGGACAAGACAAAACTACTTTGAGAATTCAAACCAAAGGGACTCTTCTTGTTAGTCAAAAACTACTTCTCCTATTTTGACTAGTATTTTTCTTCATCTTAATTTTAGTTGCTTTTTATTGCAACTCACTAGGGTTGTTATGAACAACAACAGGTACTTGAATCTATTATTGTTTATTAAGGATTATTATCAGTTACTTATAGGGCTGGTTTAGGTCAGTCAATAGAGCATCAGACTAGGAACCACAAGGTTCTGAGTTTGATACCAGCCCTCACCAACTCAGCGTATGAGTAGCTCAGGGATTTGTGCTGTAAATTGAGGTAAGTGTGGCACTCCACCTCAGATGCTAAAACAATCTTCTTGGTCTAGCACTAGTGAAAAGGGAATAGACTCCCTCACTTTCTGGCTGATACCAGCTTTTGGCCACCCTGAGAAATCTACTTTTTTTTTTATTAGTTACTTGAAATGAAATAACAGAGTGGAAAAAAATCTTCTTAAGAAACAACTCCCCAAAAAATGTATATATAAATAAATATGATTCCCTAACCTCTAGGAATAAGTTAACTCTACTCCGGTTAACATCTCATTAAAAATCAATCAATCCATGAAGTTTCATTGAAAGAATCACCTTACAAAATTTACATAAAATAGGATTTAGTATGTATGCCAAAGCCTGACATTAAACTGCAGAATTTTACATTTTCATTTTAATATATTTATTTATATATATTATTTTAGGAATACTTGATGCAATATACCTGTAATTTATTTGTATAATTAGTTACTTTAAACAAAATTACTGTGTGCAATAAACGGCTATTATTAAATAGAAATAATGACAGAATTCAAAAAAGTCTTAAGAAACAACTACACAAATAATGTAATACCTTTCCCAAACGCTATATTAACTGTAGCTTCAAATCCTGGATGAAGCTATAATTGACATAGCACTAATACCCTTGGGAAAGGTATGAATCCAACTACTCTCCCTCCGGCTATGATTAAATAGTAGGGTAGACTACGCTCTTTAACCTTGGTTAGGCAACCAGTCTAGGAGAAGAAAAGCGCTGAATTCAATCCTGTTAAACTCCTCTTGGTGTGGTCACAACTAGAATAGGCTCAGTCCTAATTAGTGATCTATTTTCACTAATTAGTTTTTTTTTATAAATATAAATGTACAATGAATGCTATTCCCTAACCTCTAGGCAAATGTTAAAAATGAAAACTTTATGAAACCTTATTTAAAGCTTGGTGAAAGTTCCTATTAAACTGAATATCAATGTAAGCTAAAAAATAAAAACAAAAGAGTTGACCTCACTTAAAAATGTCTTCCTTGTAAGCAATCCAAACTTGACATTCTGCTGAGCCTGCTGTGACGCTGAAGAATTCATGGCCAGTGGTTTTTCAGAGAGGATATGGCCAAAACAATCAGCAACAAATGCAGCCCACTCACTTCTCAGACACTCCTCTGTTCTGCTGCTGCCATTCTTCTTCATCTATCTTTCTTCTCACTGTTTTTGCACACACATCACGGCTGCTTTAGTCTGCAGGATGCTTCTAAGTAAACTGTTTTCTATCACCTTGTCATCTGAGAGTTTTCAAGTGCCACTCACAGATTTTAAATTTAATTTACCTGCCTTTCCTTCAATATGAACATCGAAAATATGACTGGATGAAGTATTTCCTATGAAAAAATTGTTATATAATTAAAAATTGATTTTTTAAAAAAAATATTTTCTGTATTTACCCAACTCCTTTGCATGAGGAGGATGAAAAACAAAGTCAATTCTTAAGTGGAGTTTAACAGGTGTTAATTCAGAATTTTCCTTCTAGACTGCTTACTGAACCAAGGTTAAAGAGCCCAGTCTGCCCTACTATTTATCAGGTCTGTGGAGTCAGAGTTAGAGGCAATTCAGGGGTCACTATAGTCAGTAAAACTATACCAACTCCTAGTTGAATTTATACTTTATATGGCCCTAGTTTAGTCAGTAAACACTCCTTATAGATAAATTATTAAAAAAAACATGGGTTTATATTTATTTGTAGACCATGATCACTTAATTACATGAAGAGGAGTCAAAGAGGTGCCAAAAGTAGAGGAGTGTGAGTCAGATTAAAAAGTTTTGTGTTTCAACTACACAGCCATAGCTGGAGGGTGAATAGTTAGATTCATTCATTAGTATTAGCATTATGTGAAATGCAAATATCTTTATCCAAGATTTGAACTCAGGTCGCCTAATCCACTTCCAATAATGGTATTGCAACTGGTCGAGGAGAAGGATAACTTTTAATTTAAACCTGTTAAACTCTGTTTAAATTGACCTTATGCTGCATCATATGTGTTTGGAGAGGTTGGCTAAATACATATAATATTGAAAGTCTCTTCTTATATCAATGAAGAGTGTTAAAAAATAAATCAACTCTTCTTCTTGGTGTGTTATATGAAAGCAAGCATTATATACCATAAGGATTTATCATTTTTATTCAAATAAAAAGACAAAAAAGGTTTCTTGATTTGATAAAATCAAAAGAATAGTATTTTTATTTCTATGAAAAATAAAATTCAGAAGATAACACTATTATATTCTAGTCATACTGCTCAACTGTCTCCCCAACCCCTAAAAATGTGTGCGAGCCTATTTTATAGTTTTCCTGTTTCTAGTATTAAAGAGATAAAAGGACCCCTTTTTTTTTTATTAAATTTTTTTAAACAATTATCCACTGAGAATATATATAGTTATTATACTAAAAAAATATACTCATCTGACAAGAAAAAAAAAACACTCCAAGGATTCATTCCTTACGTTTAAAAAATGGGCATACGATAATTAAAATTCATCAGATTTTTTAAGATGTATCCAACTTTGACTTTTATGATATTCATGTTACACATGAACAACCTTTTAAAAATATAATTGATAAAATGCATATGTTGTCTTTTTTTATTGTTCTTATTTTGACATTAATATTTTATGGTTCACAAGATATTTTTCTCGTGGTATGCAAATGATATTTATGGTACATTAAAATACATAAAATCAATCTTCTTGAAAAAAAAAAGTATTTTGTATAGAAGCATTAGTTAGAGACAGAGTTGAGTTTCAATACATTTTGATACTATTTTGTTTAACATTATTTTAAATAATAAATCTTGAAATATTTTTTTTATTCTGCATATAACAGTTAAAAGGAAACTAAACATTTTCAGAATAAAGTCATAAAATATGTACTTAAATTTGTTTAGCTATCTTCTTAGATCTGTTTAACTAAAGTCCTTAGACACTACATGATGATTTTATAAGAAATATATTCAAATAAAATCAAGAATAATTCCCCTAAATGTAAGGATTTATAAAAATGCTTGTTCTAAAGCTTATAGCATAAATATTTTTCTATGGAAAAATAAATATTTAATAATAACAGCTATTTTTTATTGAGATAAACCTTGTCTATATGTTTTATTATCAGATTAAAAAATTTCAAGGAATTCTTTTTTCTTTTTTTGGATCATATCAGTTTTTTTCTGGATATATGCACAGTTTCTGCTAAAATATACCAATAACAGAAAATTTCTGATAAATTCTTCAATTAATTACTGGATCCATGGAAGTCCTATGGTTTAATTAGAATATATATATATATATATATATATATATATATATATATATATATATATTATATAGAGAGAGAGAGAGAGAGAGAGAGAGAGAAAATGTTTAAAGAAAACTAAAGAAAACCTAAGAAAACGCATCTACGAACATAAATGCAGCATTAAATTAGGTGAACTCAACAATTGTCTCTTCCAAAATATACTAAATGCGAAACACAATTTTGATTTCGATAATGCTTCTTTGTTAGCTTATATCCACAACAAAAGATTGAGACAAATCTTCGAAGCCAGTGCTATAAGTAACATAGATAATTAACATATTCCCACATATCAACTGTGGTAAAAATGTGGAGAAGACCAGAATAGATTATTAAAATTTTACTATAATAATGACCAAGATGAGGATACTCATCTGATTATGTTTTTTTTATGCAAATATCTCAATGTAGCAATGCACACAAGTTGTCTACAATAGTCATTGACATTCTATAATCTAGTGTCATGATAGAAAATTAAACATTTTATTTTTCTGTATTAGATAGCCTTTACTTTATTTGTATGTAGAATGGAAAGAAAAAATGGTGAAGAAAGGATGAGTTGTCCTTATTTCAATTTGTCTGACTACCTTTAATTATGTGGCTGTAAAACATTGTCACACAAGTTGCAAGGTATTTGAGAGGCTGGGACAAAGGAATGTCAGGTGAATGCTCCCTAAGTGTAAATAGCATTCTTATTTAGGATGCTTACGGACCATCTCATTTATGCATTCCTTGATAAAAGCCATGTCAGCCATCATGTGATTAATGACATCTACTAACTAGGTCATGTGGTATTTACCAAGCATCCTACTTATGTGGGTCAGACAAAAGGTCCTATTATGTGGGGCCACCCACGAACCAAAGCTCATGGAATGGCAGACACAAAAAATGCATAGATCTCCTCGCCATTCCTCTTCAATGGGGCACCTCAGACACTGGGCAACAAACCCAGCGCTGTCCCTTTAAATCAAGAATTCACTCACCAGACCCCTGATTTGGAGGCACTAGGTCACGTGATTAATAACAAGTCATGTCTTATTTAATAATTGAATTTCATTCAATGTTACTCAATATGAGGAATTTGTCCTTTGATCATGTTGTCCATGATCATCTCTAGCTAAATCAAGTTGCTGAATGGATTATGTTTACAAGACAATTGTTGAAATTTTCTCATGAAGAAATAACTCTTAGGTACATTGGCCAAGAAAATTAAAGTATTTGCTGAAAGTGATAGGTTGATTTTAACAGCATGTTAATCTTTCAGGGTTATTTCATGCCAAGAGGTTAGGGAATCATGCTCATAGTATTTACATTTTTTATGTAGTTGTTTCTTAAGAGTTTTTTTTTTGTCCACAGTCCTATTGATTAACAATAATTTTGAAATAGATCTAGTTGAACCATAACATATACTACCACTCCAGGTCAGGAGTAATGGCAATAGAGGGATACTCCAAACTCCCCAGATTTTCAGAATTGGAGCCTCATTATCCAATGCAGCTTAGTGTGCTACTCAGGACAACCTTTTTAGGGGTGGGGAGTCGTACCCCTCTGCAGAGGATATATTCAGTATATTTTAAGCCCCAACAAGGGAGCATGGTTAAAAGTGAGCATAGTTACCTGGTGGTCATGAATTCAATACCTGGGTTGGGTAGTGTATAAAAAATCATATACAACAGTTCATTGAATGGAAAAGATGAGCCACATCTGAGACTAATAAAGTAGAAATATTAACATACAAGATATCATAAGGAAGAACAATAAAATGAGAACAATCTATGCCCATGGATTGAAAAATGATTCAGTTTCAAATTGACATAAAGTTACCAAACCGTGGCAGATACATGGAAACGGCCTGAATATATGATTAAAATTTTACTAGCATAATAATCAAAATGAGGATACTCATCTGAGTAAATACGTTTATTCTAACACTAACAAGAGGTTTCAAATAGAACCATGTTTCAATTCTCTTTACAAGGTCACAGTCCAACCAGAAACATTTCCTCTGAGGCTTTTATTTTCGAAATAGCAAAAATGGTTAAAACAATTCTCTATTATAGGGTTAAAATAAATCAATAAACTCACAATAAAACAATCTTTAAAAAAAAGAAAGAATTTCAGAAGATATTATTTTTTTACCATTCTGCAATTTTTCTTTTGTTTCAGTCTAAATTGGCCATCAATTCTAAAATAGCCATGTAAAAAATAAAGAAAATTTGATCACTTTTTTTTTCATGAACAAATTTTTCTCTTACAGTTTTTGAGAAGAAATTAACATTACAGAATAGTGAAATGTAGTATAAAATTTAGAATGTGAAAGGGTCATAGAGTTCACCAGTATGAGTTATAACAGGCCAATTTAAAACTATATTGCTATAACTAATGTATTAATTTTCATCCTTTATTTATCACAAAGTAGTAAAAGTAAATTCATTGCAGTGGCCTATTGTCAATATCAGCTGGACAGTGAGGGAGTGTATCCACTTTTTACTAATGCTAGACCAGGGAGATTGGTTTTGCATCTGAGATGGAGCACTACACCTACCATCAGCTCCCCACTTTAGCACAGAGATCCAAGCTGTGCTACTCATGTGCTGGGTTAGTGAGGTACGGTATCAAACCTTGAACCTTGTGGTTTCTAGGTGGATGCTCAACCAAAAAAAAGCTTTGTAGTTGAAGAGGATCATATTATAGTTCATTTTGTATTTGATACTAATTTTATGAAATTTTCCAATTTATCAACTTAGTTAAACAATTTCTAGGACCTGCTCTCTGTCTGTCCATCTTTTTGTGCATGTATCTTAAGTATGTATATAATCACACACAGGCATACAGATGAACACTACACACACACATATATATATATATATATATATATATATATATACATACATATACTCCTATTTAGATATATGTGCAAATACATATATGTATGTAGTATTATGCATGAAGGGACTTAAAATTTTTGGCTATATATATATATATATATATATATATATGTATGTATATCATGGCAGTAAGTAGCTAATGTTTATTTGTGACTTTCTGTTCAGTAAATTACGATTAAGGATTCTTTATGTTGAATTTACGTTCTGAAGGCTTCTCTGAGGCCTCCTAATGTATTATAAGAAGTGGTCTTAGCCATGGAAGTTAAAACAACTTTAATTCTTTAAACTGGTGACCTTAACAGGATATGAACACAAAACCAACTTTAAACATTATAACATGTTACAGATATACTAATGTTAATATTAGTTCTTGGTGGGTTGGCATTCAACTAAATCTCTTCTACCTCCAAGCACCCCAATACAATCCAACCATAAATTCTGTAAGATGTCTGAATATTCCCAAATAAATTTTATAAATTTATAACAAACATATTCTTTAAAGCACTCAGTTATGCAGAAGAGGAAGGCAACTACTAATGCATTTCTATAAAATTGAATAGAACAAAACTCATAAAAATAAAATATCAATTTAGAAATAAAAATAAGAAAATCATTAAAAAAACATGAATAACAATAAAAGGTTAATGAGTGCCACAAATGTGAGGATTAGCCAAAATAAATTGAATAAAATTGGAATCAACAAAGGTCTAAGTGTAAAAGTCCAATATTCCAGGAGGAAGACAATTACCAACAGTCAACACCAATGATGGCCAGCATTGATTTCCTAATAAGCCTGTTACTTAGAATAGGTTCATGTGGAAAATAAGATGGTTGCTAGAGAATTAAGATGGACGACATTTTAGCATTTTTTGTTTTCAATCTAAGAATCTAGAAACTGAAAACTGCATCAACAGTCGACTTTATATTGTCTATAGTTGTCTTCAATATTTTATGCATATGTTGTTAGGGCTGGTATAGCTCAATCGGTAGAGTGTCCGCTTAGGAACCAGAGGGTTCCTGGTTCAATACCGGCCCTCGCCAACTCAGCGTATAAGTAGCACAGGGATCTGTGCAGTAAAGTAAGGAGCTGATGGTAGGTGTGGAACTCCACCTCAGATGCAAAAACAATCTCCTTGGGCTAGCACTAGTGAAAAGGGGATAGACTCCCTCGCTGTCTGGCTGGTACCGACTTTAGGCTACCAACAACTTTACTTTATTTATAACAGTTTCAGTGAATGAATTATGGTAAATATAGGATTGTAATGAAAGTCTTGTCAAATGCAAAGTAAAGGGCATATAAAACAACATCAAGAACATTGGCAAAGATGAGTGAACCATAAGGGAGATTATTTTCAACATTTTAGAGACACTGACGAATGATGTTTTGTTTATATTTCTCAATTTACATTTATTGGTTAAATAAATACTATTTTGTATCAGACAAGACTTTCATTCCAATCCTATTTAACTTGTGTTTAGGAGGTGTTCTTGTTATAATGTTTACCTGCATAGGAAATGGACATAGTGAGCCAAGTTCAAATCCTAGATGAGACTGTTTGCATTTCACATAGTGCTAATACCCATGGGAAAGGTATGAATCCCACTATTCTTCCACCAGCTATGGTTAAATAGCAGAGAAGACTGGGTTCTTTAACCTTGGTATAGCAACCAGTCAAGAAGAAGAATAACTCTGAATACAAACCTGTGAAAATATACTTAAAAAATTGACCTTGTGTCATATCCTGTGCATGTGGGGGGGGGTAAATACATATATAACGTGTTTATCATGTTGGTAAGAATAATATATATTGACATTTGGAAATATAATTCTATAATTCTTTTATTTCTTGAGAGAATTATATTTAATATTATATTTCTGTTCCAGCAATATGGAAAAAACATGAAATGCACAATGAACCATTCCATGGTAGTTGATGATAAAAATTATCTATCATCTTATGCCTCTGATCTTTCTTTACCTTTGCCTGTATCTCCACATTAATTTATTTCTCTGAAATAATGTGAGATAAATTGTTGTAGATTTCTATTTGTATTTAACAATTTATTTGATTTCATTCTTTCTTTCATTCTTCTTTTTCTTTCACTCTTCTGATTTTGATTTAACTTTCCCCCACTCTGTCTTTCTGATCTTTCCATTCTAATCTATTGAAACATATCAACTACTCTCACTACCCCTATCTCTATCTCTCCTTTGAGCTGTTCCATTCCAGCTGCTCTGGATCATTCCTCACCCACCACTGTCACATCCTTCCCAGCTCAAACCCCTTACCCCCACCAACTCCCTAGCTCTAATGCTTCTCCAAATTGTGGGAGGGTCAAAGTGTTACATACATATGTACCAGCATATTAATATATATATATGTGTGTGTGTGTTTGTGTATGTGCATGTGATAAATTAATCTGCCCTATTAGCAAGACTTAGAAGATGCTGACTGTATCCACTGAAGAGGGTGTAAGACCGCATCCTCTTGGGTATGACACTAAACTGCAACCGATGGTGAGGCTCTATTTTGCTAATTTTCTGAAAATAACTTGCCTAATCTACAAGAATTTTAAAAAATTATCTGCCTGCGAAAGGTTAATACTCTTATACCATGATCGGCTTGATCTGATATATAATAATTGCAATACTTACAAGTGTATATATACATATACACTTGTGTATATATATATATATATGCACACATATGAAAGTCAATTCTCAGATACATTAGTATGCAAGTATACAATATCTAATACTACTAAAAGTCTTTTGAAATTAAGGAAACACCCCAAAATTAAAGATTGATTAAAAAGATAGGAAATTGGGTTTTAAATGAGATAAGTTCAAAAGACTATATATATATACATATATATACTATATATATATATATATATATATATACATATATATATATATATACATATATATATATATATATATATATATATATATATATATATATATATATATATGTGTGTGTGTGTGTGTGTGTATGTATGTAAAACACAATCTAAAGTCAATGTAACTTGATTCTGGTTGCAAATATATGAAATTAAAAAAAAATATCTTATTATTTCAAGTCGAGATTTTACAATTTTTATTAAACAATGTATTGTTTTATAGATTTTTGGCAGAGTAAAAAAGAAAAAAATGAACTGTCTTGGGATTTACTAATTAAAGTTTATAAGAAATTATTATTTTGTGTAACCACTGAAACAGAAAAATGGGCTTAATGTTCTCTCTGATATAGAAAAAACTTTAAATCAACACTAATTTGGATATTTTCTAGTTGTTTTATACTACTTGTTCTTAAACTTTTTTAAAGGTTCCCAACTCTTTAAGATTTCAAAATCTTTATCACATTACATCAGGATAGAAGTTGGAAATTTCAAATTGTGCTTTATTTGAGTTAAAAAGGGAAAGGTATGAATCTAACTATTCTCCCTCCAGCTATAGGCAAATTGTAGGGCAGTCTGGGCTCTGTAACCTAGTAAACTCCATTTAAAAATTGACCTTGTGTCATATCCTGCTCATGTGGAGGGGATGGGTAAATACATACATGAGATGCATGAACCAGGGCTTGACATTAACACCATCCCAGGGATGATAAAAATTACATCTGGGACAATCAGTACGTCATCCAGGACAGTTTGTCAGGGCCAGTAAAAATTATTTCCTAAAAGTTAGTACTACATTCCAATATTGGCCGTCCAGTGATTGCCCGAATGCTGACCTCAAAATGAGGCTACGGCGCCGCAGGTCTATTCTCAAAGCCATGTAATGAATAATGGTGGAGGGAGATAGTTTAAAAGGACCGAATTATGTACTAGTAACACTTCCTTTCTCTTCCTTCCAAATCCTTAAACAGTGTGCGAGGACAAAATTCTTTCATTTAAGATTCACAACCCAGTACGATAAAATTTTCAAGTAAAAAAGTTTGTTTTTTTAGCTCAAAACACACTAGGAAATGGATTTTTTGTCCAAATATCCAGAATTATCACTGCTTCAGCTTTTCTTGATGTTTTATTACATGTTATTATGCTACTGATGACTGACAAGTATAGGTGTTGCTAATGAATTAAACAAAAATATTTTGATTTTGGGATGGTCCGAACCCCATTCGGGACAGTGGATAATTTTTGTCGGGATGGTCATGAAAAAAGTTAGTGTCAGGGCCTGGCATGAACTCTTTAGTGACATTGACACATGGACACACCAGCTTTGTGTGGATCCAGTATGTCATCTAGAGGACATATCAAGAGTGGTAGTTGATAGGAACAGATGATTAGAGAGAGTCAAAAGAATCTGTGCTGTCAGCATGCCATGGTGCTGGTAATGATGATGATGTAGAATATACAATTTCATCATAGTTAATTAAATGAAGTCAGTTTCTATAATTGTTTCTTCTGTAACAAGCTTAAAAACTTTAGCATCCACCTATGTTGAGGCTAACTGATTAACCATTACACCACCATCTTGAAGTTTACCTCTTTGTGCTTTAAAATTCTCCTGTTCTCTCAAAGACATTAGTTCTTTGACTGAATTTTGGCATGTGGTGCAAACAGTCAATTGAAAGTTACAGTTCTTGAATAAAGTTTGGTTTGTTTTGTTTTACAGCATATCAACCTCATTGGGTCATTTAATACCGATAAAGTTTTGAAATAAATCAATTCTTAATGGATAATACAATTTTGTTTATCAACTCCTGTTTTTCTATTTAACCCATAGATGGGACCCCAACAGGTACCACCACTCCGGGCCAGAGTGGACCAGGGAGCAATGGTGATGAAGGGGTGCTCCACATTCCCCAAACCTCCAAAACTGGAACCTCACCATCAGATAGAGTTTAACGTCATTCCCAGGACATGTAGACCCTCAGCCACCACCTTCTAGCACCCATATGATAAAAAGGGGTTGGGGCTTGCCATAAGGGCAATAGGATTGGGAAAATCATATAGGTGCTAGGGCTTGACGTGACCAGCCGATTGATTGGAGGGAGCCTCTCTGACCGCCCGTCTAGCCCAAGATAGGGTCAAAGTGGAGTATTGTATGTCATGAACTGCTCATCCACCTGGGCTCTATTCTTAAGCATCACGGGTCGCCACCCACGGCCAACAGGTAGCCCCATTGGGGGAGTCTTACCCCTCTGCAGAGGTGCATTCTAACGCCCCAGCCGACAGGGCGGTCTTGAATAAAGTGAAAAGAAATGTAGTCACTAACAGAGAAGATGTCTTTTGATCATTATATTTTCACTTTAATTTTGACGCTTTTTCACAAAAAGCTATCTTTTTGGAAAGGGTATTTATAAATTAGAATCAGTATATAATGGACAGAAGTGTTATAATAGGAAAATTCACAAAGTTATTCAAACAGTTCCAAAAGAAAACAGGAATAAAAACTAATGAAAAAGGTTCAATTGTAAACAGTAGTACCTATTGCCAAATCCTTAGACAAAATTCACATTGTTTATTAAAGGACTCTTGTATATATTTATATAGGGTTTAAAAATATGTCAACAATTCTATGGGAGTGCCTTTATGATATTAGGATATTAAAGTTTCCCCCTGTTCACCATCCCTGTCAACAGATTATTGGATTCTTCCCCAGGTGGTTTCTGTAATATCAATTCTGCTTTTCTGATAAAGATACCTCCATAGAAATATTAACATTTTTTTTTCATCTCCCATAGGAGATAACCAAGAATTTGTTGACAGGAATTGTGAACATGAGGAGACTGATAAGGGTGTTAACATTTTCAAATATATATATATTTGTGTGTGTATGTGTGCTTATGTGTATGGTATAATTTGGTGTGTACACACAGTCATTGTACAAACAAACATACTGACAGAATCTTTCTTTTACACACAGAGAGAAAGCGAGAGAGAGAGAGAGAGAGAGAGAGAGAGAGAGAGAGAGAGAGAGAGAGAGAGAGAGAGAGAAATAAATCCTTAACAACTGAGAATAATTTAAACATTACCTATATGAACTGAAATTAGAAAATGAAACTTATGTAAAAATTTGTTATTAAATTGGACAATGAAAATGTAAGAAAAAAAATGCTATGGCAGTGAATATTACTACCAAAGATTATGTGTATGCACACCATGGTTGTAGAGTCAAGTTGGAAGCAATTAAAGGGTCACTGGAGTAAAGTCGGTAAAACTATACCGGCTGACTCCAATTGAATTTACACTTAACTTTATATGACTAGTTTAATCAGTAATGTTATACAGTGCACACTTTTATGAATAGATTATAAAAAATTATGCTTTTATATTTATTTGTAGGCCATAATTACATAAAGAGGAGTTGGATTATTTGGACTATTGTCCTCATTTTTATTGTTAACTACAGAACATTTCAGCTGATGTGCCCACTGGCCTTCTTCAGGTATTTCTTGTTAGACCCAGGAACTTTCTTGTCAAGTAAGGCCATGGGCACATCGGCCGAAATGTTGTGTATATAATAATAAAGGTGAGGACAATAGTACAAATAATACAAATTATCAAGCCTCATCTCCAAAATTCAGAGAAAGAGGAGTTGGAGGCGAAAATGCCAAAAACAGAAGAGTCGAAGTTGAAGGTTTTGTGTTCTAATTCCACAACCCTGATGCGCACGCGCGCGCGCACACACACACACACACAAAAGGCAGACATTCTTCTTATTACTATCTGGTAAATGCATTATCTGTTTCAAAATAAAGAAATAACGCAGGGTAAGAGGTGCCAGTTTACCAACCAGGCAGGAAGCTGAAGGAAAATAAAAGAACATAGATACAAGTAAAGGAAGCTAAAAAGATGAAGTTATCAACTCTTAGCGGTAAAGCAGAATGAAAACAATTCTGTGAGACTGGATGATGAAAAAGACTATATTTCCAAAGATTTTTATTTTCACAGGAGATACCATTCTTCTAACAAAAACAAAACACAGACATGAAGGAAATAATAAGCCACAGGATTAAGAAAAAAAAAAGATTAAGGAAAAAAAATTAACCCCATTTTATTTCAGTGTTCCTGAAACCACATTATTAGCTACATAAGTTATATACAGTGATGGGATTCAACCAATTTACACTGTTTCATAGGGACCTGTTTTTGGATGGCTTGTTTGGTTTGGTTTGGTTTTACGGCATATCAACCTCAGTGGGTCATTTAATACCAATAAAGTTTTGAAATAAATCAATTCTTAATGGATAATACAATTTTTTTATAAATACATTTTTCTATTTAACCCATAGATAGGACCCCAACAGGTACCACCACTCCGGGTCAGAGTGGACCATGGAGCAATGGTGATTATTCCCCAAACCTCCAAAACTAGAACCTCACCATCAGATAGAGTTTAACATCATTCCCAGGACATATAGACCCCCAGTCACTGCCTTCTAGCACTCATATGATAAAAAGGGGTTGGGGCTTGCTTTAAGGGCAATAGGGTTGATAAAATCATATAGGTGCTAGGGCTTGACGGGACCAGCCGATTGATCGGAGGGGCCTCTCCGACCACCCATCTAGCCCAAGATAGGGCCAAAGTGGAGTATAGAAAGTCATGAACTGCTCATCCACCTGGGTTCTATCCTTAAGCATCACGGGTCGCCAACCATGGCCAACAGGTGACCCCATTGGGGAAGTCTTACCCCTCTACAGAGGTGCAGTCGGTGCATTCTAACGCCCCACCAACAGGACGGTTGGATGGCTTGGTTTCTTTGTTAATAATAATTATGTGAATAATAATGATAATTCCCTTGACAAAGGTATTAATCTATATGTTCTCCTCCCCCAGTAAATAGTAGCAAAGACTCTGTTCTTTAGCCTTGGTTAAGTGAACAGTATAGAAGGAGGAAAACTCTTAATTCAAACCAGCTTTACTTCACTTAAAATTTGACCTTGTGTCACATCCATGGTGGAGAGGTTGGGCAAATGCATACACTGAAGTCATTCTAGATTAAAAATGTAAATTCTGATTTCATTGAAGGGGAGGGACTTTAAATCATTTTCTGATTTTAGAAATTAAAAGACTGGTCACAACAGACACTAAAACAATTTTTTAAGTTTTCTAGAAACCGTTTTCTCACTTGATTAAAGAAAAAAACAAACAAAAGAAAAAACACACTCACTCTACAAAACAAGGCAGAAATTTCATTGCAGAAATTTCATCACAGAAAGAATGGCATTAAATCTCAGAGTGACTTGTCTGGCTCTTATATCTCAGTCACAGGTGGTTAATTTATTTTACTGTGTTATGAGATTTCTCAATCAGTTTAACTTTCACCTCACTGTACACACCTATAAGGAAAGAAATGTGAATAATAATAGGAATGTCCTTTCTTTGAGAGAGACAATCAATTGTCTTTGTCTTCTTGTAGACTAAGAAACTTGTCTGTCTGCCATCAAGGAACTCTTTATAGGTCAGGCAATACTTACCACTCAGATGATACTGAACAGATCAGAAGAAAAAATATATGGTTGTATAATTCAGACATTTTGGCAAAAAAGGAAATTTAATCAAAACGCTTGCTTACAACCAACTGTATTATATGTAGACATCAATAGTTTGGATCCAACGATGACCATCAGAAGAGCAAATTGATTCCTGGGGTCTTTGAGTGGTTTCTGAAGTCTTTTACTAAGTCCCTGTGATCTAAAATGGAGTCATGTGATTCAGACCAAAAATCTTTTTTCTGTTTTTTTTTTAATGCTATTATTCTTTACTTTTGATTTTTTCCAATAAGAATAAAATATAACAAAGAAAGAAAACTTTTGGTTTAGTCAGTGTTATGAATTTTTATATTTTATTTCATAAGATTAAATGTACTTGATTTCCTTTTTATTTATTTGGCTTGGTTTCTACTATTTTTAAAGTTTCTGTTTATGCCTATCATTTGATTTAATCACCAATATCATAAGTTGAAAAAAAGAATAAGAAAAAAAAAAAAAAAGAATGGGTACATATGGCAAAACAAACTTGGACTGTTTTTAGTTTTTATTTTAATCAATGAGTCAGCATGGAGAATCTGGTCAAAACCAACTAAAATGAAATAGAGGAAAAAAATTTCAACAAAGCACAAACTTTTCAGTTATCTTCACTTACACTCAAGTCACCCTGAAAATACTGGTTTCTATTAGATTACTGAGAAAAAAAAAAAGTAAGTTAAGTCATCGTGGTGGCCTAAAGTTGGTATCAGCGCTAGATCAAGGAGATTGTTTTTGTGTCTGTGGTGGAGTGCCACACTTACCACCAGCTCCTTACTTTACCGCACAGATCCCTGTGCTACTCATACGCTGAGTTAGCAAGGGCTGGTAATGAACCAGAAACCTTGTAGTTCCTACAGACACTCTACCGACTGAGCTGAGCCTGTTTAGTACTGGGATGTGTATGTGCATTTACCCAACCCCTTTGCCATGAGCAGGGTGCGACATAAGGTCAATTTTTAATCTGAGTCCAGCTGGTTTGAATTCAGTTTTTCTTCTTAACTTACCCAGTCTGAAGAACCCAGTTAGCCCTACTACATACTCTTAGCTAGGAGAGAATAAATGCACTTATGCCTTTCCCAAGGGCATTAACACAAAGTAATAACAGTCTTTTCCAGGATTTTAACTCATTTAGCAAATTTCATTTTATTCTAAAAGCATTGATTTCTACAAGATCACTAAAGTTAAGTAATGTTGATCTGCTCAATACTAAGATAGGTGTGTGTATTCATCAACCCCTCTGCCATGAGCAGGATGTGACACAAGAACAATTTTTAAGCAGATAGCATGTTAAATTTCACCCTAAAGGCACTGGTTACAGCAAGATCAGCCATGTTAAGCAATAATGAGCCTGCTTAACATTGAGATGGGTATGTGTATTTACCCACCCTCTCTGCCACAAGAAAGATGTGACAAAAGGTCAATAATTTAGCCTACTATTTACTCATAGCATTTTTTTTTTAAATATATTAATAACTTTTTAAAACACCATATTTTTGGTTTGGTTGCTTTGTTTAATGGCATATCAATCTTTACAGGTTATTTGATGCCAAAGCCATCCCTGTAGAAGAAGAGTAGTGGTACTATTTAAGTGGGATGAGGTGTTTCATACCTTTTCCCAAGGGAATTAGTCTAAAAGTGAACATAATAGTGTGACTGGAGTTTGAACTCACTTACTAAGATATTGCAGTCCAGCACATTACCCACTATGCCATGGGAACTCCTCGATAAGGAAGTAGATTTTGTTTAAAATAGATGCTGCTAAATTAAATGCCTTTTCATGATTTTTTCTAATAAAATTCTTGTTCTAATGTATTTTATGTAAAAGTCCTGGTCTTTTGCATTCCCATAATAAATTCCTGTTTCATTGCATTCCTATGATAAAATCTCATTTCCAATACACCCCTATAAGAAAATTCCCTTTCTAATGCATCCTTATTGTAAAATGCTTGTTCTAATGAATTTTCATATTAAAGTCCTGGTCCAATACATTCCTGTAGTAAATTCTTCTTTCAGTGAATTCCTATAATAAAATCATATTTGCAATACTCCCCTATAAGGAAATCCCTTTTCTAAGGCATCCCTATAGTGAAATGCTCATTCTAATGCATTCTTGTAATAAATTCCTTTTGATACTTTTCACTACATACAGACTTATTGGTGGATCAATGTCTATTTTGGCTCTCAGAAACAAGCCAGACTGTAATGAATAGCAGTTCATTAATATATGGCCAGTGCAATTTGTTAGAACAGAAATAAAAGAGATGACACAAATACATATAAACTATAGAAGCTGATATAATTCAGTAGGCCAAAGCTGAAAGTAAAGTGTCTGCTTTTGTCACTTTTGTCAGACAGTTGTTACTTTTATTACTGGATATCTAACTCTTACATGTTGATTGCAGATAATCATTGCTCTTGAAAGATAGAGTTTAGGCAATTTGACACAAAACAAAAATCTACGTATCTGTCTATATTGCATTACTGCTCTTATATCTTTATTATATATCCAATTCTGAGATGGTACAAGATCTGACTGGAATGTATCTTAGAGAACGCATTGCATGGCCTTAAAGTACCTCTGTAGATTTTCTGACTGCACATGGATGAACAGACACTCCTCTGTGGTGTTATTCAGTCACCAGTAAGCAGGCACTAAGTACACTTATGTATTGTGTGACAATAACTGAGGGAATAGATTATTTACGTCTTTGGCTAAACATCATATCAATTCCTACCATCTAGACTTGGCTTTTAGTTGACTTATAGCTTTTCTGGTTAAATCAAACTGCACCAGTTTTTTTATTTAAAAACTTTTATATTTTTTCAGGTCAGTTAACTTTGAACCACATATCTTTGAGGCGTAACACAGATTCTTAAAGATACGTGGTTCAAAGTTAACTGACCTGAAAAAAAGTAAAAGTTGTTAAATAAAATAACTGCTGCATTATATATTTTATTCATTGATATATCAACACTGAAAATTTCATTAAATTTGGTTAATTCCCTGATTTTTGATATTTTTTTCTTTTGGTGGGGTGACATACGATGGTGGAATTTAGGTCCGTAAAGTTTGATTTAACCGCTTTTCCCATCTAATTATAATGGAGATTATGTGTTTCTGTAACCAAACCGATGTCATAATTCCCTTAGATATTTACATCATATTCTCCAGAATTTATGCCCTTAGGAAAGTCATGAATCAATCTCCCCCCCCCCCCATTGCTCCAGTTATGTGTAAATAGTCGGCCAGACTTGTTTCTTCAGACTTGGTAAGACAATCAGTCTAGAAAAATCCAAACCTACTTGATAAATTGACCGTGTGTCACACTCTGTTTGTGGTGGTGGGATTGGGTAAATCTTATTATTATGGAGATTATGTGCCTATCTGTAATTGAAACTATGTCACTACCAGCATAACAATTCTCTTAGTTATTTATGTCACATTCTTACAGGATTTTATTTTTTATCTAAAAGTAATTTTTTTTTTTTTTAAATATATCATAAATACTGTTTGCCTTATCTACATGCTAAAAACACAGATTTGCATTTATATTTACAACCAAGTGGCAGTTTACAGTGTAAATTGAAAGGCTAATTTACATATTAATCTTAAAAATCCGATTTAGTAAATATTTGCTTGGTATTATTTATTTCTAATTGTTTGATTTATTTTAATGAATTTGAGCAAAAATTTAGTCAATAAATCTTGAAATAAATCAATTAACAAAAATAAATAATTGTAATTACTGTCTAATTAAGTTAAAATAGGAACATTTAGCAATGAAAGGCAAAAGTGATTGGAAGGGCTGTTCTATTCTTTCATTATACCCCACCCTATTTCAAATAAGTTTAATGTGATAATCTAGTTTTAAATAATTTTAATTACAATTTTTTATTTTATTAATTTATTTTTTGTTTTGCCCAATATTAAGCTTAATTTGGTTTATATGTGTTCTGATTTAGTTTCATTAGTCTTTCAAATTTAGTATATTTTCTTAAATTAAAACATAAATACTTGTGCTCAGAAGATACATATATTTTCTAGTATCTGTAATTCTGATTGAAACACCATAGATAAGGTTCAGGAGTCTGCAATAATGCAACTGATGATGATCTCAAAAGAGGATTGAAGTGTTTTGAAATTTGACATAGCTGCTGAGTTAAGTTTGCAAGAATCCATTGGAAAGACTTTGAAGAGGACTAAGGCTCAACTGCCCTAGGTAGGCTATGTTTCATTAATATCAAATGGCTTGATACTTTCTAGAATGACGTTATATCTTGAGATATAAATTTCATTACAAGATTAGAATACAAAATGAGAAACAAAGAGTATTATTTTCCCTCAGTGTTGTGTATTATCTTACTAAATTCCTTTTGAATAGAAAGAGAATCCTTATGTTGGAGAAAGATGTCAAGAAGCCTTTCATATCAATGATTAGCGTCTGGAAAATTCCTGATACAATACAAAAAATTAGATTTACTTATACTGAAGTCTTAGTTTGTTAGTATTTTACAAATTATGCCAAGTTTAAATCAAAGAACATCTAAATCTAAATCTAAAATGAGTACATTTAACTCAAAGATATTTTGTCACCAACCAGAAAAAGAATGAGATTTAATTTCACTGCATGGCCCATAGTAATACTTTTCTGGATATTTTAGATTCTTATTAGGTCACATATTTTTAGAACAGATGTGATATACACCAGAAAATAACGGAAGGAGACATCAGCTAAGAAACTTTATGCTGGTTGCTTGGTTTTATGGCATGCCAACCCTTGTTGGGTTATTCAATGCTGGAGTCAGCCTTTTTTTGCAAACAATTATATGGTTTTACGTGATTATTCCTATTTAACTACTTAAGCTGCTCACAGTGGCTCTCCCAAGCAAAGAACAAAAACTGATGGTTAGTTTATTATAATTGAGCAGAATGACTCAGATTACAATAATAATAGGAATTTATTTGAATAGAATGAGTTCTGAGGTGAATAGATAGGGAATTTTGAAATATCCAATCATACAGGCAAACAGCTAAAATAAAATTTGGTACAGCTGTGGGGGAAATTTTGATATGCAAAGAATTAATAATAATCATAGAGAGAGGAAAAATCGAGATCACCAAACAACAGCATTGTTTAAAATTGGCTAGAATACTCTGAAGAGTCTTAGAGACTTGGGGAGATTTGCTGTCACTCAGACTCCAGTGAAAAACCAGCAGCTAACGTTTTTGTGAAAAACTTACAAAGAATAAAAGAATAAAATAATGATAATAATTTGTAAAAAGTCATAGCTTCAATTAACTATTCTTAATACAAATAATTTGCAGATATATGCTTTAAAATATCACTATCTAATACTGATAAATTGTACACAATTACATGATTTCAACTATTCCAATTTAATACAAATCATTTGCAAATAATCGATTGTGGTTCACAATCATTTTAAATAAGTCAACACTTCATACTTAGTTTCAATATCAATGTTTTAAAAGTCTGAACCCTTGTAGTAGTGTGAGAGCAATCTGCCTCAATGGATTACAAGGAACATCAGAAGAAGGTCAGAGGATACATCAGCTGAAACGTTTTGTATGTATATTTCACAATAAAGATGAGGAAAACAGTCCTAAAAATCAAAATAATACATATCAAGCCTCATCTAAAAAAACTGGGGAAATCATTTTGAATAGTGAGAGCAGTCTGCCCTAATGGATTACAGGGAATATCTGAAGAAGGCTATAGGTTACAATGGCTGAAACATTGAGTATGTATATTTCACAATAAAGATGAGGAAAACAGTCCTAAAAATCAAAATAATACATATCAAGCCTCATCTAAAAAATTCAGACTATGATATATTTTTATATATCAATATGTCATTGCATATCATTTTTGTCAGTATATGCATCTCATAGAAAGACTTTTTAATCTAACTCATTTTTATCAGATAAGATTGATCAAACCCTTGAAGAGAGTATTTGGCAAAAGGAGGGAAAGAAAGATGACAACAAATAAAAAATAGATTTAAAAAATACAACAGATGAAGCAGCCATCATGAAACAACAACTGTTTCCTCTTCAGAAGACAAGTAACCTTTAAGAAATTTTTCTTAGTAGCTATATATAAACAAGAATAAAAGAGGAGGAATAGAATGAAATAGTCATTTACCTATAGTGATACTAGACTGTTCATTGTGATTCCAAGGAAAGAATTTGATGAATTAATTTGAAATGAAAAAAAGATTATTTTCTTGAAATCAACATGTCCTCAGAAAGTGAAAAAGAGCATTATACCTTGTGGAATATTATACAATCAAAACTGATTATAATCAAGTAGAATTCTTTAACTCTTGCATATCTAAACTCTGTAAGCAAACACATCAATATATAGCAGTTGACATATATATAATATATATATACAATAATCATATATAGCAGTCCATAAATGAGTACTGCACTTCTCTCTCTGATATATATATATATATATATATATATATGTTGTTAGAGAGTCCAAGCATGCTTCTTTACAGATATATGTAATGGATGGCAAGAAGCTTTGTTGATTATATTAGGAGTAGAAATAAAAAATAGTAATAAAACAATAAAAATCATGAATATTATCTTGCTTTTAATCATAAATTTATTTGCAACTATTATTACAATCTTCTAAAACCTCTTTGACGAAAGCATTTTTTATTCATTTTTAGTAATGATAATAATAATATATATTACTGGTAAAGAGTTTAGCTTTCCATTGCAACCTCAGTTTCATATATATGTATATATGTATTTACCAACCCCTCCTCACAAGCAGTATGCAACACAAGGTCAACTTATTAAGTTGAGTTTAACAGTTTTAAATTCAGAGTTTTCCTTCTCCTAGACTGGTTGCCATGCCAAATTTCAAGAGCCCAGTCTGAACAACTGTATATTTAGTCATTTTCAAGGGAAAATATTTGGATGCATACCTTTTATAAGGGTATTAACACTATGTGAAATGCAAACAGCCTTGTCCATGATTTGAACTCAAGGCACTAAGTCTATTTCCTATGACAATAACCATTATGCCATGTGTCTCCTATATATATATATATATAAATATATATATATATATATATATATATATATATATATAAATACATATATTTATTTATAGTGCACAATACATTTAAGGTGGGATTGTTACCATTTGTTTCAAAGCAGTGTGTTAGCCACTTATCATCAAGACAATGTGCCCATTCAGTTCTCACCTATAATAGAGCATTTTATTTTTAATTCTCCAATACTAGAAAAAACTACTAAAAATACAAACACACAAATATATATATATATATATATATATATAAAATCTGTCAACAACTTGGCTTTTCATTATAATTCCAGCATTATATATATATGCTTATTGAAAGAAGTAAAATTCTGCACACGTGAATTACACAATAAAGAAAATGTGTATAAAAATAGTTACTTGCGAGTAATATTTTCCCATCCAAACTTTATTTGTTGCAAGGTATTGGTAACTATCAAACATCATGTGTTGCATTTGTATATCTCACTGCCAATAATCCAATCTGTTTATCTGTTCATACACAGAAAATGCCAAAAAAGTATATTAATACTGTCTCTCTATCTGCATTTATCATTCCATATTTTTTCAGTAATTACAATCTACAATCTCTCATATTTAACCCTCTGTCTCTTTCCTGATCTCTAAGGTTTTTTTTTTTTTTAAATATTTCACCTCTCTTTCATTGTTTTTCCTTACTATATCATTTCGTCTATTTCCCTCTTGTACTTTTCCAGTCTAAATCTACATCTCTAAATCTCGCTCTCTTTCTCTTGTGTATCCAACATTTCTTAAATCTTTTTATCTGTCTTCCTCTATTTCAATCTCACATGTAGGGAAATAGTAATTTGTGGCAAGAAATACCTGGCAAGGGAAGATTATTATTTTTCTTTGATCTTCGAACCACTCTCCATCCTACACTGTCATTTATTAATACTTTTTTTTTCTTGTATTTTTTCAATATCTGCATTAAATCACTGTCCCAATATTGACTACATAATTGATCTAATGTCATAAGCTGTGTGGGTTTCATTGAGATGGTTATTTGATTGAGCAGCCTCTATGACAAAACTGCCCTAGAACCAAATATATGTCGCTATTCTCATTTGTAATAGCAACTTTTTTTTATCTTATCATTCCATATATATATATATATATATATATATATTTGTTTTCAGCTTATGAGTCTCAACTTAGGCAACTGCCTATAGCCATTGTTTTCCCAGCTAAATTATGGGTTACATGATGGAAAAGGACAACCATAATGTTTTTTCAACCAGGAATAAACTAATTTACACAAAAATGTCAGAACTATATCCAACTAATTCCTAGATGTTACAATCCTGTCTTCTTGCAAACTGTCTCAATTATCTGCTTCTGTACTTGTAGTATTTTTGCCATTGTGATTTTCTGTTCTAGAGTTTTAGGCCAGGAGACAGATGGATGTATATCTCTACTTTTAATATTCTATTTATTTTCATTCTGAGGCATCTATTTTCCATTATTTACAATTTGCATATGCTCTGTGATTTACAGATTTGAAAATTGTGTTTAGGTTTTGCAACAAATAGAAAAGTATAATTTATCTCATCTATATTTGATATTTCAAAATGGAATTTGGAGCTTTTTTTGGACACTTTGTCTAAATTTTTGCAATGTCTTTGAATAAAAAGGAATCAACATCAGGGAATAAGTTAGTGCTATGCAGAGGTGATCATTATAGGATTTTTCTGGCTGATCCACACTGGTGTGTCCATGTATAGGTGCCCACAGGAGAATGTCATTCATGAATTCGTCCTTGCTTCCCCAGCTGTGTCCAGTATGTCTTCTTCATCTTAGCTTAATGGTTTGTGTAATAGGAGATAAGTGGCCACGGTTTTATGGGGAGCTGCTTTCAGGACTTTTTTAAGAGAGTACATAGCATTGTCGTACAAATACTTGAAGTAAGCATCTTAATTTGTTTTTAATAATTGTAAGTTAGGCCCACAAACATCAACATGTATAAAAATGTTAAATGCATTCTTATTTAGGTATAAATAAAAATTCTAAAGTTATTTTTAAACATTGTTATCAAGGTTTTTCACCGAAAAAATAAAAAACAAATAAATTGTCAAACTAAAGAAATAGTTGGGCCCATAGAAATTTCAACAAAGATTATTCATTATCTCAAAAGAAATTACTTAGCATCCTAAGTAGGTATCTCTACCGTCTGTCCTATACTAGAAATTACTGTTTATATTACAAAACAAGGAAATTGACACATTAAATTTATCACTGTATCGAATGGAATGTATACAAGCAGGAAAAATAACTGAGAATAAACAATTTTATATCATAAAAAGAAAAGTATTGCTCAGTTTAGTATGGCAGGAGAAATTAACGATATTCCTTATCTATGTGCAGTGTCAACACTAGGGTTCCTGATGCCCTTAGCAAGATAAACTTTGACACTATTTAAAGTACAGTATAATCTTATTTATATTTTAGAGTGAGTAAACAAATTCGGGGTTAAAGGTAAGTGTAAAATTAAGGTTCTGAATTGCAACATAAAGATTGAAAAGAAGGTGATGGAGAGGAGAGAGAAGCAGGGTAGCTAAACTAGTTATGTCTGTATATCATAAAACAAGCAGACAGTAAGCATGTTCCAGAAATTCCTGATCTTTCCTTACCTCACCCCCTTTAATTTCAATCCCAGGGTCTTAGTTTTGGTGAACATTGACTTCATATTAGGGTATTTATTTAGTGATTGTTTTTATTATTTAATTCTGTTGTAACCTAACAAAGGTAACTAAATGAGAAGTAACTAAATCGAGGTTGGAAATGAAAAGGGACCTTTAGGACATTAACAAAATACAGGTAAACTACTGCTAGTAGTATAAAACTACTCAGTCAGCATAATACTCTTGCATTTATGAGGATTGGGACATATCCATTAATGTTCATAGGAAGGGTATATAACAAATTCCTTTCCAGTTTTTCTATTTGTATTTAGAAAATTCTACTCTCTATGACTAGGCTACTGAATATCATTTATATCACCGTCACATTCATATACCACTTTTTTTCTGCTCTCTGCTAAGACCCAAGTATTTGTCTATCATTTTACTTTCTCTCATTTTCCCTCTGTGGTTTGCTGGAATGGCAAAATCCACTAGATGACAAGTTCTTTTCTTCTTGTTAATTAATGCTAGGTTTGGTCTTCTGGCTGGAATTGTGATCTGTTTGCATCTCAAAGTCCTAGCAAATTTTATGGGTATTATATTCTAGGACACATTCTGGATTGTGCACCGTGGTCAAATTTTAACCTATTGCACAATTACCCATGGATCACTGTTCTTGCCTTGTATTACCTTTGTGTAATTTGCTGCTTTCACTTCTTATGTGAATTAACTGTTTCATCATCATTATTGTCATCATTACCATTATTATCTATCATTCTATTATCATCATCATTGTCTATTATTTATTATTCTATCCAATTACTCCATATATGAGTTAACTCATTGTTCTTGATTCTGGCTGTTCAGAAACACAGTACTATTGTTATTATGATTATGAAAATGTGCTGTTTTAACAAAAGGTTTGTTATTTGATTTTCTTAAAGCCATTGTCTTTCATGAAACAACTTTACTCTTAATTTGATTGGCACTTTAAACAAGCTCATTTAACTTCCTATTATTAAATCAAATGCAAAAGATACATCAGTTAACAGACCTGTTGAAAAGAACTGATTAGAATTACTTAAACCATCTACTTTTTTTCTAAAAAGTCTGGGCAAAAATGGTTAGCAAGCAAGGCTAGCAGACTGTTGTTAGTGAGTTTGATTCTCACCTAAGTTAGTTTGGCTTGGTTTCTTTGTTTAATGGCATTTCAACCTTTGTGTGTCATTCAATTCCAAAGCCATCATTGTGGAACAGCACTATTAAACCCATAGATGAGGGGTCAGGGGATTCATACACATACCTAAGTGTTTGAATATATTTATAGATATTCATATATACACTTTGTGAATATATATTTCATGAAAGTGTGTATTATTGAGTCAAAATATCTTTGAATATCTCATATTTTGTAGTTTGATTGACAGTGTGAACTTCTTGACCTTTGGTTGAATGCAAGGAGTCAATAAAACACTTTAAAAGAGTACTCACTGACACTTAATTATACAATCAATATCTCTTGCCTCGAGAAGCTAAAAATAGATCCTGAAAATCCAAATGTATGCTTAAAAATGTGTGCATCTCTTTATAGGAACATGTTTTGTCTTTAGAAAGAAGATTATCAGAATGATCTTTGGATTAGGATTAACTTTCTTTATCCTTGATAAAGAAGAAAAAAAGCCACAAGGCAAAGACATTCTGCACTCATAAGTACTTGTGTTCTTTCTTCCCTTTTCAAACTTTATCTATTTTCTCCTGGGATTAATAAAGAAGTGAAAAGCTAAAGAGATGTAAACCAACTTGAACGAGACGTTCTCATTTGCATTTTCATTCTATGAATTCTCCAGAGTCTTACAAATGGTTAATTAATGCTTTTATTCATGGTACTTGGCGGGAAATATTTCATGAGTGCAGCAGCAATGCTGAAATGATGAAAACAGTCATAAAACTCAGACTATTTTTGTCTTGTTGGATCTTTCTCTCTCTCTCCCTCTCCCCCTCTCTCTCTCACACACACACTATCTCCCTTAAAAGCACACCATTAATCATCTCCAAGTGAAAGCGACAGATCATTAACGTTTCCAGTCAAGTAGAAAATCCAAAGGAAGGTTAAAACATTTTGTGAACAATTCAAAAATGGGGAAGAAGAAGAAGAGAGAGAGAGAGAGAGAGAATAGAATATGAGTGTTAATTAAAAATATGTATGCAGAAAATATAAGAATAACAATAAAAACTATATCAAAGTGAATTGTTCTAGATTTCCATCCATCTTGGAAAACAGATCAAGTGTTTTTCTTGAGAGGCTTTGAATATGAACATCTTAGAACTTGTTTTTTTAACGAAATCATGAAGCCTCGGTGCACAGATAAGGGATGATATGAAGTGGATGAATGGCCCAATAAAGTTTTTAATCAAAAAGAGATTCAAACAATTTAATAGATTACCCAATTTTGAATGACAAAATATTGATAATAATTATAATACTAAACAAATGAATAAATCATTGTTAAATATTTCAACAACAACAAAACTTATTTTCTTGGCTTTAGGTTTAAAGTTTATTTTGATAGCAACAGAAAATAAACCAATAATCTGTGGGAATAAAAATTCACATTCTAAGAAAGTGTGGATTATTTTGGCAATACTACATACTCACTAGTTTGCATGGCAATTATGGTATTGATTGATTCACACAGGTGGTATTGACTAATTTGCTCAGCATTTGTGGTACTGACTGGTTTGCATGACAATTGTGGTATTGACTAATTTGCACAGCAATTGTAGTATTGAATCATTTGTACAGCAATTGAGGTATTGAATCATTTGTTCAGCAATTGTAATATTGACTAATTTGCATGGTAATAGTAGTATTGACTAATTTGCACAGCAATTGTAGTATTGATTAATTTGCACAGCAATTGTGGTATTGAATCATTTGCACAGCAATTTTAATATTGACTGATTTGCATGGTAATAGTAGTATTGACTAATTTGCATGGCAATTGTGGTGCTTGGCTATTGACCAACCGTGGCTGACCTGTGGTTAAAAACTACATGTATATAAACTTCGCCTTTTGAAGTATAAAATCTGTTAACATTGTTATGTTGACACTTTAAAAATCAGAGTTCTAACACTTAGCTGTATTTGAGTATGAGATATTTGAACAGAACAATTCTCAACAAATAGTTTGAATTATTTGAGTTTCCATATTCATTAACAAGGTATTATTAAGATTCAATTATTGTAACTGAAGACATATCTTCACTCCAGAAACTTTGAAGAATTTTGAGTTATTATTAAGATGCTTTGAGCAGGGTGGAGAACATTTTTTTTTGCTCTGCTGCAATTTGCAAGCATATTTACTTACTATATTTCTATGTAGATAATTTTTTGAAATAACTTTCAATATACATATGCCTATAGGGCTACATCTAAATAAAATATTACTCTTTTTCATAGGATAAGGCTGGTTGCATTTCACACAGTGCTGACACACTTGGGAAAGCTATGGGTAAATGTAAGGACAGACTGAGATATTTAATCTTGGTTAGGCAACTAGTCTAGGAGAAGGAAAACTCTGAATTTAAACCTGTTCAACTCTGCTTCAAAATTGATCTTGTGTCACATACTGCTCAAGCGGAAGGGTTGGGTTAATATATATAATAATAGTGTAAAATCTTCATTTGCACTTACCCTGATCATTATAATTACTCAAGGGAGATAAGTGTTGAATTTTAATTATAAGATAAATTTTATAAATAGGATGTGATTTGATACAAAGTTTAATGGCTGCTGAAAGCAATCTTAAAACAAATGATAAAAGATTATTTCAAATTCTTATTCTCACTACAACTATTACAGTACAGACTTTACTCTTTCAACATTTGATAATCAAATTCATAACTTGGTGCAAATTGTTCCAAGCTGAATAGTTTCATTAGCATTCTATCATCTTTTTTTTTAGCCTAATGGTAACATCATGTCATTTGAAAAGTGTGACAAGTATCACAAATCACTCACATATTCTGTATGGACTCCTTTAACAAGGTCTACCTGATGAGGACAATGGCTAGACAGCCAGCAATATGAAAAAGAAGATATGCTCAAGGCTGGATGAACCTTGTAGCAGTCAACAGGCATCTAGCACACCAGTGACATGAAACACTACAAGGGGCAACCCTAGAAGGAAGCTTAGGCTTGCCATTCACTGTAAATGAGGTTCCACCAGCTGTCCAAGATGACATGATCAGGGAGGGATGTCAAGAGGGTTCAAAGCCCTTACTCAACTAAAATCCACTCACGCACATGCTGTTTCTTCTAAATGAAAAGAGACATCTTTCATTCTTTGCGATGAATAGCAAGCAAGCAAGCAAATAGTTTGTATTTTTTCTTGTTTTTCTTTGATGGATCATGGCTTATTTTCAGTGTCTCATTGAAACTCTATGGAATGTGGAATCAACCCTTCATTCACATTACTTCCAGGTCTACTCTGATCTAGATTGGTAGTCGCAGTTAGGTTCTTATCTAGGATTCAAACAGATCTCTCTGGAAATTATTAGTACTAGCAAGAATATGCACGCTCCAGGCATAAGTATTTAAGTTTTAATATAATGAAATATATATTAAATTAGAAAGACTAACAAAATTAAATATGAATGCATATAAAAAGATTACACTTATTCTAATTATATTTTAATTGATCTCTATACAAAATTATTCAAAGAATTGATTTTAATATGTTGTAGAATAAAACAATAATAATAGAGATCAATAACAGCAAGTGATTATTAATTAAACGCGATTTTGTTAAAAACAGTGTGCAAATTAACCACACCATAGATTATGTAAAACTTTATTTCTTAGTGATATATAACACACATTGCAGTATTTTGAATGCACTAATAACATGGGCTTTTTTTAGGCAAATCTGACACAGATTTTGATTGAGATATCATTATTAAATAAGATTTAATCTACATACGTATTAATGATTTTGACTATAAATTAAATACTCATTGATAAATTTATTCAATTTCTGAGGGTATGGTGATGTAAGTAGTGATGTATTTTCAGTTACAAACAGACACCAAATCTCCATAATAATAAGATTAGATATGAATACTTGAAACCACACAAGAATAAAAGTAAATTATTAGTATTAAGAATAGTTGAAATTATAATTGTTTACAAATTATTATTATTATTATTACTACTACTAGCCAAAATATTCACCTTCCAGGTGCAAGTATTTAAGTTCTAATGTTATAAAATATTAGATTAGATTAGACAGTCTAACAAAACTAAATAAAAAACACACATAAAAGATTACATTTATTTTAATTTTACTTTAATTGATTTCTATACAGAGTATTAATTATCATGTTAAACTTATCTTAAACAGAGGGTGTATAAATAAAGAATAGAACAGCTTGGATACTAGCTCTTCCCAACACTCCTGTCTTTTATTGCTAAATTTTCCTAATTGAACTATTTAATTAAATTAGACAGTAAAGAATAAAATTACAGTTATTTCTTTTTGTTAATGGATTTCTTTTAAGATATATAAATGCTATGCTTGCTCATATTCATTAAAATAAAATCAAACAATTAGAAATCAATACAGCCAAGCAAATATTTATTAAAATCAAATATTTAAGATCAATTTGTAAATTAGCCTTCCTGTTTATACTGTAAACTGCTATTTGGTTGTATATATAAATACAATTGCATGCTATCAGTATGTAGATAAGGCCAACAACATTAATAATATAATATATTTTTAATCATTAATTGAATATTTAAATGAGAATAGAATCATGCAGAATATGATGTAAATAATGAAGGGAATTGTGATGCTGGTAATGACTTAGTTTCGGTTACAGACAGACAGATAATCTCGATTATAATAAGATTAACTACATGAAACCATCAAATTGCTTGCAAAAAAAGACTGAATTTAACATTAAATAATCCAATGAGTTAAAATGCTGTAAAACCAACAACCATTATTTTGCCTCTAATCTCATGTTTCCTGTTTTTCACACTCGCCTAAGCTGGCGGTTTGTTAGAGGCTGCGTGGTAGTAAGTCTCCTCAGGTCTCCAGGACTCTTCTGAGTATTTTAGCTGATCTTAACAGTGCTGTTGTTTGGATGGGCTCAATTCTTCTTCAGATTTCCAATTTTTCCTGAATCTTTTCCCGACGTTTGGAAACCATTCCAAGGGCTCCAATTACAATACTTTTACTTTCATGTTCCACAGTTTTTTCAGCTCTCTGGCCAGGTCCAAGTATTTGTCTATCTTTTCGTTTTCTTTCACTATCAGTCTTTGATCTGCCGGGATGGGAAAATCCATGAGATGGCATGTTTTCTTTAATATTATTATTATTATTATTATTATTACTACTGATTGGACCTGTGGATATACCACAGTATCTTAATTTAACTATGAAATGCTTTATATGTAAACTAATGAGTTATTGCAAAATAGTTCAATATGTAAAAAGTATAATAATCTTGATTTAACTCTCTCACTTTTTCATTTTTCATTCTTTTTCCCTTCTTTTCATCTTTTCATTGTATTGAAACAGATTAGCATTATTGCTTCCATACTCTCATACCCTCTCTCTATCTTTCCCGCACTGTCTTTTCTCTTTATTTCTTCTCATTTTCTGTTGTGTAGCCTTTTTCTTCCCTTTCTTTCTTCACAATAAAAATGGAATGGTTCATTATTTAGCTGAAGTGACGACACCCATCCATCTACCCTACCCCTACCAATACACCAACTATGAAGCTTCTGGATTGGGTGGGGTGTTAAAATGTGATGCACGTATGCAGATACTAGCGTATTAAATTATTTTTTAATTTTTAATTTTCTTCTATAAAAAAAATAATTACAATTATCATTTTCATTTAGTTATTCTTAGAAAGATAATTACAATTATAATTTTTATTGATTTAATTTTAGAAAGATAATTACAATTATCATTTTCTTCTAGTTATTCTTAGAAAGATAATTACAATTATAATTTTTATTTACTTATTCTTAGAAAAATAATTACAATTATCATTTTTACTTATTTATTCTTAGAAAAATAATTACAATTATCATTTTTATTTATTCATTTATTCTTAGAAAGATGATTACAATTATCATGTTTATTTATTCATTCTTAGAATGATAATTACAATTATTTATTTATATCGATAGATATTAGAAATAAAACAAAGGTGATTCAACATTGGCAAATTATTCCAACAAACTAAAGAACATGGCACAAGTTTGGCTAGATTTAGACACATGTTAGTTTTTTTCCTATTCTATAATTTTCACTTGAGTACAATAATAATAAAAACAATAAAGAAAACAATACAAAACACCCTAATTAGTGTCTTTTCTTAAAAATTCTTTCTCATTAACTTGAATCATGTGAGATTTCTCTTTTGATTCCTCAACAAGATGACATCTCTCCTGCAGACTAATGCTCCAACCACCCAACACCAATTTGCTTTTTTTGTTTTGATTTTCCCTAGTAATTAAGGTGTCCAAGGGTTTTGTGGGAAATGAAAGGCAAACAGTCTCATCTAGGATTTGAACTCTGCTCACTAATTCTATTTCTCACCATTATACTAATAATTTAATTATATGGAGGTGCGTGGTGTAATGATTAGTCATAGGAAATGGACTCGTCGACCCGAGTTCAATTCCTGAGTGAAGCTATTTGCATTTCACATAACACTAATACTCTTGGAAAAGGTATGATTCGAATTCTCTCTCCAGTTATGGGTAAATAGCAGGGCATACTGTGCTCTTTAACCATGGCTAGGTAACCAGTCTAGGAGAAGGAAAACTCTGAATTCAAACCTGTTAAACTCTGCGTAAATAATTGACCTTGTGTCACATCCTGCTCGTGTGGAGGAGTTGATAAATATATATAACCATTATACTAAATGTGACTAACTACAGAGTGATAAAAAAATCTAGTATGGTAACATGAGCATTTGCACATAATCTTTTTCAACATACCCACACATGTATACAAAGCTTTTTGCTCTGTATTTTCAGCATTATTTCACTAATGAGAAATTCATTTTTTTATGGTAAAATGATTTTTCTAATTGTTGCCTTATCATTAATTAATCTCTTATGTAATTTTTATCAATTTTAACTCTTTCCCCTACTGCTGTAGCAAATTTTCTTGATATTTTTTTATGTGTATGATAGGATATTTCAAAGTTCACTATCTGTTCAACTCAGAACTCATTCTATTCAAATAATGTCTTATTATCATTGTAATCCGAGTCCTGCTCAGTTATAATTAACTAACAATCAGTTACTAACCAGCAGTTTACACTGTTTGTAGATGAAAATGTGGACTCCTACACATGGACACATCAGAGTGGGCTGACCAGCAAAAACTTACATTGATCAGCACTGTGCAGATACTGGATGTCATGAAGAGGATCTGCCAGGCACAATAACTGATAGGGATGAGTGGCAAGTGAGTCGTGGAAATCTATGCTGTCAGCATGACCTGATGATTATCATTATTATAACCATTTGTTATTTTACAATTGATTTTGTTTTCAATTCATCATTTTCCGCTAAATTTTGAATATAATTTAATAATATATGTTCTTATTTTTTAAGGATTTTTCAAAGTTATGCTATAGAAATTATGACAATTTTCTATGATTAATATGAATTATATAAAAAATGTTATTATTTTCCATCTATCTTAAATATTTTCAGTAACTTTTTTCCATATATTAATTTTACTTATATATCTTTATTTTTCTAAAAGATTTTTGAAATTTTTCAGCTACTCTATTAGTTTTCAAATAAAAAAAAAGACTGTAAGCAAAAATGTTTAAATATAGTAAAAATTACTTAAAAGGTTGTTCAAAATTGGTGGGAGTATATTGTTAGCAAGCTGAAAGATTTTAGTCCAAGAAAAATTAGATCTGAAAAAGTCTAGTGTTGAAATGGCAGTAATGAATCATGTCAAACACAATATTCTTTACTAAAAAAACATTAACGTTAACTTATCTTCTCTAATTCAATTTAAACACAAAATGGCTGAACTATTTTTTTGAAAGAAATAAAATCATTCAAGAATCCATGCATTGTGTAAGATTAATAATCCAAATGACCTTAATTTGTTTGAAGCTGAATATATTTTTTAACCTAACACTTGGGTTATTCTCATGAAAAATTGATGAAAATAGAAAGTCTACATTGTATTTTAAAATGGTCTTATTTTTATACAAATCAACTAATATGTACAGCAGAATATCCTACAAATGTAAAGTAAACATAAACGTGCTAAAATATTCTAATAATTTAGACAAATACAAAAACTTGAAACTACTACACATAAGGAACAAAATTGGGTAAACATTCATTAATATACAACATTTCTTTGTTTGCAAATGGAGATACTGACAGAATAAAACACTCATCTAAGACAAAATAACTTGTCTATTACACACACACACACACATACATGCATGCATATATAAGTTAGGGTAGCACGGACATGAATTCGATGGCACTTGGTAACTGAGAATTTCTCACCTATGTGATTTTCAAAAAAAACTTGGTTTGAAAATCACATAGGTGAGAAACTCTCAGTTACCAAGAGCCATTACTTTTGTGTCCACAGTACCTTATATATATCTCTCTCTCTCTCTCTCTCTCTATATATATATATATATATATATATATATATATATATATATATATATATGCATGTGTTTGTGTGTGTATGTTTTTAGGTGTAGACTGCATTTCCACTTTATATCATTTTAAATGTAATTTCTGCAAAGGTAGCATTATTCTGAATCTTAACCTCAAAGCCATTCAAAGGTTCTCTTGTTGCTTTTATAACTGACTTTGCCATAGACTTCTCATTCCCAAACTAACCCATTATTACTTACCTTTGAGTAATAAAAAGGTAGCAGACAGCACCAAAAAAAAAAAAAAAGTTGTCAAGGCATATTTGAAATTGCACATTTCTAAGCAGACAAACACTTTTCACCCTATCTTGCAATTTTCTTGTATTTAGAGAGTGAAGTAATTGCTTGGTGAGTAGGTAGCATTAAGAAGAATATAAGTAAATTAGCAATGTAAAAAGGGTGAAGGTTAAATGTAACTCCTTTTTAGCTTGCACATAGTTATCTTCAATTAGTCGATTCTCTCTCTCTCTCTCTCTCTCTCCTTTTTTACTTTTTTAACTGGTAATCTTCTGATAACTTAAATGCTATCTGATCAAAGGATTTTTGTTCGTTTTACCCATCGTTGGAGGTCTTCTGCTTTTCCCAACTTGTTCAACCATTTCGCTTGTGAAATTCTGTACCAACAAACGCATATGCAGAAAGGGATGCACTTACCTAAAAATAGAAAGAAAAGAAAACTAGAATTAATATATGAATGAAAACAAGAAAAATAAAACAAAAACATGAGTCATAATTTTAAAAAATGTGTATATAAGTGTAGCATGTTCTATTTGTATGTGAACAGATGTTTACATATCAACCTTGTTTTGGATAGCTGAATAAAGACTACTCTCACTACTACTGTGATATCACTTCCTTCCACTTACTCTCCAGCAGAGAGCAACAGTGTATAAATGGCCAGCAGTTGAGTAGTATTTGATTTGGTGAGTCAATTCAAAGTCATAGTGAATGACACATACACAAGGACCAGTGTTAAGGTTCATATATATATTTACCAACCCCTCTGCATAAGCAGGATGTGACACAAAGTCAATTTCTTAAACGGAGTTTAACAGTTTGAATTCCGAGTTTTCCTTCTCCTAGCCAGGGTTAAATAGCCCAGTCTGCCTTACTATTTATCCATAGGGAAGATAAGTTAACGCTAATGTTTTTAGTAAAGAACATTGTGTTTGACATGATTCATTACTGGCATTTCAACACCAGACTTTTTCAGATCTAATCTTTCTTGGACTAAAATCTTTCAGCTTGCTAACAATATACTCCCACCAATTTTGAACAACCTTTTAAGTGATTTATGTTACAGTTCATATAAGCAGAAGTTGTTTACTGAGCTACCAAAGAAATACACTTTTACTATTTATGTCTCTGGATACTGGGTACAAGTGTACCAAGGTAAAGGTATGGACCCAAATATTATATCTCCAGTAACCGGTCTAGAAGAAGAACACTCAATTCAAACCAGTTGAAGACCTGGAGAGGGATGGGCTCTGCAAGCCTATTCATGTCCATGACTAAACCAGGTTACAGGATCAGTGAATAAGAATTTAGTTTGAAATGCGTAACTCACACCACTGTAGTTTAGGCTACAAATTTATCAATCATTCTTTTTACCTCAAGTAAATAACAGTTTCAGAATGTATTTTGGCAAATCTTTTACATTATCAAATAAAATTACAATCTCTGCTTTCTTTAATTTGAATATGAGTCACTGGACAATGTCCCACTATTAACCACCTGCAAATTTGTTCCTCTGGAAAGACCTTTAAGATGGAGCTTTTAAGGAGACCTTTCAACTACTTTAACTGAAAGAAGTTATCGCATATGATCATCAGAAAATAATCTCATGTATTAGTAGGGGTCAATAGTCTGGTCAGATCATGACCTTGATCTTGGATGTCAGTGCAAATTATTACCTTTGACAGTAGTATGCAATTAGTTAAAGGTTAACTGTTGACCAGTGAAGAGATAGCCTTAAGACTGAATGATATTGAACCTTGAAGAAACTTTCTTGCTCCAAACATTGGCACTAAACCAGTTAATTACAAGGAGACAGGCAAAAAGTGGCTTACTTAAATGCAATTAAATTGCCTCTGAAAGAGACTACAGCTTACAATCTGATTAGTTTTTATTTAAATCTGATCTCTGAACTTCAATCAGGGATCTTGCTTTTCTCTAAATACCTCCATTGAAGCTAAATGAAAAACATCCCATGACATATTAGTTACCTCTTTTATGTCATGACATGAAGTTATCAGATTGAAAGACTAATGAAATGATAGGGAAAACACTTTTAAAAAGATGGTGGGGAGTCCCCATGGTATAGTCGTTAATTTGCTGGACTGTGATATTGTAGTAAGTGAGTTTGAACTCCAATCAGACTAATAACTATGGGAAAGGTATGAAACCCCTCACCCACCCAGCTAAGGGTTAAATAGTATCACGACTGTTCTTCTACAGAGATGGCTTTGGCATTAAATAACCCATGAAAGTGGGTATCCCATTAAAGAAAGATACCAAAAAGATGGTCTTTTACAAAGTTACTGATATATTTTAAGAGAAAATATATAATACTCACATTGGATTTTAAATTAGCAGATTCATACACACACACACACACATATATATATATATATATATATAGTTATTTTTTAGTCTTACTTTAGTCTGACAAAATGTTACGACAGTAGACCACACAGTGAGTATCCAACTCACCAGCAATCATCTGCTAGACCAGTGGTTTCAAAACTTTTTTCTGGACCGTAATTTTAAAGTGAAAATTTGCTTGTACCTCATCAAATTTTATGTGATAAAAAGCACATTTAAAAATTTAAAAAAAAAACTAAAAGTCTGTTAAATATAATATATAACACAAATACCTGATAATATTGTTAAAATACACAAATTTAATTAGAGCTTGTTTTTGATGAGTAATCTCCTTTATATTATGCCTAATTTGAAATAAACAAACTCATCTCCTTTCCCTTTCTTATTTTATTATATTTGTCAGAACTGAAAATCCTTGTTCACAGAAATATGTCATGGAGAGCTGTTAAAGAATGGATTATGCTTTGGAAATTAGGACTGAAGTAACTATAATAGCAAACGTCTTCAAAAATGCATCACTAACCACTACACCAATATGATATAACATATATATATATATATATATATATATATATATAACATACCCTATTTCATATGTGTATATGTGAAAGTATACAACACACAGAAAATGTTTTCTCTTTCCTTATATTTAGTAATCAGAATATTAAGAAAGAAATGATTACATTTAAGTTTGAATAGCATAGAAAGGAACAAGTGAATATTTGTGACTGCCAGTTCTTACATGTGCAATCATCAGACAAAGTGGGTCCCATGTGGTAGGCATCCTTTTATATACTGTTGTGTGGGGCATGATTGGAAGGGTAATGTAAGTCTTTATCTATATATGTATGTATATAAGTCTAGTTATGTATAATATATATATATATATATGTATGTATATGCATAAGTCTAGATATATATGTATGTATATGTATAAGTCTAGATACATATGTATATTATATATATTTTATTGTCGGCTGAAAATAGCCATATATCGTCTGTTTGTTTACTTCTCATATATATGTATGTATATATGTCTAGTTATATATGTATATATACATATATATCTATGTATACAAGTCTAGTTATATATGTATATATACATATATATGTATGTATACAAGTCTAGTTATATATGTATATATACATATATATGTATGTATACAAGTCTAGTTATATATATATATATATATATATATATATATATATATATATATATATATATATGTATGTATATAAGTCTAGTTATATATATATATGTATAAAAAGTAATTGGTAATTTGCTTGAAGCGTTGTTAAGTATATTATAAAATAATAAAATTCGAAGGCAATACAATGCGTAAAAATAAAGACAAAAAGATGTTTTATATTATAAGTCTAGTATATATATATATAATATATATATATATATATATATATGTATATAAGTCTAGTTATATATATATATATATATATATATATATATATATATATATATATGCATGTATATAAGTCTAGTTATATATATATATATATATATATGTATGTATGTATATAATATATATATATGTATGTATTATATATATATATATATATATATATATATATATATATGTATGTATGTATGTATGTATGTATGTATGTATAAAAGTCTAGTTATATATATATAAATGTGTGTGTGTGAGAGAGAGAGAGAGAGAGAGAGAGAGAGAAAGTTAAGTGGTGATTGAAAAGATATAAATCTAAAAAAGACAAAAAACAATGTCTTCTTGTTTCAAAGAGAATAAATTGGTATATCTCAATTCAGCTTGACTCTTGCTTAGGTTGCACTGAATAATCTTTCATCATCATCAAATATTTTCTTTTTTTATTATCAAATATTCCCTTGTCGGCACGGCACTTGCTTTCATCTGAAAAATGTTTTAATGGAGGATGTGATGAGATATATTCAAAAGATAAAATGAAAGTGACATGAAACAACTGACCAGCCTTATTACTTATACCTTGGGAAATACCAAAATACTGTCATGAATACAGTAAGACAAAAACAAAGATGCGGATTATTGTCTAAATGTATTCAAAAAAGCAAGGCATGCATTGCTTACCCATAAAAATCATTCCATAGAAAATTTTAGATATCTTTCTCTATAAAGTTTATTTTATCATTTATTTCAGTTGTTTTGTCTCTGAACTTGAGGGAGATGCATTTGGGTAATGACTTGGAATATTTTTGTATATAAAGTGTGCTACATTTGGGTACTGACTTGAGTCAGGGAGTATGTTAAGTGTTCAGATACTGCTGATTTGCTAGCATCTTTCAATTTACTGGCAGTAAATATTTTTTTAAATATCTTTTAAATTTCAGTTGAATTCATTACTTATTATAATAGTTCTTGAGACATTTGTGGTGTAAAGTTTATCATCTTAGGAAATGGACACAGTGACCTGAATTCAGATCCTGGATGAGGGTGCATTTTATATAACACTAATAACCTTGGGAAAGGTATGAATTCAAGTATTCTCTCTGTAGCTATGGGAAAATAGTAGGACAGATTGTATAGTAGTTTGAGAAAACTGGATCCTAATAAACAAGAACATGGACTATATATATATATATATATATATATATATATATATATATATATATATATATAGATATAGATATATATATAGTATTAATGAAAAAATACATTTTATAAATTTCTTAATCTTGAATGGTTTGGGGGAGTCCCTGTAACATAGTGGCTAATGTGCTGGACTGCAACATCATAGCAAGTGAGTCTGAACTCCAGTCACACTATTCCATTCACTTTCGGATAAATACTTTTGGGAAAGGTATGAATCCCATTATCCCAACAGCTATGGGTTAAATAGTACCAGTTGATATGCCATTAGACAAAGAAACCTAATCTGAATGGGTTCAGCCTTAGGTCATTACCAGAGAATGTTTATTTCAAGACTTGGATACATATGGACACAAGGGAATTGGCATTCATGTGTAAATGGAAGTTGACCTTTACGTTAAAGGCTTAACCATTTTGTTACATAATTGTTAGTACCCTAACAATTATGTAGGTTTAGTGTAGAAATCAAAATGGCTATTAGAAATTATGGCTAGCAGTTTTTTGAGTGGGAGTATGTGATGATATCATGGAAGATTGATTGGCACATGTTAGCCTCATATTATCCCCTTTTCCGGTAGATACCATAAGAATTAGTAGAGAAATGAGAAACAAAGGCTTTTCCGGTTTTGATTTGAAAGAGTTAGTTAGATCAGTACTTTGCAAGCCACAGAGATTGCAAGTCACAATCAGCACGCTCCCAGTGGGGCCATACTCACTCTGAGCAGTTAGTCTGGATGGGGATCTCTAAATAAAATATGATATAAAGAAAATCTATCTCTTGGGTTATTTATCCAAAAACTACTAATGACCCAGGGCTTCTGATAGACGAGAAATCCCTGATGGAAGACCAGACACAAAATCTCTAAATGGAAGTTCCAGACCTAAAAGAAGACTCTCAGCTACATAAGATACCAAAGATGATCAAAAGAAAATATACCACTAGCTGAGACAAGCCGAGATGCAACCACGGGCATCTGAGCAGGTAAAGATGACTATGATTATTCACCTGAGTAATGAAGAATATAACAATTTGATTTGCTGTTGCTTAAAATATTTTCAAATCTAGAAATATTTTTTTTTCACTTGAATATATCATTAAATAGGAAAATCAATCTTTAGAAGTGCATGAATTTTTAATATTTTTAATATCAAAGTTAATGAATAATGGAAGTGTTAATGTTTTGGAGTTAGAATGCAGTGGTGGTATTTGGGGTGGTATTGGTGTATGAGTGGTGTGATGGTTATCCACTTCTTTAACCTTGGTAAGGCAACCAGTCTAGGAGAAGGAAAACTGAATTCATACCAGACGCACTCTGCTTAATAAATTGACCTTGTGTCACACACAAGGTGAAGGGGTTGGGAAAATACATACTCAATCTTTCCTGATCAGGTAATTTTCAGCACTGGATTCCCTAATCAAAACCTTTTTCTTAAAAATTAAAAAAAAAACTGAATTGTTAGCCAAGTGTTGTCATGGAAGTAAACATTTAGCATTTCACCTGGAGCCTGACTGGATTGTAGCAACATTTTAATACCACCAAAATGTGACATCTTTATTCGCAAAGTATAGCTGAAACCTACCTGATGATCAGTTGTGGACTTGCCTATCTTACTTTGTCTTGGAGTAAATGAACTGTTCCAAAACTACTTGTGTACTGCTGTTTAAGGCGATAGAAAATCATTACAAAAACTGTCTACTTCAGACCTTAATTCTTAGTACTCTGTTGCAAAGTACTTTATTGTTAGCGTGAACCTTTATTTGTATGTACTATAATACCAAAACATTCTATGTTCCAGTATAAAATCAGAATCACGTGACTCGGAGTAGGAATTTAAGTGATATATTAAATTATTATTATTATCAGTATATTTGCTCTCAACTATTTTCCATATTGATCACCATTTTATTTTCTCCTGTTTAGTGGTTATACTATTTTAGGTAATACTACTACTAATAATAATAATCTCAAATAACCATCATTATTACTGACTCTTTTATGCATATCTGTTATAAGTTTGAGTATTCATTGCATATATATATATATGTATGTAAATGTAGATATAGACGATAATCATATGTGAGAGAGAAAGCATAGTTATATAGAAAGAGACACACAAATAAACATCATATTCACATACTTAGAATATACTTGTGTTTCACACCAGTGTGTTTGTTTAAATAGACAAAGAAATACACAGTGTGTGATGGAGTTGTGACTGGTACCTAATTTAATAAATATATAACCAAGTAGGTAAATTTGCATTATGAATGGAAAGTAATTTGACAGAACCCTCCAGGGTTATTTACATTGGACAGACAGAATGTCTGAGAAAATTCAGATTTATTATTTTGGGAAGAAAATCTCTGATATTGTTTACTCATGTCTCAAAATCATGATGTAATATTCAATAAGATTTTTTTTCTGATACATACATACATATATATATATGTGTGTGTGTGTGTGTATGTATATATGTGTATGTATATATGGTTTTTTTTTCTTACAATTACTAGAAAAAATTTTATTACTATTTTAGTGGTTTCTGTTTTTCATTGCAAACATTAATCTGTTTATTTCTATTTGCACGTGATATGTTCATAGATTCATACATATAAACTGTTATATAAATGTAAATTTATGTTTACATATATATTAAACATATAAGTGTGGTGGTAAGTATTTTCCTATTCTTCATGTTGCATAGAGACAGAGATTCTTCTGAATATTTCCTGTAGGTAAAACTTATGAATTATATTTTAACATTAAAACCTTGATATATTTAGTTTGCTCTCTCTCTCTCTCTCTCCTACCCAAGGGCAGTTGTGTCTAGCCACACTGAAGAGGCATGATATGCCGAAACACGTGTCTGTGGATGACTTTATTAATATATATATATATATATATATATATATATATATATATATTTACTGATGTGGATCATTCCATGTGAGATTCAATGTAATAATACAGGTCATCTGTAGTGAGTGTTCAATGTCCCTTGTTCCAGATCAATATAGTGAATAGATGAAGGAAAAGAACTTTGAATTTGCTTCATGTAATAATTTAACATGCAAGTTTTTGCATTTTGTCTGAAGATGCTGTGACTTGCAGTTTAAATAAATTATTACATGAAGCAAATTTAAAGTTTTTTCTTTCATTTATTCAATACACACACATATATATATATATATATATATATATATATATATATATTCATATATTTTTTCATTCTACTTGATTATTAAAATATTATTCAAAAAAGACAAACAAAAAACTCACTAAATTCATTTTTAGTTAGACTACCAACTGAGCTAAACCGACCCCTTCATTATAAGTTGGTGCTTATACATCATATTCTGGTTTCATCAAATCAACTTTTCATATAAAAGCTAATTGTTTGACAAAACTTTTCAATTTTCACAATATAAATAAAAGATCTTCATTTTTTTTTATCATCAAGGAAAACAAACCTCGGTTATCAAGACTGCCAAACTAGAGAGAAATTCTAATCAAATATTGAAGTAGGTAAACTATGATGAAAACAGAACTTTCTTTATTGTATAAAAAAAATTTCTTCTGTGTTATAAGCAGAAAGAAAAGAAAAAGAAGAGAATGCAAAGATTTTGAATTAAAATAAAAGAACATGATTTTCTAGAATCTTATTTCATGATGTTCTGACTTTCTAAAAAAAAAAAAACTTTACTTATCTTTTCTAAGTGATAAGCTGATTGCTAACTTTAGGCACCAAAGTCCTTCTTAGAAAAGCAGCATTAGATCAAAGTATAAGAGTGGATCAATAAGTTCATAGCCTGACAGGCCAGTTTAGCTCAGTCAGTAAAGCATCTGCCTCGGAACCACATGGTTCTGGGTTTGATATCGCCCCTTGCCAACTCAGCACATGAGTAGCACAGCTTGGATTTGTGTGATAAAGTGAGGAGCTGATGGTAGGTGCGGCGCTCCACCTCAGATGCAAAAATCTATCCCTTGTCTAGTGTTAATGTAAAGGGGATAGACTCCCTCCTGATACAGACAATAAGCCACACAGTCTTCTTTATTTACTTTATATACACCTAGCATGAGTTGTACTGGGGTCTCACCATCAGATGCAGTTTAGTGTCATACCCAGGACACTGCAATTTATCACAAGAATATATTATTCTATTAAAAAAAACAGTGTAATTACTTAGTAAATTTATTTGCCTTCAGAAAATGGATGCCATCCATGTAAAATAAATATCAACAATTAGTTTCAACTTTTCTGATTAAAATCAAATCAGTAATCTACTGCATAAAACTGTTTGTGAACAGCCAAAGTAAACTTTTAGAATTATCAAAAAAATATTGAGTAAATTTTCTAATTTTAATCTCTGGAGATTTCAAATATTTTTGTTTTTCTTAACTTTTCTTATGAAGTTAAAAATATAAGAAAATCTATTTAAGTTTAACAGACATTTGCAAATCAAGTTCAAAACTGAAATTGATGTTTTTTTTAAAAATCTCATGTGTATTGAGATAATTTTAAGATTTTGTGAAAAATTTACTTTCCTGAACAGATATTGTTTCAGTGACTGAACACCTTTGTATTCTTGGGGTTATTAACACAACATTTCAGATGATCCATTCCTCAACTCATACTAAATAATACATGAGAAAACAAAAAGAAAGAAAAAACATAACAAAAAAGAAGCCAAACTAGCAATAGAAAATAGTCACAAATATACCAACTGGACCAATTGATTCCAGCACGTACCTCATGCTGCAGGTATATATTGGTCCAGTTAGTATATTTTCTGCTACTATTTGTATATTTCATGAAAAAAAAAGTTTGCTTTTTTGTTCTTGGATTATACACTTGATTATTGTGTTTGGTTTAGTTTGATTGTTTTGTTTTACAACCTATCAACCCTTTTCAGGTCCTTTAATGCTGAATCAATTCATTTTTATAGTAGGTTTCTTACAGTACCTGATGTTGCTTAAATGGTCACCAAACTAGGTATTGAATAGGCTCATCATTGCTTAACTTCAATGATCTAGTAGGAACCAGTGCTTTCAATGTGATTTGACCATAAGCCCATTGTTTTTGGTTTGGTTTCTTTGTTTATTGGCATATCAACCATCATGGTTTATTTAATGCCAAATAAATCCATTTGGAAGAACAATAATGGTACTATTTAACACATAGCTGGAAGGATGAGGGTATTCATACCTTTCCCAAGGGTATTAGACTGAAAGTGAACATAATTCCCGCAACAGGACTTTAAATTCGCTTAATACAATGTTGCAGTCCAGTATGTTAGTCACTACACCATAGGAACTTCCCACTCTGATCATTGGATTAATATCAACAATACAATGGAGGATTCAATTTTCATAACAATATCTGGTATATTAATGTCTCCACCCAAGGTTATAATAATATTTTCACTGCTGCGAAAAACATACAGTTATTAGTTTTCTCAAGTATTTAGTATAATTAACTAAAAATCATCTGGCAGCCCTGATCAGGTATTGTCGATATAAGTATATACTCCTTGTAATAGATGTATTTCGTTTCCATTTTATTTTAACTGATAACATAAATTACAGTTAGTTCAGTTGATGGAGCATTTGCCTAGGAATTGTAATGTTCCAGGGTGGATGCCAATCCATGCCAACTCAGCAAATGAGTAGTACAGCTTGGGTAATCTGATCTGTACAATAAAGCACCTGGTAGCTGATGGGAGGTGTGGTGCTCCAGCTCAGCAGAACAATCTCCCTGGTTAAGCACTAGCAAAAAGAGGATAGATTCCCTAGCTGTTCAGATGATATACTGACTATAGGCCACTCTGCAAGCTTACATAGATTACTAACACTCATTTTAAAATCCTCAGAAATTTGTTAAATTATTTCTACAAGAGCAACCAATTCCTGAGAAATAAATCTTAAACTTTGTATAATTCTTCAATTCAAAATCATTCAATTATATTTGGATCTTGAATTAAAATGATTTTCATTCTATATTTTATCTGATTAAAAAAAGTCCTACATCCTAAGATTGGGTATAGGAAAATTCTGTAGGAATATTATTTGAAAAAAAAAAAAATCAAGATTCCTAGAAAAGCCGCCATATTTTCAAAATATCTAAAGATCAATAATTCACATACAGATAATACCTCAAACCACAGTTCATTATTCTTTAATTTATTTCGAACCTTTTAGATCAGGATTGATTTTTCTGGATCAATTTAAAGAAATTTTACCCATGAAAATCAATGACAGATTTAAGAAAAAAAAATCCTTTCAACCATCATTTTTCAAAAGAACTTAAATGGTGAAAATTCTGTTGAATATTTAATCTACTGTCATTCATTTGAACCTTCCAATGAATGCCTTGATTTCTAGGCTCATATTTCATATTCTTTAAATCTAGATAGAAAAAAGAATAGTTGTGTCAATATTTAGAATAAGAAAATTCCAGCTTTAATGAAAATTTCCATTTGTATTATTTAGATTTTTGGACAGTTGTCTTCATTTTTATTTTTATATACACAATATTTCAAGAAATATGCCCTCCGGCCTTCTTTATGTGTTTCTTCTCAAACTCAGAAACATTTCTGTTCAAGTTGGAAGCCTTCATGTAATAATCTGGAGCCTTCATATACCTTCAAATCAAACCCTTTATTTAATACATTAACGTAGATTGTTATCATTCCAGAGGGCATATCAACCAAAATGCTGTGTATATAATAATAAAGATGAGGACAACAGACTGAAAAATCTAAATGATAAAAATTATCAAGCCTGAATTTTATATTCAGACAAATAAAATCTCCATTCTGAACATAATTGGTGAATAAAAATAAAATTTAAGGAGATGATCTTTTTGCTTTAAGGGTATAAATTTTATGTGTGTATACTAATTTTTTTTTTTTTCAATTTGAGGCTTATATTAACTTGCTGTCACACAAAGTCTATTACAACAATATCAATATAATATACATATTAGGACTGATAGGTATGAGTAGTAAGAGAGAGTCATGGGAAGACTTGCAGCAAGACATGATGATAAATGCCCAATATTGGACCTTGGTGAGTGGGAAATTGACTAGATATCTTCCCTAGCACCAACCCATCCAATATTACAATTTAATATCCAGAATAATGATTAAGGATAGATAGAGTAAAGGAGAGATCAATACATACACTATTTTTAGATATTCCCTATTTGCAGATAGGTTTCATAAGTACCTTCACCTGTCTATCATTATGATTTACCTGACAAAAATTTTTATAAAAAGATCATTAATCCTAGAAAATAACTCTGAAAACATTCATAATAAAACTAATTTTCTCGGATAATTATCATTTTGTCAATATAACTTTTTTCATGATGCCAAAATGGATGATGTTAAAAAAAAAACAAATTATAGCTGGCAAAGGTGAGATTCAGAGTGGTTATGTATGGAAGTCAACTGGGATCATAAAAACCAGTTTGGAAAACCTTATTATAAAAATGTTATTTTTTTCTAATTTGCATTGCTTTCAATTCTCCTGATATTTTTGGTGATACATCCTTTACTGCTGCAGTGAATATATAGATATTATACTTATGTCAAAATAAACACAAAATAATAAAGATATCAACAAACACTTATACTTTATACATTAATCTTTTTCTTTACCATATCTTTAATTAACACAGGATATGGAATGTTTCTTAACTACTTCTTTCTTTGTTGCCAAACAATAATATCTAACACAGAAATCACTAGCAGACTGCCTTTCTATTTGCAATAGCTTTTTCTTGGATAAAAGTGTTACACTATATACACTCATCATCATTATTATCATGTTGCGCTAGTAGCATGGATATCCATGACAATCTCTTGCCAACTGTACCTATCATTCATTGCTCTTGGAAGGTCCTCTGCATAGCATCTAGTATCCACATAGAGCTAGTCCATGTAGGACTTTACTGGATGGCCCACACTGGTGTGCCCATGTGCTGGTTTCCATAGAACATCACTTATGAGTTTGTCCTTGCTTCTCAAAATTACAAAATACTATTGACTTCAATAATGTAAATACAACAAGGTATATATAAACAACACTGTTGTTAATAATAATAATAATAAAAACAAAAAAAACAGTGAAATATGAGGATGAAAGTGATACCTATATATAGTTTGCATCCTTGGAACGGTCCCCTAGAGTTTAAAAAACAGACTGGTCAATTTTGAAATCGGAGAAAGGATCAAGACCATCCAGACAACAGCATTATTCAGATTGGCTAGAATACTCAGAAGAGTCCTGGAGACCTCCAGTGAAAAACCACAGCTAAGAGTGGTGTGAAAAACATGCAAAGATCCAAAAAGAGCAGATGTGTGTGTGTATGTGCAATAGATATAAAAATCAGTCCTTTCTATTGATTTAGAAAAAAATGTCTGTTTGGTTATGTTAATGATCAGCATTTTCCCAGGTGTTGTGTCTATCCTTGTCTCTCCCTTTCATTGGTACCATAACCTGGTTTGGGTGTGGTGTGCTATTCACGTAGCATGTTTTGGACAGAAATAGCCTAGTGGAACATATTTCTTTCGAGGTCTAAAACTAGTTTGAATTCAGGTCTTCCATCACATAGACTATTTAAGATCAAAGAACCCAGTCTGTCCTCCTACTTAACCTTAGCTGAGGGAGAATAGTGTGATTCAAATGTATCCTAGAATTATTAGTGGTATGTGAAATGTAAACAGCCCTGTTCAGGATCTGAACTCAGATAGCCAAGTTCTGTTCCCACAATGATAACTCTTATGTCACGAATGTCAGCTTAATACCAACAGTATAAAGGGGCACTGTGAGTGTGTCAATAGCACTAAGATTTTGGTTGCCTAAATGGACATCCACAGACAGACAAAAAATAATTCTCCGCCTATAACATACTGAACAAAAGAGAATCTATCTTTGCAACTTTTTCCTTGTCATTATGACAACTAGTAATGTTGCCTTCTAGCGATCATTCAGATAATTAATCCTGTAGCTAGGGGCAAATAACCCAACAGTACTAATAATCATCTGCTTGTACATGATTACAATAATGAACTTTTTATTTGCTATGCCAAACATTTGTGATTGTGCATTTTCAATTTCCTCTCTCTCTCTCTCTCTCTCTCTCGTTTTGCATCATGAATCAAGAAATCTTCCAATTTTTTTCCCCATCATTTTTTTGCCAGAGAACAATGTTTCCCTCTTATGGAAGGTTCTACAGCACCAGATTCCTGATCGTACAAACCTAGTGAGAATTTATTGGACAAAAATTTGATGGCCAATCAAATGGTTTTAGTTTGCTGTCTGAATGACCAGTGAGCAACCATGGCTGACTGGCCATTGGAAATAAATTAATCTATAGTAAAATAGATAAATTTTTAGATAAATAGATTGCTTTACTACTTCATTTAAAGTTGTATCAAGTAGATTCAATTTGTCTGTGAGGTCAAACAGGGAACAGTGTGAGCCAAGATCAGAGTCTGAGTGGCAACAGGCAACTAAATAAAGTCAGTTCATAGACATCCATAGGCATACACTTTCATGCATGATAAATTAGATCTCAAAGGAATCAATAAACAAACAACAATGCAACTGAGTTTATTCAAACGTATCTACAAAGTAAAACAATACAATGAAAGGCAAATAATAATGCCCAATCAGATTTTGGGATGCTCAGATCATCATTTCACTGTAGCTTTGGCCTATTATTTATTTATTCTTGTTTTGAGATACAGTTATTTTGTTTCATGAAAGAGACTTAAACAGAGTACAGAAAATTTAATTTCCAGGAATAATTTCTAAGCATTAAAGTTTCATGATCCATTCATGTAATAATGAATTCCAGTGATCATGACTATTTGTTGTACTGTTTATTTTCTTTTTATTTAGTTTTCATCATACGTGTGATAGCATGTGCGATACCCTGCCCTCATCAGTCATCAACCAGGAGTGATAACACAGTTTCTGTTGCTGAAGGCGGTACTGCCACTCCCAGTGCTACCAAGCAGCTTTTGCCACTGGACAGGATATTAAAAAATTATACATACCAGAACAACAAAGAGAAGAAATTATAACATAAATTCATCTTGGGAGTTTTGTTTTAAGGATAATGGTTAGCAAGCTAGTCTCACAGATCAATCACTACAGAAAAGTGATTTTTTGATACTTCTATTGGAAATATTTGGTGTTAACAAAGATATTTAGTCAAGTCCCCACTTACCAAGAAGCAATATTAGCATTATATACCCCCCCCCCCGCTCTCCAAAAAAGTAATCCTCGATGAAATATGAATGAGCAAAACTTATGAAAGGGGTATAACTTGATTTCTCACTCATAAAACTCACCAGAGCCACCTAGCAGACATTTTCAAAACAGTCAATTACCAAAGGGGATTTAACTCAAAATAATATTTGACAAAATCAGTTAACTAACCACTGCACCACATCAAAATATTATAACCATTTATAGTTTGAGAAAAAGATGGTAAAGCACAAATCATTTGTGAATATGTTTGAAAAACCTTTCATAAACACACAGTGTATTATTCCATGAGATCAAAAGTTATAAAAATTAATTATTTTAAAGAATCAGAACTTATGTTATGTTGGTTACTAAGTTCAGGAAATGAACTTGAGCTCAGAGCTTAACATGCAGAAAAATCATTTCCTATGTTCTTAATTAAATCAGATTGATTTTTATTCACACTCACACACACTAACACTGTATTTGTTCTTTTAATATACTTATTTCAAATATAATTATGGCTTTCTTTTGATTTACTTTTTTCATTACCAAAACCGAAATATTTCATCTTATCAAAATGAAAATAATTTAGAATTTTACTATTGAAAGTATGACAAGAAAGCACATACATTTCAGTGTCTCTGTGTGTCTGTCTGTGTGTCTATACAAGATTAGATTAATATGCCTGATATGTACTTTTTAGAAGAGCTCTGATCTGAAATTTTTGTTGATTAATCTTTGATCTATGAGATAATATCAATAGATTAATAATTCAGGTAAAAATGGGATAGGGAAGACAATAAATATCAGATTTGATTTAGATTCTTTGTTTAATGGCTCATCAAACTTTGTGGGTTATTTTATTATCCATTTACTGACAGTGGTGAGTTCAATCCCACGGTCAAGTAATGCATGAAAATAGTCATATACATATTTACCAAACCCTCTGCACAAGCCGAATGTAACACAATGTCAATTTCTTAAGCAGACTTTAACAGGTTTGAATTCAGAGTTTTCCTTCTCCTAGACTGGTTGCCTAACTGTTGTAACCTAACAAAGGTTACTAAATGAGAAATAACCAAATGGAGGTTGGAAATTAAGTAGAATCTTTATAACATTAACAAAATACAATATTCACCAGCAGTGTCAAGAAGGTAAACCACTGCTCGTGGTATAAGACTACTCAGTCAGCACAATACTCTCGTATTTATGAGGATTGGGACATACCCATTAATGTTCATAGGTAGGGTATATAACACTAAAGTTAAAGAGCTGTCTGCTCAACTATTTACCAATAGCTGGAGGGAGAATAGTTGGATTTATACCTTTCCCAAGATTATTAGTGCTATGTGAAACGCAAACAGCCTCGTCCAGGATTTGAACTCATCTCGCCATGTCTATTACTCAGGTTCAGTTGAAGAAATAATGATATATTAATTCAGCAGAATCAATTGATAGATAATAAACTAGGAAAGATGTCACTATTTTACATGATTTGTGAAACCATCGAGAAGGATTATAGCGGAAACTATCATCCTTTTCATGACACCTGATGAGAGCATTTTTTAGAAAAGTGTTTCATATTTAATTTTAAGTATTTGCCTACCAAATTCCCCCCCCCACCTGTGCCAACATTTCTATTTACCTCAGAACTCATTCTATTCTAATAAAACCTTCTTCTTCTTCATTCGACTAAACCTTCTTCTTCTTCTTTCGACTAAACTTTCTTTCGACTAAACCTTCTTCTTCTTCTTATTATAATAATAATAATAATAATAATAATAATCAGAGTCCTTCTGCTCATTTATAATGAACTAACCATCAGTTTTTGTACTTTGGTGGGTGAGCTACTTTTAGTGTCTTAAAGTAAGCAAAGAGTTAGTAATGTTGATATATCCTTTATAAGCAAAAAGATTCACTTAAAGAAAAATGGAAGTTACCATAGAGTGGTTGGTTGTTTTGTTGTTTGCTTTTATGGCATATCAACCCTTTTCAGGTCATTTAATGCTGAATCAAGTTATTTTGATATTCAGTTTCTTACAGTATCATAGTCATTTGTTGATTACTTAACAACAACCTTTTGATATTTTTATTCACTTCTTTTGAGTCTGGAAGAGTTGGATCTTTGCTAACAAAACGATTCAAAACAATTTGTCCACAATAAGACTTTATAAGAATTTATTAAATTTTGTTATGTCATAACTTGTAGATTTAAATGTTGCCTTAGAATACTTTGTTGGATATTGGCTATTTGCATTTCACATAGTGCTAATACCCTTGACAAAGGTACAAATCCAACTATTCTACTCCCAGCTATGGGTAAATAGTAGGGCAGACCTGGCTCTTTAACCTTGGTTAGGCAATCGATTTAGGAGAAGGTAAACTCTGAATTAAAACCAAAAGGGCTCTCTTCTTGTTAGTCAAAAGTACTTTGAGAGCTCCTCCTCCTCCTGGATATTTGTGAACATTGTTTTAAAATTTTTCTTGAACACATTTTGCCATTGACATTTGAAACATAAATTTCAGATGAGCAGCTAAGTTCATTTCATAAATGTTTAATATTTTTCTATCTGGCATTAAAGGCTGAGAGTGGAAGCATTTGGGATGCTTTGATATTATTCTTTGGACTGAAATGTTCAAAAGGTTACAAATGAAGTTGACACACAAGGAAAATTGAAGGGTACAAGGACCAAAATATCAAGATGAGAAAACTAGTATGAGTACATCAATTTTTTTTAGTGCTAAATAATTACATAATACAACTCGAAATTCTCAAAATAATTTAATTTTTAAAGATTTTTTTTTATATAAAATAATTATATAACTTATATAGTATATCATTTAAAAACAAATAATGTAAGTTGAAAAAATATGTATGGGTGACAAGACTTTCAGACTATCCTGTATAATAATGGTAATCTTCAAAAATATAGACAAAAAAAAAGGTAAAAATTTGGTCAAATATTTCCATTGCATTCATAATTTAAGAGAGAAGAGCCTTTAATTAATTAATTTTTTTAAATGTTTCATTTAACAAACTAAATGACTAAAATGAAGGTAAAATTTTCGATTAACACATTACCAAATAAGAAATTGAAGTTCAGGAAAACTTTACTAATATATAACAAAGATTTCATTAAAGTAAAAGTGACTTGTGGCAATGAAATTTGCCTGACTGTCTTGATTAAATTGATAACATTAGTTCACTATTAGAACGTTTTTCTTATGTAATTTGCTGACGTGATTGCTGAGATATTTTAAATCTATATTTGAAATGTTAGAGAATATTTATTAAATAATATCATTGCTGATAGACAAATTTTTCATATTTTTTCATATCTTAATGCATTTCATATTTCTCAAACTTATTCCTGTATCAATACTGTATATAATTAGTAATCATAATTCTTAGTTTTTTAAATTTTCTGTTTTCATTTTTATTGAACTGATTTTTATTTAAAAAATATGTCTGGAATATATTTTAATTCATTTATGTATATCTGTACGTTCCTGTGTTTTTCCAGACATTTTAACATCTGCATGTTCATAATCTTTCCAACAAATATTTTAACAAATATAAACCCAATTATGCATACTCAGAGTGGTTTCCTTTCTACCTGTATATATTTATGACATTAACCATGTCTACAATCAGTGCTGTTTAGCTCAGTCGGTAGAGTGTCTGACTAAGCACCACAAGGTTCCTGGTTCAATACCAGCCCTTGACAACTCAGCATATGAGTAGCAGAGGGATCTGTGCAGTAAAGTGAGGAGCTGATGGTATGTGTGGTGCTCCACCTCAGAAAACAATCTCCTTGATCTAGCGCTAGTGAAAAGGAGATAGACTCCCTCACTATCTGCCTGATACCGACTTTAAGCCACTCTGATGACTACTATGTGCAAGTATGTATCCATCTATTTATATAATGATATGATATATAAACATGCATACACACATATGTCCATCATAAATAACTACACTTCTAACAATATATAGGCATGATCTCTCACTTGTCATCTCATTATCAGATAATCATGTATCACTATGAATAAAACTTAAAATAATTTACAGAATTATATATATATATATATATATATATATACATGTTCTAAATATGAAAAATTCTGAAATGATAGGTTACAGCTGCAACTAATTTTATTTTCATAGAGGCAACATACATTATATATATATATATATATATATATATATATATAATGCATGTATGTATATATGTTGTCTATATAAAAGACAACCCTATCAATTCTTTTTTTATAAACAGTTAATTTTCTTTTAAACTAAAGATACCAGACTTTTATTTTATTTAAAAAAAAATTTTTTGAAGCATTATACAAAACACATCATTGCCTAATTATTTATCAATTAATAAGAAATTCAGTAACCAAAAATAACAATATGTATCAGTCCAAAAGTACTATATATATATATATATATATATATATATATATATTTACAGAGCTGTTGTAATTATATTTTTGGTCACAGGTTATAGAGTTTGGTAATAAATAATAGCTAACTATATAAGTTTTGTTTGTATAATATTCCCCTAAAAATAATAAAATCCTGATTAAAAGAAAATTATCTTTTCATAAATAATTGGTTGAGGTGTACTTATATATATGTTGAAAGGAAAAATAAATAAAGGAAAGAAAATGTTGAATGGATAAAATAGATTTACTAACACATGTTTTGGGCAGGAGTTTGTTCATCTACACATGTATTCTATTTATTATCATTTTAAATATAAAATAAAATAATGATAATAGAAAATTATATATAAAATAATTTCAAAAAGATTATTTTTTTGAACACTTCAAAGATTCTCTGTATTTTGACCACTTTAACTTCAAATACCAAACATTTTACTCTGATGAAGGCTGTTATTCTTTGTATGCTTAAAGATTTTATAATTTTCTATCATTATTATTATATTTTATATTCAAAATAATAATAAATAGAATACATGTGTACATGAACAAACTCATGGTCGAAACATGTGTTAGTAAATCTATTTTATCTATTCAACATTTTCTTTCCTTTATTTATTTTTCCTTTCAATATATTTCTGTTTATGTATGTTGCCTATAACTGATGGTAGGTGTGGCGCCCACCACATATGCAAAAAACAATCTCCCTGGACTAATCTTAATGAAAAGGGGATAGATTCCCTCACTGTCTGGTTGATACCTACAATAGGCCACTCCACCTACTTTACTTACTTAAATATATATATGTATGTGTGTGTATGTGAGTATTTGCAGATATACATAGATTGTATTCTTTCATTCATACATATCTAATAAAGAAAATGTTCTTGTTTATATACAAGTGAATACACAGTTGGATCTAATTTCAATTCTCTGGCCTTGATAATGGACAGTATTATATCTGAAAGTAGTAGATCTTAAACTTTGGTACAATAAACACATTGAATCTTGACATGCTTTCTCTTCTATGTAAACAAGTTAATTAAAAATGTTTTTCTAAAAAGGATATGAAATTGTATTTCTGTTTTGTTAGAGATCCTCTCTAACAAAACAGAAATACAATTTCATATCCTTGCTTTTGAAAAAAACAAAAACAACAGCTGTGCAACCACTGCACCCCCTATCAGATGACAGCACAGCTGCTGTTTTTTTTTGCAACAGAAAGTGCATATATGTATTTTTGCATACATACTTGTATCTTCTAACAACAGTATATATCTAATACACTAATCTATATTTACTGCTGATGGTGCGATAGAAAGTTATGAAAAAGAGAAAAAGATATTGACATGAAAATCACTGATGTATGATGCAAATATATGTGAATGAAAATTATTTTCTTTGAAAAACAAAATACCTAAACAATTAAAATGAAGTAAAAGCAATAAAAAAATAGTGAAATAACAAGAGATGATAGTCATCTTTAAACGCACAGCAAGTCCTTTGATTTCTGTACCCCCCTCTCCCACCTTTTCTTGTTCTCTCTCTCTCTCTCTCTCTCTCATTTCACCTTCTGGCTGTGGGCAAATCTCACAATTTAAATTCATTATATTTCAAGGTGTATACTTCCACTCAGTGAAGTCACTACTCTAAAAGACTGGATTTTAGAAGCTTTGTTCTCTTTATGGCTGGGAGGGAAGCTTAAATTCAATTCTCCCCCCCCTTTACTAAACTTAGAGTGGCATAAGGGCAGCAACAGGTAAGTAGTTGCTGATGTTTACTGTGATTGTTGAGATTCCATGCCAAGTATATTCCCCTTTATAACACCTCTCAGGTGTAACTTGGCATGGTTAGCTTAATAGTTATTATTGTAGTTCAATCCTATTTGATTTACAATTCAATATTTCTGTGTACAAAGAATGAGTAAACATATTGAGACTTAGGCTTTGTATTTTCCAACTTTAAATTTAAAGGAAAGCATATGCACAGCAGAGCAACTTATGTAATAAAATGATAATATCTAAGGCAATAAAAAAGAAAGAAGAAAATAATTATGAATCCAGTCTCAATATTTTTGAATAAACTGTTTTTGGTGAAAAAAAATATATATATATATATTCATTCTTGATAAAGGAGGTTCACACCTCCAAAATATTGAATGAAATAAAATGAAACTTAACACATAATATCTAATGGAGTTTCACACCCATGCTTCACACAAAATCCCCAAAAATATATATTATATATATATATATATATATATATATATATATATAAAACATGTATACAAATATAATATACACACTGAAAACTAGACTCACCAGATTATATATATATATATATATATATATATATATATGCACTGATAATATTTGTTCTTAATGTAAAAACAATTTGATATAGTGCAGTGAATGTGGTATGTATACTATGTGAATCCAGTGGAATATTTTAATATAAAAAAAACAACTTTTTGTTCCTCCCAGAAAAAGTATTTTTACATCAAGAAGGGTTCTCCAATAAACAATAATCAGTTGGAAACAATTTTGCTGCAAGATATAACTTGTTGTACAGAATTAAATGGCAGACCATATATAAAAAAAGGAAGAAGCAAATAAAGAAAGAAATAAAGAAGAAAACAGAAAAATCAGTAGAACTAAATAATTATTAAATTTAACAAATATAATAAAATAAATAAATTACTTAATTCTCTAAATTTCATTTGATAATTTCCTTAGTTTTAGAAGAAATGGGGTACATACATTTTAGAGGATGAGTACCCTACTGCTAATAATCAACTATGGAAAGTAAGAATAGTAGTTGTTTAGTTGTTCAGGTTTAAGAAATATAAAGGCTTGTCACTACATTATCAGCTTTTACATTGAGTCACATATTGGATTCTGTCCATCTTAAATGAAAAAAATCTCATTGAAAACTACATTGTTGTCCCTCACACAGAATCTAACATGATGCACTTTGCACCATTTACAATAGGTAATATGCTAAAGTGTATGATAAAATGTGAATCATCTCTGCTTGAGACTACATTAGAATCAGGATAAATGAGAAAAAAAGAAAGAAAGAAAGAATTAGCTCTAAGCCAGCATTAATTCATAATGTAGTTAATGATATTCCCCCATTTTATTTATTTATTTATTTTTTTGTATGGAAATGGATAAAACCATATTTAGTTAGCATGAAAAATGCATATTATTTTGCAGATTTTTTAAACCGAGAAAATGGTCTTTTAGCTCATAGAAAGTTACAAATAACTCTTGATGAGTACTTGGTCACACATCTATCTCAACATCTGATGCTGATTATATATATATATATAACCACAAAAACAGCATATTTGATTTTGTCAGAAATCATTATCTTCAGAGCCAAGGTGCTTCCATTCAAGAAATAAAAGTCATTTACAAAACAAGGAAACAAGAATTTTGTACTGTTGTATAACACCCACTATTCATTTTGATAGAAAAAAAAGATTGGAAACTATTGAATGCACCTTGTATGATATCAGACTAATGTAAAAGTTTTTAACATCATTATTTGGACATTAAAAAAAAAGCTTAGCTTAGTTGTGGTACAATGCAGCAAGTATGAAGCACCCAATAAGAAGCAAGCTCACTGATAATGGTTTGCTAATACAGCTTGCTAACCACTACACAATGTGAGGGTTCCTATCATTGGGAAAGGTATGCATCCAACTATTGTCCCTCCCATGGTAAATAGTAGCGCAGATGGTTTTTTAACCTTGGTTAAGCAGCCAGTCTAGGAGAGGGAAAACATTGAGTTTAAACCTATTAAACTCCACTTAAGAAATTGACCATATGTTGCATCCTGCTTGTGTGGAGAGGTTGGGTAAATACATATAGTTGTGTTTCCATAATTTGACATAAACTAAAAATGTCAAGAAATGAAACTGGGAAAAATGGTAAGAATATCATATTTCTTTCATTTACTGTTTTTTGTATCATTTCTTATTTTACTCTCCATCAGTCTCCTTACATTAAAAGAAACTCTTATATTCACAACACACAGTCCCATCCTTTTTCCTTCTTACAGTTGAGTTTCCATATTTTGTTCATTTGCTTTCCATCTCGATTGCCCAACTCTTAAGTTTATTATCAGTTTCTTTTCTTATATGCTTAATTGGTCACTATATTTTTTCTTTCCTCTTTTTTCATATTTGTTTTAGATTATATCCTTTATTATTGATTCTTTTCCATTCATCTGAATCTCATATTTTTTTTATGTATTTTCCTTCCGTTCTCGACTTATTTTCCAGTATGTTTTTTATTTTTTTAATTATACATTTCATTTTCTTTCATTTTTCTATTCTTTACATTAAGTTTTTCTTGCTTTCCTGGAATTTTTCTCCATAGCTTTTATCTAACCTATGAAGTTGTTTTCATATTTGTAAGTACTAAAACAGAAAATGGCACTGACAAACTAGATTATAATTCTGGCTTATGGTTTCAATTAGTTCTTATGTCTTTAGTGAAGATACTGGCTTTAATTTTTTTACCAAAATATTCTGCAGTAATTTTGTAATTTGTAGTGTTCGACAAGAGAAAATCACCATCACTATAACCATATGTTATATCAGCAATGAAATCCCAAAAAGGTTTAAAGTTTTATACAAAAAGTGGGGGATACTGAGACTGTACAGAGAAAGTGGAGACCAAGGCAGCGCAGAGAAAGGGGAAGACTGAAACTGTATAAAGAAAAGGGAAGACTGAGACCATACAGAGAAAAGGGAAGACTGAGACTATACAGAGAAAGTGGAGACCAAGGATGTATAGAGAAAGGGGAAGACTGAGACCATACAGAGAAAGGGGAAGACCGAGACCGTACAGAGAAAAGGGAAAACTGAGACTGTACAGAGAAAAAGGACGAGACTGTACAGAGAAAAAGGAAGACCGAGACTGTACAGAGAAAAAGGAAGACCGAAAGAATAAGATGAAAGAAAAAAGGAAGGACTGTGGATGTGTGTAGAAAGTGGGATTGAGAATATATATAGAAATGTTTTACCCTGGAGAATGGTTTCATTCATCAGATAAACTCTTGTCAATATATCTTTGTTTTTCTTTATCTTTTCTGGTCTAAATTTCTTTCTTTCATTTTTTTTTTCTGCTTTTTTTTTTTCTTCGTTTATTCATTTTTCTCCATGAAGACATCGAGCTAAATTGTATGTTATTGCACTCATTTCATTGTGTGTAGTTTTATTCTATTTTTTCTTTTCTCTGAAATTTTGTCCAGCATCAAAACAAGAATTGATTACTTCATTATTATCTTCAATCTTGATGATTTTCTGATTGTATTATTACAATTTGATTCTAATTTATTCTTCCATGTCTGTTTCTCTATCCAAATGATGGCTGAACATGGAATCCATTCTCTATCTTTTGATCACATGCAATGACAATAATTAGAAATGAAATTAAAAACATTGAATCAATCAAAAACTGACTAGAAAGAGCAATATCAGATAATCAAAAAATAGAAGTAAAATAAAAAGAGAGAAAAAATGAAAACAGAACGAGAAAAAAGCCTTGGATTGATATTAAACGAATGAATAAAAATGAAACAAAAAGGAAATAAAAAGAAAAAGAGAAAAAAAAATATCTTTTGTTTTTCTTTTCAGAAAAGCTGGATTTGTGTCATTCAAAACAAGAAGAATATAGCTGCATGGATACTTTGTTGTTTTTATGCTCGAAATTACAATTCAAAACAAAAATGTAACTAAGCCTCATACAAAAAAAAAAAATCACTGTTTGTAAACTTATAAATTAATGCAAATTTGCAGTTTTATAGATTTTTTCCCAAAAACATTCATACAATTAAAAAAAGTCAAGGAATGATTTAAAAATAAACTTTTATTATCACAAAAAAACTGAATCCATAGAAAATTGAAAGCTCATATATATGAGGGTGGGCTAAAAAAATCATATGACATCATATCTGCTGAAAATTACTTTTTTTGACCACTGTGATCCAAGCATTGCAGCACCGATGGAAGATGTATGTGAATCACAAGGATGATTATGTTGAAAAATAAACCTCATTCAATCACATTCCACAAGGTTATCTTGGTCAGTCTATAAACTTTTATTTCAATGTCTACTATTATTACTATAAGATATAATTAAAGATTATTAATGAAAAATAATATAGTTTGAGATTCTTTATACATAATTTTTATTGAAAAAGAATATAGTTTGTGATTCACTAAAAAATAATCATTCACAGGACATTAACCCTTTTTTGAAATTGGTGAAAGAGGAGAAAATCACCTAAGAAGAGATGACGTAACACTCCCCAGAGCTCCAGAACTGGAGCCTCACTACCGGATGCAAGTTAGCATCATATACAGTAAATATATTTTTAAAATCAACTATGGGAATTCTATTTCACTGACAGCATTTTTTAATGTAATACATTAAACTAAAAATAATCAATCCGTCAAAATTCATTGGATAAAGTGTATCAGCCATTACATACTGAATATATGCATTTACTCAATCTCTCTACATGAGCAAAGATGGTCAATTTCTTAAGTGGAGTTCAGCAGATTTGAATTCAGAGTTTTCCTTCTAGACTGGTTTTCATAACAAGGTTAAAGATCCCACTCTGCCCTACTATTTACTCATAGCTGAAGGGATAATAGTTGGATACATACCTTTACCAGGGATATTAGTGCTATGTGAAATGCAAACAGCTTTGTCCAGGATTTGAACTTATCTCACCTTGTCCATTTCCTAGGATGGTAACCATTGTACTTCCACATAGCTAGAGGGAGAATAGTTGGATGCATACCTTTCCCAGGGGTATTAGTGCTATGTGAAATGCAAACAGCCTCATTCAGGATTTGAACTAGTTTTACTGTGTCCATTTCTTTTGACAGTAACCATTACATCATGTGTCTCCATTATATACTGGATATAAGTTCTGAGTAGTTTCAAAGCAAAACTAACTTTTAGGTGAAGTCCTTTAATTTGTAAAAGGACAAAAGAAGGGCTAAAGAATGGTTACTCTTACTTCCTCAACTTAGAGCTAATGATATATCAACTTTCAGTCTGGTTTCAGATAACACAATGCCGTTTGCTTATCAATGGCTTCAGCTTCAGCAATAACGTTGATGTCAGAGACATTAGGTATAAGCAACAACGTTTTCTTAATTAAAAATATTGTCTTGTTACTTTCTTGCAAATATTTGTTCTTTGCCTTCCTTTTTCATCATCTACCAAAAAAAAAAAAATCTCCAAGTAGGAATTGTTCTAGTCAGGTCTTTAGAGTCAGTGAAGTTTTGAAATACTAGAAATGATTCAGCTATTTTTGTACAGAGGTACTTTGACTTACAAGTTTGATTCGTTCAACTCGTAACTCACTTTCCTTGCACATCAAGTCAATATTTCCCATTGAAATAAACTAAAATGCCATTATTTCGTTTCACCTTCCCCCCCCCAAAAAAAAACTAATTTTTTCTTTTACGTTTTCTTTTTGAATAAGAAAAAAAGCATGGTATTGTATGAAAAAGAAAATAGAATGTACGAAGTGATGTAATATGTTATAATATTTATTTTTCATGAATATTTTTCTTTTGCGTGATAAATTTGGAAATTTAATGTTTTTAGTGAACTTATTAACATAAGCATGTCTGAAGCTTGCTCATACCTCAAATTTTAGCTCTCAATACATAGAAAAGAATTGACTGAGTGATGGGTCATGACTTGCAAAACTCGTAAATTGGAGCACTCATAAGTCAAGGTAGCTCTGTATTTCTTTTGATGTCAATGGTAGATTGTGAAATCAAGCAAATCTCTAGAGCTAAGTTGTGTGACATGATTGTTATTGGCACAAGAAATGGAATCAAGGTGCTGAGTTCAAATTTTCATCCAGGCCATTTGCATTCATTTTTTACAAATTCTTGAAAAATACACAAATAGACTTCTTTTCCTCCAACTTTGAGTAGAATTGTAGGGCAGGCTAGACTGTCACCTTGGTGGTTAACTATGTTAGGATAACTGAGTTATCCACCCTTAGTAAATTGCCTGTGTGGAGAAGATCAACTGTGGTATGAGTTGATAATTCTTATTGACCAATCAACAGCCACCTTGAGGAGGGCAGTTAGAGAGAGCTGCCTATTTAAGTTCAGTGTTTGGGAGACCAAGGCTGTTGACACTTGGATAGAGGACTCTATGCCAGAAATAACAACACTCTAGTCTAAGATATAGTCAACTCTTAATTTAAAACCAGCGTTATGATAGCCTGACATTGTCTTTGATTTCATCCTGGCAATTCCTGCAACAACAAGCTTTATTGGTTGTTTTCTCTTCTTTGGAAAATTTCAGGGAGGGAAATACATGCTGTGAGGGCAACTTCCAGTCTTCTATACAACCTTGCCCAAGCCTGTGCTAAGATCCAGGAATAGATCTGGTATTCTTTGAGAGTAACAGATGCCAACATCTGGTGCCAGTCTGAAAGTTAAAGTATCAGTTCTAAAAATGTTAAAAAATAAGATACATTGCAAAATTTGATGCATTGATATCTATAACATTTAGTGCATCTGTATATATTACAGAATATATTTGACAGCATGGAAACACTGAAATTGATATCATGTTCAATATCAGAACTAGAGTGTACATACTATAAACTGAAACCTCCTTTAACTTGGGGAAAATGAAAAAGTTTTAGGTTTATCTTAAAAGCACTTAATTGACCATCTACCTAGTTTGTTGTTTACCCAACCCCTTCTACACTGATAGAATACAACACAAAGCCAATTTCTAATCTGAGTACAGCTGGTTTGAATTCAGAATTTTTTTTATCTCCTAGGCTGATTGCCATACCAAAGCTAAAGAGCACAGTCTGCCCTACTATTTACCCATAGCTAGAGAGAGAAGAGATGAATTCATGCCTTTTTTTCAAAGGCATTAGAGAAAATATAGGATTTGAAGTCAGGTCACTGTGTCTATTTCCTAAGATGATAACCATTACTCTAAGCATGTATTTCTATTGTCTAGCTAATTTGTGATAACTTGGCCTTTGGGATATAAATTGTACCAATTTAATCCTGTTTCTTCTTCTGGTGAAACTACACTTGAAATTGCTGGCAGAATGTAAATGAAAAAATAAATTGTGATGCGACAATGTGAACGATTGAAAGATAAAGGTAAAAGAAAGCCATTGATGAAAACAGATAAAACAAAAGAAAAAAAAGAGACACAAAGTGTGTGAAACGAAGATTACAGACTGAAGTAAATATAAAAGGGGAGCATTTAAAAAAGAAAACGAAAACACCAGATTAGCAACAAGTACATAAATCTGTGTAAAAAGCACAAAATATTAATCTTACTAAAAGAAGACAAACAATTCCTTTAATCTGCTTCATGTCCTTTTAATGAAGTTACAAACCGTTTTACTTGTCTACTGAAACTACCAAATGTGACCAGACTGAGATAGATAGATACATGAATCTGACTAGGCTGAGATTGATAGATACATGAATGTGACTAGGCCGAGATTGATAGATACATGAATGTGACTAGGCCAAGATTGATAGATACATGAATGTGACTAGGCCGAGATTGATAGATACATGAATGTGAATAGGCTGAGATTGATAGATACATGAATGTGACTAGGCCGAGATTGATAGATACATGAATGTGAATAGGCTGTGATTGATAGATACATGAAATTGATAGATACATGAATGTGACTAGGCTAAGATTGATAAATAGATAGATGTGACCATGCTGAAATAGATAGATAGAGAAATGGATGTGAGCAGGCTAAGATAGACTAATGTCACTGGGCTGACATAGATGGGACCAGTGTGAGATGGATGGATATGATCAGACTTAGATAGATAGATATGACTAGCCTGAGAGATGTTTTTTTGAAGAATAAGGAAATTGTTAACTCATTAACAGATTTCATCTTTCCTATTGATTAAATGACAGAGTTATTAACTCTAACAATATTAATAATAGGAATAGTGATAGAAATGATTCGTTATATCATTATCATCTGCTTTAACATTCATAATAATACAGATTCAACTATTAGAATTATTCTCACAATTCTAAGGCATCTTGTCAATTCAATTAGTTCTTGAACTGATTATTGTAGTTTATCAGGAGGCAGTCCAACAGGGGCAAAGCAGAATATTGTTAACAAAACTAGCATAAACGTCCCTTCTTTCTTTGATTTCTCTCAATATATATATATATAACACCGATAGGTTCTGAAGCTTTTTCCGACTTGCTTATGGGCTGTCTATTCACATCAGAGCCCACACAACCTTTTGTGCATCTGGACACCTGAATAAAGCCATGCATGTGTGTCACTCGTAAATCATGTTTTTCACATTCCAAAGAAGATGAGTTCAATCCAGGCAAGACACAACTAGGTTCTCTTACACTGCTATATGTATACAGAAATAACACTTCCCACAACAGGTCTACATTCTATATAAATGCTGCAGAAAAAAATTCAGTGAAATAATATTTTTGTTCTAGATTTTTCTTCTATTATTTCATTCCAGAGTTTTGTCACTTATGAAAGGAATGTCATATTTCAGGAAGAATAGCCCATTTATTCAGACTCATTTGGATTAGCCCTAGGTAAGCGACAGTCAAATCAACCAGACCATCTACATAGTTTGCAAGATAACATGTTTTCACAGCAGCGTCCTGATCTTCATCTGATAAAGGGAGAATCTATGTAAGATGCCTTTCTTTTGCTTACATTGTTTAGAGAAAATTCATGAAAAAAAACAAAAAAAACAACCATAAACTGATAAAGCAGTGCAGATTTCAAAGCTATCATAACATACACCATCAAATAAAACATTATCATGGCACGTCAAAAGAAGTTAGGAGCAAAACAAAAGTTGACAAATCTAAGCAGTTCTGTGGCAATGATCAAAAGATGTCTTCAGAACCCTTT